>OY728150.1:1859072535-1860322535 GCA_963277665.1 Viscum album
AATGGTATGATAGGATCAACTCTTTTCTTATTTAAAAAGGAATTTCCAAAGTTATAGCTAATCAAACCCTATTTAGAAAATGAATTTCAAAAGATATTTTAGTTGGTCTAATCTATTTTGATGATATTATTTTTAGATCTTCTACAAATTAATAATGTAATGACTTTTGAAAAATAATTCAAACATTAAGTTGAAATGAGTTTAATGAGTAAACTGAGAATTTTTCTTGGTTTTTATATTTTTTAAAATAAAGAAAATATTATTTTAAACCAAACTAAATATTACAAAGATTTATTAAAACATTTTATTTTGGATATCACTAAGTGTAGTAACACTCCTATGAGTACCAGCTATAAATTAGACATTGAGGATGGTAGGAAATCTATGGATTAAACTAGTTATAGAGGACTAATTAGAAGTCTTATCTATATAAATTCTAGTCAACCTGATAATATGTTTAGTGTATGTATTTGTGATCATTTTCAAGAAAAATATAAAATAGTCACACTACTTACTGTAAACATAATTTTTAAATACCTCAAGTATCAAACTAATTTATTATTTTTCTGTCCTAGAAGATAAGATTTTGTCTTAGTTGGTTATGTATGTGTTATTTTAGTTGTTTTAGGTTAAATAGAAAAAGAACCTATGGAATATGTCACCTTGTGGGAAAGTCCCTAGCATGTTGAACTATCTACTGTTGAATATGAATACATATCTATAGGTAGTTATTGTGCTCTAATTTTTTCGATGAAATACACCTTTCTACACTATGGATTTTAATTCCGAAATGTACATATAAAGTGTGAAAACACAGGTGCTATAAATATTTATAAAAACCCAATATCTCACTATAGAACAAGGAACATTGATATAATACATCAATTTTTGGGATATTGATTTCAAAAAAGTGATATAACTCATGAATAGATTGTAACTAATCATAAGATTTTTGATATTTTCACTAAACCATTGAATTCTAAGAGAATGAACTACATAAAACATGATTTAGGCATGATTAAATTTCTTTAATTGTAATTTTATTTTACCCACCTTTTGAGTTTTACCCACTATTATAGTTTTACTCACTATTGTAATTTTTACCCACCATTGGAGTTTAACCCAAACATGGAGTTTTACCCACCATTGGTGTTTACCCACCAATGGGGTTTAATCACCATTGGTTTTTGAGTTGTTGTTATAATTTATTTTTATATGTTATTTATTTATTTAATCTTTATATGATTTAAAAAAATGTTGATTTTAAAATTCATAAATCCCTAAATGATATAAAGTTGACACTTTTGTAATTTCAACACTAACTCCCTCACACCTTACCCACGAGCCTCACCACAACCCTTTCTCTAATGACCTTTTTTCCTTACCTCAATGTCATTAGAACCTCCCAAGATGATAACCGTGGTTAGAGTAAAGAGAGTCACTGAATATTATCCTAATGAGTCACATACCTCAAAGAAGAAGAGAGGATATTCAATCTATTCAATAGTCGACCTAGTGAATCCACAGCTTGTGAATAGAGTAGTGGTACTTTGGAAAGAAGTTTATACTGAATGGTTTCTGTTGAGTAAGTATTCGGTACATAAAGTTTTGAAATACTAAGTATGGGTAGAATGGTTCTATAATAATTAGATACCACTCTATCCTAGGTTAGTGCATCAATTTTCTCAATATAAAAATCAATTTTGAGGAAGATGAAGACTAGTTATGAAGAAGAATAAATGGACACAAAGTTGTTTTATCTTCAAGAAATTAGGATAGATATCTAGAAGTACCTCTATAGGGTGTTTCAAATGACTATCAAGGAATTTTTCCAAGTGAAAGTGATACCTTTTTGTGTGAAGATGCCTTATAATAGTTGATTGGATATAGGATAGTAATAATACCATCTTATACTAAACTTAATAGTGATTATTGTTTTATTTTCATGTTTATTCAACATATTATATTCCCAAGGAGAGATTTTTCACCACAATGAGGTATCAATATGTATATAGTTTATTCAACATATTATATTCCCAAGGAGAGATTTTTCACCACAATGAGGTATCAATATGTATATAGTTTATTCCTTATGTAAATAGAAGAAAAGATAAAACTATTTAGATATCTGATGGTTCACATGTTGTAAATTTGTAATACCTCTTCCATATCAAATTCTATAACTAATCCCATGTTTATTTTGTCCATGATAGAGGACAAGAGACTAGTATTGGTCAAAGAAGAATAGTAGTATAATGTGGAGTATTTTTCATTAAAATGGGTCATTTACAAAGGAATAAAGATAAGTTGGAAACCCTAGAAGAGACAGTGTGTTAATAATGGTTAAAGGATATGTGAGGACTTAAATCCTTTTGATCACCCTTATAGAATGAAGAATCTTTTTTATCCTAGCTTGGGGATATATGAGGTGGTTTAGTATTCAGGTGAGGAATAATAGGAGGATGTTTCCTCTATTGATGAGAAAATAATGTTTTATGTTGATGAAGGTAGTTCCCTGAACCTACCTAAGGATTCTCCAGCTATATGATATGGTGATACTAGCCCTCTTAGATCTCTCCATGTGTGAGGAACTCTTTTAAAAGAAATATGTGAGGAAGAAGAAACAACATTTTCTATTGATGAATAGTTTAAAAAATATTCTAAATCTTTATATTTAATTGGAAATGATGATAATGGTGAAAATTAATAAGAAGAATAAGAAGGAGAAGGATAAGATGAAGAAGAAAATGGATATGGAAAATATGGTGAGGATGGTGATGGAGATAACAGTGAAGTTGGTTTTGACCATGATGGTCCTAGTGGCCATAATGGTACTGAGGATGTTGAGGTGCCTCATGCACTTATTTCTTCTCCAAGTTTGTCAGTTTCCTCTATATCTAAAGAGATACTCATCTCAGTTTGAGATGTGTATGGATCTTATAGGGATTATAAATAATAATATGTTAAGTTTAATGAATCCTTAAGCCTAGATAGTCACCTGATTAGTCATATTGATGGATTATTTGGTGTGTCTATAGTTTTTAATCCTATAACTAATGTGAAGATGGTTGTTGAGTTTCCAGTTTTTGATCAGTCAGTTTATTAGTTGATAGAGTTTGAGTCTACTATTATTGAGCCTACAATTGATAATCCTATAGTTTTTAAGAGCTATGTTATGTATTCTATCAGATTAGGGGACACAACACTTGAGGAATTAGATAGGTTTCCATGGTATGTTAAACTTAGTTTAGACTAATCTCATTTTGATGATGATATAAATCCACTAAATCATGGTGGACCAGCTATTCAAAAATAAATATATCATAAAGGATCATTGGTATAGAAAATAGATGTTTTAGGGTAACTAGAGAGAATTTATTCTAATGTACCTGTAATAACTATTGCCTCTACACCTTTTCATGAACCTATCATTGCATTTATTCTAGTTGATGTTGTTTCCAGATATGACATAGAATCCATTAAAGAGAGGCTACTCTCTGATTTGGGATTTTTATTAAGAAATCAGGAACCTCAAGACACTAAGCTAAGTGATAGAGATAAAATATATCTATCTGATCTTATAATACATTATATCCAGCCCAAGATGATACATCACTTTCAAGAAATGGAGATAGAGAACAAGAGTTTAGTGAATGAGTTGGAGACTTTGAGATCTATAATGGATGAGATGAGATATTCCTTTCCACATTTACCTAATTGTTTCCAACCCTTTTATTTGACTCCCAAAGAAGCTTTCCGACATCTAAAACCTATCATTATTAGAGAGACTCCTTATCTTCCTATATTCTTGTATCCATCCCTACACTTGCATTATCTTCTTCTACTGAAACTTGTACTTATAAAAAGGGTGAGGGTAAATAACCTCCTATCCATACTACCCAGTCTAAGATGTTATGATATTTTTCTTTTAGTCTATTATGGGGATTTCTATTTTATTTTTTTGGATATTTTTTATTGTACTTAAATTCCATTTCTTAATGTAAAATTTTCTTTTTATTCATATTATATATATTTTATTTTCCTATTTTTTTCACTTTTTGATAATCCTAGAAGGGGGAGAATGACTCTATAACATTAGTTTATTCTTTGATTCCATATATGATAAAATATCTATTTAATTAATTTCATCTATGATACAATATTTGTTTAATTCAATACATATTTTATAAAATTCCATTATTAGTGGTCATCAAAAGGGGGGATTATCGACACCCTCCTTTTAATGATAAAAAATCATGTTTCTTATGATATTAATGAGATTTATGTCTTATGATGTCATTTTATAATGTAAGAAATAATGGTGAATTTTTGGATAAGTGTTGGATAAACCCACATTTAGACTCTACTCACCATTCAGGATGAGTCACCACCAGCAATGAATCACCTTTAAAGATAATTCACCACCAAGGAAGACTCACCGTCAGGATGAGAATTTAGCTATTTATGGGAAAGTCCCACCATCTGATATGACTCACCATTGAACCATGAAATTTTAAAAACGTACTGAAAACACCCATTGTCAGGGATGAATCGATTCCAGGATGAAAATTTGGATAAGTGTCAAAATGACCTACCTCCATATCGGAGAAATTGTTAGATAATCCACCATCAGACTTTACCTAACATTAAAATAGAAATTTGGAAAGTATGTGGAATAAATCATCTCTAATATGAGTCACCATTGAGGATGACCTACCATCTGCCTGACTCACTATTGGCCCGACCCACCACCAACTTAAGTTACCAATAGGATGACTCAATGCCAGAGTTGTCTCATCATTCAGAAGAGTCACTGGGAATTTTTATATTAATTTAAATTAATTGGTTCTAACAACTATATTATAGAATTTAATGGTAATAATTATTTTAATGATTATTATAAAACTATTTCATGGTTTCATTAATGTTTGCATCAGTCATCTAGTATAAAGAGAAGAGGATTCAGATGATTCTTCTTTCATGATATTGATATATTTGTAAGGATACTCCCTCATGCATAGATACACATACATTACTATACATATATAGAGATATACATGTACATGTGAAGTGAGAAGGAAATATATTGAATGAACCAAAATATTCCCACATACTAAGAGATTTACATGAAGTATTTTTCATACATCTGACTATGAAAGAGTGGGGTTATCAGAACATACATATCCTTTCTCACTGTCATAAAAAAGAGATTATGAGGCTCTATTTTACTACAAATTTCTAAGAAATGGATCGATCTCCTCATCAAGCTAAAAAAAGAATACTAAATCTATAGAGGACATCAGACTGAGAAGCACTACCTTATCTAAATATTTAATTTCTCTTTATCATGATTAACATTACAATTCAAGCAATGAGTGAATAATTAATTTTATTTAATGAACATTGTATCATATTCATATGGCTCTTTTTGAAGAATTTTATGGGTTTATTTTTCATTCTCCACTTTGTTGTGTGGAAGTAGGTGAGACTTCACTAGTTGGTCTAAGCCTCATCCAAGAAACAATGGAGAAGATTCATTTACTTAGAAAAAGAATAGATATGTCTTAGAGTCATCATAAATCATATGTGGATCACCATCGACGTCCATTGTCAATCAATGTGAGTAATCATGTATTCTAAAAATCCCTCTAAGCCTTGGGAATCATCATTTTTTGATGTAGGGGAAGGTATCTCCTCAATACATAGGCCCCTTTTATATACTTGAATGGGATGGTGAGGTGTAATATCAGTTGGCATTTATCCCATGGTTCAATGTAGTGAATAATGTATTTTATGTATCTCAATTGAAAAAGTATCATCCTAATCCTAAAAATGTTATTCTATGGGATCACATTAACCTAGATTCAGATGATTAATTTTTTTATATACTAGTATAGATTGTGGATATTTAATAGAAATTCATGTGTGGAAAAATCATTGTTCTAGTGTGAGTTCTATGGAAACATGGTCAGATTTAAGAAGATACATGGGAATGGTAGAATTAAATGATTGAGAAATGGCCAAAAAACTTTCATAGAAATAGTGGTTTTATACTTTATATAGAAGGAAGGTCCAATGGTGGGGAGAATTTAGCACCCTTGGTTTCAAGTAAGTAACCCTTTATTTATGCCTTTTTAAGTATGTAACATGTTTGGGTGAAGTTTGGGAGGGTTTGGAGAACATTTGGAATTTTTATAGAGATTTTCTAGAGGTTCATAGTTTGATAATGGTTAGTACAATATTTGAAACTCATATAGGAAACCATGCATGGTGAAACCATGGATTTTGAGCAGGCGTACGGCTAGGTTCACGGTTTGTCTGAACTATGTGGACACCATAGTGGTAACTGTTTAGACTGGAAAAGATGAAAAAACACAAGTAGTGCACAGTTTGTCTAACCATGTGGGATAACTGTGCGGAGGGTGTTTGGAGGTAGGGTTTATAGAATGGTTGGTGCATGGTTTTCCTAACTATGAAACCCAACCACATATGGTTAGATTTTGGATCCTAAAAAAGTGGATCAAACTTGTTTTAGCCCCAAACCTCCTCGTTTTTTATTATTTTCAACCCTAAACCAGTTTTTCTTCCTATAAAAGGCTTCAAAGACTTTTCCCCTCAATCTGGGAGAGATCCATTAGCAAATCTTGGTGTGTTGAAACCCTAATTCCTTGGTAAGTCTTCGATCGTGATGGTTTCTCTTAGATCTACCCTTATTCTCTATATTGGATTCACATATCTTGTCTATTGGGGATATATCTATGATAGTATAATCCAATAATGTGGAGGTATTTATATTTTTATGTTAGGGAATGAGATCTATTTTTTTTTGTAGATTCAACCCAGTTTTGTTGAAGAATTGGTGTCGTTCTTCATTTTATCTATAATTACTAAGGTAGGTGGATTCACTATCAACTCTTATTCTTAGAAATTGATGGCTTAGTTTCAAATTGATTGAATTACATGAAATTGATTGTAAATTTTTTGTGAAAATCATGATGTAATCATTCTTTAGTGATGATTTATTTATTTGTGAAATTGTGGAATTGTTGTGAGACCACTTTGATAAATAGTTTTAAAATGATGATTTTAAAAATTGGTTTTTTGGTTTGATTAATGGACAAAGATTTTGTGGAAAGGGTTTTAATAAAATATTTTTTATTTAAATGGTTTTATCATGATTAGTTTTTCTTGGTTTTGGAATAAGGGGTAGGTGTGTGTTCATTTTCATTGAAGTGATCTTGTGGAAGGGGAATGTGCCATTGGGGCACTAGTATATGGTTAACTTGTGATGAATTGGTAGATTGAGGATAGACCACTCATGAGTATGGAACTATCACCTGAGCATGCATGTGTCGATGTGTGGGATGGAATAGGATTATTCTAAAGGAATTTTTTAAATGGTTTGAAAGGATTTTTGGTTGTTTTCTATGAAAACTTTTTTGTTTTGAAAATGGTTTGGCTTTTTATAAACTATTTTAAAGTGTTTTATATAATTTTTTTTTAAAAATGTGATAATATGTTCTATCCTAGAGGAATGAGTAGGGAATTTATTCGGGGAAAGCCTAATGAGTTACATTACTCGCCCCTACTTTGGCACTTTGTTTATTTTACAGATATTGTTTATCGAGACATAATTAAGGGAAATGTATTACATTTCCATGGCGATTCTTCATGATACTTTGTGTATGTCTTGTGGAGTTGGATCTTGGAGCATGTTAGGAGAAGTGGAGTCAGAATCCTTGGATTCTTTGAGTTTTTTTGATTTAGTCTTTGCTTGAGTACTCTGATTATGGTTATTGTGTAATTTGGTATTGTTGTCTTTTTTCATTTCTTTGAGTTCTATTTTATTGTTATCATGCATCATATAGTGGTTTGTGTTATGTTATTCTTGGTTTGGTTTTTTAAGGGAAAATCATCCCCTAATATAAAATGAATCCCTTGACATTTATTTCCAGCCTTTGGCCTCTTAGGTATGTCGCCTAAGGCCATGTAGCAATTCCACATAGACTCAAGCCAATGTGGAGGGGGTATGTCACATTTGTTTTACATTTGGAAACTATTTTATTCTAGAAAAATATGTGTATTATTTTACCAAAGATGAAGATATGAAATATAAATTTAATTAAATAATAATAAATATTTTATTGTGTTGAATAAAAGAAATATATAAATCATAATTTCATTATGTTAAGATAAAAATAGAATTTTAATGAAATTAGAAGTTACTCACACTAGGACAAACAAATTTATTTAATCAAGAAGAGATATGTCATGAGTTTATTATCATGATTTTTTGTTTTTACCAAGATATTTTTTCTAAGTTTCATAAAAGATTCATGAACATTGTAAATATTTTACAATCATTGGAAGATAAATATTTTAAAAATTACAATTTGGTTGAATAATTTATTAATATAATTCCTTAACAATTGGAATAAAAAAGAACCTTTATTGATGGTACAATGAATCTTATAAAGAATACTATATATGATTTGATTTATACTCTCATGTAGTATGTGGGTAGATTAAAATGTGATGCTAAAAAACCTAAGAAGAAAAATAGTGTAGGTTTTTTAACTACATCTATATCCGTTAAAATGGTATATCAATTGAAAAGGTTTCTAAATATTCTAATAAGTAAATGTTGAGACCAAAATTATTTCATATGATAAAAGTGGTAATGAACATGAAAATCCTAAAAAGAATGAATAAACTTTTTGGAATGAATAATTTTAGATACAAATACAAGAAAGATTCTATGGAAATAAGTGATAATAAATATTCTCATAAAATTATTTGTTATAAATGATAAAAAGAGAGGGAACATCCAACTATATTATTCTAGACTAATGAAAAAGGTCATGAAATATATAAACTATTTTAAATTCTTCATGTATCATGGAATTAAGATTCCGAAAATCTAGAGAAACATGTAGGGTTAGTGGAGAACATAGTTCTTATAAAAATTTCTCAAATTGATGAAATGATAGTCAGAAGTTTGTGGGATTATATATTGAAATTCCAAAGACTAGTCAATTCATTAGGGCTAAGGTATCAACTAAATCCTTAACCAATATTACATTAAATACAAATTATCCTATTTTTCATGATGAATCTTGTTCTAATTCATCAGATGAAGAAAAAAAAACTTAATTTATGGAGAAGATCATTTATCTAGCTAGGTGGATGTATCTGGATTTGGAACTTTATTAGAAAGACAAAATAATAATGCTTCCTAAAAATATAAAAATTATAAGGTAGAACATATAAAATCATATTCTATAAATTTTTTTCATTCTATATATATTTTGACTCTTATAAAATAATTATAAAAGAAAACTAGTTCTACCTCATCAATTGATAAAATAATTTAGTTGGAAGATTAAATTCAAAAATTTTGTTTCTAAAACAAATTACTCTCAATTTTTACTTCTTGGAAGGAAAAATTTTATAACATTTAAAAACAAATGATACCACATAAAAACAATTCCATAATGTGATTCACAATTTCAAAACCACATTTTAAAAATAACTATTGTGTTTCTAAAATTTAACCTTTTGTAAAACAAGTCAAATTTGAGTACAGTGAAAGAATAAATATTACTTAAATAAATTTAATAATTTAGGTTTTCATAATGATTATTGTTATATATAATTGGAATCTAAAAAACATAGTAAAGTTGGAAAGATGTGGTTCCCTAATGTTTTATATTCTAATAATGTTAAACCAAAATGTTTGAGTACCAGAATCCTAACTTTTGTATTTTTAGTAAAATATTAAGTGTAATAACAGAAATAACATTTGGTACAAGGATAGTAAGTATTCCATGAACATGACTAGAAATAAATAGTTCATTGAAAAAATATTATAAAGTTGAAGGGTGGAAATTTAATTTTTATGACAATTCTCAAGGGATGATATATGGTATATGTAATTTTATTATTCCTTTCAAATAATTAATTTCAAATGGTTCATTTTTTAAAGGCCTTAAGAACAACCTCAGTAACATAAGTCAATTATTTGATGAAGGATACTTTTTGAGCATCAGGAATAACAAATATACTGTTAAATTATGATAAGGTAAATTTCTTATTTTTATCGATAAGAATGATAATATATACTCACTAAATTTATAATACCATTAGATATAATATCTACCTCAACTTAGTGCATTTTAATATCAATATTGGTTATGATATAGAATATTGGGACATGTTAATGTCATTACATTAGCCAATATTTCAAATAAATATATATTTATAGATTTACTTGAGCTAAGGGTTAATTCTACTAATGTCTATGATCCTAGATTATTTTGAAATAAAAATAATTCATGTTTTAAATATGTATTTGAAGATTCAAATTTTTATTCTTTATAGTTAGTGCACATAGATTTATTTGTTCCATCAAAAACTATATTTATTTATATAAATTAATATCTATTTGTTTTAGTTAGTGAATACACTATATTCACATGGGACAATTTCTTAGAAATAAATAAAGAAGTGTTTTTTTTATTTTAGGATCTTTGTATCCAAATTGAAATATGACAAAAATATTACTTTGAGAACAATTCATAGTGATAAGGTTGGGGAATTTATAAATTCTAAATTTGAATATTTTTTAGTAAAAAAGATATAATACATAACTTATCATCTCCTCAGAAAACCTATAAAAATTATGTTTTTGGTTGAATAAATTGAGTTCATCAAAAGATTACAAGAACCGTGTTGATTGAATATTCAATTGCTAATAATTTCTGGGATGAAGCGATTAGTAATAGCTCTAATATAATAAATTTTATTTTTTACTTATACATTTTATTAATAAAGTTTTTTATTAGTTTTAGACAATAAGGTATCCAAAAAAATCATACTTATTGGTTTTGGATGTAATGTATTGATTCCAAATAAAAAAATATAATTTATAAAAATTCACTCCAAATTCTAATGAATGGATTTTTCAAGTCTATTCCACAATTAAAAATGATTTTATAGTTTTTAATAAAAATTTATATGCTGTTTAACAAAAAGTGTATGCAAACGTTTTTGAAACTAAAAAAATTAACAACATAATACCACATCTCAGGTGATTTTACAAAAATAGATTTTCAACCCATGATTGAAAAATTATCAAATTAGAGAACAACTAAAAAAATTATTCTAATCTTATACCTACAGAATAAATTCAACATATTATTGAAGAAAAACATTTTTCAAACCTATAGAATCAAAAAAAATCGAATCATCCTGGTGATAATATCAATAGTAATATTAGTCAACCTTTCAAAACTAGAAGTTAATTAATAAATGATTGTGATCATTGTAAATTTTTATCATAGTTTTATCCCAAGACACTTGGTGAGGATATAGGAGGTGAATATTATACATAAGAAATACATGATAAACTCAATGAGTTTGAGATGAATCAATTTTGGACTTTGGTCGAACATCATATTGACATTATGGTAATTGGTATAAAGTGGGTTTTCCATAATAAATGTGATGAAAATGAAGTAATATAAATAAATAAGTCTAGAATTGTCACAATGTGATAGAATAAATAATAATTAATATACTTTGAGGAAAAATACACTCCAATAGCTAGACTTAAAGCTATTTGTACACATTTATACTATAAAGAATTCTTATATTTAACTCTTTTTAAATGGATGTTATACATTCTTTCATAATGGATATATTTAGGATGATTTTTATGTAGAACATCTACCTAGATTTGAAGGAAAAAAATATCTAGATCATGTTTTTAGGCTTACTATGGGACTCTAAGGAATCAAACAAGTACCAAGAGCCAAGTATGACAGATTAACCATATTTTTATTAGCAAATAATTTTGTTATGGGAGCTATGGATCTATCACATTCTATTAAAAATGTTTTTAAAGATAAAAAAATTGTTTAAATTTAATTTTTTGATATTATTTTTGGGTTGAAACAAATATAACATATTTATTACTTTGTGGATCATATAAAATCTAGTTTGTAAATGATCATGATAGATGTATTTATTTTTACTTGGTTATAATTTCTCAAAAACTAGATACAACATTTTTATCTCAATAAAATATTATAAACAATATTCATAAAAAAAATTCTATTAAAAAATAGTAATATTATTACTAATATTATCATAACATCAAAAAACATTTATCTTGATTAATCTATGAAATCAATTCACCAAAATCATTTCACTAGAAAGATTTATTGTTTAATATCACTACTAGTCGACTAGATTAAATTTTTTCAATATTGTTATGTTTGATATATCAAGAAAATACAAAAGTGACCCATCATAAATATTTAAAAAATATATTATTACCTTAATGGAACTATGGATCTTGAAATATTTAATTATTCTCGAAATTATTTTGAAATATTTTTTTTCAGATGCTGGTTTTTTTATTTAAAATGGATTTAACAAGTATATTTGGAACATTTTATTTCACAGGGGAGTCTTTTGATTCCTTATTTTTAAAAAAATAAAACTCATTATCACATTCCACTATTGAATCTGAATATGAAAGATGGAATTTACGATGATCAAGTGTTTTAGATGAAACACGTACTCACTAGTTTTTGCATGAGTTTTAGTCAAACTTATTCTATGATAACAAAATATCTATGAAATTATGTAAAAACCCAAACATGAATCATAATAAAATATCATAGAAATTACGAACCATTTTTTTCAGGATCAAAAAATAAAAGAATATATCATTTTAAATTTTATAGGAATGCAAGAACAACAAGTTGATATTTTTACAATTTCACTAATTCCTAAAATATTTGAATATATTAAAGATAATCATTTAATGTTCAAAATAAAATTAACATTCATCCCCTTATTATTTAAATCTTCTCTATATAAAAAAAAAATCCCTCAAAATGGGGGAGAATTTTTTTTAATTTTTTTTGAAATTTTTTAGTTTTCATAATTTTTTGAAATTGTGTTTTTCCTAAAAAACTTATCTGAGAAATTTTCTTCCAAAAAAAATTCAGACAAACATTTCTTTAAAATATTTATGGAAAAAATTACATTAAAAATTTCTCAGAAATAAATACATTAAAAATTTTATAAACTGAATTTCCTTCAAATTTTTTTTGAATAACATTTATTTTCCAAAAATAATTTTCTAATATCAAGAAGTTCATAATATATAAGAAACATTCATAAAAAAATTAATTTTTTCTTAAAAAGGAAAATTATAAAAAAAATCACCTATTTATTGTTAAAAAATCATTTTTTTATAAAACAATTATTTTAAAAAATTATATATATCATTGAAACATAAGTTTTTTTTATAAAATGTATGTCAATAGATTTTAAAATAATCAAGAGTTCAAATATTTCTTAAATTATCTAGGAAATGATATCAAAATTCGATCAGAGAGAGGGTTTTGTTTTGATTAATTTGAGCTATATAGGTAAAAGTTTCTCTCTTCAAAAGAATTTTTTTTTGGGTCACCACTTCATGGCTGCTATTCTATGGAAACATCTCTATCCATTATAATTATTCTCTATTTATTTCATTCAATGTTTGTATGATTCATTAACCATTATTTGGTGAGAAAAATGTCCTCTTTAAATGATATCTTGACTCAATTGGCTCTAAATGAAAGACTCGTAAAATATTTTAGTATGAAAAAATAACTATTTAATAATGTATTTAATTATATTTCAAGGAAAGGAATATAGTTGTGTTGAAATATATTATTTTAATATAAATTTTCCAATGTTAGTAAAAGAATTATATTCTTAAATCAAGTTTAGTGAAGAGTAATGTCTTCAGGTTGTCACATTTTATTTGTATAGAGAGTTATATAAATTAAATTTATGTTAAGTGGATGAGTTGATGAGAGATCCCTTTAAATAAGAACCAAATTCAGTAACTATCAAAATTCATGAAAAGATAGAATTTATTAAAAAATCTAATTCAGAAACTAGTTTGTAAAGTAATTATAAAATGTGATAAAAGTTAAACATCCTTCTCTAGACATGAGAATTGTAGACATTTAGATGAAAATGATCTTATTTCAAAGAAAGAAGTTAGGCATATAAACCTAGTACATTCTATATATGTTTTGGATTTTCAATGTTATATGAAAAAATATAATCTTGTGAAGTTTTTATTCCTTTCCATAGAGGACATGAAACATGGGACTATAAAGTTGTATATTCTCATATTTCTATATTTCATAATTATTTTTTTGGTATAATTAATGGAATATTATAAAATCATGAATAAAGAAACTCTTGTGGGGGAGAAGGACTCGATTATTTGTGAGGAAATAATAAACAAGATAACTCTTATATATAATCCATCTATAAAGAAGTTTCTTGAAATTTCAAAAAAATATATTTCAGAAATACAAATATAGAATAAAAAACAACAGATGTTAGAGAAAACAAATCCATGTTATCTTTTCCCTCTATTTCTAAATAATAATTATAATACATTATTCTACAAGGGATTTATAGCTTTTTTGAAGAATATATATTAAAAAAACCTAATGATACAACATTTGAACATGATAAGGATTAGGTATTCCAGTAAAAGAGGGAACATATATAGAACATCAGGTTGAATAAAATAGGAAATAAAAATAAGTAAATGATAAGAAATATAATATGGCTAGATATATTTTAAAAGTGGTTGAAAAAACACATTCAAAAGTTGGAAATTTTATTCAATTAGATCTACAGTCCACTATACTAAGGTTTATTCCCTCTTTTTTAGTTTCACCTTTTTCCATTGTTTAACTAGAATTTCAATCAAAAAAATTATTACTACAACCATCATCCACTGAGAATAATAAAGTAAATGAAGTTGTCAAAGTAAAATATTATTTTAAATAATATAGTAGCAGGTTTCAAAAAAGTTCTTGAAAAGAATGGAAAATGTATAAACATGAAGGAATCTAATATTTATATAGAATTAAAAATGATTTAAATATTGAGGAAATATAATTTTCTTCATCAAACTCTATATCATCCCAATCTGAGAAATATTAATCTATTATAATTTCATAAAAAGATAAAACATCATAAGAAAAAGAACAAATCTCAAAAACTAGGGAATCAAAAAATAAGTAGATAAAAATAGGAAGTTATAGATGTTTTCTAAAAATCAATTATATGAATGAAAAAAATTATTTTGAGCTTCTAAACCTCCATATCCATCCATTTTACATGGTTCTTAATTTTGAACTCATTCTTCTACTAGTGTGTGTCCTCAAATAATTGAAATGATATTTAATTATTTTAAAAATATTCTGGAAGCCTTAATATGTGATACACATAATAGCTGATATTCAATCAACATGAATATATATTCAAGGTATGATTAGTTAGTTAGTGAACTCAAATTAATTGAATTGATTTCTTGATATTATGATTCAGAATGAAACTAAATTATTATATTTAATGAGAAAATATAAAATTAAATCAAGGAATTTGAAATAATTTTTTAGATAGATCTAACACATATATGTAGAAATAATTTTTTATTATGATCAGATTGATATAATAAAAAAATTAACAAAATAAGATTAAAATATTATATTTTATATAATTTTATAAGTCTATGAAATCATAAAATATATTTACATTCATAAGTCATAGTGAACTTGACTCTAGTAACCCGGATACTGTTCATACTTTTTTACATTGGAATATATAGAAGGGGGAAAATCCTGAAGAACGGATTAGTTTATCAGTTTTTAAGAATAGATACCTACATGAAACCCACTTTATATTGGGAATATAAAATAAAACATACAAAAATTTTAATTCTTAGCATCCTTGAAACTCATTCAAATGATTCACCTTCGTATCCCGGGGAAATGAGAAAAATAAGGATGAGCTCAAATTCTTAGTAAGGGTTGCATATAGTGGAAGATATAATGAATCAAAAAAGGATAAACAATATGGAAAGTTAAATATATAAACCCACATTCTATTTAATAAATAACTTTCCTATCATAACTTCATAAGGCATAATAAATATGGACATGTAAATAACTGAACACACATTCTATTTAATCAATAAACCGATAATGAGATGAATCCAGATATAATATCATTGTGAGAATCTCATGGATGATAATAACAAAATAATTATAAATTAATGAAAATATTAATTATTTTATTTAATGATCTCAGGAATAATTAAAACCTCTACTGTTAAGACTATCCTCATGAAAATTTAAAACTACTGGGTAAAAAACCATCTGATTTAGCCAAATGATTTGTCTCATGAGACCTGTCGATGCATTGATGAGCTATATATAATCAAGAACCACTTGTATATACATGTAAAAAATAACTACTATTATGATTAGTAATTTAATTAATTTATGAATAAATAGTTTCTATCATCTAATATCCATGTTGAGTAAAGTATACAGATTTATCAATATTTCCCTAGTTAATCAAATGACATTCAAATTAAAAAAAACTTATATAAAAATGGTATAAAGTTTATGAAATAAAAATATTAATCATAAAATAATATTTATATATTAGAGATATGTAATTTATATTGAATAATTATAACAAGACTGTGATTGTTTCATGAGAAAGTTAACAATTAGAAAAGAAAGTGACATTGTACAATAACTTCTACCACCTAGTAATTTTCAATTCTAATCCTAATGGATAAAATAATTCAAATGAAAACATAAAATACCATTAATTATAAATAAATCATTATATTACATGTCAAAGTGTTATTATATAAACCATATAAAAAATTAGGTTCATAACATCAATATGCCTCAATGAAGGGAAATTCCAATGAAGTTCCTTGCCTCGTGCTTCCTTTTGGTTAAAAATTATTTAAACTAATGTATAATGGTTTTAATAACATTATTTATTTATAATAAAAAATATATTCTTATTTATAATATCATATATCATCCCCTTATAATATTTTATCACTCATTTATTAATAATATTTCATTATTTTTGTTGTTTTAGGTTTAAGTTGCATTGTTTTCCTATTCGTGGTTTCCCATTAATGTTATTATTCTTGAAAATATTATATAGTTACATAATAAAAAAATTATATTAATTTCATAGATATCATATTGAATTATTATATACATTTTGTAATCATTATTGATGGTTGGAGATGTAAAATGAATCACATCGCTTCGTTGAGACGGCAGACCATATATACGCACAAGAAATGATATCATTACCTTATCGAGTGAATGGTTAAGGAATTTTGTGATATATTAACCTAAAATAATTTTTATCATGTCAAATATATCATATATAATCATTAAATTTATCCTTATTAACTTTCATGTAATGTTTAAGTGAAAGAGGAATCACATCACTTCATGAGGTGATAGTCTGTCATACATGTGAGCGATGTTATCATATTTTAAATAGAATAGAATTTAATAAGGTATATGGGATATTATAATTATATAATTATAAAAATATTATAAATATAATTTAAATTTGTTAAATTCATCTTTATATCCAGCCTTGATATGTGGTGATGGAAAAATAATTATATCGGTTCATGAGGAGGAAATCAACCGTATACACAATCGACTGATTTGTTTCCCACTCGATGGAATTAGAGATGGATATAGGTTATTACATTAACATAATAAATTTATAATATATTTTAGATACTGGTTTATTATACAATAATTATTTAATAATAATTTAATGAGGTGTAAGAAGAAATAAAATGAAAACACTCGTTTCGGAATGTTACCTCTTCTTTGAGAAACTTCTTTTGGGTTGCATCAAAGTATTTCCATGTATGGATACCTAATCAAACCAAGATATATATAATGTTTTTAGTGGAGCAATAATTTTATTTTTATAGGTTTTTTCTAAACCAAATGGATTTATAAGTGTAAATATTGGATGAGATGGGATGGCATTTTATAAGTGGGGATAGGGAAAACATGGAATTTATGAAACGATTCAACTACACCCACATTTTTATCATGACACAAGCTACCAAAATGTAAAATTATAGTACCTATGAAACTATAAGGTCAAAAGTGTCTATAAAATTGGTTCTTTACGCTTTTAAGTCATTTTTAACCTTATCTTCATAGTTTAACCTGCTATTAAATCAATTTTTACCTTTACTGAGATAAATAGTTTTTTCTACTTTTACTATTCATAATGGTCAAAAAAATAAGTTTACCTTATTTGATAATATAAATTATTCTAATTTAAACTATCTAATGTATTTTTTTTTAAAAAATCATAGAAGTGGAAGCATCCAATTTCAAATTATACCCGCAGATGCGATGAAAAGGCTGATTTTCAAAGAGAAAAATCTCAAAAGTATGGAAGGTTTTAATAAACAAAATTCAATAATAAATTGATTCCAAATACCTAAATTCTATATATTATTATATAATTGAATGAATTTTAGTTTTGAAAAAATAATATTTAATTTATCATTGTAAATAATTTAAATGAAATTATGGTGTTCAAATATAAATCTATATTCTTCACTATTCATCGAAAAATGGTACTTTTCATAAAAATATGAATAATTTACCCTATGAAAATTTTGATATGATTATTTTAAATATTAACTTCATTATATAAAATAAATTTTATAATGTTTCAAAAATTATTTTTACCATAAGTTTATCAGAATTGACGAAATAGTTTTCTTTGGAAAAATTATTTTTTAGAAAACACTAATATTTTTGTCTAATGATTCTTATATTATTTATTATCAATATTTATCCATTTAATTTATTTAATAAATTTATATACCATATAATTTTTATAAGTTATTTTTCACTATTAATACACATCAACTTTACAATTAGGTTATAATGGTCTTATTTATATAATATTTTAATAGAGTATTTTGGTTTAAACCCAATGTTTTGTGCATCACAAGCATTGGAAGAGATTTAATTTATTTAAAAGGAAATAAGACATAATTTTTCAGGGTTTTACATTAATCCTTAAAAAACCATCCAACCTCAATATTTTGTGAATATTACCTTCTAAACAGGTGACAGTAGTTCTTCTTCATAATATCCTTTGATCCCCACATTGCATCATCCATTTTGTGATTTCTCCAACGGACATTTTCCAAGAAATTCTTCTAATTCCTCAATACTATATCTCGACTATCAATAATCTATATGGGTTCTTCATAGTAAGATATATCATGTTCCAATTCTATTTAATAATAGGTTAGCACATGCATTGGGTCGGGAATGTACTTCCTTAACAATGATATATAGAACACATCATGTACTTTTGAGAGACTTTCTAGTATTTCCAAATGGTAAAAAATAGCTCTAATTATTTCAAGGACTTTAAAGGGTACAATATACTTGTTTCATAGTTTTCATTTATTACCAAATTTTATAACACCCTTCAATGGAGATAATTTCAAGAATACAAGATCTCCCACATAGAATTCCAAATCCTTCCTAATATTATTGGAAAAACTCTTTTTCCTACATTGAGTATCTTTAATATTATTATGAATAGAATTTTCCTTTTTTATTTTCATTTCAATATGTTACATGCCTATAATATTTCATTCACCAACTTCATTACAACAAGTTGTAGTATGACATCTTATGCAATGAAATTCTTCTTACAACACCATCTGAATACTTGAATGGAAATTATTGTTATAGGAAAACTCAACCAAAGGTAAATACTTACCCCACATACCTTGGAAGTCATGTGATGATAAAATTCACATGTATTCCATTATTTTAATATTCCATTAGAACTATCCATCAATTTTATGATATTAGGAAGTGCTCAAATGAAGCTCAGTATCAAGATCCTTCTGATGACTCTTCTAGAATTTCAGTGTAAAATGGGGATTATGATCAAACAAAATCAAAATAGGTGCACCATGAAGTCTTAAAACATCATTAATATAGATCCTTTTGAAGATATTAAGATTTAAATATTATCTTATAGTGAGAAAGTATGCATATTTTTTCAAACAATCAATAATAACTCATATTTTATCATTCATATTGGGAAACTTTGGTAATCCTATAACTAAGTCTATAGTAATGTAATCAAATTTCCACATAGGAATAGCATGAGATTTCATGAATCCTATAGGATTCAATCTGAAAACATTCACTTGGTGAAAAACCAAACATCTGACACGTAATGATCAATTATTTACTTTATGTTATCCTACAAAAGATATTCCCTCAAATCCATATACATATTTAATCTACCAGGGTGTATAGAGAAGTTCAAGCTTTGAGAATCATCCAAAAATTACTTTTTTCGATTATGTATATTTGGAACACAAAATATCATCCAAAATTTTAGGACACCATCTTCACAAAATAAGCCATCTAATTTCCCATCATTCATCTCATTAATTTTCTTTTGAAATTTATCATCGTCATATTGAGAATTTTTTATCTTTTCAACTAAATATGTTATCACAATTATTTGATAAAGGTGTGATGTCTCTTCTTCCTTGATAATTCCTAAATACATCTTTACTAGTTCCATGAACATAGGATCTCACTCAATCATTATTTATGTCAAAACTTCATAATCCTTCCTACTCAATATGTTTTTGAGCTAATTTTATTTCTCTGGGAGGTAGTGTATTGAAAAATCATAATATTTGAGTACATAGAGCCATCGCCTTTGTATTATATTAAGAACATTCTATGAAAAGATGTATTTTAGGATTTTATAATCCATATATATATATCACATATTTAAAAACAGAGATAATGTCTTCATATCATCAATGAAAAGATAAAAGATTCTAAATCAATATAATGGTTTGGATGGTTCTGTTCATGGGTATTTAATTTCCATGATGCATATGACAAAACATTATCATTTTTCATTAGTACACAACCATATCCATTCTTCAAGGAACCACTATATAATACAAACCTATCATTTCTAGATGATAGAACCAAAATCGGAGCACTGAAAAATATCCTCGTCAATTCATCAATACATTCTTTACATTCTTTATTCTAAGTTATCTTAACCCCTTTATATGTATTCTTTATTAATGGGTTATCCAATCGATAAATATTCTTAAAGAATCATCAATATTTACCTTCCAAACAAATGAAACTGTATACCTCGGTTAGGTTCATTAGTATAGGTTATTCTTTGACTACCTTTTTACACAAAGGATCAATTTAGATACCTTCCTTGGAGAGATTATGTCTAATAAAAGATACTTATTGAATCCAAAAATCACACATACTAAATTTACCATATAACTCTTTCCTTTAATGAGTCTTATTAATAATCATCAGGTGATTCTAACTATACGCATAGATTTTAGTATATGATAATATATCATCAATGAATACCACAAAAATAATATAAATATATTCATTGAAATTATGTTCATTAGATCCATCAAAATAGAGGTTTCTTAATTAAATCCAAATGCCCTTATTGTAAACTCATAATGTCCATACCTCATTCAAAAAGTGGTCTTCAAAATGTTTACCTTTACTCACAATTCATGTCACGAACCGAATCTGGTCGCCACCAATACCGGGACCAAACCCATCCCATGGAAAATCCCAAAGGGCTTTCCCTATATCCATGGGATGACACAAGTTCTCGGGTATCATTTATCTTGTTTTGGGAACAATTTACCTGAATATGTATACATAAAACATCAAAAACATTTGGTAAACTGAATCTGAAAATTTAATACCAACAAGGTTTATAAAAAAATCTAGAACTGAATACATAAGTTCAAATGAAATAAAATAGGTCCAAAGACACAAATAAACAGTATAAAAACATCCCCAAGTACTCCACGTGATAAGGGGTCATCACCCACACGTCGTCTCCACAACTCCGCCCCAAGGATGAGAACTAACACCCCGAACTGCCATCACCCAAAGTCTTTCCTTTACCTAAGTCAAAAATAATAAAGTCTTACTTACTACAAAGGGGTGTAATTATGGTGTGATCCTAATCCCAATATGATACCACCTAATGATTCCAAAGTGCATGCAATACAAGGTGAAAAAGAAAGCAGTTTTAATATGCAATGAAAAGTGACGACAAATTCCAAGAAATTAAACTTTCAATTGAAAACAGTTTTCAAGATAAAATATTCATAATTTTAACACATTTAAATGGTTGTGTTATATAATTTTATATACTTCCAAACACACCTAAATACAAGTTCAAATACCACAAATCCAATGAGAAACTAAATCAGGAACACCCCTAGGCACTAGATAGTCTCGGGCCCCATGTACCTCATACCTCGGTGTAAAGTAACCATAGTAAAATACATTCTCATGCACGAGCCACTAGTATAAAGCATACCCATAACCTAGTGATTCCCAATAATCATTCATATAGTTTATTTAGAGTTGTCGTTATCCAAATTCTAACTAAAACATGGACAAATCCCATCTGGTCCACTAGTCGTACTAGTACATATCCGCCCCACCTAGGTACTCGGGCTTCCCCCTTTGTGCTCAAAAAATTCAGAATTCTACATAAACCCATTTTTGTAGAAAACACCACTACTGTTCACACACAATAATTACAGTAGATATACACATTTTAAAGCACTTAAAATACACAACAAAACAATTTAATTTTTAAATGAAACAATTTCTCAAAATCCCGCGTTGTTTTGCACCCAAAACTCCTTGAAAACCCCACATTGTACACTATGTCCACACTTGTAAGTTACCAAAATAGAAAATTCATCCCAATAAATTTAAATGAAACCAAAAAAAATCAATTTTAGGGCAGCCCCATGTGAACCAAGAAATGATAACTTTGTAAAACTTCCATTTACACATAAACATGGAACTTAAAGATCACATGCTCCACAAATACCATTAAAACCCATTTTTTCAGAAACAAAAAAAGGGGATTAACATTAAAAAAATTATTGGAAGCCCTATTTCAGTTCAATAAAATCAATTAATTATTTATAGGGAATCCCCAGATAAACCAATAAAACATTTCTATGAAAAACCCCCAATTTCGCATAAAATTTTCATTTGAAATTCATTTGCAATAAAAACACCACTAAAACTAATTTTTTCGGAAATAATGAAATGAAATAAACCTTAAAATATGATAAATACATCATTCTAAGACACAAATATTCCATAAAAATGGAATCACCTACCAAATTAATGAAAACCCTTGATTCTTTGTGCGAAAATCAAATCGCACCACCTCCGCACCAAGAGGGATCTTGATAAAGCCTAAAACCACAAGAATAGACCAAGAAAACCCATGGTTAAACCCTAGGTTCAAAACCCTTCCCTCTGGAAATTAGAAAAAATTAAGAAGAGTTGGAATAAACCCTAACCAAAAGGAAAGAAAACCCTAAGCAAATGGGAGGAAGAATGAAGGAGACCCACTTACTTAATGGATCTTGAATAAATCACCCCAAATACACTAGTATATGAATTTCAAAACAAACAAAAATGAAAATGAGGTTCTAATAAGTCTAAGAAGGTAATGTTAAAACTGAAATGGGTGGAAAAGAGTTATGAAGGAAAGAAGTTACCTCTTCAAATCTGGACGATTTGAGACACCCTATGAAGTTATGTACTAAATCACGATGAATAAGATCTCCAAAGAGGGTGGGAGGATAATGGGAGTGTATCTGGTTTTAGTGGTATTGGGTGAGACATTGAATCACTGAAAAATCCTTAAAATTGAATAAGTTATTAATTAAACAATTTTTTAAAAAAAAACTCGAAATGAGCTTTCGGTATGGCCCAATTCCTTAAATAAAAACCCAAATCCACCATTATTATGGATTCTTAAAGGGTACAAATTGAAATGGTGGTGTTAATAGGTTATGTGATTCCATTTAAGAATTGGAATGGGTGCAAAATATTAAAAAATTAAATAGTTATAAAAGAAAAAAAATTGGTTTTTAAATCTGGAAATGGGCTCACGGTTTGGGCCAAATTATGAAAATTTACCCTTTCCTCCAAAAAATCTTGGTAAACCCCAAAAACAAAGCATGAATGGAAATTAAATGAAATTTACCTTTAAAATAAGTCATGTATGTGACAATTCTCCCCACCGTGAAAGAATTTCTACCCCAGAAAGTCAACCTGAAGCTTGATTGGAAAACAAGAATGGGTACTCTTCCTCGACCCATGAATTCCACTCCCATGTCTCATGTGTATCATTCCTATGACTCCAAAGAACTTGGACCTACGGAATGGACTTCCCTCAAAGAACCTTCTCTTGGGAGTCCACTATTTGCACCGTCCGCTCAACAACAGACAAGTCAGGCTCTATCTCCAGTTCTTCCAACTCAGCACATGGGACGGATCCAGGTTGTATTTATTCAACTGGGAGATGTGGATGACATCATGGATGGATGTCAACTAAGAAGGTAAAGAAAACTTGTATTCTAACTTTCCAATATTCTCGGTGATCTCAAAGGGCCCGACATACCATGGCATCATCTTCCCTTACTTCCTCAATCGACTATGGCCTAGATGAGGGGCCACTTTCAAGAACACCTTATCACCCACATAAAACTCTAGGTCATGATGCCTCCGGTTAGCATATGAGTTATAGATACTATAAGCTATCAATAAAATCTACCTTATCAACTTGACCTTCTCAGACATCTCCTGCACCGGACTCATCCCCAACAGTGAGGTCTCACCTACCTCATCCCAACATAGGGGGGACCAACAAGGCTAACCATAGAGCACCTCAAAAGGATCCATTCAAATAAAGTATTGGTAATTGTTATTATAATCAACGTAAAACAACCCCAAATGGTTATACCAGGAACCTCAAAAGTCCAAGACACATGCACGGAGCATGTCCTCCAAAATTTGATTCACCCGCTCTGTCTGACCATCCGTCTGAGGATGGTATGTCGTGCTCATCTTAATGAGAGACCCCAAGGCCTTCTAAAGGCCTTACCAGAACTGAGGAGTGAAACATGGGTCTCTATCTGAGAAAAATACTGATGGAAATCCATGGAGTCTCACCACATCCTAAAGATACAAACAGCCCAACTCATCCACTTTAGTGGTATCTCTGATTGGAATGAAGTGGGATGATTTGGTCAGATGATCAATAACCAACAAAATGGAATTCATACCCCAAGGTGTATGAGGTAAGCCAACAATGAATCCCATGGTGACCCCATCCAACTTCCAGGTAGGAATGGGTAATGGATGGAGCAAACCGGAGGGCCTTTGATGCTCTGCTTTCACCTGCTGGCCTGTGTAGCATCTCGACACAAGGTCCTCTATGTCTCGTCTCATACTAGGCCACCAAAACTACTGAAGGACATCATAATAAATCTTGGTGGCACTCGGATGGATAGCCCACTGAGATCAGTGGATGTCCTCCATCACCACCTTTCGCAGAGATAATGGCACTACTAAACGGCCCTTGAAGCACAATATGCCCTCGGGAGACAACAACCAATCAGAGGATGTCTCCCCACCATGAAGAAACTTCTTCAACCTTTGACAAATCCCATCACTGGGTTTTTCCCGCTTAATCAACTCCAATATAGAGGGAGTCAACTAGACGCTCGCCAAGAATGCACCTCCACTGTGTTCCCTGGTCTCTACATGTATCTGAGAAAAGATCCCCATAAAATTCCACTCATCACTGGACTTACTCAAATCCTACACTGGAACTCTTCTGCTCAAATAATCGGCCACCACATTACCCTTTCCTAGGGTATAAACAATGTCAAATTCGAACCCCTTCAAGTACTCAATCCAATGACACTGCCTCAAGTTGAGGTCCTTCTGCGAGAAGATATAGGCCAAGATTTTGTGATCAGAGTAGACCACAAACTTCTCCCCAAATAGGTAGTCATGCCAAGTCTTCAAAGAATGAATCACCACTACCAACTCCAAGTAATGGGTCGATTAGTTACTTTCGTGTGGTCGTAGTTGGCGAGAGCCATACGCCACCACGTGATCATCCTGCATAAGCACGCACCCATCCAAATTTAAATTTTTATTATGGGCCATTTTAAGGAAAAATGGGAAACCATAGTACACAAAAGATACCCCTACGTGCTGAAATAGCTCACAAAATAGTCAAATACAAGACTAAGATTACTGAATTTTTCTACTCTATATAGTTCCCAATGCAGCGTACTAACCTGGACATCTGGATCTTCGCTAATAATCTCTTCAAGGTGAGTAATAATCCTCTCTATAGTCAGTATAGGGGTAGTAGTAAACCACCTCTTCAGCTCCTCAAATGATGCCTGACATTCTAGGCCCCATAAAAACTTCACCCCTTTCTGGGTGAGCATGGTCATCAGTGAAGAAATCTGAGAGAAATCCTGAATGAATCGCCTATAATAACTGGCTAGGCCAAGGAAACTCTTGATCTCGAACACATTCTTATACTGCTCCCATGACATAACCACACTAATCTTATCAGGGTCCACTAAAATCCCCTGCTCAGATATCACATGCCCTATAAATCTCATGTCCCTGATCCATAAAGTTCACTTTGACAACTTTTCATAGAGGTGGTGATCCCACAAAGTGCCCAAGATGATCCTCAAGTGATGTTTGTGTTCATCCTTAGAGCCTGAGTATACTAGAATGTCATCCATGAACACCACAACAAAGGAATAGAGATATTGATGGAACACCATGTTCATGAGTTCCATAAGGACCGTTGGAGCATTGATCAATACAAAGGGAATGACCAAATACTCAAAGTGGTCGTATCTGCTTTGGAAGGCTGTCTTTGGGATATCTGACTCCTTCGCCCTGAGTTGATGATAGCCTGAACGCAAGTCTATTTTTGAGAACCACTTTTCTCCTTCAATTGATCGAACAAATCATCTATTCTAGGAAAAGGGTATTTGTTCTTAATTGTTACCTTATTCATCTTCTGGTAGTCAATGCACAACCGGAGAGATCTGTCAGCCTTTTTCATGAACAATACAGGAGCGGCCCAAGGAGAGATGCTTGGGTGAATGAATCCTTTGGATTCTAAGTCGTCCAGCTATATCATTAATTATCTCATCTCGGTGGGTGCCATGCGATAAGAGGGAAGAGATATCATATGTGTTCCTGGCACTAGATTAATAGAAAACTCCACATCCCGCTCCGGGGGGAAACCTGAGAAATCATCTGGGAATACCTCCAAAAAATCATTCACTACATGAGGTAGTTCACCTTTAGGGGAAATACCATCATCCTCTAGTGAGATCGATGATAATTGGAAGGTAAGACTTCCCAACTCTGGGAGTGGAGGTCCTGCATGACCCAATCGAGGATCCCATTCTCCCAGAAAAACCTGACGACTCCCATTAGGTGCCGTGAAACTCACTCGCCACCTGTAGCAATAAATGTGCATTTGGAAGTGTACTATTCAATCCATACCAAGTATTATGTCAAAAAGTACCATATCTAGAACCAAGAGGTCCCACTCCATCTCAACCCCTGACATGGAAAGCACACATGAGGGGCACCTGAGGCCCTGCTCCTTCTTCTTTCCCAATGGTGTCACCAACTACATCACGAAAGACATCAACTCAGTTGTAAAATTCAGCATGCCCAAAAAATGAGCTGAAATGAATGGAACAGAGGTGCTAGTATCAAAAAGAGCAGCAACTATAGAAGATGCGATCAGAACGGTACCTCGAACTATCGACAGTCCCACCTCTGATCCTGTTGGTGCCTGATCCACTACATAGAGATGTTTGGTCTCTACCTAAGGACGAACACTATTTTGTGGATGTACCCTGAACTGGATCTGCCTAGAAGATGACCCATCCCTACCACCATGGCCTCCAAATCGAGATCTGTCACGAACCGAATCTGGTCACCACTAATACCGACACCAAACATAGCCCGTGACAAGGCCCGAAGGGCGTTCCCTATCCCCATGGGCTGGAACAAGTTCCCGGGTATCATTTATCTTGGTTTGGGAATGATTTACCTGAATATGTGTACATAAAACATCAAAAATATTTGATAAAATGAATCAGAAAAATTCATACCAACAAGGTTTATACGAAAATCCAGAACTGAATATATAAGTTCAAATACAATAAAAAAGGTCCAAAGACACAATGAAACAACAACAACAAATCCCCATGGACTCCACATGACAAGGGATCATCACCCCCAAGCCTTCTCCACAACTCCACCCCAAGGATGGGGACTAACACCCTGAACCGCCATCACCCTTAGCCTTTCCTTTACCTGAGTCAAACATAACCAAGTCTACTTACACCCAAGGGGTGTAAGTAGGGTGTGATCCTAATCCCAATAGTATACCACCCAATAATTCCAAATATCATGCAATACAATGTGAAAAAAGAAAGTAGTTTTAATGCGCAAAGACAAGTAGTGATAAAATCCAAGAAATGCAACTTTCAATTGAAAACATTTTTGAAGATAAAGTTTTCAGAATGTTCACAAATTTAAATAGACATGTTATATACTGTAAATTACTACCAAAAACACCCCAATACATTGGAAAATACCACAAACACAATGAGCAATAAAATCAGGAACACCCCTAGGCACTAGAAAGTCTCGGGCCCCATGTACCTCATACCTCGGTGTAAAGTAACCATAGTAAAATTTGTTATCATACACAAGCCACTAGTAGGAAACATACCCATAACCTATTGGTCCCTAATCATCATCCGCATAGTTTATTTATCATTTTCGTTATCCAAATGCTAGGTGAAATAGGGACAAAACCCATCCGGTCCACTAGTCATACTAGTACACATCCGCCCCACCTAGGTACCCGAGCTTCCCCCTTTGTGCTCAAATAATTTCAGAATGGTACATATATCCATTTTCATATAAAACACTAATACTGGTCACATACAATCATTATAGTAGCTACACACATTTTATACCATTTAAAACACACAACAAAACACTTTGAGTTTCAATAAAACAACTTCTCCAAATCTTTCTTTGTTTTGCACCCAAAACTCTTTGAAAACCCCACGTGAACACCATATTCATACTCATATTTATCAAAAAAGAATCCAAAACACCCTAAACATTTATTTAAACTCATTATATGATTTATAAAACAATCCCAATAAGCATCGCATAGAATACCCATGTAAAACACCCAATTCAACACCAAATTGGTACTCAAAACCCATTTTCTTAACAAACGTCACCCAAAACCAATTTTGCAGCAACAAACAAAGAATAATAAAATTTATAACATTATTTTCATCCCTAATACAGTTCAATAAGGTCAACTAAATAATTAAAAGTCATACCTTAATCAACCAATAAAATATTTATATAAAAAAGCACAAATTTCACATGAAATTGGCCCTTAAAATTCTCCTGCATTACAAAAAACACTAAAACCAATTTTTGCCGCACCAAATCAATGGGTTAAACATGAAAATATAATAAACATAGTATCTATGTCACAATTATTGCATAAAAAGTGGAATCACCTACCAAAGTAATGAAAACCCTTGAATCAACGTGCGAAAATCAAGTCTCACCACCCCCACACCAAGAAGGACTTAGAACAAACCTAAAACAACAAAATTGGACCAAGAAAACCCAAGTTTAAACCCTAGGTTATAAAACATACCTCCTGGTAATTTGGTACTTCAAGTAAAAGGGAAGAAACCCCAAGAAAATAGAATGAAACCCTAAGCAATTTGAAAGAGGAATGGAAGAGACTCGCTTACTTGAGGGATCTTGAAGAATTGCCCCTAATACACCAGTATCTGAAATTTAAAATAGTCAAAACATCAAGGGAGGTTCTAAGAAGGATGAGTAGGTCATTTAAGAACTGTAATGGAGGAAAAATAGTAAGAATTGAGAGAGTTATGATGGAAATAATTTACCTCCTCAAATCTGACCGATTTTAGCAACCCTAAGAAGTTAAGCACTCAATCACGATGAAGAAGAGCTCAAAAGAGGGGAGAGAGAAGTTAGGCGCATGTTAGGGTTCAATGGGCTCATGTGAGACTTGTAATCACCAAAAAATACTTAATATTGAATAAGTTATTAAATAAATAAAATTCATTTTTAAAACTGGATATGGGCTTCCAGGCAGGCCCAATACCTTAAATAAAAACCAAAATACACCATGCTTATGGATTTCTAAAGGTTCTAAATTTTAATTGTGGTGTTAATATGTCAGGGGAGGACATTTAGGAATTTTAATGAGTGAAAAATATTAAAAAATGAAAAATTTATAAAAGAAAAAATATATTTTTAAATCTGGAATTGGGCTCACGGTTTGGCCCAATTCATGAAAACTCACCTATTCCTCCATAAAACCTTGGGAAACCCCAAAAAAAAGAATTAATGGGAATTAAATTAAAAAATACCTTTAAAATATTTCATGTATATGACAATTATTCCCACCATGAAAACAATCTGTCCCAGAAAGTTAACCTGAATCTTGATCAGAAAACAGGAACGAATACTCTTCCTCAACCCATGACTTCCGCTCCCATGTCTCATGTGTATCATTACCATGCTGCCAATGAACCCGGACCAACATAATGGACTTCCATCAAATAAACTTCTCTTGGGAGTCCACTATTTTCATCGGTCGCTCAATAACAGACAAGTCAGGCTATAGCTCCAGTTATTCCCAACTCAGCACATGGGATGGATATGGGTTGTATTTCTTTAACTGGGAGACATGGAAGACATAATGGATGGATGTAAACTGAGAAGGTAAATCCAACCTGTATTCCACCTTTCCAATATGCTCTGTGATCTCAAAGGGCCCGACATACCGCGACATCGGCTTACCTTGCTTCCCCAATCGACGATGGCCCAGATGAGGGGCCACTTTCAAGAATACCCTGTCACCCAAAGAAAACTCTAGGTCTCGACGCCTTTGGTCAGCATATGATTTATGGAGACTCTAAGCTGTAAATAAACACTACATGATCAACTTGACCTTCTCAGATGTCTCCAGCACCAGACTTTTCCCCAACAGTGAGGTCTCACCTACCTCAGTCCAACACAGGGGGGCCGACAAGGGCGACCATAGAGCGCCTCAAAAGGAGCCATTAGAATGGAGGATTGGTAACTGTTATTATAAGAAAACTCAACCATCCCCAAATGTCTATCCCAAGAACCTCCAAAGTCCAAGACACATGCACGAAGCATGTCCTCCAAAATATGATTCGCCTGCTCTGTCTGACCATTCATCTGAGGGTGGTATGTCGTGCTCATCTTAATCTAAGACCCCAAGGCCTTCTGAAGGCATTTCCAAAATCGAGAAGTGAAGCGGGGGTCTCTATTCAAGACAACTGTTGATGGTACACCATGGAGTCTCACCACTTCCTGAAGATATAAATGGCTCAACTCATCCACTTTAGTTGTATCTTTTATCAGAATGAAGTGGGCTGATTTGGTCAGATGATCAGTCACCACCCAAATGGAATTCTTACCCCTGAGGTGTACGAGGTAAACCAACAATGAAGTCCATGGAGACCTCGTCCCACTTCCAGGTAGGAATGGGTAGTGGTTGGAGCAAACCAGAGGGCCTTTGGTGCTCTGCTTTCACCTGCTGGCATGTGTAGCATCTCAACACAAAGTCCGTTATGTCTCATCTCATACCAGGACACCAAAACTACTGAAGGACCTCATAATACATCTTAGTGGAACCCAGATGGACAGCCCACTAAGACTGGTGGCTATCATGCATCACCACCTTCCGCAGAGATAACGACACTACTGAATGGCCCTTGAAGCACAAGATACCATCGGGAGACGACGACCAATCAGAGGATGTCTCCCCACCATGAAGAAACTGCTTCGACTGCTGACAAAGATCATCACTGGGCTATCCCCTCTGAATCAACTCCAATAGAGAAGGAGTCAACTGGACACTCACCAATAATGCCCCTCCGCTGTGTTCTCTGATCTCCACATGCATATGAGAAAAGTGCCCTATCAAATTCCACTCATCACTGGACTTCCTCAAATCCTTCACTGGAACTCTTCTGCTCAAAGAATCGGCCACCACATTACCCTTTCCTGGGGTATAGACAATTTCAAAGTCGAACCCCTGCAAGTACTTGATCTAGCGACGCTGCCTCAAGTTGAGGTCCTTCTGCGAGATGATATAGGCTAAACTTTTGTGATCAGAGTAGACCACAAACTTCTCCCCAAAGAGGTAGTGATGCCAAGTCTTCAAATCATGCATCACCGCTTCCAACTCCAAGTTGTGGGTAGGGTAATTATTTTCATGTGGTCAGAGTTGGCGAGAGCCATACACCACCACGTGATCATCCTGCATAAGCACGCACCCAAGACCCATAACTAAAGCGTCACAATAGACCACATACCCCTTCTCGGCCTCAGGAAAAATCAGTATGGGGGCGGTAGTCAACCGCATCTTCAGCTCCTCGAACGATGCCTGACATTCTGGACCCCATACAAACTTCACCCCTTTTCAGGTGAGCGCAGTCATCGGTGAAGTAAGCCGAGAGAAATCCCGAACAAATCACCTGTAATAACCAGTCAGGCCAAGGAAACTCCTGATCTCGAACACATTCTTCGGCTTCTCCCCTGACATAATCACACTAATATTCTTGCGGTCCACTAAAACCCACTGCTCAGAGATCACATGACCTATAAATCTCACTTCCCTGATCCAAAAGGTGCACTTTGACAACTTTTCATAGAGGCGGTGATCCCGTAACATGGTCGTCGGGTCCTGGCCCACCAGGTACAGCCACCCCGTCTTAACATGGCCATTGGTTCCTGGCCCACCAGGTACCACCAGTTTCCCCACAGACACGTGGGGCCCACCCCAGGGTCCACCCACGTGCCTGAATGGGTCATCTGACTAATGATAATCCCCACAGGCCAACACAGGTCCTTTCTAGTGTGCTTTTTCCTCACTCACACACACCCTGGGAGACTTCCCAGGAGGTCACCCATCCTGATTACTACTCCAGGTCAAGCACGTTTAACTGTAGAGTTCTAATCAGACATGCTCTTGAAAAAGAAGGTGCACCTTGTTGACATGAGTCGTATCATTTAGTCATTTAACCCTTTATCATTATGGAGTGTTACAATCACCCCCTCCCTTTATAGCACAAATTCCTCATTGTGGGCCCTACATCTCAACCTAGGCAGTGTATTACACTTAAGGCTAGGTACTACCTCTGATACCAAATGTAACAACCGGGTCCCGGTGATGGCACAACCACCCCGCCTTAACATGGTCGTCGGGTCCTGGCCCACCAGGTACCACCAATTGCCCCGCAGAACGTGGGTTCCACCCCAGGGTCCACCCACATGCCTGAACGGGTCATCTGACTAATGATAATCTCCAAAGGCCAACATGTGTCCTTTCCAGTGTGCTTTTTCCCCACTCACACACACCCTGGGAGACTTCCCAAGATATCACCCATCCTGGTTACTACTCCAAGCCAAGCACGTTTAACTGTAGAGTTCTAATCAGACAGGCTCCCGAAAAGGAAGGTGAAACTTGTTGAAATGAGTCATATCATTTAGTCATTTAACCCTTTATCATTCGGGGGTGTTACAAGATCCCCCAATCCTCAATGGCTCGGACTGTGATGGCACTCCTCTTGAAGCCACTAACCCTGCCCCACTCGGAAGTGGACGTGCCACCCCGCAGAAGGGCTGCAAATGCCCCAAACCTCCACACTGGTAACAAGGCTTTAGAGGAAGTGGGCATGCTGGTAAAATGTGCCCCAGCTTCCCACACTGGTTGCACACGACTGATCTCGCATCAGAATCCACAGACAAAAACTGCCTGGAAGAGTGGCTTGAACTACCACCTCCCTTCTTTACCTGTTCCTCCTGCTTACTTTTCTTTTCTAAAGAGCTGCCACTGCCCACTATGGATACTGACCCAGAGAAACCATACCTACATTTACATTCAATCTCCACCATGCATGCCTAGTCAATGACCTCAGCATAGGTCCTCATCTTAAAAAAGAACACCTGAGAGTATATCTCTGGTCGTAAGCCTTTCTCAAACCTATGGGCTTTCAATTGTTCATTCAAGATGATTTCAGGGGCATACCAAACCAACTCAGTGAAATGGTTGGCATACTCCATCACAGAAATATTCCCCAGAACAAGGTTCATGAACTCAAAGGACATGGCATATGCCAAGACCTCTAGGCCGTATTGTTCATTTAAGATGACCATGAAATCTCCCCAGTGCATCTGCTCATTGTTCCCAGTCTAAAGCACTGAATCCCACCACTTACGGCTGGGACCCTCCAACAAAAAGAAGGCACACTTTACCCTGAGCTCCTTAGGTGTTTCCAGGAACTCAAACATACGCTCGATCTTCTCGATCCATTCCTCTGTTTCCTGGGGTTCTGAGCTGCCTCGGAAGGTAGGAGGCTTGTTTTTCAGAAACTCCTATGATTTATCTCTTCTAAGACCCATCTCATTAGCCCTAACAGGAATAGGAGTAGTATCTGGTCCCTGTCCCAAATCTTGGATAGCCCAGACCACAGCGTCGACTAGCCTCTGATCAACTGGTGTGGGAGAACTCTCTCCGACTTCCTCCTGTGGGCGCGTGGGAGCTTTCCGGGGAGGCATGTTGCTACAAAATGAAACAATCACAAAATAATAATCAATACCAAAATTATGAAAAATTTAATCAAATACATCAAATATAAATAATCTAAACACATTTCAGTAATAAAATAAACAACTACTCCACCCCCACCTGATGTCCATGTGTGGTCTGCAGCCCACACGTCTCACCTGGAAGTGAAGTCAAACAAACAATTCCATTGTCCCATGGTGACTCAAGGTATTCCAAGAGAGGTGTGGGTAAAGAATCTTACTCATGACCAAAAATTTGAGTCTTGATAGTCCTAGCTCCAGTTTATCCCAACTCATCCCAAAATAATAATATAACCTAAAAACATTAACCTCCTTTGATACCATTTTGTCACAAACCGAATCTAGTCTCCACCAATACTGGCACCAAACCCAGCCCATGGAAATTCCCTAAGGGTGTTCCCTATCCCCACAGGCTGGCACAAGTGCTCGGGTATCATTTATCTTGGTTTGGGAATGATTTACCCGAATATGTATACATAAAACATCAAAAACATTTGGTAAACTGGATCTGAAAAATTCATACCAACAAGGTTTGTACAAAAATCCAGAACTGAATACATCAATTAAAATGAAATAAAAAAAGTCCAAAGACACAAATAAATATCATCAAAACATCCCCAAGGACTCTACATGACAAGGGGTCATCACCAACAAGTAATCTCCCCAACTCCACCCCAAGGATGGGAACTAACACCCCAAACCGCCATCACCCAAAGTATTTCCATTACATGAGTCAAGAATAATAAAGTATAATTACACCCAAGGGGTGCAAGTAGGTTGTGATCCTAATCCCAATAGGATACTATCAAATGATTTAAAATTGTATGAAATACAAGGTGAAAAAGAAAGCAGTTTTAATATGCAATGAAAAGCGGTGACAAATTCCAAGAAATGCAACTTTCAATTGAAAACAGTTTTCAAGCTAAAACATTCAGAATGTTAAAATATTTAAATGTTAGTGTTAAATACTATAATATACTTCCAAAAACACCCAAATAAAATGTCAAATACCACAAATACAATGAGAAAAAAAATCAAGAACACCCCTAGGCACTAGATAGTCTCGGGCCCCATGTACCTCATACCTCGGTGTAAAGTAATCATAGTAAAATCCACTATCATTCACAAGCCACTAGTAGGGAACATACCCATAACCTATTGTTTCCTAATCATAATCCATATAGTTTATTTCGAGTTGTCTCTTTCCAAATTCTAAGTGAAACAGAGACAAAACCTATCTGGTCCACTAGTCGTACTAGTACATATCTTCCCCATCTAGGTACACGGGCTTCCCCCTTTGTGCTCAAACAATTTCAGCATACAACATAAACCCATTTTCATATAAAACACCACTTATATTCACATACAATCATTACAATATCTATACACATTTTAAATCACTTAAAACACACACAAAAACACTTTGATTTTTAAATGAAACAATTTCTCAAAATCCAGCGTTGTTTTGCACCCAAAACTCCTTGAAAACACCACATTGTACACTATGTGAACACTTTTAAGTTACTAAAATAGAAAATTAATCCCAATAAATTTCAATTAAACCAAAAAATTAATTTTAGGTCATCCCCATGTGAACCAAGAAATGATAACTTTGTAAAACCTTCATTTACACACAAACATGGCACTTAAAGTTCACATATTCCACAAATACCATTAAAACCCATTTTTTAGAAACAACCAAAGGGTATTAAAATTAAAAACATTATTGTAAGCCCTATTTTAGTTCAATAAAATTAATTAAGTATTTATAGTTCATCCACAAATAAACCAATAAAACATTTCTATGAAAAAAACCCAATTTCACATAAAATTTGCATTTAAAATTCATTTTCAATACAACCACCACTAAAACTAAATTTTTCAGAAATAATTAAATGAGATAAACCTTAAAATATGATAAATACATCATTCTAATACTAAAATATTTCATAAACATGGAATCTCCTACCAAATTAATGAAAACCCTTGATTCTTTGTGTGAAAATCAAATCGCACCACCGCCGCACCAAGAGGGACCTAAATCTAGCCTAAGACCACAAGAATAGACCAAGAAATCCCAAGGTTAAACCCTAGGTTCGAAACCCTACCCTCTTTAAATTATAAAAAATCAAGAAGAATTGGAATAAACCCTAACCAAAAGGAAATAAAACCCTAAGAAAATGGGAGGAAGAATGAAGGAGACCCACTTACTTAAGGGATCTTCAAGAAATCTCCCCAAATACACCAGTAAATGAATTTAAAAACCGAAAAAAATAAAAATTAAATTCGAATAATTCAAATAAGGTCATGTGAGAACTGAAATGGGGGAAAGAGTAAGAATTGAAAGAGTTGTGAAGGAAAGAAGTTACCTCTTCAAATATGGACGATTTGAGACACCCTATGAAGTTCTGTACTAAATCACGATGAATACGAGCTCCAAAGAGGGTGGGAGGATAATGGGAGTGTGGCTGGGTTCAATGGTCTTGGGTGAGATTTTTAATCATTGAAAAATCCTTAAAATTGAATATGTTATTAATTAAACAATTTTCTTAAAAAAACTGGAAATGGGATTTTGGGCTGGCCCAATTCCTTAAATAAAAACTCAAATACACTATTATTATGGGTTTATAAAGGGTCCAAATTGAAATGGAGGTGTTAATAGGTCATATTAGGCCATTTATGAATTGTAATGGTTGAAAAATATTAAAAAATGGGATAGTTATAAAAGAAACAAAATTGGTTTTTAAATCTGGAAATGGGCTCACGGTTTGGCCCAAATCACGAAAACTCACCCTTTCCTCCAAAAAATCTTGGGAAACCCACAAAACAAAGAATGAATGGAAATTAAATGAAATTTACCTTTAAAATAAGTCATTGATGTGAAAATTCATGATACCTAGAATAAAGGTCAAAATTTTAAAAATATTGGGCTCTATGAAGTTGATCAAATAAGTCATCAATATGAGGCAGAAGATACATGTTCTTTATCTTAATACCATTAATTTCCCTATAATAAATTCATAGTCTTATGGATCCTTGATTTTGGAATAAGTCATCAATATGAGGCAGAAGATACATGTTCTTTATCTTAATACCATTAATTTCCCTATAATAAATTCATAGTCTTATGGATCCTTGCTGTTGGACTTACCTATTTTGATAATCCCAAATCATGTTTTGATAATCCCAAATCATGTTTTGATAATCCCAAATCATGTTTTGATAATCCCAAATCATGCTTCATTTATATAAAGCATCTTGTTTCTCCTACAAGATAATCATTTATGTGAAAATCATGCTTATCTCAAAGTAATACCTATGTATTGTTAATCTCACTGCTCTCATTTTAAGCTTACAGTTCAGAATTTATCTAAGTACAAGGTCACTGATACAAGGTCACCGATACAAGGTCACCGATACAAGGTCATCGATACAAGGTCACCGATACAAGGTCACCGATACAAGGTCAGCAATTAAAGCCTACTATTGAAGGTTACCACCGAAGGTTATCGATGGAAGGTTATAGTTGGAGGTTGTCGATGTGCACCTGCTGTTGAAGCCTACCGATGTGAAGGCTACCGTTACCAGTCCACCATACTCTTCTACTCCATACTTTTTCAAAATCTTATGATTATTCTAACGGTCATATTTGCTAACTTTAATGCTTCTGACTTAATTAATTCTTATTATAGACATATCAGGAGACCATATTTTGATAGTATGAGGTACGAGAAAGATTTCACGTGATGTACTTACTCCTATTGTCGGACCTCAAATATGAAAGAGAAGACCAAGGAAGAAAAGATATATAACAAGGCACAGAGAAAAACGAAAGTGACATATATGTATGCAAGTCCAGAAGTTAAATGCAAGAGGAAGAAATTACTGAAGAACAAGGAAGAATCATTCGAGCACCTTCACTATTAACCCCATGAACTTAAAGAAGATCATTTCGGGAAAACAACTTGAGGATACGTTCTATGTCTCATAAACTTTAAATCAACTCAAGAAGTAGAACAATCAATTCTTGAAAGCTAGTACCTGGAGTTACGACACTCTGTTCTGGAGACAACTTCCAGAGATATACTCAAACTTCAAATTCTTCACCTCAAGGAGTCAAGAGCTGAACTACAAACACATATAGCCTTATAAACTCTATCTCATCATAATTTCTCTATCGTGTTTCTTCATTTTACATTTCTAAGAAGTGTGTCTATCTGTTTCACACATTGTCTCCTATGCTTAAACTGGAGGATACTGAATATCCTCACATCAAACTTCATCTACATTTGTTTCCCACGTATAACTATGGAAGAGACCATGTGTGGTCTGTACTGTTTGTTTTTCCCACGAAGAACTGTGGAAGAGGGTGTGAACCCTGGACGGTTTATGAAAACTGTTATAAAGCCCGATATAGGCTGTGTATCAAGTTTATTGCTAATATAAACTGCTTGGTGGTAGGTGATCACCAAGTGGAGAGGATTAAGTATCGGCTTGAGATTGAACCTATTGTTTTACTTAACTGTGCACTATATTTTGTTATACTCTGTTTTATCTATTTTTCTGCTGCTTATTTTTGCTAAAACATAAAACTGTTTTGCATTCACTTTGATAGTTAGTTTTGGTTAGTGTGTGTATTTTTTTAATTCAATAATCTTGTTTCAAAAGTTTAAGAAATGTTATATTCTAATTCAACTGAGGACTAATCACCCTTTGAGAAACCTGTTGACCAATTAGACATCTATATCTCTACTGCCTTAATTAACTGGGCCGTTTTCAAAATTTGGGGGATCTTTATAATAAAGATTTTAATAGAATTTTTAAGTAGGAACTCAATTCACCCCCTCTTGAGATTCCACTCCAACCAACACTTCCTTCTTCTTAACAAATAGAATAGGGGATCCCTATGGAGAAACACTAATGTGAATAAATACCTTATCACACAAATCCTCTAGCTTTTTCTTCAAATAAAATAATTCCATAGTGGGTATATTATAAGTATACTTCAATATTGTTTTCACGTCAAGGATTAAATCAATATAAAAATGAACTTCATGCCCTGGGGGATCACTTCGTAATTCCTCAGGAAATACATCAATTTATTTTTATATAATAGGTATATCTTCAATTTGAAAATTAACTTCTCTATCCATATATCTTTTTTGGTCTTCTTCCCCAAGAATTTCATTTATTAGAGATACTTTGAGTGGATCTATACATGTCTCACATGAATATGTATCTAAAATAAAGAAATGGAATTGTACTTCTTCATCACAGATCATCATTTCCTTCTTCTAGAAATAAATTTTTACATCATATTTTAAAAGGACGGTATGTGAGCCTCTCAGTTGTCAATGGGTAGTGATGAGTGTATTAATACCCTTAGGTGTGATACATGGAGAGGTGGATGAGCCTCTAATGGGATTCTCAATGCTAGGTTTTCCCCCACAACTACCTTCCCCTCGACCATATCAGGTCAGTTGCAGCTCTCTCCACAGTGATCCTGCTTACCGCATTCATGGTGTGAGACTTCTTCTAGTGGAGACATTATATGGGCTTGATATTCTCAGAAAATATCATCATTTATTGGCCTTATTCTCACCCTAACCTTTGAGCTGGATAGGGATTCACATGGTGGCATGGTGATGCTCCAATGTTTGAGTTCCAGTTGCTACAGTCTAGGGGCTACCACTGCATTTTGTGTCAGCTGTTGGGTGTGTTCAGAGGATCTAGTCTCTGTGTGCGGTTTTGAAGGTGGTGATGGGATATGCAATTTTGGCTTGTGGAAGGGTCTTCTTTCGGTGAGTTTTGGAATTTAGGAGGTCCTCAATTTGGTGTTGGTTTGTGATTTTTTTATATTTTGACCGTATTTTTTAGTTTTGGATGTAAGATGGATTTGGGAAGCCTTTTATATTGTATGATCGGATGGTGTTTCTGCAGTATCGACGATGTTGGTGTGCCCATAATCCTCCTCACCGGATTCTTATGACCATGGTTTTCTGGATGAAAACCCCAGTGAGGTTTCTTCTTGATCTCACCGGTTACATACTATAATTGGGTTCAGATCAGCTTAGAATTTTTCATCAGTGTTTCTTCCTCTTCGGGTTGTTGCGGCTTCGGTGTCAGAGAAGGATTTGGGGTGTGAGGGGGTTCTTTGGCTTCAGCTCTGGTGATCATGATGATGATGATGGTGGAGGAGTTTAAAGGCCCCATGTTGAAGTTCTTTTTTCTGAAGGTTTTGATGTGTGCATTGATCTTTTGATTCTGTGGAATGTATTTTGAGGGTTTTGTGTTGTGGCACTACAGTCTGGTGTCACGGGGCAAGTGAATCAGTTCACATAAATGGGATACTCTAGAAGAGGTTCAGAGCAGGGATCTTTCACTATCCATTACTATCCATATTTAGAAATTTGAGAGGGTATGGAAATTGCAATCGGTACCAGGCCCGTGCGACCCTGCACGGGACAGCTAGCTGAGCAGCGATGAGTTAGTGGAAGGTGGTCTTAACATGATTGATGTTGGGGAGGGGCTTCTCTTTGTATTGAATTTGGTTATTTTCATTTGGCTCTTAGACCGTGGAGGCATGTTTTTTGTTTAAGTCTCTAAAGTCATTTTGGTTTCCCCATCATCCCTTAAAAGGGGGTTTATGCCAATAAAAAAATAAATTTCAGTCAGTTATTCCATACTAAGGATTATATTGAAGAAAATCATAGGTATGATAATATTTTCATCAAATAAATCATTTTTATGTTCCATAATGGGGACTTCCTGACACATCCGTGTTGCAGTGAGACCTCCATTAGGATTTATGACTGAAAACTTCCTTCTTAATGTTCTAGGTAAATATCTAGATTTCTTGGGAAGCATGGATGATATAAAAGATTGCAAGGATCAGGAACTAGATAATGAATAAGTTAAATATAAAGCTATGATTAAAGTACCTTCCACCACATCATTGAGAACTCCCTCCTCAATTTTAGTGACCATATAAGATTTCAATTTTCCCCTTGCCCTCTTCCATGGTAGATTCACTTGTAGCTTGGGGAATTTGTTTTCACAGTACCCCATATCCCTACAAATGAAATGCTAAATTGTAATTTTTTCTTTCTTCCCATTAAATTCTCTATCATTATGACACTTATCTACACACTTTTAACAAACTCCTAATCACTTCAAACATTTCCTAGGATGATTATTTCCATAGTTCTCACAATGTGTAAATTGCATCATTCTATTATTATTCTTCAACGCATTCCCTTTGTCATGGTGCTCATTAAACCACATATTTTTATTGATTTTACTTGATAATGTAGGATATTGATAATTCCTTCTTGGTTTTGATGGAATGAAAAAATATTTCATCATATGGAAAAATAATTTGAGAGATAAGTTCCCTTTAGAGAAATTACTTAGGCCCTTCAAATAAATGGTCAATCTTTAACTCTGTGTTGTGTAAGAAATATGTAGAATACCTGGAAAACCTTATAATGGTAGGCTCATACCCAACAACATTTTATTCTTCATTTTTATTTAAGCTGGAAAACTTTCTCTTCATTTTAGTTTTTTTCTCATGAGGGAAATATTTTTGAAGAATTTTTCCTTAAAAGATTTCCATTACATGAGTTATATTTATTATTCTTTCTTAGTATTCCAGATCAAATACCACCATTTATTAGCATATCCTTTGAGATAGTACACTGAAATTTTATCCTTTTCCTTTTCAATACATCCCAAGGACATAAATATATTCTCAAAAGACATAATCCACTGATCGGATACTATTGGATTAATTGTCTCACCATATGATAGGGAGATTGTGTCATATAAAGTGATCCAATAAAGGAGAATCTCACAGTGGAATAGGTTTTTTCATCTGAGAAAGGTTATTTATATTTACCTGATTAAGCTTCCCTAATATAGCCTTAATTTTCTAAGTTCTAATACCATATGTATTTTCATCCTCATTAGGGAAATATGTATATTGGACACAATTATTGACTCACTAATTCATTCTAGGTTCTATTTCTAAAAAATGGAATATATAGGATTGGATCAAAAAAATTAATTTTAAACTATAATGTATAGTACTAAATATTGTGTAACACATAACATAAATTTAAAAAAAACATTTTTAAATATTGAATAATAAACTTTGTTTCTTTAGGGATATTGTTGTTTTTAATTACATCATAATGGTTTGTAAAGAAAAGGGGAATTATCATTTGAATATCCCCTAGGAGTGCCAAACTAGGTGCATAATATGAATCATTTTCAAGCACTAGGTGATGATCATTTCAATCTAAATGTTCCTTTTTTAGAGTTATTACCCCTAGTAACTTCTATCAAACAATAAATCCCAATTTCAGTATACATACATGGATGTATTTCTAGGAAAAACCACATAATATATTCTTTACCAATACATTCTGAGGTTATTCTATATGTATCCTCAAATTCTATCATAGGGGTTTTCCCCCTAATATATGTTCTCCTTAATATAGTTCCAAGGGTTTCTACTAAACTTTATATGATAAAACTATAACATCTCGCACTCCAGTAACCAAGATTTGGGGCCTACATTATTGCATTGGCATCGATATAAGGGGGTTAAATATTGAAGAACTGATCAGTTTAGATGATTTGGAGAACTAGATACATACATAATACCATTTTCACTTTAAGAATATAAATTAAAACATAGAAAAGGAAAATTAATAGCATCCTTGAAACCCATTAAAAGGATTCATCTTCATAACAAGGGAAATGAAAATTAAATAAGGGTGAGCTCAAATACTCTGTAAGCATTACATAAATCCGAATCTATCATGAATCAATAAATAATAATTAATATATAAAGGTAAATAACTGAAAACACATTTCATTTAATTAATAACTTGACTATAATAACTAGATAAGTCATAATTAATATAGAAAGGTAAATAACTTAACATGCATGTCATTTAATCAATAAACTAAGAATGAAATTTATCCAAAGAAACAATCATTGATAAAATATCATAGATAATAATAATTACTAAATTTTCAATAAAGTAAAATCTTAATTATTTGAAATCATGATCCCATGAATCATGAAAACCTTTATTGTCAAGTCCTCCCTCAAGACAGTTTAAAACTATTGGGTAAAAACTCATCTAATTTGGTCAACTGATTTGTCTCATGAGACCTATCGATGAATCGAGGGGATATATATAACCAGGTCTCACCTGTATCTTCGCGTATAAATAATTATTCATATATCAAATAATCAATTTAATTAACGATTCAATATATTTTATCATCAATTATCCATATTGAGTAAAGGATACTGGTTTATCAATATTTCCCCAATTAATCAAATAAAATTCAAAGTAAACAACATGTGTAAAAATGATATATGGATTATGAAATTAAAATATCCATAATACAATAATATGTATATTTTAGATAAATGTAATTTCTAATGAAAATTGATCACAATAAAGTGATTGATTCAATAGTAAGTTAATAATCACAAACGAAAGTGAGTTTGTACAAAAACTTTTATAACTTGGTAATTTTCAAGTCAAATACTCTTGGATGAAATGAATAAAGTTGAAACATAAAATAAAATGAATTATTAAGAAATCATGATATTACATTTCAAAGGGGTAGCACATACACCATGTAAAATAAATTAGGTGCATAACATTGCAATTTGTCTCAATGAATGGAAATTGAGACAATGTCCCTTACCAAAAGCTTAATTTAGTTTGAATGTTATTTAACCAATTTTATAATGGTTTTATGAATGTATGAATTTAAAACAGAACCATATTCGTATTCATAATATTATATATGATCCACTTATAACATTTTACAACCCATTTGTTAAAATTATTTTAATACTTTTAATGTTTTGGGGGTTAATTACCTAGTTTAATCATACATGTTTTTTCAACAATGATCTCGTTCTTGCACATATTATATAGTACCGTCATCCCTATAATTATATTAATGTTATATATATATCATATTGACTCATTATATACATTTTTGGAATCACTCTTAAAGGTTGGACATGGAAAATTAATCGTCTCGTTTCGTCATCCACACAAGTGATGTTATCATATTTTAAACATAATTAAAAGTAGGAAGATATATATGATATTATATTTATTGAAGTAAAAAAATGTCATAAATTTCATGTGTGTGTATGTGTGCGCGTGAGCGTATTTCAAATTTGTCATTATATCAATCCTTGAAAGGTTGTGATGAAAAATGAATTATATCGGTTCGCGAAACGGTAATCTGTCATACACATGATCGACGATTTCATTTCCAATTTGACGGATGTAGATATGGATATTGGTCATGATTTAAAAATAATAAAATATCCATATATGGGAGATACTAGATTCTTTATATAGAATGATTGAATAATATTTGATGGAGGTGGAAGAAGAAATAAAATGAAAATGCTCGTTTAAGAACGTTACCTCTTCTTCGGGGAATTTCTTTTGAGTTGCACCATAAGCCTTCCTAGGATGACTATCTTATCAATCCAAGGTCTCTAGGATTTTTTTGGGGAGTATGAATGTGATTTGGATAGGTATTAGATGAAAAAAAATGTATTTGCGAGTGTGAAGAGTTGATGATATGTGTGTCCTTTTATAAATGGGGGGGGGGAGTCACATGAATTTTTTTGAAAGGATTCAATTACACCCATATTTTTACCATTCAAAATTATGTTATTTATACTATCCACTTAGTAATTATTTACCAGAAATTGGTGAACTCATACATTCAGTATGAAATAACATATAAAAAAACATAATCATAAAATAAGATGCAAAATGGGTCATTAGTTATCCATAGAGATAAAAAAAGGTTGAAATATTGATATAAACCATATTTTATAAAAAATTTAGTTCATTTTTAACCTTTATCTTCTTAGTTTAACCCTCGGTAAGTCAGTTTTTACATTAACTGCGGTAATTACCTTTTACTTTTTTTAGTATTCATAATGGTCAAAAATTAAGTTGACAATATTAGGTCATATTAATATTATTGATTCCAAATATTGAATCCATTTTTTCAAATACTATTCAAAAAATTGTTATTGTCCAATTTGAAATTATTTCAGCATACATGATGAAAAAGCATGTTTTCAAAGTGAAAATTCTTATAAGTATAAAAAGGTTTTAATATCAAAATTCAATATTAAATTTACTCCAATGACCGAAATAATATTTATTATAATATAATTAAACAAATTTTACTTTAAAACAAATCTAAAATATAATTTAACTTTGTAAATAATTATTAAAAAAAATCGATATTTTTACGATTCATTGGATAATAAAATTTTTCAGAAAAATCCCTAAACATTAAACTATAATGTTGATATTATGATTTTAAAAATTAAGTTCATTTTATAAAATAAATTTTATAAACTTTTGAAAAGTGAATTTTATCATAGGTTTTCAATAAGCAATGAAATCGTTTTCATTAAAAAAACAACTTTCTAGAAAACATTTCTTTTTCTATAAACTGATTCTTTTATATGGGAATAGGATGAATTCAAACATGAAGAACACGTTCAGGGTTCCCATCTTTATGTTACCATTGCTCTCCCCCATCCTGACCCCTCAGGGTGAACCGTCGGCGTCGCCAAAGTGTGGTCCTCTCCCTCGGCTGCCAGGATCCTCTTCCCGTGCTCCTCTGGATCGTCAGTTGAATGGTAATAATCGCCCTTTAGTTCCCGAGTATCCCTTGTTCTTCAAGGATGTCATACCTTGCTCAGGACCAGCTTTGGGGCAAGCCCCACGAGCCCCTGGGTTAGGGCAACACATAAGCAAGGCAAAAATACCGTAGCCATTTAGAGCAAAATTTCTGATATTGGTATGCGGAACAGAATTTTCGGGGCCGTGGACATCGTTTCTTCCCTTTCTCCCAGAAATTCGCATGGAACCCCCTCGGGTTTCTTCTGTGGAGGGTTGTTCGGTGGTATCGGTTCCGGCGGCTGCCTTTGAACAATCTTCGGACCTCCTGCAGTGGACTCTGGAGGCACTGTTTGGAGCGGATAAACCCCCCATTCATCTGTTTTAGAAAGCGGTCAAATCCTAGAGTTTGCGGTTGCCGGCCAAGGTTTCTTTGATAAATCGAAAATCCTTTTGTATTTCCCTGGCTTCAAGGGAGGATTGTATTCAGGCATGGATCAGAAGTCCCCGAGCTTGGTGCAACCGGAGCTCCAATAGCTCTCCTATCTTTCTGAAATCTCATGGAAAATAAGCTTCCTCTATTCTCCCTCATCCTTCTACCTCCTGGCCGTGAGATCTAGGGCCCTCTGGTTCTTCAGTTCTCCTTCCATCGATGAATATTGTATTATCATTTTCTCCCTCAGCTCTGTATCCCTCGGATGTTTGCAGCCTGAACTCGACGATTCCTCCCTCTCCCCCACAGGTGAAGGTCCCTCTAGCCGCCCCACTCTCAATTGAAGCCCGGCCTCCTTTTCTGCCCCCCTCACCTCTTACCAATGGTTTCTGTACATGATCTCAATCCAAAGTCCGTCAGGCAATCTCATCCTTGTAAGAAAAATGTGCCACCCCGTCGGGCGCCAAAGCCTGACACAACCTACCTCGATGATTTCAATTCTTAAATGGAACGCCTATGGCCTGGGGGCCAAGGCCAAAATGTACTTCATCTCGTCCGAGATTCATAATAGTAACTCCTCCATAATTGCAGTTTTAGAACCCAAACTCGGGTCCCTTAGGATTTCTGGAACGGCGTGCTAGATCAGGATCAGCAACATAATGCACGCTGAACCACATAACATCCACATTTGGCTTTTCTAAAAGTCCGGCGTGGTCATGGAAATTGTCAGAGCTCACGAGCAGTTTCTTATGATTAAATCTACCGTGGGAGCACTCAATTTATTCCTATCCTTTCTGTAAGCCAAGTGCGAAGACCAGGCCAGGGAATCCTTCTGGCAGGATCTTGGTGCCTTCAACCAGGGGACCCATCTGTGGCTGGTGGGGGGACATTAACATCATGATGGAACCCTGTGAGAAAAAGGGAGGTGGGGCTTTCCACTGCAAGGAAAGAAAAGACTTTGTTTCATTCATGTCCAACTTGGGCCTTCTGGATATTGGATTTTCTGGTGATAGTTTCACTTGGTGCAACAACTAGAAAAGGGAACATCACACCTGGTTTCATTTGGACTCGTGTCTCGCAAATTGTCAAGACATCTCCTCCTCTCCGGATGATAAGATATCTCACTTGGCCTTCAATATTTCTGATCACTCCCCACTTCATGTTGTTTTGTGCCCTAGGATCGATAGAGGAGGTCACTTCTGATTTTCCCACCTATGGCCCCATACTCCAGGTTTTCATGAAACGGTGAAGGAGTCCTGGAAGAAGCCCTCTTTGGATAGTGATTGTTCCTGTATCCATTAAAAATTTCGGCATCTCAAATGATATCATACCTCCTGGAGTAGTCATCTTCCTCCATGACTTCAAGACATGGATTCACTTAACACGGAGATTGAAGGACTGGAAATCAGTCTAGAGAATGATTGTAATGGGAATTATTTTAGTGAGCTGGATTCCAAAAACGACTCTAGCCAAAATTTACCTGAACCAAGAATGGGAGGTGCATGAAACCTCTAGGATGAAATGGCTCAGGGAATGTGACCGTAATAAAGCATATTTCCATGCTTTCATCAAGGAGAGGAGGCACACTATCAGACCCAACCTTTTCTTGGATAATATTTCTTTCACTGACAACCGGGATGTTGTGGGTGGCATGGAGTCGTTTTTTCTATCCCTTCTTGCTGATACCAACCTCAGTTTGCTGGGTGGCTTCTCGAGTGGCCAAGATGCTCTCTTTGATGCCATTCTCTGGGTGATGTTTCATGTAACATCCCGTTACCTTGATCGGGTAAGTTTTTTCCTTTCTCTAAGTTCCCTTTTGATTCAAAGTCCTTAAAATCTGTTTTCTGGATTTTCTGCAGGCTGCAGAGCAGGTACATGTCGTGTACTCGCTGCTCTGTACAAGTCGTGATAGGGGAGATCACGCTGTGAAATGGTACACGTCATGAATGGTGGCTACACGTCGCGTAGGGTTTAAATGACAAATTTTTAATTCAAAGCGATGAGTTTTTCAGTGTACTTATCCAGTGTGGCCTTCACAATGTGACCAAGGGTTACACGTCGTAACCCCGCCCGCACCCAGGTTTAAGTCTCGAGTTCGGCAGTTTTGCTCAGCCCTTTCTTTCCAGACTCCGTTGCTCTCGACCATAGACTCTTCCTTGGTGATTTTCAGAGGCGCCACTCCATCCGAATCAATCCGATCGGCTTTGGATTTTCGTTGTGTCTGCGGTGCATCTCTCCGAGTAAGTGTTCATTCCGATTCTTCGCTGCGTTTGATCGCGATAGCACCCTAACTTTGCGGTACCAGATCCGTTGATCTATGTTGGATGTGTTGGACCCTCTATGATATAGTAGTTTTCATAATCACAAATAATGTCAATCTACAGATTCTACTCTTTTCATGCTATTTAATTTCTCTAAGTAAATCAATTATTTCATACAAAACAATATACTTAAATAAGTCAATTACCTATATTTATGAATCAATATGTTTATAAGTGTATTTTTTACATGTATTTTTGGATGTCTCTTAGTCCCTAGCACCGATAGTATGTTCGACACACCGATGTTCGACACACCGATGTTTGACAGACCGAAGTTGACAGACCGAAGTTGACAGACCGAAGATGACATACCGAAGATGACAGACCAGAGATGACAGACCAAAGATGACAGACCGATATTAACAAATCGAAGATGACAAACCGATGCAAATGACTCACCGATAGTCATAAATAACTGTTTCGAATTTATTAATTCAAATTTATTTCTAACGATCATATTTAGATAAATTAATGTTTCTGACATTATTTAATGTTGTATGTAGGACTATACGTAGACAGTACGAGGTACATGCACGTGGGGAGATCTTCTTGCCCAGTGGACCATGAAGTATAAAAGGATTACAAGCTCAACCTTAAAGCATGCTCTCTCTCACTCTAAAAACATACTGCTAAAACAAAAAGGACAGACTGTGCGAATACACAAGATTTTGCTAAGAGAGAAACTCGAAGCTTGAGCTCACAAGAAGCTTTACAAGCAACAACCTGCTGAAGTTTGCTGAATCTCCTCAAAAAGAAGAGATGAACCTTTACACACTTGGAAACTAGATTACAGAGACTACGATACTCTGTTCTGAAGCCAATTTCCAGAAGAAGACTCAAATATCATTTTCTCTACATCCAATGAGTATAGAGCTTTACTGCACAACACATAGAAATTTCTAAACTCTGTTTTTCATTTTATAACTTTGTTGTGTTCTTGTGTTTACTTTTCGAGCAGTGTGTGCATCTGTTTGTTTCACACACACTGTCTCCTGAGCTTAACTGAAGGATACTAAAATATCCTCACACTCAATCCCTTTCTACTCTTGTATCCCACGTAGAACTGTGGAAGAGATCTTGTGTGATTTGTTTGATAGTTTTCTCACGAATAATTGTGGTAGAGGTCAAGTGTAACCTGGACAACCCTGTGTGCTGTTGTGAACCCTGATCCGGGGTGTGGATCAAAAGTTTATTAATATAAACTGCTTGGTGGCATGTGATCACCAAGTGGAGAGGACTAAGTCTCAACTTGAGACTGAATCTCTTGTTTTACCCGCTGTGCTGTTTGTCTTGCGTTTTAATCTGATTTGTATTTTTCACATTAAGATAAACTGAACATTTATAGTTAGTTTAGCAAGTGTTTTATATCTGTTTTGAATTAGCAGATTAGTTTCAAAAGTTTGACTAATCTTTTGATTGGTAAAACTGAGAAATAATCAATCTTCTGAGAAACTAATTGAACTTTCGGGACTTAAATAAATTCATTACAAACTGACTTTGATTTTATTTTAATAAGAGGATGTTATTTTAAAGAACCAATTTTAACAGAAATTTTTATAGATACCAAATTCACCACCTTCTTGAGTCATCTACTCCGACCAACATTTGGTATCAGAGGATTTAAAAGTTATTGTCAGTTTTCAACTCTTGTCAACTGTGATTATAGTAGTTTTTCAAATATCTCAAAATTTCTATTATTTCTAAATTTTTAACTCTTTGATTTTTTTTACAATCTGTATCATGGAAAATAGATTAGAAGGGCCTGCTACCAATAGACCACATTTCTTTAATGGAACTAATTATGCTCAGTGGAAGCTTAAGATGAAAATACATCTAGAAAACATGGGATTTGAAATCTGGACTGCTATTGAAAGTAAATATACAATTCCTGAAATTGCTAGAAACACTTGAGATGAACCTACCAAGACCGCCTATAACAATAATCGTAAAGCAATGAATGTTCTGTACTGTTCACTAGAAGATGAAGATTTTAACTGTATCTTTGCTTGTAAAACTGCACATGAGATTTGGGACACTTTGTCTCTTTCTCATGAGGGAACATCTAATGTTAAAGAAATGAGATTAAATACTTATACTATTAAATATGACAACTTTAGAATGAAGCCTCATGAGTCTATTTCTGATATGTATCTCAGGTTCAATGAAATTGTGAATACCATGATTTCTTTAAAAAGAGAAGTAACAACCAAAGAGCATATTATGCGGATTCTGCGATGCTTACCAGAAAGATGGTGTGGAACGTCTGTGTCTATTAGAGAATCATGCGATATTGATAAGATGCCAGTGAAGGAATTGATTGGCAAATTAATGATGTATGAAAGGAATTGAAGGTAAATCAAGAAGAGGATGAACCAAAACGAAAGTCTGTAGCTTTCAAGACAACTACTTCTAAAAGTAAAGACAAGGAGAAAGTTCAAGCTGCTATTGAAAGCTCAAACAGTGACGAAGTAGCTACGGATAGTGATGAAGAAATGGCCCAATTGGCTAGAAGATTCGTGAAATTTTATAGGGAAAATAAGTTTTTCAGAAAGCCCAATTACAAAGGAAAATATGATAACAAGAGCAATTGGAAAAAGGATTGGAAGAGAAATGATAAATCAGAGGAGATAATTTGTTACGAATGTAAAAGGAAAGGACATGTGAAGGTGGACTGTCCAAAGATGAAATACAAGAAAAAATATGAAAATAAGGATAGAAGGTATAAGAAAGAAATGAAGGCCACCTGAAGTGCCTCCCAGGACAGCTCAAGTGAATCTGTCTCTTCTCAAAATGAGAAAGATGACCTGACTAATATGCGTTTTATGAAAAACACAACTGAGGTAACCTTAGACTCTCCTGTACATAATTTTTATTATTCTGAAAGTGAATCTGAGAATATGACAAATGATGAATTGTTCAAATATTGCAACATGCTAGAAGAAAAATTTAATGAGTTGAAAGATAAGTATAAATCTTTGAAGAAACAACATGCACTTACTGTGACTGTTAACTCTGAACTTACAACTGAAAAAGAGAAAAATGTTCAACTACTCAAGGAAAACAATGAGTTAAAAATGTTTAATGAGCAATTGAAGAAAGACTTGGAAAAGTTCACTAATGGGAAAAGTAATCTTACTCAAATGCTTGGTAAACAAATAGCTCCTAAGTATACTTTTGGAATAGGATATCAACCATGTCAAAGGAATTTATCCAAATCGCATTTTGTAACCAGATTTGGCAAATTTGCTACCTTTTTCAAAAACCATAATTTTACAGCAAGTTCCAATTCCAAGAATTCTTTTACTGCATCTAATTCTTCAGGACCAAACAGAGTCTACTTTTCAAACACTTTATATTCTGCATATGGGAAACCCAGAAGACGGTTGGGGGTTCCTAAAATTTATATCACTAATGTATGTGGACCCAGATAAATATGGGTACCAAAGTTGTTTCTTGGATGAACTGATTTGTAGGTAAATTGTCTAAAGAGATCCTATAAAAAGCTGTGGTACTTGGACAACGGCTGTTCAAGACAAATGACAGGGGACTATTCAAGCTTTAAAAGTCTTATCAAGATTGATGGAGGACATGTCACATTTGGTGACAATAGTAAAGGAAAAATCATCAGCCTAGGCCATATTGGTAACCCTAACTCTATTTCAATTTCTATAGTACTGTATGTTTATGGATTAAAGTATAACCTACTCAACATATCTCAATTGTGTGATGATGGATTTAATTTTAAATTCAAAAATGATTCATGTCATGTTTTTGATGCCAAGAATAACATAATATTTTCTATTTTTAGAAATGATCATATATATGCTATAAATCTAGACACACTAGTCTCACCGAATGTCTCTTGTCTAAATGCCTTTCACAAAGAGTCTTGGCTCTGGCATAGAAGAATAAGACATTGCAACATACTCTCTCTTAGGAAGTTAACTAAAAAAGGCTTAGTTAGAGACTTACTCAAATTAGAGTTTCCAAACAATAAAGTATGTAATCCTTGTCAAAAAGAAAAGCAACATAAAATCTCTTTCAAACTAAAGAAATAAGTAACTACTTCTCAACCTCTTGATTTGGTTTACATGGAATTGTTTGGACCATCTAGTGTTTCGAGTATCAATGGGAAGCACTATGTTTATGTTCTTGTATATGATTTCTCTAGGTACACCTGGACCTTTTTCCTAGCTCACAAAAGCGAATCTTGTTCACACTTTACCAAGTATGCTAGAACTGTAGAAAATCTTAGTGGAGTTAAGATTAAATCCTTAAGAACTGATCATGGTCGTGAGTTTGAGAATCAATATTTTGAAGTTTTTTGCTCACTAAATGGCTATAATCATAATTTGTCTACTCCTAGGACACCTCAACAGAATGGTTTGGTAGAAAGAAGAAATAGAACCTTACAGGAAATTGCTTGAACTATGCTCAATGAATATGACCTACCTATTTACTTTTGGGCTGAAGCTGTTACTACAGCTTGTTACATAATAAACAAAGTCTTAATCATACTCATCCTTAAGAAAGATCCTTATGAGCTGTGGAATAATAGGAAACTCAAAGTAGATTATTTTAAAGTGTTTAGATGTAAAGTTTATATTCTGAAGACTAAAGATAATTTAGATAAATTTGCCTCCAAAAGTGATGAAGGAATATTTCTTGGATATTTTACATCAAGCAAAGCTTATAGAGTCTTTAACAAGAAAACCAAATCTGTGGAGGAATTTGTACATATCAAGTTTGACGAAGCAGATCCACATGAGCCCAAGACCTCACTAGAAAATATTGAAGAGGATATGTCCAATCTGGACATTAATGATAAAACCTCAAATCGTCATGTAAAGGAATCTGTGAAAACTTCCAGTTCTGGAAATTATCTAGATCCTAACCGTAGTAAACTAGATCAACCCGACCAACCTGAAATATCACGTCTAACCTTCTCTAGACTAACTAGGACCCTTAAGAATCATCCTCTAGATGCTGTTGTTGGAGATTAAGATAGAGGAACAAAAACGGGAGCTTCCTTGAGAAACCAGGTTGAACATCAAGCTTTCTTGTCACAGCTTGAACCTAAAAATATCAATGATGCGATTATAGATGAATTTTGGGTAATGGCCATGCAAGAAGAACTTAATCAGTTTGAAAGAAATAAAATTTAGAAACTTGTAGATAGGCCAAAGGATACTTTGACTATAGGAACCAAATGGGTATTTAGAAATAAAGTAGATGAAGCTGGAAATATAATTAGAAATAAAGCTAGACTAGTTGCACAAGGATATAATCAAGAAAAAAGAATTGATTATGAAGATACCTTTGCACCAGTAGCTAGACTTGATGCAATTAGGATCTTACTTGCCTATGCAGCACACTTGGATTTTAAACATTATCAAATGGATGTCAAAAGTGAATTCTTAAATGGTTATATAGTTGAGGATGTTTTTGTTGAAAAACCCTCAGGTTTTACAAATCCACATTTTTCAAATCATGTGTTCAAATTATCGAAAGCTTTATATGGTTTGAAACAAGCTCCAAGAGCTTGGTATGAAAGGTGGAGTAACTTTCTTATTTCTAAATGTTTTACAAAAGGACTTGAAGATCCTACTTTATTTATAAAAAGAAATTTAAAAGAAGTTTTAATAGCCCAAATATATGTAGATGATATTATTTTTGGATCTTCTAAAAATTCATTATGTAATGATTTTTCAAAAATAACGCAAAGCAAGTTTGAAACGAGTTTAATGGGTGAACTTAAATATTTTCTTAGATTTCAAATATTTCAAAATAAAGAAGGTATTATTTTAAATCAAAGTAAGTACACAAAAGATCTTTTGAAAATACATGGATTTGATAGAATTAAGAGTAGTGAAACCCCTATGAGTTCTACATGTAAGTATGATCTTGATGATAATGGAAAATCAATTGATCAAACTACTTACAGAGGAATGATTGAGAGTTTGCTGTACTTAACTGCTAGTAGGCCAGATATTACGTTCAATGTGTGTATGTGTGCGAGATTTCAAGCAAACCAAAAAGAGTCACATTTAAATGGTGTTAAAAGAATTTTCAAATACCTCAAGTATACAACTAATTTAGGATTGTTCTATCCTAAAGGACATCCTTTTGATTTAGTTAGCTATTCAGATGTTGACTTTGGTGGATGTAAGTTAGATAGAAAGAGTATCTCTGGAACATGTCGCTTTTTGGGAAAGTCTCTACTATCATGGTGTAGTAAAAAGAAAAACTCAGTTGCATTATCAACTACTGAAGTAGAATACATTGATGCCGGAAGTTGTTGTGCACTAATTTTGTGGATGAAACACACCTTATTAGACTATGTATTTCAATTCAGACATATCTCTAGAAACTGTGACAACACAAGCACTATTAACATTTCTAAGAATCCAATTTCTCATTCTAGAACAAAGCATATTGATGTAAGACATCACTTTTTGAGAGATCATTATAAAAAAGGTGATATAACTCTTGAGTTTATTGGGACTGAGCATCAACTTGCTGATATATTCACTAAACCCTTAAACTCTGAGAGAATGAACTACATCAGACATGAACTAGGAATGATAAATCTCTAAAGTCCTGTCAAACCAACCTTTGAAAGCGATCTTTGAAACCGATCTTTGAAACAGATCTTTTGAAACCGATCTTTGAAACCGATCTTCGAAACCGATCTTTGAAACCGATCTTTGAAACCGATCTTGTGAAACCGATCTTCTGAAACCGATCCATGAAACCGATTCCTAAAACCAATCTTTAAAACTGATCTTGTGAAACCGATCTTGTGAAACCGATCTTGTGAAACCAATCCCTGAAACTGATCGTGTACAACCAATACAATAACACCGATGTATTTAAGGATACTTTTGTACGTCTGTCTGTTTTAAATAAAATGAAACTGTTTTGGTATTATTTTTTCCGTGTTTAAATTTTATGCTTTACGATTTACAATCCCTACATGATATATTAAGTTCGATCCATCCTGACCTTTCACCTTCCCACTGCCGTAAAGCCTTCTACCCTTTATCACTCTATCTCTCGATCCTTGACCTCTAGACTCTATTGGAACCCAAAACCTTGAAATGGAAAGGACCAAGCACGCTATGGAAGAGGCAAGAAAATCTTCGTCTGCTAAGCGTCAGAAAGATGAGTCCAGTGGGACTGCAAAACCGAGCTTGAAAAGCCGAGTGGTTACAGCTGAGAAGGAAGTATCTGCAGAGTGACTTCTATCAAGAAAGTTATTTTTATTGAAAGTGCTGGAATCTCAAGGATGGCTAAGCTGATTCTCTAATAATGAAAGGCCTTACTATCCCCAGCTAGTACATGAATTTTATCAACATTTGATGATATCTCTGGATGAAACTGAGGCAGCAAGGATGAAGTTAGTGGTAAAGGGAAAGGAAATAGTTTTTTCATCTAAGGAATGGGCTGAGTGCTTGGAGATGCCTCATGAAGGTGACTATACTGATTATCCATGTAATATTCCACCTTCCTCTGATTTATTCTCTTATGAAGATTCTCTAAAGGAGCTGACTGAAAATGGAGAATCTAGGAGGACTATTGCAAGTGAGTTTGAAGGAGAGGTAATATTTCTTTTCAAGTTCATACAACATCTAATCTGCCCAAGGAAGGGAGATTTCTCTACTGTGAAGTATCAGGATGTATTTATGATCCATCTATTGAAACATGGGATAAAAGTGAACCTATGTAGGTATCTAATGATGCATGTCTTTGATTAAAAAATCCATCCAAGAAGGCAAAATTTTTGTACTATCCAAGGATGATCTCTGCCATGTTAAAAAAGTTAGGTTCTGTGGAAGATGGAGATTAAGTGATAAGTGAATGTAGTGATTTCTGTCTTCAAAAAGATATTTTTAAAAGGATGAAGATGTTATAGAACCCATGGAAGAAATGCTGGGTAGGTGATGAGGAAAGGTTCTATGATGATTTCAATCCAATTGACCATTCTACCAAACCAAAGGATCAAGTTGATCCAGGTCTCAAACCAAGAGAATAACCTGTTTATTCTGATGATGAAGCTAAGATTGAAGTTCCAAGGGAAGATGGATGTCCTTTTGATGATAGGAGTGATCTTGATATTGCTGAAAGACCCAAAGATATGTTTTATGTACCTGATAGTCCACCTTTGGACTCACCCTCAAGAGAATCTTTATTAGGTGATAAGGATGAGGAAGAGATTGAAATTACTGGAGTTGAAGGTTATGTAAGTAAATCAGATGAGAAGTCTGATGATGATGATGATGATGATGAAGGAAATGATGAGCATGTAAGTGATTCTTTGAAAGTGGGATAACAAGTAGTTGACAGATCTAGTGAGGAGTCTGTACATGGAGCTGGTAATTGTGCTGAGCTTGTTGAACAGGAAGATGTTGACCATAGAGATGCTGGTCATGAGCACATATCACCCCATCCTAATTCTAAAAATCAAGACATCATTTAGGAATTGAATGAACTTATAGCTGGTGACCATGAGGAAGAAGCTGAGGATCAAGTGACTCAAATTGAGGAAGTTCCTGGTGAAGTTGAAGTGGATGGAGCAAATGCCGAACTTGAAGTTCAGTTGGTCACTATTCCCAGAAATGTTATTATGGCTATAGGACATGATGAAGAAGCTGATGAAGTTGAAGTTGTTCCTGGGCCTCAAGGAAGAAGAATCAGGATTGATATTGTTGAGCCAAGAGACTGAACCTGTACTAGAGAGTGGAATAATGATCCATGATACATTTTTTTGGGTTGGAATATGACTCAGATGAAGAGAGGGTGCCTCCTCCTGCTCCACAAGCTCAAGCTGGGGTAGAACCTGTTCCACCAGTTGCATCTCTAGCAGTAGAGCCAGTAGCACAGACAGTGCCTAGTGACTATGTCACTTAAGGCTGATTTGGAGAAATTAAAAAATGATATATGTGAGTCAGTGAAAGCCTCAGTTGGATCTATAAGTGAAACCTCCACTTCAATCGATATTTCAGATACAAATGCAGCAAAGATTGCAAGGATAGTGATCCAGGAGATTCAACCAAATCTCATTACCATTGCAGAAACCATTATTAGGCATAATACCTTGCTGAGAGAAGAAGTAAGGAAGATGAGAAATGAGTTAAATTCTCTAACGTCTGATTTCAAGACCTCCTTTAGTGGTGTACCGGAAGTTCTTAGGAACTTGGTGACTCATCTACTAAGTATAGATCTGAATAAATTGAAAGAGGAGCTTGGCAAAATGATTACTGGCCCTTCTAGTTCTAGGAGTGAGAAAGGTGTTGTTGCTGATTTGGAGTCTCTTAAGGCTGTGATGAGAGAGGTACTCCAAACACTTCAGAGTGTTTCAGACAACGAAACTCTTTAAAAGTGCATCAAAATACAGACCTTGTGTACAATATGGTAAGACAATGCACAAATGAAGCCTCTTCTACTCATAAAGTGATTCGAGAGAAAGTGGATAAGTACTTTTCTAAGATTTATACCAAGCATGATCTGATAAATAACTTCAAGTTTCTAGCAGAAAATCTAAGAATACCTCCAGTCACAGAATCATTCAAGAAACAAGTTACTCAATTGAAGGAGTTTACCCCTTTACTAAATAAATTCATGGAGAATAAGGATGAATTTGATAAAGCTATGCAATATGGTGATGAAATCATTGATGATTTCATCAATCTCCTTAAGCCATATCTGCATGTTCAAGTTGAAGCAATTGTGGTTCCTCCTGCAGCTTCCATTGGTACTCTCTCTCGGCCTCCTGCTCCAATTTCTATCTCTCAGGATCTTTTCCAAATTCGACCAGTCATTACAGAGCAATCTCCCAGTCGCGTGTTGTCAGAGAGAAGGCCTAGTCTTGCAGCCAATGTCCCTATTGGGGATGCCCTGCCTGGTGTTGTCTTTAGACCACCTCTTCACTATGCCACTCCCAAACCTTCTCATCCTACTCCGGATCCTTCAGATAAAGGCAAAGCTCCTCAGAAGCCAAACCCTTGGGAATGGATTGTAACTTTGATATGGATTTGTTATTTTGTTTGGCCTGTACTCTTTTGCTTCTTAATGGAAATATTTATGATGTCTTTCTTTTTATAATATTTCTCCTCTTACTTTCTGCTTTTCTTTTTTTTTCTAATCCCAAAAGGGGGAGAAATAAGAGGCATACATTATTAATCTAAGGGGGAGAATTTCTAGTATAGAACACATGACATATACTCATCATAATCCATTTATTGTGGGGGAGCTTTCTTATATTTACATGTATGCCATAATTTGTGATTATAAAAAAGGGGGAGATTTTTGGATCCTCTATGATATAGTAGTTTTCATAATCACAAATAATTTCAATCTACAGATTCTACTCTTTCATGCCATTTAATTTCTCGAAGTAAATCAATTATTTCATACAGAACAATATACTTAAATAAGTCAATTACCTATATTTATGAATCAATATGTTTACAAGTGTATTTTTTACATGTATTTTTGGATGTATCCTAGTCTCTGGCACTGATAATATGTTCAAAACACATATGTTCGACACACTGATGTTCGACACACCGATGTTCGACACACCGAAGATGACATACTGAAGTTGACAAACCGAAGTTGACAGACTGAAAATGATAGACCAAAGATGACAGACCGAAGATGACAGACCAAAGATGACATAATGAAGATGAAAAACCGATATTAACAAACCAAAGATAACAGACCGATGCAAATGACTCACCGATAGTCATAAATAACTGTTTCGAATTTATTAATTCAAATTTATTTCTAATAGTCATATTTAGACACATTAATGTTTCTGACATTATTTAATGTTGTCTGTAGGAATATCCGTAGATAGTACGAGGTACATCCACGTGGGTAGATCTTCTTGCCTAGTGGACCATGAAGTATAAAAGGATTACAAGCTCAACCTTAAAGTGTGCTCTCTCTCACTCAGAAAACATACTGCTAAAACAAAAAGGACAGACTGTGCGAATATGCAAGATTTTGCAAAGATAGGAACTTGAAGCTTGAGCTCGCAAGAAGCTTTACAAGAAACAACATGCTGAAGCTTGCTGAACCTACTCAAAAAGAAGAGCTAAACCTTTACACACATAGAAACTAGATTACAGAGACTACGATACTCTGTTCTGAAGCCAACTTCTAGAAGAAGACTCAAATATCATTTTCTCTACATCCAATGAGTCCATAGCTTTACTGCACAACACACATAGATTTCTAAACTCTGTTTTTCCTTTTATAACTCTGTTGTGTTCTTGTGTTTACTTTTCGAGCAGTGTGTACATCTGTTTGTTTCACACACTGTCTCCTGATATTAACCGAATGATACTAAAATATCCTCACACTCAATCCTTTTCTACTCTTGCATCCCATGTAGAACTATGGAAGAGATCCCGTGTGATCTGTTTGATAGTTTTCCCACAAATAACTATGGTAGAGGTCAAGTGTAACCTGGACAACCCTGTGTGCTGTTGTGAACTCCAATCCTGGGTGTGGATCAAAAGTTTATTAATATAAATTGTTTGGTGGTAGGTGATCACCCAGTGGAGAGGACCAAGTCTCAGCTTGAGACAGAACCTCTTATTTTACCTGCTGTGCTGTTTGTATTGCGTTTTAATCTAATTTGTATTTTTCACATTAAGATAAACCAAACTTTGATAGTTAGTTTAGCAAGTGTTTATATCTGTTTTGAATCAGTATATTAGTTTCAAAAGTTTGACTAATATTTTTATTGGTAAAACTGAGAACTAATCAATCTTCTGAGAAACTAATTGAACCTTTAGGACTTATATAAATTTACTACAAACTGACTTTGATTTTATTTTAATAAGGGGATGTTATTTTAAAGAACCAATTTTAACAGAAATTTTTATAGATACTTAATTCACCCCCCTCTTGAGTCATATACTCCGACCAACAAGATGCTTCTTCTCGGTTTATTCTTGATCCATTGTGAGATCTCGTTCTGGAGGCCTTTTCCTTTGTTGGTCGTGGTGCAACAGGCATTCGTCTTTGAGGTACGTGAGTTTCCTCTCTTCCACCGACCTCTTGTGTTTAGGTTTTAATCAATCCTAAGATGTTTGGGTTTGATTCTAGGGCCTTTATTGTCGTTGTTGGATTTCGTTTTTGGTGGATTCCGTTGTGGGCTTGTGTGACCGAGCTTTGAGGTAGGTGGTTCCATCTCTAGCCTATGATAATAAACCTGCTTGTTTTGCTTTATAAACTGATTTATTACATAGGCATGATTGTTTTTTTATGTTGAAAAAGGGTTTTAAAAGATAAATGAGTTTTCCCTGGTTTTTGATAAATGAATTTTGATATGGTTTTCAATGCCTTGAATTGGTTTTTGAAATTGAGCACATGAGTTACCTTGGGTACTTAGATGTAAGGTTTAGGTTCAGGCCATTGTCCACTGTTTTGTGATTATCAAGGATGTTTGTCTTGGGGATTTACTCTGTTTCCTAGACCTATTGTTTTAGGGGACTGATATTGACATTTTAGGTGGTTTACTCATGGGGTATTCCTTTGCTTACTAGGCATGTGTTCTAGGATCAGTTTTTATGTACTTGATTATTGTGGTACGAGTAGTCTGCGGCCTGGACAAGTAGTATTTCTCGGTGTTTTGATACATGTGATTCTATTTTGTATTGCTTGGCTTTCTGAGTTAGCCTTAATATGCATGTTTATGCTTTTGAAAAATGATATGAAAAATATGTTGTGAAACTAATATACCTGCTTTTGTTTAGAACCGTGGAAAAAGGAAATGTTTACCATGTTTTATATAAAACTTCTTTAGTGCTTATAATGTCATGTTTTATTTTAAAATGAACATACAATATTTGTTATATAGAGACTTGTTATGGAACACCTGGGTGGGATCCTACTAAGCATGTTAGCTCACACCCTGCACACCTCTTCGATGGTGCATAGACCATTGTCTTTTAGTGCATGGAAATGCAAGGTGTTGCAATGAGGCAGCGAGGTTCATGTCAGTTGGGATGGGTATCTGGTGGTGAGATTGTGGGGGTTTGTCCACACCATTGCTTGGAGTAGCCGTTGGTTGTAGTCCTTTGCAATTGGACCTGTCTTTTGGAGTTTTTTTCTACTGTTATAGTTGTTCTGTTTCTATTGTTTTCCCTAAAGTTATGGCATATATATTTGTCAGTCTTCCATTGTTTCTTTCTTGCTATATATATGTATGTCATGTGGTTGTTCAGGTTGGGTGAAATCGTTCCCTCGGTTTTGTCATTGGATGCCCATGTCCTTGTCGCCGGCTCGTGGGGATCGGGAACGCTCTTCGGGTATGTGACAGATCGGGTCGGGTGTCGGGTTTGAGGGAAATCCGGGTTGGTTCGTTATAGCTTGGTATCGAATGAGGTTTTCCCTTAAGAATCTTTTTCTTTGGACGTCTGTTAGATTGGAGATAGGATTGTCGGGACTTGACAGGTATGTTGCGATAAGTGCCTAACCAGATTTTTTCGTAATAAGACTCAAGTTACTATGAGATGTCGGGATATGTGTCTCTAGTGTTGAGTTTTTTTAACAAAATATTAGTTTTTTTTCTTATGGGTTTTCTAGTTTGATTTGAGATTTGTTTTGTTGTCTGATCATTCTTATGTTTTAGTGTGCAATAGTATGCCTCTGAGATATCTTCCACAAGTTCCTCATAATGGTGTAGTTGATGATCCTCAAGAAAATCCACCTATGGATCAGAATCTCATCGAAACTATCGTACGAGTAGTCCGTGCTGTCGATCAAGATGTGCCACGAGTTCAGAACGCTGTTGTCGAGGTACAACCAGGAGTTGGAGGAGAGAGAGATCGATCGCGAGAGTTCTTGCACGAGATTCCACTGTTTTTTAAAGTAATGAATGAACCTCAAGAGGTGGAGAATTGGATGGACATGATTGCTCAAATCTTTGACTTCCTCGAGACATCTGAGAATATCAAGGTAAAATGTGCAGCGTTCAGGCTCGAAGGTTCTGGTAAGCATTGGTGGGATTCTATGGTCTAGGCAGACAAACATGTGGGCTTAGATTAGAAGGGTTTTAAAACCCTATTCTTTCAGTAGTTTTGACCAGAGTCTCTGATATTGAAAAAGTCTTTTTAGTTCTTGTTCTTGCAGCAAGGAGAGCATTCAGTGTCGCCATACACCAATCGGTTTGCTGATCTTGTTCGTTTTGCTCTGAACGTGGTAAAGAATGACCAACTGAAGGCTCATAAATACATGTAGGGTTTGTGACTGGATATCAGATCACAGGTGTTCATGTTGATGATTTCTACCTATGCAGAGACAGTAGATAGAGCAATGATAGTAGATATGAACATGGCAGGCAAGGTCAGCTTTTCCACCTCTTCTCTTACAACTGGTGACAACTTCAGTGGCGTGCATGGGAAGAAGAGGGAGTGACAAGACCGTTGCAGAAGTGGTGGAGGTGGGTCTCAGCAGCGAGCCTCCTCTACACCATTCATTGTAGCTGACAGTGTGCCTCTGACTTGCTATCATTGCGACAAGGGAGGACACACCAGGCGTTCTTGTACTATGCCCACGAAGACATGCAATAAACGTGGATGTGTTGGTCATCTACAACTTTTCAGTCAAGCTATGAATATGCCTCATTATGGTTAGGGTTTGTCAGCTCCAAAGGCTACTGCAGTGCAGTCAGAAGTTTCAAAGACTACAGGGCTCCAGCCATAGGCCTTATGAGTGAAGCATTTACATGCAGTAGATAAGTGTCTAATAGAAGTTGATGCAAGTCTGAAAACAGTGAGTGGTACACTTTTTATTGCATCTTCAGTAGAAATTGTTTTTTTATACTGGTTCCTCCCACTCGTTTATATCTGTACGCTTTTTTGATGCTCTTAAACTTCCAACAGAACTTATGTCCTTTACAATGGAGTTAGCGACACCACTTAGAAAGAGGAAAGAGAAGGGGTTATTCATTAGTGATAGCTGATACAGAGTCGGTCTGAGATTTTCTCATTCTTAATATGGAGCTGTTTGATGTCATCACCGGTAGGGGTTGGCTTGTTGCTCATCGATTTGAGGTTGATTGTTATCATCGGCGTGTTTTGTTTATTTCTATCGACGGGAGCTCTCGTGTGTTTTAGGAAGAGTGGGACCTGAGGTTTGGTCATGTAGGACCTTCCTGCCCAGAGCTCAGGAGTTTTTTAATTGCTGTTGTGTTTGAGCTCGATGACGTTTCTTCTATTTATGAACTTCCTGTTGTTGTTCGAAATTTCCCTGACGTTTCCCAGACAATTTCCTTTGTCTTCCTCCAGAGTGAGAGGTAAAGTTTATGATTGATCTTGTGCTAGGTATGCAGCCGATATCGATTCCTCTTTATTGCATGGCACCAGTGGAGTTGAAAGAACTCAAGATTTAGTTGGACAACCTATCCAAGAAAGGTTTCATTCTCCCTAATGTCTCTCCATGGGCAACCTCTGTGCTCTTTTCCAAGAAAGAGGATGGTTCACTTCGGTTATGTGTGGACTATCAGATGTTGAACTGGGTAACAGTTAAGAACAAATATCCTTTCCATTGTGTAGATTATTTTTTTGATCAATATTGATCTTTGGTTGAGTTATCACCAGCTCAGAGTTTGAGAGTTTGATATACCGAAGACGACATTCAGGAGTAGGTATGGCAATTATGAATATCTTATGATTCCTTTTGGTCTAAATAATGCTCCTACAGTTTTTATGGCTTTGATGAATCAGATATTTCACCAATATATTGACACTTTTATAGTAGTATTCGTGGATGATATTCTGGTCTATTCAAAATCCGAGCGTGAGAACAAGCACCATTTGAGTTTGGTTTTGGAAATTCTGAGAAATCACCGTCTGTATGGATAACTTTCGAAATGTAGTTTCTGTATTCGAGAAGTGAAGTTCTTAGGGAAAAGAATTTCTGAGCATGCCTTAACAATTGATACATAGAAGGTAAAGGTTGTTATGTCTTGGAAGGAACCACAAAATATCTTTGAAATTCGAAGCTTCCTTGGTCTTGCTGGGTACTACTGATGATTTTTCAAGGAATTCTCTTTGATGGTGTCACATTTAACTACTCTTATTAGGAAAGTGGTAAAATTCACATGGGATGAAAAGCGTCAGTCTTCTTTTGATGAACTAAAATGACTTTTGACATCGACTCCTATTCTGATCTTACTTGAGCTCAGTAAGGGTTACATGGTGTTTTGTGATGCATCTGGTGCTGGTTTGGGATGCGTGCTGATGCAGGATGATCATGTGGTAGCTTAAGACTCTCGTCAGCTCCGATCGCATGAGAAGAACTAACCCACTCATGATTTAGAGCTTGATGCGGTTATGCATGCGCTTAAATGTTGGAAACACTATCTCTTTAGGAAGAAGTTCATGGTCTTATATGATCATAAGAGTCTGATCTATATATTCTCTAAAAAATACTTGAATCTCAAACTGAGATGATGGATAGAATACCTTTAGACAGTGACTTCGACATCACCTACATCATGGGGAAAGGGAATATTGTTGCAGACACACTTAGCAGGAAGGTACCATGACAGGCTGTTGTGGAATCAAAGGAGGAGGGGAATCTTATAGGTCTTTTCATTCAGTTGCACTTGGATGCTCATGAGGATGTTTCAGGTGTGGTTCTGACCAGTGCTCAATTATCATCATCTCTCTCGGAGTCTATTTTTCAAAGTTAGCTGTAGGATAGTGAGTTTCAGAAGACTCGGGAAAACCTTTATGGTGGGGAGACCATTTCTGGTTGGTCTCTTTGTTCAGATGGCATACTTCACATCAGGAAGTGAGTTTTCATCCCAACACCTATGTGAAGTTTAGTCTTGTTTGATTACCATAACTCTTCATGGGCCGTTTTTTAGGCGCTATGAAGATCTATTATGACATGAGAAGAATATTTAAGTGGCCAGGTATGAAGCGTGACATTGCAGATTATTTTTCCCACTGTTACACCTGCCAATAGAAAAAGGCAGAGCACTTAAAACCTTATGGTATGCTTAAGCCTCTTCCGGTACTGTTTTGGAAATGGGACGAGGTATCCATAGATTTTGTTGTTGGGTTTCCACATACACCCTGATGGAAAAATGCTATCTGGTTAGTTATTGATCAGTTAACGAAGTCTGCTCATTTCATTCTGATCAAAGACACCACTAAAGTAGAAGATCAAGGTAAGCTGTATGTGCAGAAGATCATGAGGTTACATGAGAGTCCTTCTACCATTATTTTAGACAGGAACCCTAGGTTTAACTGGAGGTTCTGGAGAGTCTTCAAGAGGCAATGGGAGCTCAGATCAAGTTAAGAACAACTTACTATCCACAAACAGATAGTCAGACAAAGCGTGTAATTCAGATCCTGGAGGATAGGTTTCTCTCTCGTACCATGGATTTCAGTGGATCATGGGATAACCATCTGGGACTGGTTGAGTTTGTCTATAACAACAGTTATCAGTCGTCGATAATAATGACTCCCTTCGAGGCATTGTATGGTTGCCTGTGCATATCACCTCTTTGTTGGGCAGAGGTGGGTGAAGTAGCTTTGGTTGGACCATGTTTGGTTCAGAAGATGTTTGCAAAGATTTAGGATGTGCGATGATGTCTGGTTACAGCCTATAGTCAATAGAAATTGTATGTAGATCAGCGGTATTGTCCTTTGAAGTTTCCCATAGGTGACTGGTTTTTCTTGGGAGTTTCTCCTTTTTTGGGTCAATGTCGTATTGGAAAACAATGGAAGTTGGCTCTGAGATATGTTGGACTATTTGAGATCATTGGATGACTCGTATAGGTTGCTTATCAATTAGTACTACCAGTTTAGTTGACAAACATTCATGATGTTTTCCATATATCTTAGTGTAGGAAGTATCACCCCGATCCTGCTCACATTCTGAGTTGGGAAGAAATGGAGTTAGATCCAGATGCTTCTATTTTGGAGAAACCAGTTGAGATCATTGAATCTCAAATGAAAGTCTTGCGTGGGAAATTGATTCCGTTGGTCAGAGTTCTATGGAAAAAAGGATTGACTAATTATGATATTTGGGAATGTGAGTCGTTGATGAGGGAGCAGTGGCCTCATCTTTTTCCAGGAGTTACATCTTCCACATGACTTTAGGGGGACAAAAAGTCTTTGTGGTGGGGAGTTTGTAACATATCGTTACCTTGATCGGGAAAGTTTTTTTCCTTTCTCTAAGTTTCCTTTTAATTCAAAGTCCTTAAAATCCATTTTTTGGATTTTCTGCATGCTACAGAGTAGGCACACGTCATGTACCTGAGGTACACATCGTGTACTTGCTGCTGTGTACAAGTCGTGATAGGGGAGATCACACTGTGAACTGGTACATGTTGTGAATGGTGGTTACACATCATGTATGGTTTAAATGAATTTTTTTAATATGAAGCGATGAGTTTTTCAGCGTACTTATCCAGTGTGGCCTTCACGATTTGACCAGGGGTTGCACATCATGACTTGGCCCGCTCCTAGGTTTAAATCACATGTTCTACAGTTTTGTTCATTCCTTTATTTCCAAAATCCATTGCTCTCGACCCTAGACTCTTCCTAAGCGATTTTCAAAGGCGCCTCTCCTTTCGGATCGATCCGATCGACTTTGGATCTTTGTTGCGTCTGCGTCGCATCTCTTCAGGTAAGTGTTCTTTCCAGTTTTCAATGCGTTTGATTGCAATAGCACCCTAGATTTTTGGTACTAGATCCGTTGATCTACATTGGATGCTTCTTCTCAGTTTCTTCTAGATCCATTGTGTGATCTCATTTTAGAGGCCTTTTTCTTCATTGGCCTTGGTACGACGAGCATTTGTCTTTGAGGTATGTGGCTTTAATCTCCTTCATCGACCTCTTGTGTTTAGATTTGAATCAATACTAAGATATCTGGGTTCTATTCTAGGGCCTTCTTCGTCGTCGTTGGATTTCATTGTTGGTGGATTCCGTTGTGGGCATGTGTGACCCGAACATTGAGGTAGGTGGTTTCGTCTCTAGCCTATGATAATAAACCTGCTTGTTTTGATTTATAAACTGATTTATTAAATGGACATGATTGTTTTTGTGTGTTGAAAAGGGGTTTTAAAAGAGAAATGGGTTTTCCCTGGTTTTTGATAAATTCATTTTGAAATGGTTTTGAATGGTTTTCAAAGCATTAAAATTGGTTTGTGAAATTGGGAACATGGGTTACCTTGGGTACTTAGGTGGAAGGTTTAGCTTGAGGCCATTGTCCATTATTTTGTGATTATCAAGGAGGTTTGTCTTAGGGATTTCCTATATTTCCTAGTCCTGTTGTTCTAGGGGACCGATATTGACATTTTTGGGGGTTTACTCATGGGGTATTCCTCTACTTCCTGGGCTTGTGTTTTAGGATCAGTTTTGTGCTCTTGATTATTGTGGTATGAGTAGTCTATGGCATGGACCTGTAGTATTCCTTGGTATTGTGATACACGTGATTCTATTTTTTAATGCTTGGATTTCTAAGTTAGCCTTGATATTCATGTTTATTCTTGTGGAAAAGGATATGGAAAATATTCTATGAAATTGATATACCTGCATTTGTTTAGAACTATGGAAAAGGAAAATGTTTACTATGTTTTTTATAAAACTTCTTTACTGCTTATCATGCCATGTTTTTTTAAAATGATCATACATGATTTGTTATGTAGAAACTTGTTATGGAACACCTGTGTGAGATCCTACTGAGCCTGTTAGCTCACACCCTGTGCACCTCTTCAGCGGTGTGTAGACCTTTGTTTATCTTATAGTGTAGGGAAAGGCAAGGCCCCATAAGGAGGCGGTGAGGTTCGTGTCATCTGGGATGGGTATCTGGTGGTGAGATGGCGATGGTTTTTCCATGCCATCGCTTAGAGTAGCCATTGGCTGTAGTCCTTTGCAGTTGGAATTGTCTATTGGAGTTTTTTCTACTATTACAGTTGTTCTGTTTCCACTATTTTCCCTATAGTTATGGCATATATATTTGTTAGTCTTTAGATGTTTCTTTCTTTCTATATATATGAATGCCATGTGGTTGTTTAGGTTGTGTGAAATTGTTCCCTCGGTTTTGCCGTTCGATGTCCGGGTGCCTATCGCCATCCCATGGGGATCGGGAATGCTCTTTGGGAATATGACTGATCGGGTCTAGTGTCGGGTTTGAGGGAAACCTGAGTCAGTTTTTTACATTTCATTAGGATAATGAACTCTTTGTAATAGTTATTAAGGAAGAAGTTGTTTGGGAGGCAGACAGTTTTCCTAGACTGTTTTACAGGGCCGCTTGGGACCTTGTTAGATATGACATGGTTAAAATAGTGAAGGACTACTTCCATGGTGGACATATTCCTCATGTGTCATATTCTACCACTGTATTCCTTCCCAAAATCAAAGGCTCGTATTCTATCCACATCTATCGTCCTATTAGTATGTTTGATTTTCCCTATAAGTTGATGACAATAATCCTCAACAAGCAACTCTCTAACTATCTCTCTCGATGAATATCTGCTGAAAAAACATTTTTTATACAAACCAAGATGATCCAGGGAGTGATCAACTTAGCCCAAGATCTGTTATATGACATCAAAAAAAAATATCAGGGCTCTAATATTGTTTTCTTTCATGATATGAATAAATCCTACGACATTCTTTAATGGAATAATATTTTTAAGGTCATAGATTTTATAATCTTCTCGTAGTGGGCCTCTGATCTCCTATTTAGATTCTTTATTTCTTCATGGATCTCCATCTCCTTCATGGGTAAGTAGTGTGGTTTTTTCAAAGCTGTTCTTGGTCTGAGACATGGATACTAACTCTCCCTAAGACTTTTCATTATAACCAAGTACACTCTAAGTTGCTCCATTAACAAGAATACCCTGATGGGAAATATCCTCCCATATAAAAGCAGGCCCCAAGCAAGAAACATCTCCCACCTTATGTTCGTTGGTGACATAATCATATTTATCAATGCAAAAAAGAGGTCTATCTTTATCTTCAGTGGCACTCTCAAGGAGTACTACAAGTGGAGTGGCCATGTTTTGAACTCTGAGAATATTATTTTTTACATATCAAAGCATTGCTAGGACAATTGGACACGATGCCTGGAGAGTGAAATGAAAATGAGTAAAAGTGATTTTCCAATGATCTACTTGGGTGCCCTGATTTCACCTAGAAGGCTATGAATCCATCATTTTGACAAGATGAATGAAATAATCACAGATCGTATCTTGAATTGGAAACAATATATTCCTATCATTCAGAGGCAGAATTACTTGGGTCAACAGAGTCCTAGATTCCATCCCCATGCATATGATTTCTTCCATTAAGTTGTCAAAATGTGTGATTATTAGTATTGAGAAAATTATGGATGGTTTCATTTAGGATGCTCGCTCAAATGGAAAGCATCACTGGAGCTCCTGGAGTAGGATGTCAAAGATCTTGAATGAGGGGGGGATTAATTTCAGGAAAATTTCAAACACTATGAAATGTCTATATGTGAAGCTTTCATGGGATATTCTTAAGCGAGGGACCCTATTGGGTAGTTTCATGAAGGACATGTATTGTATGTGGAAGGAACCATAGAGAGTAAGTCCCTCTCTGGTGTATATCATGCTCATCCCCCATCTCTCGACACTCTACAACCACACTTGCTAGATGGTGGGTTGAGGGGGCATTAGCTTCTGGCACTGCAATTGGGTGGGTACTAATATTGGATTTCTGGGGTTCCTAGTTCAAAATATCATATTCAAGAAATGGAGATCCTTCCTAGGTCTTATCCATTATATTATGGACAAGGATCAACAAGAATTTTTCGAACAAATAGTATTGATTCCTGATTAGGAAAAGTGTCTTTTCATAGGGTTCTCATCAGGGAGCTTATCTGTGAAAGATTACTAGAAATCCACATTGGAGAAGCACTCCAATGATCAATGGGGGAGGTACTTTGGAAAAAATATTTCCCAACAATGTACAACTAAAATATGTGGCATTTTAGACACCAACACATACCAATAGATGGTAATGACCATTTACTAGGAATCTACCATGCCTCTAAGTGTTCTTGCTATAATGATCCCAAGTAGGAGTCAGTGAATCACCTGTTATTCAAGGGAAACTAAGACTCATCAATCTGATGTTTTTTCAGTAACATCACAGGCCATCTTTCTCAAGCATTGATGAGCTTACCTTTCCTAAAACTCTAGTTCTGGGTTGTAGATAATACAGTACCTGATAGGAGGGCGAGGAGCGTGATCCTCATTGTGTGTTATTGGAGTCTTTGGAAGGTGTGGAAGAAATACCGCCATGATATTACTTCATTTGTAGAATGGATATCATCTTTAAAAAAATTTCTTGATTGATCCCATAAAATCTGGCGCAATTCTCGCTTTCTACTCCCCCATCTTCCCATCAGTTCATCTCTTCTCTCACCTCCCATAAATCCTCAGAGAATATGTGTATGTTGGAATCCCCTTCCTCATGGTTTGAATCATAACACAAAGTATCATGTAGTTCAGGTGTCATGAAGGGAGGAGGAATTGTTTGAGACCATATCAGATCAATTATCCTAGCCTTCTCAGCTTTCTTTAGCAATCACAATTCTCTCTAGGCTGAAGCCAATGTTATTCATATAGGCCTTGTGTAAGAAGATGAGTATTCATCTCTCTGTGATCGAAATAGACTCAATCATCCTTAAGGAGGACATACTTGGGTGAGGTACCACTCCCTGGACCATCTTATACACCATTCATAGGTGCAAGGAATTTATCAACAACTATATGGAAATGCTCCACATCTAGTGGGAATGGAACAAAGTGATTGACTTCCACACTTCCAATGCCTCCCAAAGGAACAAATTTATTGGCTTCAACAGCTTGGGCTCCCTTCCCTTGAATGGAGAAAACTTAGTTATGGGAGATTCTCTTGGACTTTACTATTTCAAACCTCCTTAATTTGGTTGTTTCTTCTATTCCCATATTTTACTTATGTACCCACAACTCCTTTTATAAAAAAATAACCATTTGGTCAATAATTCTTATATTATTTATAATCAATAGATATTCATTAATTTTATTTTATAAAAGTTTAAAACATATAGTTTTCATAATTTAGATAGTACTATTCCTTCCTTCCAACTTAAAGGCTATGTTATATTGGTCATACTTAAAAAATATTTTAATCGATTATTTTCAATTAAACTTAGTGTTACATGCATTGAAAGCTATCAAAGAGATTGAATTTATTTAGAATAACATTAGTTGTAAAGTCTCAAGATTTTTCAAAAGTATCTCATATTAACTAAAGTTGATAAAATCTTAGAAAATATAGAAGAAATTACTTGTTCTAGAAGAAGAGTTTTCAAGATTGAAGAAAGATAATAAGAAGTTAAAATCTTTGGAATAAGTTGTGTTCCAGATGAACTGATACATTAATAATTTACAAGCTATTGAATAGAAAGTGGGGTCGATAAAATCTATAGTTTTTGATACTAAAATGTATCTATACGGTGTAAATAATATTAAATGCATCATCAAGATTTTTTTATGAAAGTATGATATTTTCTACTGAACTCCTGAAATATTTTTGTATAATAATATAGACTTAAATTTATTGATACATCTGTCTGGATGAATTTTATTCCACATATTATTAGATTTAATTTTTCTCCAATATCATTAAAGGGATGAATTCCATACATATTGTGGATTATTTTTTGTTTTGATATGATTTTATCATGGTTTCCCCAAATTGTTTATGTTTGAATTATCTCAAAGGGGGAGAGAAGTGAAAATACATTACTTTTGAAATAAAACATTTAGACTTTGTTTTTTCAAGAATTTAAAGAAAATAATAATGTTTAGAAAATTGTGAAAGAAGAGAAGGGGTACAATTAATTAATATGTTTATTAGGGGGATTAAGTATTTTCAAAACATATTTAAACTTTATTTTTGTATTTTTGGAAGTTCTATTTTCTACTTTCAAAAAAGTGGGAGATTTTTGAGTCGAAAGATAACATTCAACACTTTATAACATTTGTTTTGAAAATCACATCACACTTCATTAAATTAATTATTCTACTAACATTATACTTCCAAATTATTTATAATGCTTTTGTAGCAATGTTATTTTACCGAATGAAGAATTCATTAATCATCACATAGAGCTTTCATAATTAGAAAAACTAGTAATTTTTTAAATCAGATCGATACAATCTATAACTACCCAAGATTTTCAAACATATATATTACATTATTTTTTGTCGAACATTTATTAAATTTTACAAACAAATTCTTGAGGATCATAAATATATATTTCTTTTGGAAACATGGAAACATAAATAACTTGATCATAAGAGTTCTACATGGTCTCCCACTTAGTTTCTTATAACTAACTCCCTTATTAGACATATCACACATAATACCTATCATCATAACCTATGGAAAAGAATCATAAAAAAGGATGAGATCATATTATTAATAAGGATGGAAAAGGGAAATAAATAAGCATAATGTGAGCATAAGGGTATGATGACATGATAATATCATATGAAAACCAAACCCATTATATTAAAGATAAAATCTTAGGCCATGGAATAAATATTGAACTTACTAAGAGATGAGTCATAAGTAAGTTAAATAACATGATCCATGAGAGAGAAACTTTGAAAAAATACTAGGAATTTTGGAATACACATAAGTCTATAAAATAATTTCCATAATAGTCATGGATCATTGAAAAGGTTATCATATTGGAATAGTTTCTCTCCCAAAACCATTGTAGCAGTCAAGGTTCAATCCCAAGACTATCATATTGGAAAACATCCCTTACTAAATTGGGTTCACTCCCTACACTAGTTCTATTTATCTTATGAGGTATCCATCATTACCCAATTCATTTCACGAAGATAACATATAAAAAAATAGGTTTCATAATCAATTCATCATTTCATCATAGCATAACCCATGGAAAAAAGTGGGTTTCAAAAGAATTTTATCAATTTAAAATCCATGAAAGAGAAACAGATTTCATAAACATCTTATAATCATAAACATAAAACATTTAGATAAATAACAAGAATTGTATCCTTGGATCATATCCCTATTAATTCAAAAGTAACAAAAATGGATATCATATTAGATGTAAAATGATTTTGAAAGATCTACAGGAATATTTCTTCTGGAAAATAGACTTTTAAATTTGAAAATTACATTTCAAAACATAAAAAATTTATTAATTATTTTTCAAATATTTTCAAATAAAATTATAAAGTAATCTTTAAAAATAATTTAAAAACATTTCTTTTGGAATATATCTTTTCCACTTTAGAACACTTTTTAAAAAGTAAAAATACAAAAAACATTGTGAAAACCCAATTCATTGAAAATAAACTTTGAAGATTATAAAGGAATCTTTAAAACATTTATTGGTCATGATGGAGGGAAATTCCATTCATTTTTTACATGTTAAAATAATGATTGATTGCATATTTTTGGTAAAAACAAAATGGGTCTTGTTTGGAAAATGACATGTTTATTACTTTATTTTTTGTAAAATGTAAAAACTGGGTAGATTTTTTTCAATAAATCCTCTATATGATGTTAAATTATTTTTTAAAATATTTTTATAAAACGTGGATATGGATGAAAAAGGATTTCCGATTGAAAAGACAAAAAAATTCTATTTTTATTAAAAACGTTTTTTGAACTCTTGAGAACATAAACTACATAAAATAAAGGGAAACATGAATTCTCATGAAATAACTATATTAAATGAAAATAAATTATTTTATTTAGGTGTAGATGATAATATTTCATCATAGGATACATAAACATAAATAATCTTGATAAACAAGAAGATTGTATCATAAAACCCTTACAAATTTTGTAATATTGAATCATAAGCCCCATGAAAAAATAACATTAAATAAAAAATAAAATATAATGATAATAAATGAATTCATTATATTAAATTTCAAATATGATATATATACACCTCATAAAAAAGATAAGTGGATAACATAATGTATGTCCTAAAGAAGAAAAATTGACAATAACCTTTTACCTTAAGTCTTGAATTCCTTAGTAAATTATTGAACCTCATGTATAAATAATATAATTTTATTATAAATCTATTATAGAACCATATTAATATTTATAATACCATATATGATTTTATTATTACTTTTTATAACACATTTTTCAATAATTCTTTGTTAAAATCATGTTTTAGGTAATAGCTGATTTATTTTTTCGTGTATGTTTTGGTTTGGTATTTTTTCATATCTTTAATTTTATGGAGTTTCCATTATCTCCATAATGTTATCCATGATAAAAATATCATATATATTACTTATATATTTATTTATAGTAATCCATTAATGTTACATATTGAAAATGTGTTACATAACTCATTGAGATGATAAGCTATACATACACTTGAGCTGTATTTCCATTTTCTCAGTGGATCAAAAGAAAGAAAGGTATATAATATATCACCTTAAAAAGTAATTATTATTTATTATTTAACATATATATTCATCAAATATATTATTTATTACCTTCCATGTAATGAATTAGTGAAAAATGAATCACATCATTTCGAGAGGCGGTAGTCTGTCATACACACGAACAACGTTATTGTATTCTCTTTAAAAAAGAATATAAGAATGTTTAAATGATATAATAATTCAAAAATAATATTTGTATGATAAATATCATATAAAATAATCATATAATTCATTCTATCAACCCATTATAATTGGTGATGAAAGATAAATTATGTCGGTTCATGAGATAGTAGTCCATCATACACATGATCAACGATTTCATTTCAAATTTGAAGGAGGAAGATATGGTTGTAGTTCATTCCATTAACATAAAAAAAATTTCATTATATTTATGATAAAAATTATATTATATCATCATGGTTTACTAATAATTAAAATAGGTGGTGGAAGAAATAAAATAAAACTTTCGGTTAAGGACGTTACTTATTCGTCGGACAACTTATTTTGGTTTACACCAAAAACCTCCAAGGATGAATTTACAACCAAACTATGGATTCCACGATGAAGGGAGATAATTTTGGAACTGATCTGGATAGTTCTTCCCAAACCAATGGGTTTTGTGATTGTGTAATGGAGAGAATAGGGGGAGGCCTTTTATAGGTGGGGGTGAGGATGCACTTGAATTTTTAAAAAGAGAGAATTTAAAGATATTTTTATCATTCTACAAGGATGAAAAAATGGAACTTTTTCAAACCTTATAAAATATAAGGTTGAAATTGGACTATAAAAATGGAATTAGAAAAGTTTTTTGTCATTTTTAACCATTATCTTTTTAGTGGAACCACCAGTAAACCCATTTTAACCTTTACAACAGTAGTTAAGTTTTATTGTTTCAATTGTTCATTATGGTAAAAAATAAATTTGAAATTTTTAGATAATATTAATTATAATATTTCTAAATATGGAATCCATATTTCCAAATTTATTTTGTTTAATCAGCTGAATTTAGTTTAAAATTAAACACCCATCTGTGATGAAAAGTGGGTTTCTAAAGAGAAAAGTTCCAAAATTTTAAAAGGTTTTCTTATCAAAATTCAATATGAAATTGATTGAAATGACCTATATTTGTTTAATTATATTTTTTTTACAAATTCTACTTTTAAACCCATTATAAAACAAAATTTATCCTTATAAAAAATTTAAATTAAAAATAATTTTTCAATAAAAACATGAACATTTCACTATTTATCAAAAAAATAATCTTTTCAGAAAAATACCAAAACTTATCTCTAAGATATATTTTACTATTTGATTACAAAAATTATATTCATTTTTTTAAATTAATTATCCAAGAGTTTTAAAATTTACTTTTTTTCACAAAATTCAATAAATGCATTTTTTGTTACAAGACAATTTTCTAAACACTAAAAGTCCACCAAAAATTAAGTACTTGTTTATCAATATGTTTTATTAATATAAATACATTATAAATAATATTAAAAATTTGGTTATTGCTATTCATACCTCTAATTTTAATGGATAAGTCATATTGGCTATGTTAAATTATATTATAAATGGTATATTTTAGTCTGTTAGTACTTTGTGTTGCATGTTGTGAAAGCTATTAAAGAAATTAAACTTATTAGAAATAATACTTCATTAAGTCTTAGAGTTTTATATTAATCCCAACATAAAATGAATTTCAACCCCAAAATTATTTCACATTTATACAAACAATGGAGGATACATCTGACTCATTACATCCTCAGGTTCACACTTAGCTTCCTAAAACTGGTGGTTCCACCACAAAAGATTTACCTAGTGAGTGTTCATGTTTCATATAACATTTCTCTATGATCTATAATATCTAATGGTTGTTCCTCTTATCATAGATCTTTCTCTATAAGTACGACCTCTAGGTTCAACACATGTGAAGGATCCGGTATGTACTTCCTTAGGAGAGATACATGGAACATATCTTGGACTTGATAAAGGTCTGTTGGAAGCACCGAATGATAGGATACTATCCCTATATGATCATGGATTTCAAAAGGACCGATATACCTATGGATTAGTTTTTTATTCTTTATAAATCTCATTACCTTATTCAATGGAAAAATTTTAGAAACACCTTGTCACCAACATCATATTCTATATCACACTAATGATTATTTTCATAACTTTTATGTTGAATTTTGTCTTCCAATATGTGTTCTTAAATTGCTCTGACCTCCACTATGATTTCATCAGTTTTTGTAGGTTAATAATACTATTCATTCACCCATATCATTCCATCACATTGGATCTATATAATTATTTCCATTAAAGGATTCATAAGGGTTTTTCTGAATACATGAGTGAAAAAAAATTTTCTATGAAAACTCAACTAGAGGAAGGTGTGGATCCCACCCACCATTGAAATCCAAATAAAAAAAATCTCAATATATTCTCTATGTTTTTAATAATTCTTTCAGACTAACCATATTTATAAGGATGATATGGAGTGATGAAACTCAACTTTTTATTAATAGTTTTTTTGAATACATCACCAAAACATCAAGGAAAACCTCAGATCCTGATCAGAAATAGTGAAACATGGTACTCAATGAAACCATACCACTTCCTTAATGTTTATACTAGTATATTGATCCAAATAAAAATATTTTATAATAGAGATCAAGTGTTCTGACTTTGTAAAATTATCAACTACATCCCATATACAATTGTTCACTTTAGACATTTTTTGGGAGTCTAACGATGAAATTTATGGGGATATTTTATTATTTCCATTATGGTATTGGTAATGGTTGTAAAAAACCCTAAGGATTTTATCTCTTATCCTTAAAATGATGAAATACTATGAATTGAGATACAAAATCTTCAATATATCTCTTCATTCCATCCCACAAGAAATAAACTTTCAAATTTCAATAAATATTTTTTACTTATAGGATAAATATAGAATAAAGAACTATGTGCCTCCACTAAAAACTACTTCAATTATGGTATGATTGGAACACATAAACAGTTCATGAACCTTATCATTCAATTAAAATTTAAATTGATTACAGGACACTCAATTACATAACTGTTAAGAAACAAGTATCATTTTCCAGGTATTAATGACTTGATTTATCAGTTTTTAGGATAACAATATATTTCAAATATTGATATTAGTTTTAATCTCTATAAACTATATGAAAATGAAGATGAAATTTATAAGACAATTTCATGAATTATCTATTTCCATTATAAGTTTCTGGATAAACTATTTTGGTTAACAAATTCACCCTCTATATTTATAGATTTAAGGAATAGAGTATTCTATGAGTATTTGGATAAATTTGTGATATTTTATGGTATTGTGATATGTAATAAAAAATATATTAATATCATTATATATAAATATGGATTTTTATGTAGAATATAATTTTTTATAAAAATTTCAGAAAATGTAAATTTTTGGTTACAACATATTTCATTCATTTAGAACATTGTTTCTAAAAATGGCATAACTATTGTTACTATAGTTAATAAAATAGAGGAATAATATCCATAGACTACCATTTCCACCATGATTTAATGATTTCATGGAATAATTGTATACTACTAATAGTTTTTTTAGGTCAGTCCATAGTTATCTTTCCCACCACATATGTTGAATTGAAAAGGAGTAAAAATCATCTGGGAAGGGTAATTTGATGAATATTTCCATGAATTAAAATGAATATTTGATAATTTTCATGCATTATCCATTCAATATAGAAATAGAGATATTATTATCTGAGTGATGCTTCTATAAAAGGGCTTGGTTGTTTCATGATGAAAAATTAATGTGTTATCATGTATAAATCTCACCAATTAGAAACTCATTAGAAGAAGTCTCCTATAAATGAAATTTATTTATCCATAATAATTTTTCATTTTAAAATCACAAGGCATCATATTTATGATGATATATTTGAATATAAAATGATCATATAATTTGGAAGTACATATTCACTCAAAAAGTGTTAAACATGAGGTAGAGAAGAAAATAATAATTGATTAAGGATTATTACTGTGCAATTCTCTATCATCCCAGTATGGTAAAAATGTATCAAACTTCTTAATTCAAAAAATATAATGCATCATTAACTATGATATGTCTAGAACATGATCCTTTAAATAATGATTTAATAAATGTGGTTGTGTAAATTTTTTGTATAGATTCTACTTCCAGTATTTATTAGGAATTATTGTATTTATAATTTTCAGATATAATTAATTAGTCTCAAAATGAAGATCAAGTTTTTCATGAATTGGAGGAATTTTTCTAATGTACATGTTTCCAATGATTAATTTTGATAAATAATACGTTATCAAATTTTTAATGAAGTTATGAATTCTAATTGATTCAAATTTAATGACATAATTTTTAAGTGAACCTTACATCCCTCCTTTTTATATTCACCCCAGTAGTACGTATATGCACATATACTTTTGGTAATATTTTTTTAGGGAAGGTATGAAAAATCATATTGATGACATTAACATGAAATGTTTTATGTTTCAGAAATGTAATATTGACCAAAATATATGGAGGAGAATACTTAAGCCTTTAATAGTTATAGAATGAGAATAGTAGAATATATCCATGTCTTTTGCAGTGGGATTACCAAATAAATCTCAAGGTAACAATATGTTTTTTAATATTTTGATCATTTGACTAAATTTTGGCATTTTATTTTTGTTTGAGATATAATGATGTTCAGCCTACTATGATGAGTTTGTCGTAAGGATATAATAAGTTTCATTGTGGTTCTATCTCAATTTTATATGATCATTACATAAGGATTTTGGTAATTTTTTTGAAATGAAATAAAAAATCTATTAGTACAGGATTAAATCTTAGTAATGTTTTTCATCATCAAATTGATGGACAATTGAAGTGTACAATTTAAACATTACATAATATTATATAGTATTTATCGTTATATAATAATGTATTTTGGGATCATAATATATCAATAGATAAATTTTACTTCTATAATAGTTTTCTTTCATGTATATACATGGAATCCTTTTATGAATTTAATAAAACATGGGGTCAAAATATAACTTGTTGAGACGATGTTAGTGAAAAGATTTTTTTGGGCCAGAATTGGTAGAAGGTTTAGCTGAGAAAGAAAACATACTTCAACACCACATGAGGGTATTAAAGATTAGAAAAATAGTTATATTAATAACTAGAGGAAATAATTTTCATTTGAGACAAGTGATAGTGTCCTTTATAAAAAATAATTGGAAAGGTGTAATTCATTTTATAAAAAATTAAAGTTGAGTTCACAATTCATTGGACATTATGAAATTCTTTAAAATTTGGGATCAATTTCTTATTTGTTATCATTACCTCTAATTTTATATCATGTACATGATTCAATTAATAGTTCATTGCTAATGATGTACATACTGATGCATCTCATGATTTGAGCCCCAAGGATGTCTAGTTGGAAGAGAATATACCATAGGTGTAAATACAATGAAAATTTTGAGTTATACCATGTATATATAATTGAATAATGTAACTCCCATGGTTATGTTTTTATGGAAACCCATATGATAGAAGAAGCATCATCAGAATCATTAAAGTTTATGAGGAAGAAATACCTTCACTTTGTTAAATAATTTAATTATGAGGATAAAATTTCTTAATGGGGAATGATTGAGAAAACCGAATTAATTTTACTAATAAACCAATTTCATGTCTTAGTATGTTTCATGAACATATTTTACGGATTCATATACACTGCACCAATTTTAATCAATAATTTAATTTTAAAAAATAGTTTTCAACCAAATTTTTTCATGAATTATCAAGTTTTAAGTAAAATATAAATTTCTATATTATAGGAATTGGATTTTATAAAATTGAATTCATTTTTGTAATGATCATATATAATTTATATTAAGTATAATTTTTTTACTGAAATGTTTTATTTTTTGATTGAATAGTTAAAAATGAATATTTATTAAAAACTGTCATTTACTTCTTAAAATATATAATATTAATATCCTATTATAAGTTTTATTTTTTTAAATGTAACATAATATGACTTAGATTTATTATAATGTATTAAATTATATATAAATCAATATTATGTTTGATTTTGGTAAAAGAACAATTTCTTTCTAAAAAATACATTTTTTTAAAAACTATTAATCCTTATTTTATGAATTCCTATATTTAATGTAATTTATTTTACATTAACTTTTTTAATCATAAAAAATTTATTTCATATTAAAAATTAAAATTATAAAAATTTAGTAATGAGTTAAATTTTATTTTTGGTCTTTATGATTAGTGACAATGGAAAAAATGTTGTCACCATGGTAAAAAGTTAAAACATGATAATTAATGTTAAAATAATTGAAAATATCGTAAAATATTATCTAATTATTATTGGATGAGAAGGTTTCAAACCTTATCACCATTGATATGAATTTTTGTTTTTTATGTTCCATTTTCTAATTAATAAGTCATTATATTATTTTAATACAATGAATAAATACAAGAGTGATACTCCCCCCACTTATAAAATGAAAAAACCAATCCTCCCTTATTCAAAAAACATGAACACTCTTGATCAGCAAAGACCTTACCAAATAACTTCTCAACTACTTTATCCATGTATTAGTGGTCTTGGTATTCTCAAAAGGGAAATCATAAAAGATATTAGGCGTATGAAAAATAGATATATCTAAAGACGAGAAATAATACCGACCAACCTATTTAAAATTTTCCTTTTCTTATAACCACACAAAACCTATTCTAACCACAAAAACATAAAGAAATAAATATCCTATTTATACATAAATGTTATTATGTTAATGTAAAAACAATTTTATATCTCTTTACTATCCTAAGTGAAAGTAAAACATCTCTCATGTTTATGTGGGGACTACCTTCAAAATGAAGTGATGTGTTTTGTTTTCCATCACCCCCACACATTATTGATAATAGTTATGGAAATAAATAATTTATAATATTATTATAATATTATTATTATTTTTAAAAAATACAATATCATAAAACTCTAGTTTTAGTAAAATGTTCCTCCCTATATAAATACTATGTTCAATAGCTTTCTTCGCACACAATAAAAAATATTAATAGAACACTACTCTTTTTATTAAATTAGATATTGACCAATGTACAGTTTCCAATGAATAATATGTTAAAAATAGTTCTAACCATATTATGGAATAAATACCCCTTTTCATACAATTTTTAAAAATATGATTAAGTAAAAAATATTCTTTATGCTCAAAATGTATTTTATGATTTTTTCCATGCCTGGTATGTTTATAAACATAAATAATTTTATAATAATATTTAATATAATAAAAATATTTCCCATAAAACATAGTTTTCATTGTATTGTATACAGTTTTTAATGTTAAATTTATTAATTTTATAATGTAGATTTAGGAAAAAATAATTTTTGAACATTTCTTAACAAAATTATCTTAATATTTATATTTCAATTTTTTATAAGAATATTGGATTATAGGTGAATATTCCCGAATACATTTATTATAAATAAAATTTATTTTATGAATCTATTAGTTTATAAGTATGAATTTAAAAATGATGAATTATTTTTCTAAGAACAAATTTATATTTTTTAAGTTGCGTTATAATTTTAATGATGATGGTTTTAATTTATAAAACCATATCTAACATTTTAAAACATATGTTATATATTTTTTTAGAAATAATTTTTAATACCTTATAAATTAATTATATTGAAATTATTTTTTTTCAATTTCTAAAAATTAATATAATATAATGGATTTTAAATATGGATTAATTAGGTATAAATTATTTAATAAGGATAAATTTATTTTCAATCATAAATCATAATTAATTTATTAAAACTAGTTACCTTAATATAAATCGGTATTGGGGAAAGGGTTTAACAAAGAGGAAAAAAAATGTTTAAAACATATGTGGGAATGTGTGGTTGAAGAATATTTCACCCTTATACCAAACACACTCCACTATTTACCAATTTAAATTCAATGTTCCTTAAGAGTGAATTCCCATTATTAATTTTTAGTGTTTACAAGAATTACATATTGTTTCACTTATAAAAGGATCACCCTTCTCCTTACATACCCTTACACCAAAACCCTATTATCATAGCCCAAACACTACCCAAAAATCTCATAAAAATTATTATCCACATTAATTAGGTTATGATATTCTTAAAAGACCATCTATCAAAGGATTCACTTTCTTTGTAATGGAGAGAGTCCAGTAAGTTGGGAATAAATTTATAACCACTCCTTTATCATTTCAATATAATTATGTGAGATAAATATAACTAAAATTATATTAATAAATATAAATATTATATCATCAGTTTCATTGGAAAATGATATTTTATTATAATTATTTTATAATAAATAACCACCTCTCCCTCTTTATTTAAGAAATTACAAAACATGAAATGGGGATATATGTAGACTACTATCCCCATGAAGAAATGTGATTTGTTTTCTATCCCTTCCTAACCTAGATATTAAAAAATCTGAAGAAAATAAATATCTAACATTTATATATAATATTTAAATTGATGAAATGATAAACCATATTACTTCAAGTTTCCTCCATTCAAAAAAGGAAATTATCATTCATTTATATGTTCGAACTACCACCTCCATTAAAAAATAAATTTCTTTTTTCACTACCTATTTCTTTATTGGTTTTATTTTATATTTTTTGAGTATATATGAAATATATAATTAATATAAACATAAAATATTGTTCTTTATGGATAAAATATTATGTAATTATCATAATAAGGTAACCCACTGATATCATTCAATAACACTAAACTAGTTCAACAATAATTTCATCCTCACATAATGTGACTAAAACCCCTGTGTGATGGAATTATATTGAAGCATCAAATATATACAATTAATGGTTTTTAAATAATGAAAATATCTATAACAAGGATTATATACACTTGTTTTATGATCTAAATTCAAAATGGTGAATAATATTAACACCCAATGTCAAAAAAAGATTATAAAAATCTTTTAAATTAAAATAATGGTTATTAATGAAATGTATAAATTGAAATGCATGAGAATAATGTTCTCAAATAGATAATGAATATAGTTATATTTATCATACAAGATGTTAAATTAATTATATGGAAATAAAGGGTAACAGTAAAGTACATTCCACCTCAAACATTTCAACTAGTTATACAATTTAATATTGAACATGATTTATCCATGAAATTAAATTTTGAATAATGTTATCTTGTTTAATTTTTGGTTAAAGTGTCTTTGATAAGAATCCTTTTAAATTAATGGTTTTCTTTTCAAAAATTTGATAAAAAATTTGTATTATTGAAAAGAGACTTTTTACTATGGTTTTTATATCGATGAATACAAAATGATTTTAAAAAATTATCATTTCATGCTTTATTATTATTTTAATATCTATCTTAATATTTATATACCCCCAACAAAGTTATGATTCTTGGTTTTCCCTATATTTTTATATGATTATTTTTAGATTTTGGTTGATTGTGTTTTTGGTATCAAATAATTTAGTTCATGATATTATTTTATAACATTTTTATATTATAAGATAACTATTTTATTTTCAGTGGTTCCTCACAAAAAAGTGAGTAATATTTATTTAGATGATTTAGGAACCACATATTATTTACATGACGTCATTATTATGTGTAAATTTAATGAAGTTTCTATCTCACATGAAATTATGGATGAATGATGGATGTGATCCTATATTTCTTTCTAATGCATTGGTTAAGATTTTATATCTCATGAGATAAGTATTCAGGAGTAAATTTTAGTTTCTGATAATCTTGGGAAATGATGGAGTGGCTCATGATTTTAATCCCTCCCAATGTTAATGTTTTTTCCATAGTTAATTTATGATAGTCATTATAATCTTATAGTCATATGATTTAAGGTTTATGTTAAATACTTATAATCCATGGTAAATCTATTATGCTTCTATGTTAGTCGTTTTTTGGTTTATGTTTTTCCCCATGTTCTTTGATTCTACCTTAAATATTTTTATTATCACTCAGGTTGTTATGATATTTCACATATGATGATGTTTTACACTTATTCTAATGAAATCATCCTCGATGGATTTTTTGTTAATCCGTTTATAAGTATTTTATCTCACCTCTTTATTTTTATGATACCCTAGGTTTTGAGGATGTGTCCTTCTAATGAGAGGTCTAGAATATAGTCTACACTAATGCCTTTAGAAGAAATGATCATTATTTTTTTCAAATAATATTATTATATAGATAGTCTCCAAATACACTTAACAAATTGGTTCATGAGATATTATAATATATGAAATGTAATGGTTTAAACCATTTATATTATGTAAAATAAAATAATATTTATCTTTAGATTCTGTAATTGCTGTGAATGAAATATAATAATTTTTTTTGAGATTAGAGAATCTATTTTTGATAATTAAAGTTATACATCACTATCGAAAACCCTAGAGATGAGCCCTGGAATAAAATAAAATCCAAAAATATCAGATAAGTCTTGAGTAGGTGGTTACCCTATAAATTGAATCCTTGTTTACTAAAAGTGTATGTGGGTACTATTAAATATGTACGAATGTATAATAAACCTAATATAGTCAGATTTGGTAATGATTTAATCGTTACTAGGTTCACCACAAAGAGGTATAACGACACACCTTGTTTGAAAAACCCAAGTGATAGTCTTTGGTTAATTAAATACTCTATAAACCATTATAATGGAATTATTTCATAGTTATGATGAGGTATTTCATTCATAAGTATGAGAAAAAACAACCAAAAGTTTAACCAATATTGATGTTAGTAAAACTAAAATAATTATAAACTAAAATGATAGTGCAATAGTGTAAGATGTATTGAGTTTGAATTCATTAAACTCTATTATTCCATTATGATGTTAATTATTCATAAATCATGGTAAATCTATTTTGATTTTTCTAATGGTTAGAACTAGAAGGTACCAGGTTAAAAATGTGTGTGAGGGACAATGTAAAGTTTTTCCCCAACAAACCACCAAAATGGAATGTGAGATAAATGAAAATACTGTATAAAATTTCTCACTCAATTTTTGAAGTATATAAAAAATATCACAAACCACATTGTGAACTTGAACGCACCATGTATGGGGAATCTTGTAATTGAATTTTTCAGGTGGAAGTGTCCACCCTCTTTTAGTATATCTTAATATACACTTATTTATGAGCAATGGATCGATGTGACAAAAAATATTTTTTCCACTATTTATTTCATAGAACAATAGATGGATTTTTATTCTATTTATCATATGGATGGTGACATCGAACAATGGTAGACTATCTTTCAAAATAAAATGAATAATGAAGAAGTAGACTCCATTTAATGGGAAGAGTTTTAAAAAGTTTCCTTTAAAAATTAGTTTTCTCGAACTCTTTACATGAAGATGGAGGTTTAATTCATAGAGTCAACACTAAATTATAATTAATACAGTTGAATTCACAAAAAAATAGAAAAATGCATTCAAAATAAGCCTCTTATTTTATATCTAATTCAAAAAGTAAAATTCATCATTTTATTAGTTTATCAAAATCTAGTCTATGAAAATATTTCTTTATAAGATTCATTTAAATATATAATGTTTTTTTGATGTTCCCTAAAGGAGGGGATTAAATATAGAGTATGTAAATACTCTAAAGTAGGAAAAAGGATGGAGGAGTACTAGGGTAACCTTGATGAAAACTCAAATTTGGTGATAAAATTTAATCCCAATACTTGTATAATGTGTGTGAGGAAGTAGCTAAGAAATATACTTAACTAATATAGTAAGTGTTTTATGTGTTGAAAATTATTCTTGAATTCCCACAACTACTTAAGTGAGGCTAATAAGATGATTAAGACAATAAATGATATAAAAATCCCAATTAATGGTCCACCCACGCTATAATGTTTTATGTGCAATGTTTTTTTAAATTTAGTGAATCAATACCCCAAACATATATCTTATAAAAAATAGGCATCAATATCCTCTTAAATTGAGTTAATAATTAAGGGAATTCACAATCAGTACTAATGAGGTACATCATGATAATGAAGTGATTGTAGGTACACATACCCTATATTCATGATCTATATGTTCTATATTTGATTATAGTCAATACATTATTTCATATTAAATTAGTATTCTATGAATTTGGATTCACAACCTCTTAGAATGGATATCAAACTACATGTGAAATCATCTAGTGGAGTAATTATCATAACAAATACATATAAATCTTCTCGGATATATGTTTTTGGAGGAAAATTAAAATATATCTAATTATTCTCTCCTTAGTGGAATTTGACATAAATTTATATATAGTAGTTATCCATAAATATATCCCATATAAATTTGTTGGTAGAGGACATCTCATTTCTTTTCTCAATCATCCATTTCTTAGGTATCAACATAAGGATGGTAACCTAATGGGAAAAAATTCTATAATTATAGTCTGGTTCGCCAACAATGAGTGATTTATACCTAAAATACTCTGATAGTAAATCTACATTGATGATATACCAATTTTTATGGAATATATAGATGAATTTTAGATTTAAATTATTGTTTTCCCCTCGATCATGAGGATTATTTTCAATAGAACTCATTCCTAGATCTATTCTAATCTTAAAGAGTCCATATATAATGGTTTTCATTGTATTAGGTTAATTGAAGAAGAAGTTACATAGAAATTTGTACAAATAATTTATCCACCCCGGTGCTTCACTATGGGGTGAACCATTCATTTTTATCAAATATGAGGGTAGAATAATTTTCCTTTGAATTTATTATCATGATCTTTAAAATATCATGATTAATAATATGTATCCACTACCTCATATTAATGACACATTTGATCTAGTTTGAAGAACTCAATAACTTTTTATGAATTTACTACGATCTATATATCATCATTTAAGGTTCAAAAGTTTAGATATTTTAAATAAATCCTTCTTGAAGAGGTTTGGAAATTTTGATTTTATTAGGATGTCATTGATTTACTAAATCAAAAAACATTTTTTTGACTCTATTGAATATATTTTTTAGATACTACCTTGATCATTATTTGGTTGTCTTCATATAATATATTCATAAATATTCTAAGATAATTTAAGATCATGATAATTATCTATCCATTCTGATGATAACATTAAGAAAGGATATACTAAATGAAATGTTTGGAATGTGAGAATTTTTTTCTACAAAAAGTATTATTATAGGGTAACATAATCCTTAGTGAGGGTGCAACACCCTGTTATTCTTTTCAGGTAGACCCTTTCTCATGTTTTTATTTTGATCCTTGGTTTTGTGTTTTACTATAAAAACTGGGCTATTTACTATCCATTGGGTGATTACATGTAGTATAATGGGATTACACACCACGTAATGTTAACACTAAAGATTATGTGAATATTTTTCAGGGAATTAATTTTTACACATCATGTATTTCAATTTCACATCTTGTAGATACATAAAATAAGATTTTAATAAAAAGAAAATGTGTTTTTAAGTGTTTTTTATATCCATGGATTACATTAAACTTAATGGCATTACACACCATTTAAATCTTATGGCTTAGGTTTTTAGTGAGTTTTATGGATTTTTATTCTTCATTTTGCCTAAATCCTCCCTTAATCGTCCCAGAACTCACCCTAGAATATTTTTGGAGATCTACTCTTCTTATGGATCCATTTTCCAATGATCCATCATTAGGGTTCTTGCAGTTCACCTCTCTAGGTAAGGGTTCCTTCTTGTTCTTCATTCTATTGGATGTGTCTATCATGTTAGTAGTGTTTATGTTTCAGATTCAGAATTAGATATTGTTTTCTATGGATAATTTTCATTTTCTTGTAGTGCCTTGCCTTTCTAAGGTTGATCTTCTGATTTCCAATCACCATTGTCGAAGATAGCTGGGTTTATACAAATTTTATGTCAGTTTTTATATAGAATGAGTTAAATCTATGAATTTCTTATTGTTCTTGATAAATTCAATTGGGTTGTTCATTTAATTTATGTTATTTATGAAATATAAATGTTTTTAAAATGGATTTTATTTGAAAAATAGTTTTTCCACACCAATATTTTATTTAAATGTTTTTTTGGTGTCATTGATTTTGAAATGGGGTTTTAAACACTAAAAAATATTGGATTATCTTTGAGAATGTTTAATAAAATACTGATCATGGTTTTAAAATGGATTTTTGAAAATTGGCACATTGGGAACCTTTGGTGAATTGGGGAATAAACATGGGTATCATTAGTGCATGTGTCCTGACTAGGATGTAACATTTTAGATATCCATGGACTTTTGAATAACTTGATATTGGTTGGATCCAATATTATTTTTTTCTACGCTCCTTAATGTCTAGTTTTTATACCCATAGGATAGGGACCAATATGTGGTGCTTTAGAATTTATGATTTATTTATCGCATGATGGATGTTTATCCTGGATAGTTGCTTATAGATTATTATATTGGGTTATATCACATAGATTCACATGATAGGTTATTTCATGGATATGTGATTAAATACACACCTATTGATGTAGGTATTGAAATACCTATTTTTATTACTTCTACTTGTCATATTTTTGGCTATGAGAATATGAAAGTCTTTTATGAAAAATAAAATGGGAAATGATTTAAAAAATATTTGAATTTATGAAAATTAATTATAAAACATTTTTATTTTAAAATCTAGAACTATTTCATCTTTTATATTAGACCCTTTATAGACTCTTTGGTGGTATCCTACTATGATATTTACTCCTATACAACTTTTTCTTTTGGGATTTTTTAGATGATTATTTTAGGATCTAGGAAAAGGGTAAGTAATCTTGTAGCATGTTGTCTTATTTAGTTGTTTCCTCCTTTGGTTTGGGTTTGTCACATAGTGTCATTTGATTTTTTTTCATATTATACATTCTGATTTAGCCAATCTAGCTTGCATTTTATAGATTTCTATTGAACCTCTTTTATTCTGCTTTATACACTGGTTCTATGTCTTGTTTTGGGTATATTAAATACTTTTTACCATTATATTTGTTTCCTCCCACCATTTGACTTCTAACTTAGGTGTATATTTTGGTTGACCAAAGTTGTTCAGTTACAATTTTTTATAAAATGGAAGCCTTAGACCGAAGGGTGTTAAAACTGCCTATTTTTTGATATAATTCTTTAGTAGAAAACAGTTAAGACCATTAAAATTTAGATAGTAGGATAAAAAAAGGGGCATGTCTAGCTCACGTCTATGACTAAACCTGAGTCACCATAGGTATTCAAGGAATTTTTTCCAAGTTTTAGACTTGGGATTTGATATCATTTGAATGAACATTATGGTATGTTAATTTAAATCAACCTAGTATTTTTTTTTGAAATTATTTTCATCAGAAGAATTAGTAATCAACATCATTCCTACATGGGGTAAATTGGGTGTCGGGAACCTAGGACATGTGGTGGATCATGGCTATGATTTTACTAAGAATCATCCATCCTTTTTCCATGGTGATAAGGGACCTCAAGAATTTGAGGAGTGTCTTGAACAAATTGAGAAGATCTTCAACTTCTTGTATAATCCTGAATAAATTGAGGTGGTTTTTTCCATATAAATTATTATGGGACTAAGAAGTAGATATTGGGACTCTATTATTCAAGATAAGTTTGTTGAGGATCTTAGTTGGGATTCATTAAATAAATTCTTTAATCATCATTTATTCCCTAAGACGTTATGTGTAGTAAAGACCTAGGAGATTCTAACATTGGAGTGGGGGGGGGGAGTGTACCATTTTGGAGTATTCTACCCATTTTTTGAGATTTTTCATCTGACATTGGAGCATGTGACTATTGATTTACTAAAGGATATGAGGATTGATATTGAACTGTAGAATGATAGTAGGTCTATTTTTATTATCATGTGCCTTATAACCTTTGTGGAGGTAGTTGAAAAAGTAACTTTGGATGAGGTAGTCATCACTGGAAATATAGGTATGGGTGGAGCTTCATTTATTTCAGTAGTTATTCGTTGTTAATCTTCTAACCAGAAAAGGAAACACAAGAGTGGCTATTTTTCTTCAAGATCGGTTTTAGGGACCTCAACAGGGTAGTAACTGATTTTCTATTACTAGTGTAAAATTTGAGGACATACCAAGACAAACTGTGAAAAGGATCCTATGACATGTAATATTTTTGTATAATCTATCCATCTAAAACATTTTTCTGACCAAAAGTCCTAGGGTTGTAAGGTGGGATCCCAATTCACCAAGGGTTCATAGGTTTGTGAAAATTCTTCCAAGGGTGGTGGGTCACATCATTAGGATAAGGGGGTGTTCATGTGGCTATGAAATATCAGGTAGATACTATAACCATACACCTTTATGTAGTAGATTATGTGTAATAGGAATATGATGTAGGACCAACTACTATTAGAGGTACGGTGGTTATTTAATCTTCTATAGTTCTTGATTTTATTAAAATAGGTTCTACTAATTATTTCATATTTTCTAAGGTAGATGACATGTTCAATTTTCATTCATAGATTATTTTGTACTTGTTGGATCTTTCTATACCTTTGAGATACTGGTCTAAACAATGTCTTAAGTTCCCTGAGTGTCGGGTGATGATATCCAACTTTAAGGTGGAATAGTAATTTTTAGTTAATGATATTTACATCTTCATCTTGATTATAATAATGAATTAGATGATCATTGTAAAGGAAAATATAGACTTTTATCACCATCAGTTACATTTATTGTCAACCTATGGGGTAACTCATTCCATTCAAGGTTATTAAGACTCTAGATTGAGAATGAAAGTTCATGTTGTTCCTTATATTAGAGTATTCTCATTCTAGTTTTATGAGTTGTTTCTTGATATAATTGACCATTGTTTTGGTTGTTGACTTCCTTTAGTTTTGTGTGTGTTATTTAAGGTATTTTATAAAGATTTTTTAGGTTTACCGCCATATAGGGAGGTCTATTTTACTATAGAACTTCTCCCTAGTACGATGCCTATTTCTAGGACATCTTATCTAATAGAACCTACTGAGCTGGTGGGACTTAAAGTCTAACTTGAGGATCTATAGGATAATGGATATATTCATCCTAGTATGTCACTGTGGGATTTTCCATTCCACATTGTTAAGATTGAAAATGGTAGCCTCAAAATTTTTATTGACTATCAGAAGTTTAATGGGGTGGTTGTTGAGAACAAATATCATTATCCAAGGATTTGATGACCTTTTTGATGTGATTATAGAGGAATGATGGTTTTCAAAGATTGACCTTTAGTTTGGGTACAATTTTTTGTGATTTTGAGAAGTGGATATACCTAAAACATCATCTAGAGGTTGGTATCATAATTTTGAGTTTTTGGTTATTCAATTCAATCTAACTATCACTCCCATGGTGTTTATGTATTTGATGAACTAGTTATTTCATTGGTTATTGGAATTTTTTATTGTTTTTCTTTTGGATGATATTTTTTTGAAGTCTGGGTTAGGGAAGGAGTATATGGACCATTTAGATATCATTCATAGAACATTTATGGAACATCGCCTTCATAGTAAGCTTTTAAAATGTGTGTTTTGGACCTGAGAAGTAAAATTTATATGGTATGTAATATCTGAGAGGGGTATCTCAATGGATCTATAAATAATAGGATAAAATGGATAAAAAAGACATCACAACATGATGCATTCCGTCCATAATGAAGGAATTATTTTTTGAATCTAAGGGAAGAGACCTCCAAGACACTAGGGAAGGTTAAGTACAATCCAAAATGAGATATGGGGTTGATTAGGATTTAAAATGACTACTAGAAATAAGGGTAAAATACCACTATTTAATAGTTCAAAAAGGGTTCACACTATTTCCTAGGGTGGGCTACAAGGTTTAACAAACTACGAGCCTTAACCATGTTCCCAAACAATCCATTCTAGAAGGGGGTAGGGTTTCACCGCATGATCAGTTTATCCATGTGCCAACCATGAAACCTCCTCTGTATAAAAAGTGTATGATATGCAATGGGGCCACATGGTTTGGGAAAACCATGCTCAAACCACTTGACACCCTAGGAAAACCACCAGAATATTCATGGTTCTTGGGGCATGTTGCATGGTTTTTCTAACCATGTGTAAGGAATTCACAATGACACTAGAACCTCATAGTGGAATTCTTCAAAGTTTTCAAATGGTTAAAATAACTTTTCTACTTTACCACATCACATTATAGTATCTTTCAAATTCCATTGTTTTTAGTCTCTAATCCCCTGAATCTTCTTGGACCCCAAAATAAGAAAAAACAAGGATCAAGTAAGGTGTACTTATGACCCAAAGGGAATCACAATTATCCCCACCATAATCAATTTCTATCCCCTAAAAAATCTTAAAGAATCTGGACTTTCAAAAAAATAAGGTCACTAATTCCTCATAAAAACATCAACTCCTACATCTTAGGGATATCTTGTCAGCACTGATATAGTACTAGGATCAATTAAATTGTATAAACACATAGTACCCTTCCCATACAATCCATAATCTAAACTGGTAAGTCAATAATAGTTGTATTTGGATCATGATCAATATCCTTCCATAAAATCACATAGGAAGGATCTAGATGACACCTCCATTGCTGGGAAACATAAATCACATTATGAATCAACAAAAGGTGAGATGGTAAGTCTAGAAGATATGCCACCTTTTCAAGTTGTTTCATGAACTCAAAGAGGCCAATAAACCTAAGTGGAAACATACCCTACTTACCCAATCGACAATGTCTCAAGTGAGGTGAGACTCTAAGAAAAAACTAATAACCACCCTCTAACTATAACAACCAATGATTAAAATCCACATAATATTTTTTGATGGTACTGTGATATTCCCAGTGTATTCCAGATCTACTTCACTTTTTACATCATCTCCTAAATGAGACTCAGCCCAAACAAGGACCACTCTCCCAACTCTTCCCAACACAAGGTATATATGCATTTCCTACCAAACAATTATTCAAAGGGATCCTTCTATATCAAATCTTTATAACAATTTTTATATGAAAATTCATCTATAGGAAAATTATTTTCCCAATATCCTCCAAAATAAATCATGCATTCCCATAACATATCCTCAATAACCTATATAGATCTCTTTCTTTCCAACAATTCTTGGATGAAAATTCATGCTTAATTTAATTGGTTAACCCTTCAATTCTTAAAAAACATTGTAAAAAATAGATGAAAAACTCGATTCCCTACCCGAAACAGTCGTAGAGGGAACTCCATAAAGTCTCAAAATCTCCCAGATGTACAAGCCCAAAAGATTCTTCACCCTTATCATCTTCTTGATAGGATTGAATTGAGAAGATTTCATGATTTAATCAATTATTACACAAATAGTGTCCCATACACTATGATTCCATGGAAAAACAATGAAAAATAGCATTTAATCATAGTCCCAATTCCATACTAGAATGGATAAATATGGTAATAAACTATAAGGTCTCTAGTTCTCTCCGTTGATTTTCTAAAAAGTGAGGCACATTGAAACAAAAACTACAATCAACTTACTCATCCCTATCCCCTAATATTTAAGTCTTAAATTGTGGTACATCTTGATATCTTCTATTTGTATAAACCAACATGTCCAGTTTCAACTGTCTCCCAACCCCTACCATAGATAAATCAGAACAACCAACTTAGTACAAGAGCATAATGATCCACTGGGAGACCGAGACCATTCAATGAGGACTCCCCATTATAAAGGCTATTACTAAAGTGTTGGCATTCAATTTTTGTCACCTTCATGAGAAAAATTTTCCCATAAAAAGATGATTTATCCTTCAATGATTCCAAAAACACTTTCCCACAAATCTTATCCACTCCTAAGATCATCTTAGAAAACAGACTCATTAGATACCACTCCTCAACAGATTCCATTAAGGAATTTGAAATTAATATTCTGCTCAATGCATCAGAAACCACATTAACTTAAAATAAATTGGATAAAAAATAAAAAAAGTCTAACGATACAACACCCAGTGTATCTATCACACATTTAGATCCCTCTAAGTAAAAAAAATGTATTTTAGGATCTTATAATCAGAATAAATTGTAAACTACTCCACAATGAGATAGTGAAGGAACATTTTGAGTTCATGCATAACTTATGCCAACTCAAGATCATGGGTAGTATATTTCATCTCTTGTGGGCATAAGTGGTGAGATACATAGGTCACCACATGTTACCCTGACATTAAGACACATCCCAAACCCATACTAGAAGCATCGTAGAAACCTCCTAACCAGAACCCAGTTCTAAAAGAATCAAAACTTGTGATGAAGTCAACCTCACATCATATCCTAAAAATATCTCTTAAATTTTTCATTCCATCCAAACATTACACCATTAAAAGTTTAATAAATCATCCAATAAGTGATATTGGTGAAATCATAAACAAATCATATATTGTAACCATCCAAACCCAAAAACCTTTGAGTCTCAAATACATTTTAGGGATTCTACTAGGCTATAACTATCGGTATCTTTCTAGGATCTAATGAGACTCACCTCTTAGATATCAAATTTCCTAGAAATTTATCTTCTTGGATATAATACTTATATTTGTAATTCTTACCATATATATGATGTTTCTTCATGGTTCGAAGAATGATATCAAAATTGTTTGTATTATCCTCCTCTATCTTGGAGTACACAAAAATATCATCCATGAACACAACAATGAAAGAGTCCAAGAGCAGATGAATGATTCAATTCATCAAATCCATAAACACCACAAGATACTTACTGAGACTAAATGACATAACCAAAAACTCAAAATTCCAATACCACCTTCTATACACTGTATCAGGTATATCATCTTCTCAGACTCTCAGCTGGTGTTACCCTAAAAAAGTTTAATCTTTGAGAACCAACATTCCCCACAAGATAGTATACAAGATCATAAATCCTATGAACATGATATTTATTCTTAGTATTCACCTGATTCAACTTTTGATAATCCATGAAAAGTATAATAATAATATCTTCCTTCATAGAAAAGAGGAAATGTAGACCCCATGGTGACATGTTAGGATGAATAAATCCATTATCCTCTAGATACCTAAGCTATAAATTAAGTTACACTAACTCATCACGTTCCATTATATAAGATGGAATATAAACGAACATCATACTAGGAAGAAGGTCATTCGTAAACTCGACTTATCTCTCTATTGGAAATCCATAAAAACATCCAAAAAGACCTTAGTGCATGCACACACCACAACTTGAAATAGACTACATAAACATGGTTCAAATTAATCATAAAACATCTTTTATAACTAGAATGATATTTTCCTAGTATATGTAAGAACAAGACCATAACTTATCTATCTAGAGTCCTACTCACCATGAAAAACATGAGTGAATCCATTAGAATAGAAAAAAACCCGATTATGATAACAGTATATCCAGGAAATAACACCAATAATTCCATCCATTCCAAGTATTATATTAATGATTTCAATTTCAAGAACTTAAAAATCCCATATCACCTCATAGTCGGATAAACCACCTGAAACATGGGAGGCTTAACATTGTTTTAACCTCTTTCCCAAAGGTGTGAAAAGATCCAACAATAATGGAATAATATTAGAACCCAAAATTAAAATTTCAAATAACATTGATGATATAAAATAAAGAGTTTTTCTACTATCAACAAAACCTAGCAATATAAAATATGAAATATACACTATACCTCTAATAGTAGTGTGCCCTGCATCAAATTCCACTAGCGCATACATAATTGAATAATTCCTTCAATTCATAGAAACATAAACACCCACCTTGGCATAAGGATTAGAACCACCAAACTTGGAATAATTGGTAAAACCTACGAACCCTTTGTGAGAGTGGATCATGTATTACTTCCCTAGGATATCTATCATAAAAACACTTTAGATGGCACATTAATCCATAATGATGAAAATTATTAGGATCCTTCATATATTTAGTCTTTGTATAACCATTTCTTCCACACTTATAGTAGACAAGTAGCTATTATCCTAAAGAAACCCCTAGAACTAGTCCCAAATAAATATAACCACCCTTCTGCTTCCTTTTATCGCTAGAAGACACACCCTAGATAAATATAACACCAGCTGAATCCCCACCCAAACCATTATTTCATGTTATGTATGCCTCATCCAAAGATTATTTATAGAATACCTATATTATGGTTGGAAGGAACATGATAATAAAAATCAATAAAATATTTAGTCTCAGTTCCAACTCAAACGATCGAGCCTTTAAGTACTCATTGGTGGCTAGCTCTGGTGCTAAATACACCAACTCGGCAAATTTTGTGGAATACTATTGAATGGTATGCACCCTTTGATCAATGTTTAGAACCTATTAGGTCTTCACCACACATAATTTATCAGGGTTAAACTGATGATTACTGATTTTATTGAAATAATTTGAGGTAAGGTCCTCATGTAACATAGCTTGCATAATACTATCCCACCATATCCTTCCTGATCCCTTGATCATTTGCATGGGGAAACCCACCCTAGATTCGTCATGATTCTTAAATAATTTGAATATCCTCTCAATCCATTCAAAATACTACTCATATTCTTGGGGTCCTTTATCACCATAGAATATGGGTGGATAATTCTTAGTAAATCTGAATCTATTATCCACCACACATCCCAGGTTCAAGATACCCACATGACCTAGATTTTTAATTGTATAGAATATAGATTCTACCAAATTAGGTTCCACTTGAGGATTTATATAAGGATCCATTCTCATAGCTACATATCATTGATTTGTAAGAGTACTTATCAGATGCATTTCCTATTAATCATAAGACAATGACCAATCAACTGTAGATCATATTACAAAAGCATAAGACCGACTTCAAGAATTTGTGTCCATGATTTTAAAAATGAAAAATTTAAATAAATTATGAATCCCATTAATGAAAAGAAAATAATTAATAATTAATAGTTCCATTTAAATAAATATCCCATTTTATAATTTAAATGAACCCAAAATCCAAGTCTCAATGTTGGTAAAAAGAATTCCAACCACCCATTATAACTCGAGCTCAAACATGGAAGTGACCTGGCCAAACACCCTTTTACACTTAATGGATTTTTATGGTCCTAAATCCTATATAATCATGAAATGGAACCACAGTTAATCAGTTTTAATACAATTTAGGTTGAGAATCCATCTAATACCGTTCTATAACAAACCTACCTGGGTCAAATAGGTAAGAAACTCGATCCAATAAGTCACAATGGTCATCTTTAACAAGATAATAGAAATAAGTCTTGAATATAACCAAAAAAGGCATACATCTAGATTACAAAGAAGAAAAAACTATGAATACAACATACTTAAAATACAATCTAAATTGGATATAATATATATTATGAATAAAAACATTATAAAGTATCCATGTGAAAAACCGTCACCTCTAAACCATACTGAACCAAAGGCAATGATATAAAGAGAAGACAAAATTCTACAAGATGCCCTTCCAATTTCCTGGGTCCTTCAATAAAACATATAAAAATTCCCAAAGACACAAGTATGATGTGATAAAAAATCCAAGTAGGATACCCCCAAAAAGTATTTACAAGGTCCCATATCAAGAATGAAAAAAATTCTAGATAAAAAAAACTTTTTCTATAAATTTTTATAAATCCAAACCCATTTGTAAATCATTTTTCTATAGTTTTTCATAAAATCCTTAATATTTAAAAATCCATGAATATGAAAAGTATAATTCAAAAATTAGGAAACAATATCCATGTGCCATAATGTATTAAAGTTAAAAAAACCCATGACATAATCCAACAAGTAAATCAGTGTGATATAACCTCATATGAAAACTTGTGATATAAAATCAACAACAAAATACATCATGTGATAAAAAACCTGAAAATGATAATGAAAACCATATTGGGAATTATACTATGGGAATATGTACTATGGATAATAGATACTAATCCAGGAATATGTTGGTACCAACCAATATCCAGTCTTTCTACAGTCTATAAATATCACAAAGAAACCCATAGTGGCTCCACAAACACTATGGTCACCTATGTCTCTTTCCTAACCCACCCATGGTGCCCAATGTTCCATGTTTGTCAAAATACTTTTCAAAACCCATATCAAAATTTATAAAACATTTTAAAAGATAATAAAATTCTTTTTAGTGTTAGAAAACCCATTCGTAATCAAAAACCACTATTTAAGAATTTAATCAAACACTTAGAGAACAAAAAAATCATTTTTAAATGAAACCCCTTTAAAAACATTTAAAATTTTATAAAATACATTAAAACCAACAACCAAGTCAATTAAACGAATAAACCAAAGTAAATTTATATGAATGATAAGTGATTCATATAATTTACCCTTCGTATATAAACACCTACCTCAAAAATGAGGTAGGAAAAATTGCCATTGAAAACAGAGAGTATATGAGAGTAGATCATATCCTCGCATTCCTATATCTATAAGAAAAAAAAATCAATTCTCTATTAAAACACCTAATATCTGGTATACACATCCCCTTTAACTTACATGTGATTGTAGGAGGAGAGTTTTAGCAAGGATCTATAAATAAATAGGGAAACCGGATAAAAAACACAATATCCCTTGATGTGATTGATTGAAAAAAGGAATTACTCTAATAATACAAGTGGAGAGACCTTCAAAGGGCTTGGTAAGGTTAAAGATAACCCAAAAATGAGATTAGGGTATTATTATGCTTTAATATGACCAAGTGAAAAGGGTAAAATCTGCCTTTTATAGTTATGAAGGGGGTGACATGATTTACTAAGTTAGGATGCATTATTTGACTAACCGTGAACCTTAACATTGTTCCCCTACTATCTATTATGGGTGGGGGAATAGTTTTTCGGCAATTTTAGTTTAAAAATTTACCAACCATCCACCCCCTCTATCCAATGGGTGGAAAATTTTCATTGGGGGTTGCACAGTTTGAGTAAACCATGCTAAAACCTTGTGACATCCCTAAAAAACCACCAGGCATTTCACAATTCCCTAGTCATGTCACACAATTTTTCTAATAATACACAATATGTTTGATTCCACTAGAACATCATCTAGGCATGACACATGATTGTCTTACAGTTAATATAACTATGCACCTTAATGGTGCACCATGCTAGTTTCCCCCAAATTCTCTTGTTTTCATCCTCTAACACCCAAAATCTTCCCAAACCCCAAAATAGAAAAATTTAGGCTCAACTAAGGCATATATATGACATGTAGGCCATCATTACTTTAGCTATTATTACCAAGAAAATTATTTATATCTATGGTCATGATATCTATAGAGGCTATTTTATCAATAATAGACCTTAGGGATATACCCATAATAATTACCATGTTTAGAACCACATAAACATGGGAGAATATACTTATCTAGCCTAAAGCCATGGCCTTCTTTTCATGGTTATATTGTTTTCTAGAAAAATGTTTTTTTTATGGTTTCTTCAATACATGTTATCTAGAATAATACACTGATTTCTTTACTACTCCATTATAACACTCAAAAGTAATTTATAATTATTTATAATTATATGCAATAATAAAAAATTATACTTTATTATTATTATTTAAATAATTATAATTTCTCCCTCATATAATCATACATTTATACATAGACAAAACTATTATAATGTTCATTAAAAAAATGTGGCTATATCCTCATCCCCAAAACATATAGATAAAGTCATCATCAAGACCATGCACATAACCCGAGGTCCCCACATTATATACCTATAGTCTCCACTTATCTTGGCTGTATCACTAACCCATGAACTCTATTGACACTATAAGAGGCCTATAATTGATATATCCCTACCCTAGGAACTCTATAGCCATGGATAGTGTCCAACCATGGATATATTCTATTTCTCAAGATGTTCATTCTGTAGAAAATTATTTCCCATGGAATTGATAAATATATAGTGATTTTCATGGGATAAATGTGGTTATAAGTGGAATATAACAATTTTCACCATTAATATCATTTCAATATGATACCAATATTGATGTCCAATCTCACCTTTTCCAATATGTTCATGGCTATATCCAATTTTTCCATTCATCTAGGTATGATATATATGTATATAAATCTACATTACATATTGTTATATCATAATTCTTGTACATTTATTTTTCACATATTGATTATTGGTTTTGATGGTGTTTAATTATTTATGATATCCTTTTACATTTATCCCATAGAATAGTTTTCCAAACATTTTATATATAACTTCATTACTAGTCAATAGTCTATGGTATATATGGAGGCCTTCCTGAGGTCACATTGGTTTCTAGACAAGACCCTAGTGTGTGTTCTCAGTTCAAGGAATCTCAATATTGAATCAAAAACTATTTTTCTTTTAATATTATCATTTTAATGAATAACATGGTGTAAGGATATATAAGATAATATGGTAGACCTTAGACTGGTGAGTTATGAACGTCATTCAATTACAAAGTCCTAGTTACTAGGGTTATTAGATTGTTTCTAAATTGTTTTTTCTATTACTAATGTGATATTTATTCAAGTATTATGTACGTATTTGTACTTTCTATTTTAGTTATAGATCATGGTTAAGAGTGGAATGATGTTTGTGTATATGCATCATTCTTGACAAATAATAACCATATGAAGTACATGTGACTTCTTTTGATTGATGTAACTGAGGATAGGTTTATCTAGTCAAATTATAAAAAAAATATTATAATTTTTCCACATATAAATTATTTGAAAATTATATTCACATTGACCCCAATTACCAGAATGAGTGGATTTTTGTGATAGTTCATGTGGATATTATGGTAGTACATTCTCTGATAATGACCATATAGTCCCACCATGTGCAAGATGTATATGATCATTTGTTGATAAGTTTTGGAATTTTTTCTTATGAGGTAATATAGGGATATGACTTTGATTCCTAGTGGATTTTGGATACCCTTGAGAGTGATGAGTAATGGAATGTGGAATTCCTTGTGATTTCATGATATAAGATACTCTAGTTTCAATTCATACTAATGTCAGGTTTAAAGGGTGGGGTTGTTGGGATTCAAGTCCATATTGATTCTAGATTCACTTTTTTGGGTGTATTGTGAGTAAGATTAGATTACTATTATTTTATAATGAATCGCATGTGATGGGTTATCATTTGTTTAGCCTTGAAATAAGTGTTATACCTTAGCCTTTTTTGGGAAGAATTCATTGTGTATTACTTTCATCTACATGTGATTTACATTAATGAAAAACATGGTATGTTGGGTAGGTGCATGAGTCCAGTATCATTTGAACATGAATCAAGGGAGCATGAATCCTGTTTTTTGAATAAGTAATAATAAATATTACAACCATTGCATTCATATGAGATTGAGGTTTATGGAAGGAAAAAACCTATGGGAGGGTTCTTGGAGACTCACTATTCATAGGGAAATAGTGATCAATGAATAATATAAATTTCCAAAGAAATATCATTAAGGGTGAGGGTATGTGATTGTTGGTTATGTTAGGTGATAGTTTTGATCTTGTAATAGTTAAGGTCCATATATGGTTTGATAACTACAAGTTTTATGAGATACTATGGGAATGATAGATGATGGGTTTGATGACAAATGGAGTTTTACCTCTATGGTAAGTTGGTGAAATTGTTGGTGGATAATTGTACTATGGTATGGTGAATATAGAATTGTACCATGATAAGTGTTGTTTATATGGGTAAGTGTGTCCCATAAATATTTGTTTGCATTTGAAAATAGATCATGCCATGAATTATTCTCTAGGATTACTTTCTTATTGAGATATGAATGTGTTTTTATTGATGTGTTATGCTGTAAATAAGGTATGATAATTCTGGTCATATCCATTAATTTTGTTTAGATGTGGAAATGATATGGTTTATAAAGATCGGGGTTTTTAGTATTCTGGGGTGATGATAAAGATACTCTAATAGTGGGGTTAATTTTATCTATTGTGGAGTTAGGACCCTCGTGTCTAACATGACTTGAATTTTGAGAGACCCTTAAATTTTTAGTCAAGATTTCACCTATAAAACAATGTATAGGAAGATCTTATTTTATTTAGTTCCTTGGTAAAATCCATATTTTGGATTTATATTTTGTATCAAATGGTTTTTTAGTATCATAATTAGGATCAGGGTAAAATATGGCTATTTTCTAAGAATGAGGTACATAATACATGTGTTAGTTCTCATGGTGTGATTATGAAGTGTGTTGAGGTTGGTTCAGTATCCAATAATATAATTATACCATGTGTTGAGTTTGGACAATGGTGTGGGTTTTTTGAAAATAAGTTGATGCATCCATGAGTTAAGGAATAATCATTGGGTGATATGACGATTCTTTGGTTAGTGTGGTAGCATGTTTCTTAGAGAGATTGGATACAGGATGATCAATTATTTTTTTAGTGACATTAGATAAGGTGAGGTGAAATCAACACTGATAATGTTGAGGGATCATTGTAAGTTAATTTAAGTAGGCAATTCACATGGTGGTAAGAAATATGACCTAAAATTAGCCATTTTGAGTGTAGTATTATAATGGGATTCACTATTATCATGGAGATAAAATGGATAATGAAACATTCCTATAATTAGATATAAAGGAGTATTTGAGCTCTGTCTAGTTTTTGGTTTTTTTGACGAGTAAGTAGCCCAAATTTTATTGATTAGTGTGTGTTTGGTTTCTGGAGTTGTGCAGTGAAAGTAACTTTGATTTTTATGAAAATAATTCATTTATATGATGATAAATTAGTGATTTTTGAATGTTAGTAATTATATTTTTATGACCACCTTGAAATATAAAGTATAACAAATTTTATGGTTAGGATATCTTGAGGACCCATGGATTTACATGTCCTTGTATTTTGAGGGAATTTGAATTGTTTTCCCAACATAAGGAATTCCCTAAGAAGTGGGACCTAAAACATAGTCTTTAGGGATGGAAATTATCAAATACATGGTTAGAGATATGGAATTTATTTTTTTCACTAAGGTGAAAATTAGAGATGGGTATGGGATACCCCTTGGTTGATTTTTATTACATGCATTCAATCATTTTTTGACATATAATAATGAGTTTACATGTTCCAGTACCACACCGTACTTCACAGTGTCTCAAACATTCAGACTCTTTATGATATTGATGAATTGTTTAACACATTTTGTTACTATATCCACTAGATTTAATATTTTCTCTCTCAAAATAATTTCATTTATTTCTAACAAATCATCATGAATATTTTTCAATTTGGTTACTACATACAACATAGTTCACAAAAATTCTTCATATTTTGTCCATTTCATTCCTCACTCAATGAGAATCTGTAATCATCCATATCCATTAGCTTCTCAATATTATGAATTTATTGACATAAAGAATAGTACCATAAATAATTGTGTATATTGATTTCCATTTTTCTTCTTTGGACTTTTTCATCTCAATATTGAGTCACTAATATGATCAATAGATCATTGGTAGTATGATTTTTCATTTTGCAACAGATATGATACCCATTGTTTCCTCAAATAAGAACTTGATCATCATCCTCACATTATTCTTCAAAAGTTTGTTAGATTCTTCAGAGAAAACTACTCTTAGATATATATGACTATAAAATCATATTCTCTCTCTTTATCACTATATTTATATATAGGTCATGACAGATTATTTTTTCATTTGAAAAACCAAATATACTAAACTAATTATTTTCTCATGATATCATTATTAATTTAATTAATTTATATATATTGGTTTCTCCCATGTTTTTAATATTCTAATTTATTATCAAAAAAAATTCTTAGAGAAAATTATATGAATTCCCTTACTTTCTATTTTCTTTTAATTATTATTTTTTACTTAACCCAATGAAACTATTCTAGAGTATTCTAACTTCATCTTCTTTCCATTTAGTCTTTCAAATATTGTTCTAAATATCTCACTCAAATATGTATCTAAAATAATGTTACATGGATATAGATAAATCATATAGAAAAGTGATATGAGGACTTTAATGATCTTAACTAATTATAAAGAACATAAGTACATCCAAATAACTCATTATTTTTTTCTCAATGCAATAGATTAAGCACTACTTATTCATATTTATATTAACTCTGATGGATGAATATAACCTCCTTATTTGAATAGGGATACTCATATAAATCATAATATCTCAAAACAAATTCAATGTCATGTTAATAAAATTTATTCATCATCATGTGATTCTTTAATGTAAACTATTCAATATCTATAGGTATTCAAACATATTCCACATTGACCTATGATACACTGAATTTTTATTATTTCCATATTACACCATGAACCAATATCTTGTAACTCAATAAAATATTGTAGAACATACTATGATATTTATCATGATGTTCAATATAATTAGAATCATTAAATCTATTCGTGAACCATCTTCCATATAAACTCATCCCATTAAACTCTTTAAATATTAGGATGAAATTCACATGAATGTGAGTTATGTATGTGTGAATATCACTACATTAGTTTTGAAAATCCACTTCATCAATGAGATTCATAACTTTTATTTTTAAGTGAATCCCTTATATTCTTATCTTTACACTATATGAAGTATTGACATATTTCTTATTATTTTTTACATTTTTAATTTTTCTTCGTCATTTTTCATAGAAATGCATACCTGAGGTTTATGAATGAGGGTTATCATGAAAGGTTTTTTGTATTTTTTTTTCAGAAGCTACAAAATCATTATATGGAAATAAACTCTATGTTCCACCATATCAATAATGAGGCATATATTCTATGGATTAAACATATGATGCATTCTATTTATTCATCAACCATATGTTGTGCTTGATCAATGGATCGATTATGTGAGGTATGTAGTTGATCGATCGACCATGTGATCATCGTTCTTGAGGGATGGACTATTTGATTTGAAATATAATGGTTTAGTAAAGACTCTACCACATATGCATAGACTCAAGTGCTAGAGGTTGAATAATATTCCTGAAATGGGGTTGCTGTATTTTAAAATGTGTGTCTTCTTTATATCTATAACATCAGGAAAATGAATTGTATCCATGGATTTTATTCTCTATTCAACATAAAAAGTATATTGATTTTACCACTCCACAATAAGCATTCTTGTGCTATCATCTTGGTAGTAAAGACATTATATTGTTGAGGCTCACCTATAGACTCATGTTCCACCACTCATGTGATAGGATAAGAATGATTTATCTCTTGTGTGTGTACCCATTTGTGTCATTCATGACCTCTTATTCTCCATAAATGTTTTATATATTAAATTCACTATTTATATAGGTTTTTTAAATGATTCACTTAATATTGGTCTAGATTCTTACTAGATTTATTGAGAGGGATAGCTAGGACATGAATAATTTTTTTTATAAACACTAAGTGTAATTCCAAGTAATTAATGTAATAAATTCACTTAGTGTTTTACTGGGAACACCCATATTCTTTAATATTATTCACATAAATTCCTTACATTCTTAAAATTATTTTTTAAATAATATCACATTATTTTAAATACTCATCATAAAATCTACTTCAGTACATCATCAAATAACTTAGTATATAGTTCAACATTACTTATTTACATATTGTAAATATTGTGCCAATTCTAATAATCATTAGAACATATTTTGAACAATAAGAACAATTCAATAAAATTAAAATATATAGGATTCAACATAAATTGTTCTAACTATAATTTTAAGAAGATTAAAATCTAATTTAATTACCCAACATGTATGAGAAGAAACTTCTTCATAAATTTATTGGATACTTCAATCCATCATGCATATCCATGCACACATTGACATGAATCCATTTAACCTTATTGATAAAAAATACAACCATTGTCAATAGGTTGCTTCAAAATCCCCCCTTTGATTTGTTTTTTATACTCAATTTACTTTATAGGTCAATTTATTCTACCATTTATTGGAAATAAATATAATGTATAGAATTATTTTTCTCCACTTTAATTTAAAAAAGGGTTTTATAGTAAAAATATATACTAATCCATTTCAGAGTGAACAATATTCTTCACCATTTTTAGTGTTAAAAAATGAATCAACCTTGAGATGGGATTTATATCCCAAATAATCCTTAGCAATGAGTTGTCAGTTAATCACTCTATGTCAACTAAATCTATCTCGATGTTGAAAATATGATTTTATAACCTATGAATCAATGTTTTTTATAAAATCTATATTTGTGAAATTAATTCTAACTTTCATTTTTTAGAGTATATAATCAAATAAATTTTCATGAAATTTATTGAAGCGCACATAAATGAAAAAATATATAAAAACTTTCAAGTTAATGTTTTATCACCATTAAATTTTATTTTAATAATTACTCACCATTAAAAAAAGATTCATCATGGAAGAAAACTACATGAAGGTGATGGGAATATTTCATACTCAAAACATTTTGTGGGGTTTCCAATTTCCAAAGTTTGAGATAATAACATATCTTTGGATTCATTCACTTATTTAGTTTCTCCACCTCAAGGGATTTAGTCTATTGCTCATCACTATGCTTATATTCTTTATGAAATAATCTCAAAGTATTTGGTACTAGTTACTGACTAATACAAATTGAAAACAAACACAAATTGAAATTAACATCAACCATGATGGGTTTTCATTCTAGATAAAAATAATATATATATTTATTAATTTCCCTTATTTTTATATTTACTTTCAATTATTATTTATTGGGATACATATCCAACAAAATAGGGAATGAGTTGGTTCATCTTCATCTCTTTATATATATCATTAGGGTGGAGATCTTTTTCTCATCGAAAATTTATTTCTTATTAATGATCTAAAATATATATCCTTATTAATTCTTGTATCCACTTAAATTTCAATAATATTTCTCCTTTGGATTTAATTTACTCCATTTTCTATTAAACAACATTCTTAGATATATTTGGATTCTTTCTTGAAAAAATGTGATATCTTTACTTTGATAAATATTTTCCATATCCTTTGTCATTTCTAGTAGGTTTAACCATATGATTAGAAATTATTACATTTTAGGGTCATCCTTTATCATAGGTGTGGTTTCCTTCATCATTGAAATATATTTTTCATTTGAAATCAATGGTTATTTCTCAATGTAATAATTATACTTTTCTTGACGAATCATCTATGACATACATCTCATATCACAATGACCTACACATTTTAACCTTCCATCCACATGTTCTTTAAACTATATTACTCACTTCTTGGGAGTGATTTATTTATCCTCTATTTCTTTTTCACCCATCATGGTTTTCTTACATTGATATATATCATTTTTCATCAATCTTTTATAAAAAATGAATGATTTTATTTTATCTTCAGTGCAATAAATATTCTTTATAGTGTTATACCAACATTAAGTATAAGAATTACTAAAAATATTACACATATCATATAATCTTCAAAGTGATTAAAAACTATTCTTAAAAAATAGATTATGTATTTCATATGGATTTTTTTTTTCAGTAGTTCTAATCTATTTACAAGTTATATCCTTAATTAGTTAGTATATCTATTATTAAAATAAACTTACCTATTATTTCAGTACTCCATTTTTTTATAATCTTCCATCGAGAATAAAAAATAACTACAAATAACCTTATATTATTTATTATGGAAGGTTGTCGATATTTTTAAGATTTATATTATTACTAATTTTTTTGAACCATCACTATTTTTTTAGATCACATTTGTGGTGTTTATACTTATAAAAATTTTACAATTAATCATTTCAGTTTTGGTGGGTTTCTCATGATTTTCAATGAACTAATTATTTACAGTATTTGAATTTTATAATTTAGGTGAATCAAAAATAGATTTAGGATTAACAATAATAACTTTGTGTTCAGTTACATTCCTCCATGAGAAAATAGAAGATGAATCCATAGATGGTTTCAAGGACTTTTTACCACAAATATAATCCTTAAAAGTGACTAATCATCTCCCTGGTATTTTTTAGTAGCATATTTTTTCTCTGTTCATTGGGAAGGTTCATCTTGTGTTGATTCGTCATTCTTCAGTTTGGATTCTCATTAAAATAACATTATACTTTGTATATTAAATTAAATAATAATTATTCTCAATTTCCTTTCCCATTCATTATTTCTATTTTCAATATCAAATTTTGGAAATGTTACACTTTTACTCAAGATACATTCATACTCCATCCATATTGATTTTACCTTCGACTAAGCATCCATGACACCAATATAAGAAATATGTCACTCTCCCAATTTCAGTATATTCTTTTCACAATCATTACTAAAATTTCATTATCATCAAAATAGAATTTCATTTATTTTTCAACCATTTAGAATATATCTATAAAAATATTTGATGAATTATCCATGTAAATTATTTCATTGATTTTATAGATATATTTTTTATAACTATCTTACCAATGATTTATCCATTGATTTTATATCTTCTATACATTGTGACATTTAATCAACTAGATATTTAATAAGACTAAATATATTATAGATAACTTCATAAGGAGATATAATAAAATAATGTCCATCCTTATAATAGTGGTTATCAAAAGATTTATTTTCATCAATATCATCCAAACTGGAACTACTAGTACCACTCTGGTTACAATGAGATTCGAGTAATTTGTATTCTATTGTTAAGTTTCTTTTTAGATTATTGAACTATTTTTTATAATATTTTTCATATTCATTAGAGAGATTTAGAATGAATTTTTAAAAGGGTTAGAGGCAGATTATTCTATTTGAATATGAACATAACAAATCTCATTAAAACTACAAAACCTCATATTCTGAAAAAACAATTTGAAAAATAAATTCTAGATAGATTTATGAGGGAACCTAGGATCTGATACTGATTAAGATTCTATACAACATCTATGTCGACTCAAGGGTGGGATAATCTAGTATTCATAATTTTTTTAAATTAACTATTTTATCTATGAATATTTAACCATGATAGATAATTTAACAAAACTTTCTAGTTTTTGGAAATTATTATATTATTTTTATACCTAGATATGATGAACTACATATATCCATGTAAAGATGATAGAAAGAATATTATATTTTTATAAATATTGATCAAATGAACCAATACATGACAAGTAGACTACCATAGAGTAACATATTATAAATGATCAATCTTTTTATCAATGAAAGAGGAGTTGGGAAGCTTTACTCATGAAACCACTAATATATCCCTCACTAAATAAGTATTCCAATGAGTTTACAAGTGAAATAATCCCATTGGAATTTACATATTCTCAAAAATTCTAACTCCTCTTAATGTGTATCAAATGTTGAGAGGAAAATTCCTATATATCTATTATATCTGATCTTCTTCCTCTTATATAATTTTATTCTAATTCTAATAGCTCTTTAAGAATTATTTTCATCTAAATATTTTAATATTACAGAGTTCAAAAATATTCTTCAAAATATTTTCACTATCTTCCTCACACACTAAGATAGTATGATAAATGATGTATTGTATTCTCTTAGTATTATTAAAAGAATTACATCAAGAATATAACCATGTATAATAGCGGTGTTATCTCCTGAACATTCCTCTCATGAATTATTATTCTAAACTTTTAATCACTAACCTGATCTCAAAATTATAGTTTGATCCTTTTTTATATTCATTTAGAATAAATATCCATTTAATACTTTCTTTAAAAAATTATTTGAAGTCTCACCTTATTCGTCAATATTTCATCATAATCATTACATCGAACATCATTCAAATTGTAAAATATCAATCTTCCATCTTTCTTATTATTTATTATTCATTTTATATATTAGTACATATGAATTATTATATTTTATTGAATAATACTAAATATCCCACAAAAAAATTACATTCTCCATATCTCATAAATAATTTACCCACATTTTCATATGTCAGATTCCCCCATAACATCAATAATCTATTTTATTCTCAAATTATTTTCTCCTAGGAAATTCAGATACTATGCTAACTTTTCTTTTCCTTTTCTTACTCAATTTTATCTAAACCAAATGGAAATATTATATAGATTTCAAGCATATTTTAGTTTATATTGATTATTTCAAATCATATTAAAAACCTCTCACTAATATATAATTCCTTCTCATTTTACATGGATAAAAAAATAGATATGTGGATTTACCTTATCATTACTATGGGCATCACACATGAGTTCCTCCCAAAATCCCACTCTCTTTATTCTCACTACAATTTCTCAAAAACTTATTCTTTATTTTTATGTTCACTATAAAGAAATAACATTACCTTATTCATTAAATAAGGAACCTCATATATTCCATTTTATTTAAAAACACATTAAAAACATCTTCAAAAACATTTAATGATCAACATATTATTCTTGAATGGAAACTCCACAATATTTTATTAAATTAAAATAAACTTCACATTGGCATATGAAGAATTCATGGTTTTTTATTTTCTCACTACACCATGGAAAATTATGTAATGATTAAGTATCAGTATAAATAACATACTATGATACTTCTCTAGATTTTTGGAAAATCAAAATTTTGAAATTTATTCTTTAACTATCTTTGATATAAAATAATCCCAATAAAATCAATGTTTATTGTAATTAAAATTTCATTCATGGAGGTTATATATGATTAAATACCACCATATCTTTCCATCATATCCACTATATTAATGACCTTCATAAACATCAATTTGAATTAAATCCCTCACAGTGTAATCATTACTCTATATGATGTATCATGATATTTCCTCTCATTATATTTCTAGTTAAAAATTAGTTATACTCTATCATAAAAATACATGCATGAGTTGCATGAATGAGGGTTTTAAAACTTCAATTTCACCATTTTGTTATTAATAGAATGAAGCTTCATAGTTGGATGATTGATCATAGGTTCAATGTGATGATCTAACCTAGAATACCATCCAATACGATATCTAAACTGATTCTCTACTAACCCAAATAACATTCCTAATCTCCAAAAGGTGGAAACATGAACCTAGGAATTAAGAAATAATCATTGGGAATGATTTCACCCAAAAAAGATTATCATAAATAGAGTACACTATAAAAAATTCATCATATACATACATCAGTAAAAACATGTCATGTACAAGGACACGATACAAGACTGAAAATAAAACAAAGCTACCAAAAGTCCTGTCTCCTAGTGGTCCATAACCAACCACAATGTCCCAATTCACCGGCCCTTGGCCACTCTAAATCAAACCCATAAATGAATTCCAAATCAAGCGAACATATTATAATTTCATAAAGGGATACAAACACTAAATATTATAAGCATGGTGTGATCTAAAGATCCCAGTAGAATTTCAAAAAAGATTTTTATGCATTTGCTTCATAAGGTAAGTCAAATATTCTAAAATATGAGTATAATAAATATTTTATAAAGAATAATTTGAAAATAGAGATTTAAAAAATTAAGAATCATGTATCAAACCAAATATATACAAAATTCTGTTTCATCATTTGAAACAAAAAAAATTCATGAAAAGCATTGAAAACTATTTCACAAGATAAAGACAGAATATTAAGATAAAATGGGAATATGCAGCTAATATCCAAGCTATAAAAAATTAAATACAATGGATTCAAGGTGTAACATATCAATAAATAGATCTACCAAGAGTAGTATTCAATCAATCAAGGAAACTTTTTTTCCATATAGAAGTAACAAACATAGTCATGTGTCAAGTATCTAGTATAATTGTTGCATGGGTACAACACAGGTATGAAAGAGGTCCTACCATAGAACAAATAATTAATAAAGGCATCATGAATAATCATTGGGCTTACATATATTCACATGAGGTCTCAAGAAAACTAGTTAGATGTACACCCACTTTTTTGGATGCACTTTCATATCCTACACATTTCATGTTCTCCATGGATCTACTAGAAAGGGTGTGAGTACTCTAATGAAGAATATATATAGGTCAGGACATCTAGATATAAAGTATCCCAGGAATAGTTAAAATATATTAGTGAGATAATAAATTTAGGAGGATCACACATGGATAATTATCAATATAAATCTTGGTCTCATGCCCTAAAATCACATCTCAATCTCACCCCCAAGCACCATCAAAGTAAATAGTATCTTTTCAACACCCAAAAACGGGGTGTATAAGAATCCAGAAATTTATAATAAGGTGTTATTACAAGATAGAATTATCATAATGGTCTAACTAGGATGTCAAAATCATTAATTTCAATAAAGAACCTTTTATAAAATTCAATATTTAAAAGGATAATGATACCCTCCATCTTTTAAAAATCTTGATAATAATTCCAAAATCACCTTTACAACAATAAATTCTTTCGAAGAAACCCTAAAGCATTCAAAGTATTGCAATTTTAAAAGCTTTGAATACATTTTAAAAAATGGTTTACCCATATTTTTGTTTGAAAAAATCACTCATTTAAAATAACCAATAAATTCTAGATATCCCATTGGGCATCATTAATTCCTATAGGGATAAACAAATTCAGTAATTTATTAAACTCAGAGAATCTAACTAAATATGTATTACTTAGTCAGTCTAAGTGTCAAATCCATAGGGAATATATTTATGTTCTAAATTAATTAATGAAATCAAAATTATAATTATTTGGTTTCATTAGAGAAAAGAAATAAACATTAGGATTTATTAGGTTTGAAATCAAGATGGGAGACATGCAAGGTTCAAGGATTTTCAGGTTCATGTTCTTGGAATTTAATTAAAAATTGATTTATTTACTTTTGGTGTCAGATATGGGTCAGCCAGGATCCTTGGTCTGGGTATCCTGCTCTAATCCTATGATTTCACCTTTGGAATGGTCATCTACTTAGTTCAATCATAAAAATAGGTGAACCAAAACCATATTTAAACATAACTATTCTGAGTTGTGTAATGGTCATAAAAAATATATTAATCAATTGATGCAATTAAATAATAAAACTCATAACGTCTAATTGGTCATGTAATATGAAAATAAAATGGATTGGAATTGAAGTATAGTTTTAAACAATCCAAAACATGAATAAAAAGTAGAAAATAATCCCTATAATCACATCCCCCTTCAATCACATCACCTAAGACTTAGAGAACAACTACCTCATTCTAGGCATGATAAGAACGAGTAGAATGGTACTTGAGGAAGAATGGTAGTGAATAATGGTAGAAAATAGGGACCCTGGATCATCAATCCATTGTCTGATGGCCATCCCTTAGTGTTTCATGGCCTCTACTGGTCTTAGAGTGCTTTGGAAGTGTGGTCAAGGGCTGTATTTATAAGCAGTCCCATCAAAAACATCAGTCACAAAATATTTAATTCTTTTCTATTCATCAACAATTACATGACATGTAAGTGGGTTTCACATCATGAAATCCTCTAAGTTTTCCTCTTAATATTTTAAATTTATGCAAATCTTGCGCAAATCTTGTTTGGAACTTTTACTCCAATCAAGATGTGAAATAGGGACTCATGACATATAACATGCTTTCACAACGTGAACTATCTTCACAACTTGTACAGTGTGGAAAATTCTTGTTGCAAAAGTCTCGACATGTAATGTTATTACATGACATGCAATAAGCATTTGCCCAGTTTCCATCTCTACTTCATCTTCAAAAATCTGATCTCATGAAGCTTCGCTTTGCTCACAGTGTAAAGGGTATTTTGGATCATAATTTATACTCTTTTAATTACATTTTAAAATATATGTTGTTATCTTTTGTAAAACATCAAACAAGTCAGATGTTCCAAAACTGGCAAGATTATTCATTTAAATACAAAAATCAATACATTAAACACTCTTAAAATATATGCCTAAAATAGACTTATCAAATATCCCCAAACTTGAATTCATCATTTTCCTCAAGGATTGAATCTAAACATACAAAAAAAGTATTTCACCTTACCATGTATTAAATTCAATTTTAATAAAATCAATTTATAAAATGGGAAATTAAAATTTTAAGCATTACATAGGAGAATTCATCAATGCATCATTTTTCAAAGAAACCAGTCAATCATGTATTTTACTTTTCTCCTAAGAAATAACCAATCCTTTTCAATCATTCATTTTCATTTTCAATCCATTATTAATATGCATTCCATTTTTAATCTACCTCACATGAATTTTTCCACTCATTATCAGGGTACAAGTGTAAATAGAATTCAGTACATACCTCAAAAACATGTAACTTACCATAGGTTCTCAAGGTATCTAACATATCCACCATGTAATGAAAAAATCACAATTAATCATGATAGATTAACCATTAAGGTTCAAATGACTCTAATGATTAGGGTAGGTAGGTAAATGATGTAAAAATTAAATCTCAAAAAGGAGTTTCAAATCTAAATTATTTTTCATGATAATAAAAAAAGCTCAATAATGATCTCTTTTTACAAAGATCATCTCTCTTCTCCCCCAAAAGATCAAAGCAGGCTCATGATACATATAGGTGAAATAAATGAATCAACCTCCATTGATTTTTTATATTTTTTTAATATTTTTTTTCAAAATTTATTCTCCATAAAAATCTCACATCCATCGCCTAACCACATATGATAAAAAATCATCAGTATGGAAAATGGTGATTTTTATCCTCCCAAATATTTTTTTTTTCAAATGTAATTTAATAATAGAGATGAAAAATAGAATATAATAAAAATACATGGCCTCTCCCTATATAATAATATAAAAGCCTTGACATAATACTCCCTATAAAGTACATCCTAGTACACATAATGATGTTCCTCCCTCATACTTATTATTTTAAATATCATGAAAAACATTTAGAGGAAGGAAAGAATAAATAAAATATGCTTGTAACATGGCTCATTTCCTAACAAGGTTGTTCCTGGTTTCTATGGTCTTAAAAACGGATTAATGAAATGTGGGTCCATGATAAGGGATAAAAAATAATTCCTAAATCATTTTAAAAGTGATATTTTCCATTCATAGATTTGATAAGATGAAAATCAAGTTCTAAAAGAAAATATGCCTAAGTTTCTCAAGAAATATTCTATAGAAAATATGAGAAATATTATCTCATTGGATGTCTTGAGAATGAGATGAATGGTTGGGATAATCACTCATGGAAATGCATATAAACAATTAAATCAATGAATGAAAATATTAGAAATTCAAAGCATGGATAAAGCTCAGAAAAATTTCATTTAAAATGGTCAACATGATCCTCTATGTCATGCTTTTTCAAATCCTAATCCCCATGCTTATATCTACTAATCTTCTTCCCATTCTCAAATTCAAATTTATAGACAAAGAAATATAAATTCATGGAATTATAATTATCCTAAGAATTTTATGTCTCATAGATTGTTTGATTAAAGAATTAATCAAATGAGGGAATAAAATTTATAGTTAAATCTCTAAAACAATTAAAAATGTGAGAAATACAATTGAAAAATATAGAATTGAAACTCTTATCCCGTATTCAAATTGACGCTTCAAAATTGGACTGTACGGATTATATATGAACCCTTTCATGATGTATAATTTCCATTCATGATGTGTAATTCCTCTATAGCTTCTTATCCTACTGATTTCACATTCTCCCTGCATTTATGGTTCTAGAAAAATAAAAATACAGAAGTGAAAGAACATGCCATAATAATGAAATTTAAAAATCTTTAGGGATGAGTGATTTTTCCTAAAAACACAAAATAAATAAAGAAAACTAAAATAATTGGGTTTCCTCCTAAAATCACTTTTGTTTACCATAATTGGCTTGACCTTACCTCATTCATCTTAGGTTTGTGATAGTAGGAAAGAGGTTACCTGATCTGGATCTATAAAACGTCGAAGCCTTGATTCCATTGTGTAGATTGGTCCTCTCCTATTATCTGAAAATGATTTCACTCTACCATTATTGAAAACTTTCTTAATATCCATAGGCCCAATCTAGAATTTCTTAGACCTTCCTGAATAGTCAAATGGCAGTTCACTGACTGCCAAAACTTTTTCTCCTTCTCTGAATTCAATTTGAATAAAATTTCCTCCACCATATTCATCTTTTTCCAAAACTTTCTTACATTTTTATCAGTTTTTCATTACCTACTCATTCACTTTCCATAGTATCTACTTCATCTATTCTTCCATGGAAAATAGTATCATATTATTTTAGAAAACCATCTTTTGAAAATTCATCACTGGTTTTGTCTGACTTCTACATCTCCCAATGTATATTGAACTTCACTTCTGAGCCTTCAACTCTCAAACTCAGTTTTCCATTGTTTACATCAATCAATGCCCTTCCTGTATCTAGGAATTGTCCTCCCAAGATTATTGGGAGCTTCTATCCATCCATATACATCACCAAAAAATATGCCAAAAAATAGAACTCATCTACTTTGACGATGAAAACTTCAAGTTATCCTTAAGGACATCTCACTGTTGTATCATCCAGTCAAAGCATGACTCGAGTTGGTTGCATCTCCTTTAGTCCCAAGATTTTGAATGTTGAATATTAAATGATATTTACATTGAAACCTAATTCACATAAATCTATTCCAAACTCATTAGTACAAATGGTAATTAGAATAGAAAAACTACCTTGATCATGTTGTTTATTTGGTATGATTTTTGAGACTATTGCTAAGATTTCTCCTTCTATCAGAATGGTGGATAATTCTTCAATCTTATTTTTATTCATCACCAACTTCTTTATGAATTTTGTTAATTTTTTTCTCAATTGGATCAATGAATGGGATGTTGATTTTTATATTTTTTAATACCTCAAAAAACCTTTTCATCTTCTCATTAATCTTTACCTAATTTTCCCAATATTGAAATGGTAGTCGTGGTTAGTTAGATGGTGGTGATTATTAGTCATTGTGTTCCTCATCTTATATATTCTTTTCTTAACATGATTCCAATGGTTGTGGCCCTTGATTTACATAAAATTCAATATTAATCCCTAATGTCTTCTTTCTACTTATTAGAAAAATGGATTTCACATTTGCATAAGGATTTTGTTATGGGAATCCTAGAAGCTCTCCTCTTTTCCTTTCTCTCAGTGGGTTGGCAATCTGACCAACTTGACATTTTAAATTCCTCATTTTAGCATCTTGGTTATGTGAGTCATTTTTTAATTCCCTGATTACATTTCATTGATCTCTAGAGTATGTTGTAAGATCATTTAGTGAAGCTCTAGTTGTGGTCATAAATGTTGTAAGAGTCTCCTCCAGTGAATTAACTTGGCTAGTCAGTGTGGTCCCTTAGTGATGAGGTTGAAAACCTTATAGCCTTGGATGAAATCCTTGGCCTTGATTCAGATTCCATTATGGTGGTTTTTGTGTCCCCCATCCCTGTGAAATTTTTTGATGATTATAATCAAGATAATTTTCATCTTCATGATACATACCTTGGGGATTTTGGTGGGCCATCATTGCATCCATCTTTTTTTTTCATATACTCCATTTGAGAAGCCATCCATCTATTTTATACTATATTAAATCCTTGCGTTATCTATTATTCTATCTATCATTGGAAAGTATTTCTAGATATCTCATCCAATAACTCATAACTCTACTCCGGTTACTTTCTCATAAGAAATACTCCTACAATAGTATCTAATATCAATTTATTTATCTGTGATAATCCTTTGTAGAATGTCTGAATTAATAACCAAATTTAGATTCCATGATGAAGAAATCATCTTATCATACCTTTAAATCTCTTCTATGAACTATATAAAAATTCTTCATTTAATTTCTCAAAATTCAGAATACTTACCCACAAATCCATTGAATTTTATGGTGGGAAAAACCTTATCAAAATTTACTTACCAAATTCTCCCAGATAGTGATTGAATGCAGAGGAAGTCTTTGTATCCACTCATGTACATTGTCTTTCAATGATAATTTGAATACCCACAACCTTACAGCATCATTTGTGAGATTCTGAAATTGGAACATTTCACAAATTTTAAGAAAACTTATGATGTGTGAGTTTGGGTCTTTAGGAGGTAGCCCGATGAATTTTAATTAATGTGTAACTATCTGGATAATTGATGTCTTGATCTTGAATTGTTGAGAAGAAAAATTGGGTATGAGAATGATGGGGTTGACTCCCATATTCATGGGTCTTCCATAGTTGATCAATGCTTTCCCCTGTGGATTTATTCCTTGATTTTTTGGCCCTACTAGTTGGACTACTTATTGATTAGATCCTTGAAATGGGCCTCTTCCTGCCATGTTTTCTTGCTCTAGTTTGTCTTATTCCTTTCACTTTTGGAATAATTTATTTTCCAACTTAGGGTAAAAAGTGAGATCTTTAGTTTTGTCTTTCCCTCAAGTAGAGTATTCGTGCAATAGATTGGTACCTGAAACAACAACACGACAAGACCAAATATAAAACAATGAATTGAAATAATAACAACTATCTAAATTCCTAATTAATTTAAACTTTTAGAAACTTTCCTCGTCAATGGACCAAAAAATTTGACAGTACATGGGGTGTCGTTAATTCCTACAGGGCTAAAAAAGTTTAGTAATTTAATAAAATTAGATAACCTAACTAAATATATTTTACTTAGTAATCTTGAGTGTCAAACCCACAGGGACCATCCATATATTATTAATTAATTAAATAAATCAAAAGTATAATTGTTTGGTTTTATGGGAGAAATAAAATAAATAGTAGGATTGATTGGGTTTGAAATCAATATGGGAGACATTACAGGTTCTGGTATTTTCAGGTTCATGTGCTAGGTATTTAATTAAAAATAGATTTATTCAGTTTTGGTATCGAAGATGGGTCAGTACAGATCCTTGGTCTGAGTATCCTACTCTAATTTTATGATTGATCCTTTGGAATAGTCATATACTTAGTTATATCACAAAAATAGGTGACCCAAAACCATATTTAAATATTAATAATCTGAGTTCCATAATGGTCATACACAAAATATATTAATCAATTGATCCAATGAAACAAAAAAACTCAGAACACAACATTGGTCATGCAATATTAAAAGAGAATGAATTGGAATTGATTAATAGTTTACAGTAATCCAAAACATGAATATAAAGTAGAAAATAGTACCTAGAATCACATCCCCTACAATCACACCACTTGGAACTAAGAGAACTACTATCTCATGCTAGGAATGATGAGAACAACTGACATGGTACCTGAGGAAGAATGGTGGTGAAGAATGGAGGCAAAGCGGGACCCTGTATCATCACTCCACTAGCTGGTAGTCATCTCTTGGTGTTTCTTGGCCTCCATTGGTCCTATAATGCTTTAAAAGGGCGGCCAAGGGTTGTATTTATAGGAAATCCTGACAAAAACATCAGTTGCGACATCTTTAATTCTTTTTCTATGTGTTAACAATTACACAATGTGTAAGTGGGTTTCACATCGTGTAATCTTCCGAGTTTTACTCTTTTTATTTTGAATCTGTGCAAATCTCATGCAAATATTATTTGTAACATTGAATCCATTCATGAACTGAAATAGGGACTCACAACATGTAACTTTCTTTCACAGTGTAAACTATATTCACGACTTTCCGAGTGTGGAAAATCCTTATCACAATAGTCGCGATGTGTAATGTTATTAAATGATGTGTAATCAGTGTTTTTCCAGTTTCCAGCTCCACTTCATCTTCAAAAATATAATGTTTTGGATTATAATTTCTCCACTTTCCATTCATTTTTCAAATATCTGTTCTTATTTTCCATAAAAAATAAATCAAGTCAAATGTTACAAAATTGGAAAGATTATTAATTTAAATAAAAAACCAATACATTAAATAATATTAATATATATGCATGAAATATACTTATCAATTACCATTTCAAAACATAGGTAAATCCATTCAATGAGGGTTATAGGTAATTTCACATATTCAATCATTTAAAACTATTTAACAAAACATCATATAGTTTATCTAATTTCATTCAAATCCTTACAATTAACTTTTTAAATGAAAATTGGGACTAATCCATGAATTTCCATAAGGTAACCTTGAAAAAATATTTACAAGGGAAATAAAATAAGTAATGAATTCATCAATTAATAAAAACAGGAGAAGGAACCCATGACAATTTCAATTTATTTCAAATAAGATCAAAGAGGTTTCAATAAGGGAATTGAAGATCATACATTATAAAACATGTGATAGTAGGAGGAACATATATATAATTTCTCAAGGAAAAATGAATTATAATGAAAAGAAAAATCATAAAAATAAATACTTGGAAAATTCAAGATCCAATGAAAACAGATCTAAGATATGTCACCTCTGATAGAGACCATTGGATCTAAGCAGAAGGATATTGAAAAAAAGAGAAAACACCATAGATCCACAATTCTTAGTCATTCATCAAAGATCTATTGAATTACAAGGATAACATAGCCACTATGGAGAAGGAATCAAAAGAAGATCTGAGATTAAAGACCGAGGAGAAAGGAACTCATCAGAAGAGGATCACTGCTTAGATTGACACTTTAATCCACCATGAAATGAGGTTTGTATATCGAAAATGGCTCTATGTGGCTTCCAAAATCCAAAGGATTGGATTTGGTTATAGTGGGATGATTTCAAGGTCAATTAGGGGTTTTTTGGAATTTTAATTACAATATTTAGAGCTTTAATTACCAACCCCATGGTTTCTTGGGTTATGTATTGTGGTTAGTAATAACTTTATGCCATATCGTGCACCCCAAACATATCCAATGGAAGAGATTCATGGTTAGGCTACATGGTTAGTTTAACCATACCCCAAACATGCAACCACTTCTATCTAGGTTTCATGGTTTTGATTCATAGTTTTTCCAACTGTGAACAAACAGTGCACCCCTACCTAGGATGCTTAAAATGTTGATGGTTTTTTATGGTTAGTCAAACCATACACTAACCATGAACATGCCCAAAAACTATAAAAAAAATCTGAAAGAACACTGGAAACAACATGTAAAGAGAGAAAATCATTTGACACTCAAATCAATGGGTAAAAAATCCTAAAAATAGGTAACCAGATGTTAAAATATCACCACCATCGGATTTTCTAAACCTAAAAATCCTCCAATATAAATGATAGAAAATGATAATATAAGAATAAATTCCTCACTCAAATTGTGATGTGGATACTCTATTTTCCAAAAGATAGACTCACCCAAAGGATAACAACACACAAAAAAATACTAGATGAAAACCCTAATATAATCAAATGTCACCAAACTAGAGAAAAAATGGAGACAAAGCATAGGTTTCCCAACAATTCAAGGATTCATAAAAAAATTTTAACATGAGAAAAGTGAATACCCTTTGATCCAAAGAAGACAATTCAACCACTTACCATAGATAAACATATAATATCATACTTACATAAGAAAGGAAAATAATATACAAGGATTTCTACCCTGGGTATGTACCCAATGGTAACATAGGATTTTCAAAACCAATCCACACCTCTTGATGAGATCATCACATAAAATACTATAACCTATAGGTTTCTAGTTCATCAAGAAATCACATCCTCCTAGTTACCCAAGTATATTCCCAAAGGCATAAAAATTTCCAAATGTAAAGATCTCAAACAACCAAGTCATTTCACAATAGGGAACTACAATATCACATTGGTGATAATCTATTACATCAAAATTGAGCAATAAACATTATAAAAACAAGATATTACCAAGGAACAATAACTCTAAAAAATCTCAAGGATTCTCATTATAAGATTCCACTCCATTATCAAGAGAAGAAAAAAACATCTATAAATTAATTTCATTATAAAATAAGGATAATCATTCAAGAGTTCACATATATAGGGCATATAATTTAAGTTTACAAGAAAACAATTTCATCAACATGATATCAAACATGGTAAAAAGAGATCATACACTAATATCATGAAATCAATCCAACATGATCTCTAAAAGAAATTGATGCCAAAAAGACAGTCCATAACAAGGAAAACTCAAGAAGTTTCCACTCTGATGTTAGATACAACAAGCTAGATCAACATAAACCACATCTGGTAACCGAAAGCTGGAAATTTGTACACTACATGGAAACCATCACTAAGAGTCCTATATATGGAGTTCTATAATCATGAATCATATACTACCCAATAGTTAAGAGATGATGATCTTGACTGAAAGATCCCTTTTCATTCTCTAAATATACAAAACCACTTATGGTGACCCAAATAGCCACACCATTTATAAACACTCTGAGATTTCAAACACAACCTATTTGAATGACAAGGTGATCCAAAATATAAAAAATGGAAGGCATCTTATTTTCCCAAGTATAGTTTTCTTTATCAACCACTAATGATTCTTTCCCTTCATGGCATTTTATTATCTTCACTATAGCTGAAAAATCCCTATTGAGTATCTCTAATTAAGGGATCACACATGACACATGAATGGTGGTTAAGAGGTATGAGTGAATATTTTCCCTAAAATAGATTTCCTTACTGAATTTATCACCAAAATTCCTTGGTATAAAACATACCAAACATAAGAATTTATTGGAATACTCCTCAATTGATATCCCATCTTGACCAAAACCCATGAACTCAAAAACATTCTCCTTATTTACTTTCATTCGATAGTTCTAATGAATTATGACTGACTTGAAGAATTACCAAGAAATAATTTCATTTATTGAAGAGGGAATCACAAATTCCCACCAGTCCTGGTAAAATCCCTCAAATAATGATATTATAGACTTGAAGTTTAATGAATAGAGATTTATAAGATAATTAAAGATCTCATCAACTTCTTCAAGTGACTTTACTACATTATGAGAACATTTTTCACCTTTATAGGAAGGTGGATAAAAATTTAAGAAGTTAAGGAATGGGTTCAAAGGATAGAATTTCTTTGGATATACCCCTCAATATGAATTATGGGTAGGGACATCAACCATAGATGTCACCTTTGGAAAACATGAAGGACCTCTCTAAAAACCAGACTATTGAATGAGAATTAAATATGTTATCAAAATCTTCCTAGGGTATATTTAAGGGCATCGTCAATCACATGCTCATTAAATCAAGAAAAAAACATAACCAAAAACAAAGTTAAAGAAATCCACACACTAAATTATCAAATAATCAATGATTTCAGAACAAATAAGATTTCACCATTCATGAAACATTACACTTTCTTCTCCAAATGATAGATCTTGAAATAAATCCATCAAGGTTTCAAAAACCCTTTAACATCCCACAAAAATTATTTTATTATTTCAAAAGGATTAATACCATATTTAAATTACTAAAGACATTTCCATTTCAATCCATGATAATCTAAAATTTCATCTTAAATCATTTTCATCACATCACATAAGAGTTTTTGGAAATAAGTTATCCAAAACCAAACATTTTATAAGAAAACCCCTTTTATTAAATGAATACATTTATCAAAAAACTCAATCAAAACTTGTTGTAAGCCCCAATTTTGTTTTATAGGTGTATTTAAAATAATTAATAGGGTATTAAATATAAAATGACAAACAAGAGGATGAGACAAACCACATCTATAACCTTTCCAACTGACCGCATATAATTGAAGTCATCTAGGAAATAAAGTGATAGAGATAAAATTTTAGTTTAGAGTATAATTATGTATATATTGGTCACATGGTCTAGTAAACCACACACAACCACACACTAGTTCCTGTATTGAATTCCAAATCAGTTACACTAATTACTCAATGTTACCAGTCCCTAAAAGAATATTGGTACTTTTTTCATCATTCTATTCCAACCTAAAACTAGTAAGATATTCCAAAAATAAAATATAATCTCATTGGGAATCAAAATCTCATTCATCAAGAAACCAATAACTAAAAATAAAGACTCAGGTCCCCATATAATTGGTAACTCAAGTCTCACCATGAGGAGGCGGTTATCAAGAACCAGTTCACAAACTATATCTTGATTCCTAAAATATCCTTAATCTCTTTTCTACCATGAATCACCCCAAATAACATAAATTAATTCAAGTAGAATTGATTCCATTCATGTGAAGACCTCATCTGATACCATTTGTGCTAAAATAACTGAGAATACTATCCAAACCATTATATGATATGATTATACACTAAACTGAATAGTTTTCTTGAGAACCATGGGTTGGTGAAAAGAATATGGAATCAATAAATAATATTTGGGAATGATTTCTCCCAAAAAATATTAAAATAAATAGAATACACTATGGAAAAATCACCAAATACATACATCAGTATAAATAAATCATGTACAAGGAGATGATAAAAATGTGGAAATAAAACAGAGCTTCCAAAAAAAACCCATCTCTTGGCGGTCTACAACCACACACTATTTCCCTTGTCACCCAACCTTGGTCACCCTAGTTGGAACCCAAAATGGAATATGAATGAAATATCACATTATATAAGATCATAAGGGGTTTTAAACACCAAACTGTACTAGAAGGAGGTGATCTATAGCTCCAAATAGGATTTCACCAAGTATTCTATGTAGTAATTTTCTATGTTAAAGCATATATGCTAAAATATGAGTACTATAAAGAGAGTAAAAATTATTTTTTGAAAATAGATTTTAAAACATTTAAAAAACATTTATCAACTAAATATGTCAAACATGAAATATTAACATTTGAAAACCAAACATGTTCCTTAAAATATTTGAAGACTATTTCACAGGATCAAGACAAATAATTAAGAGAAAATGGGAATATTCACCTGATATTAAATCTGTACAAAGGAAAATAAAATATATTCAAGGTGAGAAATATCAAAAAATAGATCAATCATGAGCATTAATCAACCCTACATGGAAACACTGGTGAAAATTAGTTACAATGATCGATTTCAAGTATCAATTATAAAGTATAATAGTTTCATGGGTACAACCTAGGATCTATAGTGAGTCCAACATATAATAACTAATAAAAAATCATCATGAGTAATCACCGTGCTTACATCTAGTCTCATAGGGTCTCAAGGAAACTAGTTTCATGCACACTCTCTTTCTTAGTTTCATATCCATATCCTAAAACATTCATATTCTCCATGGATCCACTAGAAAGGGTGTGAGTCCTCTAATGAAGCAGATATATCATCCATCCCATCTAACTATCAAATTTCCCATGACTATTTAAATTCTATGAGTAATATAATCATGTTACAAGGATCACACATAGATCCTTATCAATATAATTCATGGGATCGTGCCCTAAAATCACATCTCACTCTCACCCCTATACTCCCTCAATGAAAATAATTCCTTTTTAAACAACAAAAAATGGGAAGTGTAATAATAAAACCAGTTGAAATAATGGATTATTATATGATATAATTATCTTAAACTCCCAACTAGACTATCAAAAATCATCTATTTTAATTCAAAACATTTTATACAATTCAACATTCAAATGGGTAATCATACTAGCTTACTTTCAAAAATCATCATATTAATTATAAACCATCCTTTAAAACAATCATTTCTTTCAATTGAACCCTAAATATTTTAAAGGAATATTTTTAATTTTAAATGGATTGAATACATTTCAATACATGGGTTTAAACCCACTTTCTAGGTCAATAAATCTCTTATTTCAAATAACCCAATAACTAAAATTCCAAAAAAAGGTAAAATAATTCAAAGATGGTTATTGGTAATTTCAAAAATTCAAGAATTTGAAACTATTTATAAAATATCAAATAGTTCAACTCATTTCATTCAAATCAAGGAATTTTACTTTACAACTCAAAACTGGGCCGAAGACCCCACTTTCCACAAGGTAATCATGAAATACTCTTTTAATGATAATTAAAATCTATATAGAATTCATAAATTCATAAAAACATGATAAGGAACCCAATCCATGCTCAATTAATTTTAAAGAGTATCGAAAAGTATTACACAAGGAAATTCAAGATCAATACTTATAGAACATGTGATACAAGGGGGAACATATCTATAAATTATAAAGAAATAAAGAATTAAAATATGAAGGAAAATAATAAATAAACCTACATTGAAAATTTGAGAACCTACCACAATAGATATATGATTTTCCCCTCCGATGGTGATCACCAGATTTAAGAATAATGATCTAGATAGAATAGTGAATAAACCCTAGATCCACAATTCCACATAAATCATCCATGATAAAATGATTCACAAGGATAAAAGAGTATATAGGAAAAATTAGTAAAAAGATGAATATAGATCAAAGACCAAAGATAAATTAACTCATTAGAAGCAGGCCACTACTTCAATCGACACTTTGACCCCTTTAAATGAGGTTTTGAGAAATAGAAAGGATGTAGATAGATCTCAACATCCAAAGGATCGTATTTGGATTGAGTTGGAGGATTTTATATTTTATTAGGTGTGTTTTTGGATTTTAATTTCAATTTTTGGTGATTTTATTAAAATTTTCACGATTTCTTAGGATAGTTCCCATGTGTATTACTAACCATGCACCTAGTCGTGCACCCCAAACAAATCCAGTGGAAGTGATGCTTGGTTTCGATAAATGGTTATTTTAACCATATGAAACCTTATGTACATGTCGCATGGTTTAGATAAATGGTTTTTCTAACCATGAAGAAACTATGAACCCCTACTTGGTCTACTAGAAATTAGGGATAGTATGTCTACATGGTTTTTCAAACAGTGCACCAATCCTGAACATGCATAGAAAACTTTAAAAAAACTTCTGATAAAACACCTAAAACAACTCGTGAATGGATCCAATCATTATATTTTCAGATCAATGGGTCAAAACTCATAAAAAAATTTAATAAGATATTACATTCCCTTATATCGACTATGATCTATGATTTTTTTGATCAATCATGCGATGGATGTGGTTGATGGATCAGTAGTGTGATTCATACAGACGATGGATCAATTGTATGATGTATATAATCAATAGATCAGCTACCTAATCTATGTGGTTGATAAATCTACTATGTGATATGATATAAAATTTTATAGTGAAGTCTTTCATATGTATGAACAGTTTCTAGTGATCATAGCTGATTAAATCACACTAAACTGTACCAATGCATTTAAAAACAAGTGTCCTTTTGCTCATAACATCAAGCAGAAGAATAGTGCACCAGATGTTTTTTGTTTTATTCCATATTGAAACATAATTCAACCTTTCACTTTGTAATAATCATTAACATTAAATCATCCATCCAATAAATAATATTTTTTTCGGCAACCCACCTTCTTCATCTCATATTTCCCTACATTTGGGTGTTTAAGTACAACTAATCTCATATGAATGTATCCATTCCTGGCATGTATGAACTCTACATCCCACTAACTACTATAAGTAAGCTATTATCTTATTGACTATGTTTTTACAAGGATACACTTAATCTATTTTTGGTTTCATATGGGATTTCTTGGGTGGTATAACAAGAACTCTACCCAATTTTTATATTAAAAAATAGTGTAATACCAATACATCAATGTGATTATTTCATTATGTGTTCTACAATATAGCCCCATATTCTTTAAAAAACATAGAATAAATTATTTTAATTCAATAAATTATTTTCTAGAAAGTATCACCTTATTTTATAAACATGTCCTTATATATACCTTCGAGTATTATGAAAAACCCCAACAGATGGTTTATCATTACATCATCACTTATTATAATTAGTGTAACATTTATAAGAGTCATTATCTCATGTTTTCAACATTATGAACAATTAATTAATCTTCACATGTATAGGATACTACCCAAAGTTTTCCAACTATATCCTTAAACAGTAGAAAATATTATTCCAATAAAAAACAAATATGAGAATATAATTCTTTATACATTGTGTGTATACTTAAATCCATCACTAATTTGTAGAAAAACATTGAATTGAATCCATTCATCCTATTTGAAAATTAATATATGAATTATTTAATGGGTACTTCACTGATAAACATCCATAAAATTTTGGATTCTTTTGTCTATGTATACATTGTTTATTCCACCAAAGCATGGTTGAATAATCCCAATTTGATGGTGATTTTTCTAAGTAGGGAAATATAGAATAACTCAAGGATGAATAGATGTGGTTTTAGGTGTGTTTATTTACATAAAAATTCTATTGAGTTTTTTTAGTTATTTATCCAATTTTGATTAATTTTAATAATTAGTTATAATTATTCAGAATTAATAATTTTGGAATCATGGAATGATATATGACCTTGATTGATGGTATGAACTTGTAAAAGGCATAGAAAGTCTTGATTGAGGGTGTGTAGATCATAACTAGGTTTGTAATAATGATATTTAGGTAGTAATACCCATTAATATAAAATAATATTTCTATTTATACATTATATTTCATGCATGAATGTTTCAAGGATACTAATTAATGGGATAGGGGATAATACAAACTTATATAATGATAGAGGATAATACTCCTTGATATAGAATAAGGGATCTTTAAAATGATGCCTAAATTTTAATCACCTAAATACCACATCACCAAGGGGAAAAGGTGTTAATTATATTGATGGGAGACCTAATTTATGGCTCGATATGTTATTTGTGATGAAGGTGACCTATGTTGGATATGTAGGGATACTTGGGAGAGAATGAGAGTCTTTCTCCATGTGTTAATGGGTGAGATTTATATATGTTTCCTCTTTGGTGAGAAACAAAAACTTAATGGTTGATTGATACATGGTGAGAAATGTGAGTGGGTTATGTCCTCTTGGACTATATGAGGTGTGGTCTAGAGGGTTTTCTCAAGATGAAGGGAATGAGTTCTCTTTCAATAGCGGTGAGAGATAGAACCTAATTAAGAGTTTTGATACTAGAATTAGTAGATGGGATGGATCAAAATCTTTATTTTTAAGCTATATAGATCCTATAGGTCATGATAACAATGTTTTGTGTGGGACATGTAATTTTTATAGTGAGAAATGATCAGGATGGGTTTGACAGACTCTACAGGATTAAATCACTAGTAAGTTGGGGATACTGAGTAGAATAGTATTTCATGTGTTTGTGTGTGATATGTTTTATATAAAATTATTCAATTTTATATGATTTATTATGATATGGGTCTCAATAGATGGTTGTGGGTCTCAAGTGACTAGTGACTTAATGGAAAGATATGAGCTTATGGGATGTGATACATGCCCTTATTATCATTGCATGTGTGTGTAGATCATAAACATGAGATTACTGGATGATCCATGCTTGGATAGTGATGGATTTTGAATCTCATCCTTACTATGATTGTTAAAGATTTAGAGGGACCATTCCATGAGTTATAGGGTATTGGTTTGACTATAAAGCAAAATCAGGCCCTATAGTGAGTGATAAGTCATTGGTCAAGAATAATGGTATCACCTTGAGTTAGAAGGTGGAGGTTGAATCCTACATTGAGTTATATGGTATCTGTTACTTTGTGACCTGATATCATTTCCTACATTAATTCATAAGGCAATATTTAGGATAATAGAATTTCCTTGGCTAAGAAAGTGTTGGCATGAACAACCAAGAGTGTGAAGGATAGTCTAGATGTGATGTGATGTAAGTCATATATGATGTACCCTACCTTTAATGGTAATCTATTATTCGAGATGTGGGATTATGAACAATTTCGAGTTATAAGGTAGTTTACATAACATGATCAACAACCTAAATTATGTGATAAGGGATGGTATTAAAGTTCAATATAGAAACATACAATATACTTTTGTTTAGTGATCAAGGATTTATTACACCCTAACATGAGTCTACGGGTATGAGACAATTTTTTTAAACCAATCCAATAGAATATTCTATTAGGATAAAGTAGGTATTTCCAAGTGTCATAGTGTTGCATTATCACATAATGGCATGAGGTTCATGGATTCATGGTGGCCTGGTTATCACATGATGTTTCTAGGTTCATGTTTGTGAATGTATATATTTTTCATTTATTTTACTTATATATACACATATATGATAGAGTATATCTAGGGAACTTTCTATGAACCTATTTAGAAATATTTATGACACCCTTCACGGGAACCATATTGTGCATGTAGGCATTACGTTTCACCATTCTATGAGAACATGGGATGTTTAGGGTATAAGGTTTGAGATGGTTGTGAGTGTATTATAGGTGCATTGAGGTTATGATTAAGAATTAATGTAGATCCTCTTATATATTTTTTTCTTCTTTTTAAATGTTTATGTGGTCATCCCAATGATATATTTACTATAATATATTATTATCTTCCACTAAATTAAATTATTTTATTTAATTATTCCTTTCTATTACTTCTATGAACTCAAATGTTTGTTATTATAGACTCCCACCAAATAGGAATTAACAAAACCACAAAGAAAGAAACATCTGAACATGGATATTATCTTCCCAATGATAGTAAGGAAGAATAGGATAGATAAAGACTCACAATTTCACGACCATTAAAAGGTCACATGAAGTCTCCATGCAAGGTGCTTAACCTATGGAAAGTCTTTTGGATCCCTCCTCAATGAGCTCAATTGTTCACCAGTGGTTAAACAGTGGTGAATGAATGATAATTCTCCAGGCTACGCAGTTTTTCATCGAAAAGTACCTAAAAAATCATCTAGAATCCTTTGAAAATCAAGGGAAGAGATATTCCAAGGAATAGACCCCTGGTGGTCACATAGATCATGTGCCAAATCATCATTGGAGAGAATAAAATCATAGGTGATTTCTAATCCATATCACAATACCTATGAGCCTTCATCATAGAGAATGAAGGAGATAACTAGAAGGAGAGAGGGGCTCATGGTCGCTGAAGGACATGTGGAGTGCCCCTGAAGACATGCGACACACCATGACCTATCCATTGCACCTTGCAAAATGCCTTTGACTCATCAGCCACACCACATTGAAACCTCTAGACAATTCTTTGGCTCTCTAAGGATAGATGCATGGTTTTTCCACAATACTTGCGCACTATCATATGATCCACATTGGTCACATGATACACCAATGGAAAATCAAGTAAAAGTCATAGATATTACTCAAGAAAACTATCATACCTACCAAACCTTATCACATAAAACAAAGGGGATAAAAAGGTAGGATATGAGTGGTTTCTGTAGTCACTGAAAGACATGTGACACATGCCTTGGGTGATCCAAGAGACAATGAAAGACCTTAGTGTCATGAATGCCATGTCTTGTGAAATCCTATTGGATTTTCAACCTCACTGCGTGGAAGAACATGCACATGTTCAGGGAACTCTGTGGCACTCTAAGGACAAACAAATAGGTTTTTCCATGGAATGCTTACACACCACCATACAAACCATATTGTTCACATGATGCATCTCAAAAAAGTAGAGGAAATACCCTCATTAACATACATACAATCTTGTGTGACTCTCGAATTTATCACATAAATAAAATGAGATAGGAAAGGATAAGGTGAGTAGGGTTTGTGGTAGCTGAGGGGCATACGATGCACCCATAACACCCTAGGCATGAACCCATGAGACCCCAAGATATGCCATCCAAGGACTCGCAAGTGCCCTTCGATTGGAATTTGGATCTTACGAAGAACATTAGACACATTGACATGACGAAATGGAAGTCCTCTAACATGAAAGTCTTTAATAGTCAGTAATAATTTGATAAAGGATGGATGGACTTAGGGCTGCTAAAAATTAGGTGGTTCCCATGACGTGGTCCACTGAAGACACTCACAAAGTCGCATAATGCCAAACCCTGCATCGAATACAGCCTAGACTCACACTAAATGCCCCGCAAAAACCAGAAAGTACGTGGGGGCGGCTACACATATAAATTATATTCTCTAACTTAGAAAAAGAGTTGGTTGGTTCATTGGATGGTTGATCAGATGCTAGAAGTTTGGACCAAAACCACTGCAACACACATCGGTTCTTAGACTCTGGGATTCTTCACACATCTGATCATGTTACTAGTAAAATTTCCACCAGGTAATGCATCGATGGACCACTAGAGCAGTTATACACTAGAAAAATGACCTCTACGTGATCAATAAAATATCACGCGATGGACTTCTAGTGAGACATGTGAAGAACATATTGCATGTCCTCCAGATCATGCAATACCCAAACAAACTAACACTGAACCAAAAAAAGTCACTTTCAATACAAGGGAAAAAATAGGATTCAAAGTGGAAGACCCAAGCACAATACATGATCTTGGACCTCAATATGATTCACATGTGTCAATCAAGAACACACGATGGTATCAAGTTGCACTAACCAAACATCATGACATCCCTTCAACATGTCATCTGAGATATGACGAATACTCTCAAAATGTCGAGACAAGTCTTTCAGACCCTTTTTGATCGCCAATTAGATCCTTCAAACCATCTTGTTTCGTCACCCCAAACTTCCGATATTCTTAGTACACACTTCCTAAATCATATAATGATGCCCCCTCATGTCATCCGAGTCTCATCGACAAATATGGACATAACAATCTAGCTCTCACAGAGTACCCCCAGACATGTTAGCCTGGTCTCGCGATGTCCCCCCAAGGTGTCAGCCAAGACATAAGACAACCCCTGAACATGTCAGCCTAGTATCACAATGTCCCCCCTAAGTTGTCGACTAAGACACACGAAAACTCCCATACCACACCACCATGTCTCTCACAACACCCTCGACATGTGTCGAGCCAGGTCACGCGATGAATTCCAGGGTATGCTAATAGGGTCAAGCGACATGTAAGGACCCGACCCCAGTTGCCCAGAGACGATGCCTTATTTGATTACATTGGAATACAAATAAGTAATAAGAATCCCGAAGGACCGAGTAGTTTAGTATTATTGGAAACAAGATTCATACATAAGTTAAATATTATAACTTGAAAAGAAATACAACATAGAAACTCCTTAGACAACATCCATAACTCCTAGGTTATTTCAGCATGTCATTCATAATAATATTCTTCATGTATTGGGAAATTGAAACATAATAAAGGGGTGATATTAAATTCTCAGTAAGGGTAAGTACTACAATGGAAGATAACATAAACATTAGACATGGTGAATAATTTAAACCACAAGCCTCTAAAAATAAACTTGAACATAATATGGTAGAAAATGAGTTGAGTAAATATTGCCATAACATAACATAATCATGGGTATTATACTAGTAGAATAACCACATAAACCATCAATACTATTTTCATAATGATGGAATGCATAATTCAGGACAACATAGACATACCGTCAAGGCCTCATGCCAAGACCATAAGTAATCATTTTGTCAAGGCCTTGTTCCATAACCATAGTTTATCTAATGAGACCTACCGATGCACCGAGGGGCTATAGAGGTACCCACCTGAAACTTACTATGTCCAATGAATTCCTCATATGAATGAGAATAAACATAAACAACATACACATTCATATTGAAACTAATATATAAAATGTAAATAACTTTCCCTGAACATTAAGCAAAAATACTAACCATTCAATGTAAACTGATGAATGGTTTTAAGATAGCACATAAATATCCAAAATAATAATAAAAAATTAAATTAAATATGGTAGATGATAACATGGAATAATAATCCAAATAATACATAATAATCAACAAGAGTTTTAAAATATATGAAGATGCTCTTATAAAATATTCGAGTAAATCTTGAGATACATACTCTTTTACTTTGAAAAGAAGAGTTCTTTTAGAAAAATATTTGTATAAAACCAGAAGTGAAGTAAGATAGTATTTTTAAAATAAAATAAGTTATTTTAGAAAGATAATGGTTTCCAAAAATAGATTATAGATTTCCCTTGAAAATAGATAATAATTTGAGAAATTCTCTTGAATTGGGCTTGTATTTTGGAAATAGTCTGGAAAGTTTCTTTTAAAACATGTAACTATCCATAAAATAAAGAATTATTCTGGTTGGTGTACATATATATAATACTCAAACAGAATTTATGAGGAGTAAATAATAATACATAAGAATTTTATTTATGTAATTATACAATGAAAGTAACCCGAATGAAAATGGAAGTTCGGGTGGAAAACCCTTACCTTATATCCAAATGTGTTCCCCTCTTGAACTTAAGGTCCTGTAATATGAAATTAGACTCATTAATAAATTAATTAAGAAATTATTAGACATTTATTTATTTTACCATAATTAATTTTTGTTTATGTCCTTATTGATAAGTTATAATATCGAATTTCGTCATTCGGGAGTGTTCGTTTTCTTGATTTTCATAACCAGTTCTCTTGTTTTTAACTAATAGAGTTCATGTGGAATGGATGTAAATCTCTAGAAATAAAAATAAATATTATTTATGAACATAAATAAGTTTTAATGTTCATTTATATCATTTGGATACATGGAAAAATGATGAATCATTAAATGAATTATTAATGATATTCACATAGATTATTTAAGCGGTATTTTGACTATTAGGAACTAGTTTGGTCTTATGATTTAATAATATGTACGTATAATAGTTCATGAATATTAATTTGGTTATAATACATATATTATATTCTTTTTCAACCATAAAAATGGTTTCATGACCAGTAATGAAGGAGAAATTGAAGAACGAAACTTCATCATCCACAAAGACTATAAATTAGAACCTCATAGACGTTGGTTTCATTTATAAAATAAAAGGGAGAGAGAGAGAGAGGATATTGATGATGGTTAGTACATTCACATGATATAATTACAGTATATAGATGATACTATAGTTATCATGGTCATTTGGATAGAGGAGGTGAGGAGAGGAAAAGAAAAGAGATGAACTTGAAAATAAATGAAAAGTTGAGAGATCCCTTATGAAAATTCGGTAGCCTAACGACGTCTCTTAAAATTTCATAAAATTAAATGATGAGAGAAAAGGGTATATAATCATATAGAAATAAATAGTACAGTAAGAGGAATACATAAAATAAAACTCCAACATATGAGAATGGAAATTCAAAGAGATAAATAAGTGTCGACTAAAAGAGGAGGGTGAAGGATTCCCTTACCTTATAGAGTAACTCCGAGAACTTGAAGGTTGAGAACTTGGGGGGCTTAAGGAAAACTTGGGAGGACTCATAGAGAGGTAAAAACACCAGATATTTTAGGATGAGGGATTTGTAATGAAAGAAAATGAATGGATGAGTGGGTATTTATAGAAATAGAAAGGGAGTTTTTTTAATAATTTCAAAGGGTCACCTCATTAGTGGTTTTTGCCAAACCATAGGCTTTCCCATGGTATTTTACCATGTTTTTATCCACTTGGGACACCTCATGTCATATGTTACTGTACACAAGTCTACCAAACTTTTATTATATAATTATGATGTCATTAAACTACCGAAAACTCAAAACTGTATTTTTATAATTCACGAAAAATTCAAGTATTTTAGAAAAATCCCTAAAATTCACCCCTAAATTTTTTCCACGTGTAGAATTAAAAAAAAACTCCATTTTTCAAAAATAAATTTCTAAATATTATTAATTTAATTTTTAAATAAAATTATAATTAATTCGAAAAATAACAATTTTAAGGTATAATTAGTTTTATATCACATTGAAAAATTAATTAAGATCTAATTATCTTATTACCTTAAGAAAATAAAATAATATCATTATTTACTATTCATAAGGGTCATATTACTATTCATAAGGGTATGTTAATATTCACAAAAAAATCAAGTTTGTTCTATCAGACTCCAAATAACTTATTGGTCAAAACTCTAGATGATAGTTTTTCAAAATTCATAACATAGCAGAGGCAAAGTTGTGTTTAATGGTTAGATTATAAAATGAATTAAATATTTATTTTCAAAACCTTGGGGTTTTACATTATCCCATCCTTACAAAAAATTAATCCTCAAAATTCACAAAATGTTACCTAAAAAGATTCAGGTATGTCTTCAACATAAGATCCTCAGGCTCCCATGTTGCTTCCTCCATCTTATGGTTCCTCCAAAGAACCTTTTTCTAGATGATTTTTCCGATTTCTCAATACTTGTTCTCTGGTATCAAGAATCTTGATAGGCTCTTTATAATAAGACAGATCGGTCTCAATTTCTACTTCTTTATAAGTGAGTACATGTGTTGGGTCTGGCATGCATTTTTTTAACATTGACATGTGAAACACATTGTGAACTTTGGAGAGACTTGGAGGCATTACCAAACGGTAAGCTACAGCTCCAATTTGGTCCAATATTTCAAATGGTCCGATGTACCTGGGACTTAATTTTCCCTTCTTATCAAATTGTATAATACCCTTCCATGGAGATACCTTTAAGAAATCATTATCTCCTTCTTGAAATTATAATTCCTTTCTTCAGTTATCAGTATAGCTCTTTTTCCTACTTTGAGATATTTTGATACGGATTTGGATAATCTTTACATTTTCCATTGTTTCCTTAATAAGTTCTGGGCCTACGAACTTTCTTTCACCAACATCATCCTAGAAAGTTGGTGTACAACATCTCTTTCTATACAACGCTTCATATGGTTCCATATGAATACTTGAATGGAATCTATTGTTATAGGAAACTTCTACGAGAGGTAAATACTGATCCCACATGCCTTGAAAATAAAGTGATCAGGACCTCAACATGTCTTCCAAAGTTTGAATCGTCCGTTTTGATTTTCCATCAGTTTATGGGTTGTAGGAAATGCTCAAATGAAGACCAGTATCTAGGGCCTTCTGAAGACTCTTCCAGAATCGGGATGTAAAATGGGGATCCTGTTTGGAAACAATTGATGAGGGTACACCATGAAGTCTTAAAAATTCATTAATATATAGTATTTCTAAACTTTCAAGTGGTAAATCTTCTCTTATAGCAAGAAAATGTGTTAGTTTTGTAAGACGGTCAACAATGACCCATATCGCATCATTCTTTCTTGGAGTCTTTGGTATCCCCATGACAAAGTCCATTGTAATATCATCCCATTTTCACATAGGAATAAGAAGGGGTTGCATGAATCCTCCAGGAAGTTGTCTTCCAGCCTTCACCTGTTGACAAACCAAACATATCGACACGTAATCAGAAATCTCCCTCTTCATGTTTTCCACCAAAAATGTTCCTTTAGATATCTAAACATCTTTGTGCTACCAGGTTGTATAGAGAAATTAGAGATATAAGCATCATCCAATAGTTCCCTCTTTAGCTCAGGAATAGCGGGAACACAAATCATCATTTTGAATTTCAAAATTCCACCTTCACATGCGAAGTCAATCAACTTCCTATCATTTATAGATTTAATTTTCTTTTAAAAATCCTCATCATCAGCCTGAGAATATTTTATCCTTTCTAGTAAAGAAGGTTCGGCATCCATTTAAAAAAGTAGTGATGTGTTACCTTCCTTGATAATTCCCATATCTATCTTTACTAGATCCATTACCATAGGATCTCTTTCAACTCTCATCTTGTTCAGAATTCCATTTTCATTTCTACTCAAATCATCAGCTACCTTATTTTCCTTCCCTAGGTGGTAGTGTATTCTCCAATCATAGCCTTTGAGTAGCTCAATCCATATCCTTTGTCTCATGTAGAGTTCTTTCTATGAGAATATATATTTCAAACTCTTATGATCAGTTTATATCTCACATTTTTCACCATAGAGGTAATGTATCCAAATATTTAGAGCAAATATTACCACTGCTAACTCAAGATCATGAGTTGGATAGTTTTTTTCATGAATTTTTAGCTGCCTAGACGCATAGGAAATCACTCGATCATTCTACATAAGGACACAACCAAGTCCTTTCATTGATGCGTTGCTATAGATAACAAACCCATCATTCCTCGATGGTAGGGTTAGGATCGAAGCATTCACTAACCTCCTTTTAAATTCTTCAAAACATTCTTCACATTCCTTGGTCCATACAAAAATAACCCCTTTTCATGTAATCTTGGTCATTGGATTGGCTAAATGGGAAAAGTTCTGAATGAAACGCCGATAATAACCTGCTAAACCAATAAAACTACGTACCTAATTTATGTTAATTGGAGTATTCCATTCTTTCACAACCTTTGTCTTTGCAGGATATACTAATATTCCATCCTTAGAGACAATGTGTTCTATAAAGGAAACTGATTGGAGCCAAAAAACACACTTTCCAAACTTCCCATATTATTTATTTTATATAAGTGTCTTCAGAATAGTGCACAAGTGATTTTCATGATCTTCATGGATTTTAGATTATACCAGGATATTATCAATAAACACCACCAAAAAGTCATCAAGATATTACTTGAAAACTTTATTCATCAGATCCATAAAAATAGATGGTGCATTAGTTAGTCCAAAAGGAATTACTGTAAACTCGTAATGCCCATACCTAGTTCAGAATGTTGTTTTTGGAATGTATTCCTTCCTCACAAGTAACTAATGATATCCAGATCGAAGATCAATCTTCAAAAATTTTGGGTTCCATGAATTTGATCAAATAAATCATCAATTCGTGGTAGATGAAACTTATTATTTATTGTAATAACATTGATTTCCCTGTAATCAATGCACAACCTCATGGATCCATCTTTCTTCTCCACAAAGAGGATAGGGGATCCCCATGGAGAAACATTAGGTCGAATAAATACTTTATCACTCAATTCCTCTAGTTGTTTCTTTAGTTCTAATAACTCCACAATGTCCATTATATAAAGGGACTTTGATATGGGCCTTGAACCAAGGATTAAGTCAATGAAAAACTCAATTTCCCACTCTGGAGGATGTCCAGGTAAATCCTATGGAAAGATGCCAACATATTCTTTTACAATAGGTAAATCTTCTATTTGTACATTCATCTACTCACCCATATTTCTTTCATTCACTTTGTCCCCAATAATTGAATCCAGTTGGGTGGATCTTGATGAGAATCAAGTGAAATGTTTCTTCTCTAAAAATAAGGGATTCGACACCATTCTCAAAAATTGTAACTTCCTTTCTCTAGAAATAGATCTTCACATAATAATTTGATATCCAATTCATGGAAATAATTATATCATACTCAACCATTGGTATGATGATAAGGTTAGAAACTGAAGCATTTTTATGTGTTATGAGGGAGACTAATTGACACACCTTTGTTTTCATGATACATCCACTAGGAGTTTTGAATGACAACTCCTTTATTAAATCAAATTTGACATGTCTATGTTTCTTAAAATACTAGGAAAATATAAATGAATGTGATGATCTATAATCAAATAAATCATTGGCTATTTTTGATGAAAAGATCAATATACCTGCCACCACTTTGTTAGGAATTTCTACCTCTGTAGTTGTGACTGCATAAGCTTGGCCTTGTTCCCTTGGCCTTCTTTGGGGAAAATTTCCCTGACGCTTATGACATTCATGTGTATAATGTCTCATCTCCCTAAAATTGTAGCATAAAACATTAATAGATTCTTTCTTGTGCTTACAATTTCGAGATAGATGGCTTTTTTCTCCACACTAGTAACAGACTCCAATTCCCTTCAAGAAAGTTCCAGGGTGTTTCTTCCCACAATTATCGCATGATGAAAATTCAAATCTTCCATTCTTCCCCATTTCCTTATTTACTTTCCTAGAGTTTTCAGTAAACCTCTTATTCTCTTTATTTCCCTTAAAGTCATAAGACATATATAATTCCTTTTCTATCTTGATAGTACATGAAACTATGTCTTCATATGATGAAAAATTCTGGGAGACTAGAGCCCTTTGAAGGAATGGTTTAAAACCATCAAAGAATCGATCAATTTTGCTCCTTGGATTACGTATGTAGTCTGAAAAATGCCTTTCGAGCCTTGTAAAGCTGGCTTCATACTTGACAACATTTTCATCCTCCTTCTGCCTCAGATTCAAGAATTGCCTCTCCATATCTACTCGCTATTCACAATGGAAATATTTTCCTAAGAAGATTTCATCAAAATCCCTCCATTCAATCTCTTTAATTTCTTCCTCCTCCTTTGTGTTTTGGATTAATGACCACCAATGATCCACATATCCTACTAGACAATAAACTGCCATGAAAACCATCTCTCTTTCATTACATCCTAAATCAAGAAATATCTTCTCGAGGAAACTTATCCACTGCTCAAATACAAATGGGTTTGTGGTCCCATTTAATAATGGGAGTTTTTGTCACATAAAGAGATCTAACATAGCTCCTCCACGTGGTGGATTTGGATGCTCCATACGGGTAAGGTTATTATTCATAAACTAAGTAAGTTGTCCCAGTATTTTTATAAGTATCTCAACACTAGTCACAACACCAGAGCCAACATCATTATCTTGAATCAGAGGGAAATCCCTACACGCATTCGTGCAGTTTCCATTCCTTTCACTAGGTACCATTTCTAAAAAATTCCGTAAACTAGATTAGGGTATGAATCATAATTTATAATCTTAATGTAGAAAAATACTTAGCATAAATCAAAATTCTATGCATAGAAAATATCTTAATAATAAACATGGTATCTTTGAGGAAAAATTTACATTTAAATCCTTCACAATGGCTTGTAAAAAAATGTGAATTATCCTAAGAATATCCCCCAAGAGTGTCATAACCAAGAGTGCATCAGAGCTCATCGTTGTGTACCAGGATACCCCAGGTCAAACCCAAAACTCTTTGTCGAAGATTTCACTCCTAGATACATCTGTGCCAGAGCCGCCTCTACCTGCTCATATCCATACAGGGATGTATTGCTTGAAAGATCCACATAATCTATTCCTTACCAAAATACCAGGACATTCTTGTATATTTATCCTTGAAGAATATCTAAGGGAATCTTCCCTAATATATGTTTTATAAATCTAGTTTTTAATTTTTCTACTAAACTTCCTTTGATACCAACTGTAAGGAACCGACCCCAGTTTCCTCGAGCCGGTGCCTTATTTGATTACATTGGCATACACACAAGGAATAAGAATCTCGAAGAACCAAGTATTTTAGTATTATTGGAAACATGAATCATACATAAGTTAAACATTACAACTTGAAAAGAAATACAACATAGAAACTCCTTCGACAACATTCATAACTCCTAGGTTATTTCAGCATGTCATTCATAATAAACTTCTTCATGTCTAGAGAAAATGAAACATAATAAAGGGGTAATCTCAAATGCTCAATAAGGGTAAGAAATAAATAAGAAGATAACATAAACATTATACATGGTGAATAATTTCAAACACATGCCTCTAAAAATAAACTTGAACACAATATGGTAGAAAATGAGCTGAGTAAATATTGAAAAAACATAACATAATCATGGGTATTCTACTAGTCTAATAACCACATGAACCATCAATAATATTTTCATAATGAGGGAATGAATAATGGGGGATAACATAACCATACCATCAAGGCCTCGTGCCAGGACCATAAGTAATCATTTTGTGAAGGCCTTATGCCATGACCGTAGTTTGTCTCATTAGACCTACCAATGCACTGAAGGGCTATACTAGGCCCCACCTGAAAATTACTATCGCCAATTCATTCCTCATATGAATGAGAATAAACATAAACAACATAAACATTCATATTGAAACTAATATATGAAATGTAAATAGATTTCCCTAAACATTAAGCAAAAACACTAACCATTCAAAGTAAAATGATGAATGGTTTTAAGAAAGCACATCAATATCCAAAATAATAATAAACCATTAGATTAAATATGGTAGACGATAACATGGAATAATCATCCAAATAATATATAATAATCAACAAGAGTGTTGAAATAGATAAAGATGCTCTTATAAAATCTTTGAGTAAATCTTGAGATAAATACTCTTTTACTTTGAAAAGAAGAGTTCTTTTGGAAAAATATTTTTATAAAACCAGAAGTGAATTAAGATAAAATTTTCATAATAAAATAAGTTATTTTAATAAGATAATGGTTTCCAAAAATAGATTATAGAGTTACCTTGAAAATAGATAAGAATTTGGGAAATTCCATTGATTCGGGCTTGTATTTTAGAAACAGTTTTGAAAGGTTCTTTTAAAACATGTAACTATCCATAAAATAAGGAAGGATTATGGTTGGTGTACATATATATAATACTCACACAGAATTTATTAGGAGTAAATAATAATACATAAGAATTTTATTTAGGTAATTAGACAATAAAAGTAACCTGAATGAAAATGGAAGTTCGGGTGGAAAACCCTTACCTTAAATCGGAATGTGTTCCCCTATTGAACTTAAGGTCTTGGAATATGAAATTAGACTCATTAATAAATTAATGAATAACTTATTAGACATGTATTTAGTTTATCATAATTATTTTTAGTTCATTTATGTTCTTATTGATAAGTTATAATATCAAATTTTTTCGTTCCGGAGTGTTCGTTTTCTCACTACTGGAAATACAGCCTTTCCCAACGGTTCTGAACTGTCTGGAAAGGCTGTAGAACTTTTGGTATATATTATACCAACGGTTTTGAAAACCATGGGGAAGTAAGCCATTGGGAAAGGTTTTCTCAATGGTTTACTCTGAACCGTTGGCATCGGGTGGGCAAAGCTGACATATCCCAACGGTTTGGACTAAACCGTTGGGAAATCCCAAAAATTCTCCTCTTTCCCAATGGTTTGGCCTAAACCGTTGGGAAATCCCAACAATTCTCCTTTTTCCCAATGGTTTAAAATCATTGGGAAATGATTTTTACCAACGGTTCAATGAACCATTGGTAAAAAAATCACTATAAATGCTATGCCAACGGTTTGAAACCGTTGGCATAGCCTATGCTCTAAAAATTGCACAGCAGCCTGCAATTTGCAGAGCAGCTATGAAATTTGATAGCAGCCCTCATTTTATGAATTCCCTCCCATTTTTAATCCAATTATTGTACCTGCAATAAACTAACACATACATATACAATTATTGTACCTGCAAGAACCAACTAACACATACATATAGAGAACAAATTTATACACATTTAACATATGATGCATCCTGGAACTATACACATCCATAATTAAATTAGAATTCATAACGTAATTATTAACATAAATAATTCATTTATAATTCAATTTAAAATTAAGATGAAAATTATATATGGAATCCGGAATTCAATTCATAATTTGATCGGTTTTTTGTATACCATATATTTTTACCTAAAACGATGTCCATTTTAAACAAAATACATATACAAGGAGTGATCCTGCCACACCGTGCCTCAGATTGAGCCAAGGTTAACTTTTAAACGTCACAAATGACCCATCGAATGTTTTCCTAAAGTATCAACATATTCCGAAAGCGTTTTCTCGGTTTTTCGTATGTCAGTTGATGTTTTTCACTTAATATGATGTCCTTTTGAAACAAAAGACAGACACTTTGAGTGGTTCCGGCCAAACCGCATCTCATATTGAGGCGGGGTTGATTCGTACACGTTACATATGACCCATGGATCGTTCTCCTAAAGTATCAACGGAAACCGAATGCGTTTTGTTGGTTTTCCGTATGTATTTAAAATGTTGTCCATTTTAAACAAAAGAGAGACACTTAGACTGATCCCGACCACACCGTGACTTGGATTGATCCCGGGTTGGCTCGTACAGGTCACATATGACCCATGAATCGTTGCGATAAATTATCAACAGATTCTGAATGCATTTGGTCGGTTTTCCGTATGCCAGTTGTTCTTTTCACTTATAATCCTGTCCATTTTTAACAAAAGAGACACAATTAGAGTGGTGTTGGCCACAACGCACCTCATATTGAGGCGGGGTTGACTCGTAAACATCACATATAACCCATGGATCGTTGTGCTAAAGTATCGACACAATCCAAATGCGTTTGGTTGGTTTTCCGTATGCCAGTTGATGTTTTTCACTAAAAATGACGTCCTTTTGAAACAAAAGACAGACACTTTGAGTGGTGTCAGCCACACCGAATCTCAGATTGAGGAGGGGTTGATTCTTACACGTCACATATGAACCATGGATCGTTCTCTTAATGTTTCAAAGGAAACCGAATGCGTTTGGTCGGTTTTCTGTATGTACTTAAAATGTTGTCCATTTTAAACAACAGGGAGCCACTTAGAGTGATCCCAGCCACACCGTACCTCGAATTGAGCCTGGGATGACTCGTACATGTCACATATGAACCATGGATCATTGAACTAAAGCATCAACAGAATCCAAATGCATATGGTCAGTCTTTCGTATGTCAGTTGTTCTTTTCACTTATAATCCTGTCCATTTTAAACAAAAGAGAGACACTGTGAATGGTGTCGGCCACACCACACCTCGGATTGAGGCGGAGTTGACTTTTACACATCACATATGACCCATGGATCGTTTTACTAAAGTATCAACACATTTCGAATGCGTTTGGTCGGTTTTTTGTATGCTAGTTGATCTTTTCACTTATAATCTTGTCCATTTTAAACAAAAGAGAGACACTTTGAATGGTGTCGGCCACACCGCACCTCGGATTGAGGAGGGGTTGACTCGTTCATGTCACATATGATCCATGGATCGTTGTGCTAAAGTATCAACACAATAAGATTTCGTTTGGTCAGTTTTCCATATGTACTTAAAATGTTGTCCATTTTAAACAAAAGAGAGCCACTTAGAGTATAAACACAATCCAAATACATTTGGTCAGTTTTTCATACGTCCTATTGACATGTCGTCTGCTCGACCACTTTGAAATTCACTCACCCATATTTTTCATCTGATTTCAAGCCATTCATACTTCGTTCGGCCCGTTTGGACCCCCCCACGCGCGTTTATGAAGCACGCACATTACTTAAAACACGTATATTGAGCCGTACCGTGCAAACCGCACGTCTGATTCATGTCCCGTCTATGTGTACACGTCACGAATAATAATTAAATTGTTTCACGGTGGTTTCAGATCAATCTGAGGTCGTCCGCTATGAATTTGACCGTTAGACTCCTGTTTTGGCCGTTTTTGACACCAGAACTGCGTTCTCGGTCACCACGGGCACACGGCACGTCCGATTGACGTGCCATCTACTCGACCACTTAAAAAATCATTCAACTGTATTTATCATTTTATTTTAGGCCATTTTGACTTTGTTCGGCCCGTTTGGACCCCCCACGCATGTTTTTAAAGCACACGCATCACTTAAAACACGCATATTGAGACGTACCGTGAAAACCGCATGTCCGATTGACGTGCCGTCTATGTGTACATGTCAAGAATAAAAATTAGAATGTTTCACGGTGGTTTTAGGTAAATCTATGGTCATTCGCTATGAATTTGACTGTTAGACTCCTGTTTTGGCCGTTTATAACACCAGAACTGTGTTCTCGGTCACCCCGGGCACACGGAACGTCCGATTGACGTGTCGTCTACTTGACCACTTCACAAATCACTCACCCGTATTTTTCGTCTGATTTCAGGCAATTCCGACTTCGTTCGGCCCGTTTGGACCCCCCCACGAGCGTTAATGAAGCACACACATCACTTAAAACACGCATATTGAGCCTTACCGCGCAAACCGCATGTCCGATTAATGTTCCGTCTATGCGTACATGTCACGAATAATAATTATATTGTTTCACGGTGGTTTCAGGTCAATCCAAGTTCATCCTCTATGAATTTGACTGTTAGACGCCCGTTTTGGCCGTTTATGACACCAGAACTGCATTCTCAGTCACCGCGGGCACACGACATGTCCGATTGACGTTCCATCTACTCGAACACTTCACAAATCACTCAACCGTATTTTTCGTCTGATTTTAGGCCATTCCTACTTAGTTCGGCCCGTTTGGACCCCCCACACGCGTTTATGAAGCGCACGTAGCACTTAAAACACGCATATTCAGCCCTACCGCGCAAACCGCATGTCCGATTGACGTTCCGTCTACGCGTACATGTCACGAATAATAATTATATTGTTTCACGGTGGTTTCAGTTAAATCCGAGGTCGTTCGATATTAATTTGACCGTTAGACACTCGTTTTGGCTGTTTATGACACCAGAATTGCGTTCTCAGTCACCGCGGGCACACGACACGTCCGATTGACGGGTCTTCTGCTCGACCACTTCAAAAATCACTCAACCATATTTTTCGTCTGATTTCAAGCCATTCCAACTTCATTCGGCCCATTTGGACCCCCCACGTGCGTTTATGAAGCGCGCACAACACTTAAAACACGCATATTGAGCCTTACCGCGCACACCGCACGTCCGATGGACGTGCCGTCTGTGCGTACACATAATGAATAATAATTATATTGTTTCACGGTGGTTTTAGGTCAATCTGAGGTCGTACTCTATGAATTTGATCGTTAGATGCTGGTTTTGGCCGTTTATGACACCAGAACTGCGTTCTCGGTCACCGCGGGAACACGACATGTCCGATTGACTTGCCGTCTACTCAACCACTACAAAAATCACTCACCCATATTTTTTGTCTGATTTCAGGCCATTCTAACTCTGTTCCCCCATTTGGACCCCCCCACGCACGTTTATGAAGTGCGCACATCACTTAAAACACACAAATTGAGCCTTACCGCGCAAACCGCACGTCCGATTGATGTACCGTCTGCGCGTACACGTCACGAATAATAATTATATTGTTTCATGGTGGTTTCAGGTCAATCCGAGGTTGTCCTCTATGAATTTGACCGTTAGATGCCCGTTTTGGCCGTTTATGACACTAGAACTGCGTTCTCAGTCACCACGGGAACACAACACGTCCAATTGATGTGCCGTCTGCTCGACCACTTTACAATTCGCTCACCCATATTTTTCGTCTGATTTCAGGCCATTCCGACTTCGTTCGGCCCGTTTGGACCCCCCCACGCACGTTTATGAAGTGCACGCATCACTTAAAACACACATATTGAGCCTTACCACGCAAACCGCACATTCAATTGACATGCCGTCTGCGCGTACACATTACAAATAATAATTATATTGTTGCACAATGGTTTCAGGTCAATCCGTGGTCATCCACAATGAATTTGACCATTAGATGCCCGTTTTGACCATTTATGACACCAGAACTTCATTCTCAGTCACCGCAGACACACGACACGTCCAATTGATGTGTCGTATGCTCGAACACCTTACAAATCACTCACCTATATTTTTCTTCTAATTTCAGGACATTTCGACTTCGTTCGGCCCATTTGGACCCCCCACATGCGTTTATGAAGCGCACATCACTTAAAACACGCATATTGAGCCTTACCATGCAAACCGCACATCCAATTGACGTACCGTCTATGCATACACGTCACGAATAATAATTATATTGTTGCAAGGTGGTTTCAGGTCAATCCGATGTTGTTCTCTATGAATTTGACCGTTAGACGCCCGTTTTGTCCGTTTATGACACCAGAACTCCGTTCTTGGTCACCGCAGGCACATGGCACGTCTGATTGACATGCCGTCTACTCGAACACTTCACAAATCACTCACCCATATTTTTTGTCCGATTTCAGGCCATTCCGACTTCGTTTGGCCCATTTGGACCCCCACGCGTGTTTATGAAGCGCACTCATCACTTAAAACACACATATTGAGCCTTACCGCGGAAACCACACGTCCGATTGATGTTCCGTTTGCGCGTACATGTCACGAATAATAATTATATTATTGCACGGTGGTTTCAGGTCAGAAATACTAAAACAATATAATCTAGGTAAAAAATGAAAATTATATTCACCAAGGATATAAAAACTTCTAGAGAATTCATTAACACAAATGAAATTACCTCATGCATGGGGTTCATTCTCATCTGGATCACCCCGGACAGCCCCCACCCCTCAGACAACCCCCTACTCCTCGGACAGCCCCCGACTCACCTCAAACATCCCCCCACCCCTCAGACAGACCCCACTCACCCGGACAGCCCCACACCCCTCGGACAACCACCTGGAAGCCCCCCCACCACCTGGACACCCCATCCCCCCCACCTGAACATCCCCCACCCCACCCCATCCCCCACCACACCTGCATACTCCCCCTCCCTACCCTGAAAACATGAAACTTAAATTAAAAATATATTAAATATGATTTTTTTCTTGTAACAAATGAAAATATTATGCCTCTACTCCAAATGCTAAAAACGATGACATATCTTTTGGAATTTCGATGTTGTTCACAACCTTTAAGGATGAATAAAATCAAGTTTTATGGTGTAATGAAACTATTCAAAGTGCTCTAAAATTAAATAGGTGGGTTTAGAAGAGAAAATTGAAGTGTTAGAAGTAGGATTTTTGTAGAGAGTTTTGAAATTTCTAATTAAACAGCTCCAACTCATATTGAAGATAAATATTTAAGATTATCCTATAACCAACTCATAATTTTAAATGAAGAGATTACTCAAAGTGGTGTTAAACGAGGATAATTGAATTTGAAATCCAACAATGGAGGCATCAGGAGAACACCATAATGGATTAATAATTCCTAAGGAAATCGATTAATGATAATGATATGACTCACCATTTATATATTGACATTGGTTTTATTGATGGATAATGATTTTATTTTTCATGTGTGGAGTTGGGTTGACCTAAAAACACCAAATGGGGTTCCACTCTATATTTCTGAGAATATATTATCCAAATATACAAAGCTTCCACCTGTAAACATGATAGCTTTAAATTAGTGCCTACTATAATTTCATGACATTTAAGGGATATGTGTTTTTTGAAAAGCCGATGAATTATAGGGATGTTCATGAATGATGGGTTTTTGTCCATATGTGTATGTAATTTAGTTATGGGGATGTTTTATTCCATTTAACCAATGTTATAGTGTATGTTTAGGATGAGTTCTTGCATTTAACTAGTGTTCTTGTTTATGTTTTGGCGAGGTGAGTTAGAAACCATGTTAGGCATGTCATTAGAACATGTGTTCTTCCATTTAACCATGTAGTATTAGATTTCATCGATAAAAGTGGTTTGGCTGAGCTAATTACTAACCACTATATAGTATGGCCAACACATCATGTGGGCATATCCATGAAACAAAGACATGTGTAAATGGGACGTTTTCAGCACCCCATTTGGATAAATATACTTTTCACCATAAGGGATTGACCATGTATATTTACATGGCTATCCAAGTCATGTACTGTGTGTACATTTCGAGGACCCTATATTATCTTAGACACCATGTTAACCCTTATACCATATCGTCATTATTACAACCATTAATAACAACTTATTAAACAACATAATTTGTCAAAGATAATAAAATTGGACATAAATCAGTAATAATATTGGATATATCAAGTAAAATGAAGTCACACTATCTTACATCCTAAATGACCATCCACAACCAAGATTAATGACCACATACCTCTCTTTTTGGCCAAATCATAACAGAATACATAGTTTCAGAACAAAAAAACAAAGGTATAACTTACAGATTTAAAGTGCAGAAGAAAAAATTTCCATGATTGAAGATGGATTGATCGGTGGAAGAAGTTTGGCAGAGGGGGATTCTATTTAGGGCACCAATCGAGCGGAGGGGGACTACAATCGAGCAGAGGGGCTACTGGACACCCGATCTGGATTTAGGAGAAAACTTTCCCAACAGTTTTTAAAAACCACTGGGAATGTATGTTTACCTAGTCCTATACCAATGATTTCTTTTAACCATTGGTAAAAGGTGGCCAAAGAAGGCCTATACCAACGTTTTGCGTAAACCGTTGGTATAGATTCCAACATATACCAACGGTTAGTGTATAATCGTTGGTAAAAGTTTCTTAATTGAGGCCTATGCCAACAGTTTGTAAAACCGTTTGTAAAATTCTTCATAAAATCTTCTATACCAATAGTTTTCTTAAAACTGTTGGTATACATAACCATTACCAATGGTTTTTCAAGCCGTTGGGATATAAGCGTTGGTAAAAATGGGATTTCCAGTAGTGTCTTGATTTTCATAATCGGTTCTGTTATTTTTAAATAATGGAGTTCATGTGGAATAGATGTAAATATCCAGAACTAAAATTACACATTATTTATGAACATAAATAAGTTTTAATGTCCATTTCTATCATTTAGATATATGGAAAATGGAAGAATCATTAGATAAATGGTTAATGATATTCACTTAGATTATTTAAGCGGTATTTTGATTACTAGGAACTAGTTTGGTCTTATGATTTAATAATATGTACATATAATGGTTACTGAATATTAATTTGGTTATAATATATATATTAAGTTCTATTTCAACATCAAAATGGTTTCATGACCAGTAATGAAGGATAAATTGAAGAACGAAACTTCGTCGTCTACAAAGGCTACAAATTGGAAACTCATGGACGTTGATTTCATTTATTAAATAGGGGGGGGATATAGATTTGTTTAGTCCATTAAAATAATATAATTCCAGTATATAGATGATACTAGAGTTATCATGGTCATTTTGACATAGGAGGTGAGGAGAGGAAAAGAAAATATACGAACTTAAAAATAAAAGAAAAGCTGGGAGATCCCTTATGAAAAGTTGGCAGCCTAACAGTGTCGCTTAAAATTTCATAAAATGGAATGATGAGATCAAAAGGGTATCTCATAATATGGAAATTAGAAGTTAAGTAAGAGTAATACATAAAATAAAACTCTAACATATGGGAATGTAAATTCAAAGAGATAACATAAAAGAAGTGTCGACTAAAAGAGGAGGGCGAAGGATTCCGTTGCCTTGTAGAGTAACTCCTAGAACTTTAAGGTTGGGACCTTGGGGGATTAAGGAAACCCTGGAAGGAATTTTAAAGAGGTAAAAACACCATATATTTGAGGATTAGGGATTGGGAATGAAATAAAACGAATGGATGAGTGGGTATTTATAGAAAAAGAGAGGGAGTTTTTTAATAATTTCAAAGGGACACCTCATTAGTGGTTTTTGCCAAACCATGGGCTTACCCATGGTATATTCCCATAGTTTTAGCCACTTGGGACACCTCATGTCATATTTTACTATAAAAAATTCTACCATCCTTTTATTATGTCATTATGATGTCATTAAACTATCGAAAACTCAAAACTTTATTTGTACTATTCACGAAAAATTCAAGTATTTTAGAAAAATCTCAAAAATTCACCCCTACCATTTTTTGACATGTAGAATTCAAAAATGAACTCCATTTTTCAAAAATAATTTTCTAAATATTAATAATTTAATTTTTAAATAAAATCATAGTTAATTTAAAAATAACAATTTAAAGGTATAACTAGTTTTATATCACATTGATAAATTAATTAAGATCTCATTATCTTATTACCTTAAGAAAATAAAATAATATCATTATTTACTATTCATAAGGGTCATATTACTATTCATATTACTATTCATAAGGGTTTTTTACTATTTACCAAAAAATAAAGTTTGTTCTATCAGACTCTAAATGACTTACTGGTCATAACTCTAGATGAACGTTTTTTTGAAATTCAAAACACAGCAGAGGCAAAGTTGTGTTTAATGGCTAGATTATAAAATGTATTCAACATTTGTTTTCAATACCTTGGGGGTGTTACACGACAACTTCTAGATAATAATTCCTATTCACCATGGCAGCCTCAGTGTGTAATCCCCAACATCTCCAAGATTACTATGAGGAATTTGATTCCCGCCACAATTGGGATATGTAAGATGCCTAATTAAAGTTCTGAGATCCATATCAAACACTCCAAGGACTACCCCAATACGTAGATCCCATATCAATATTCCATGCGGATGATCATGCAATCACCCTTGTTTCTCACAATGATCATGGATAACATCAGAATAGGGGTATGTAACGAACACCTCATTAGGCATGAAACACCTATTCACCAGAGAAACCTCAGTGTGTAAGCCCCAACATCTCCAAGTGAACTATGAGGACTTTGATTCCTACCATAATCGGGATATATAGGATGCATCCTTGAAGGACTGAGATCCATATCAAACACTCCAAGGATTTCCCCAATATGAAGATCCCATACCCATACGCCATAAGGCAGATCATGAACCCACCCTTGTTTCTCATAATGAGCAATGCTTACGTGGGCTTAGGGGCATGCAACATACACCTCATTAGTGATCAAACACCCATTCACTAGGGTTGCATTAGTGTATAAGTCCCAACAAAAATAACCATGATAACTATTATTCCTTTCATAACTAGGATATATAGGATGTCTCTTCTATGATTAAGCTAAAAAATTTAGCATTTTTTCATCCCCCATATTATTCCTTACTAAATGATGTTAAACTACATAGATCAACCAAACTATGTGGTTTTTGATTCCTGAAATAACTAGGATATGTAGGATGCCACATAATGGCTCAATCGCATCTTCAAAATATCAGTCACCTCCATAAAAGGGATAATAGCCTAGAACATGTGGTCATATGGTTTCATTATATAAGTGAGCACTAATTACTGAAAAATGATGAAGAACCTCAAATACATACAGATGGGTTCACAAAAGGGATCCTAGTCTGTTGCACATAAAAGAGAGTTAACACATAGCCATTTTAGGGTAACCAATCCCATATCGGGATTAGGAAATGATTCAAAAACATGCATTAAATCTATAAGTGAGTCCCGAAGTAGGAAACAATTTCTCCTAAAAGGGTGTTATGATCCCGAACTCCCATCCTCTCGACCAATGTGAGTCCCCAAGAGTTGTTGGGCTTGGAAACCAAGATGACCACCAGCCTTTGGAAAGAAGGTCCATGCCCAGCTATGGAGAGGGGAATGATAAAACATATTTTTATTGAATATTTTATTGATAATAAATGATAAAATTTCCTCAAATTGTGTTAAATATGGTTATTTATAAAATATTTGGGATTAGATCATTCATTTGAAAATTTAATGGAAATTCCAATTTTACCCTTTATTGTGCATTACAGTATTTTGAAGATAAATATTTTTATATTTATTATTTGAACTTTAAATTTTATAACTATGTTCCTGAATTAATGGGATAAAACTTTTTTCAGGACATTAAAGCTAAATCATGCATTTGGTTAGACTAAATGGACCATGAAATCAAAGGTGGGCTCGACCCGATAGATTGGACATTGGTTCTGTATTTGGACCATAACTCCTTCATCCGAGCTTGGATTGGGCAAAAATATTGGGAGGAGATAGATGGACCAATTTGGAACAAATCATTCTTCTGTAAGAACATCAGTTTCATGCGTTTTTGAGGGAAAATGGGCCATTCAAGTTGTATTAAAATATTTGGCCATGATTCCCCATTCATACTTGAAACCTCTTTAAACCAATCCTCCCCTCCACTGTATAAATTAGTGTTTTTATAATTTTGAGGGGTTGGGATGTGAATTAAGAGATTGAAGGAAGAGGATAATTGGTTTCACCCAAATTCTCCAACCATTGTAAGAGGCGGAGCTCTTGAAGCACAGATCCCCTCATCGAAGCCTTCCCCTCTTCTTCATATTGTAATGTTTTCATTTGTGTAATAAACTACTTTGTTCTTCTTTTATTTCTTATATTTTCTTCTATTTTATTTAATTATATTCTTCTTTACTCATACTATTTGGGATGGAATCAATAATGGATATGTGATTGGGTTCTACCCTTTCAATTCTTTGCTCATGCAAAACGTCTCCATGATGACCACACCGCCCATGGAAGAGTAGTTCTCTTAGTGATCGATCTGTATTATACCATCTTAATTTAATTATTTTGAATCATTGATATGTTGTAATTCACTTAATATGATCCATGAATTGATTTTTTAAATTATAAGAAACTAATCAAGCAATTTAACAATTAACATAAAAACACGCGAGGTCAAGTATTGTGTAAATTGTGAGAGCGCAAACTTAATCGGTGAAACAAGAACACACAGGATAAATTTGTAGAGTTAAAATATAATCCCTAAGATCAATTCATTATTATTTTATAGAATGGACATGTGACTTAATTTACCACTTACCATAAGTTAAATTTAGAACATTAATCAAAGCAGGGTGATGCGATTACATATTCCGAAGATAGAATAGGGTTTAATTCACTTCATATTTGTGGTAAGGTTAATTATCATAGGGTTTAGGGGTTAACAAGTTAGAGGATAATAATTAAGTGGATATTAATTTAAATAATAATGATTAATAAGTAATTTAAGTGGTAGAGTTAGATTGATTTCACCTTTTAAAATATTTTCTAAAAAAACATATTCTTGTTGCGTCGAATTTCATTTCAAAATTAAAAAAAAAATTCAATCTTCTTCCAGAAAACTTCTTCTAGTTTTATAAACAATAACACCCCCCATCCTTTCAAGTAGAGTTTTTATTCTATTTTATTTTATTTTTTAGAATACCTTTAGGAAGTTGTTTTAATTTGCTTTCTCCTTTGAGAGACGACCTTGGTTAGCCACTCTACTGCACCTAAGTAACCCGAAACTAAACATCATTGGAAAGCTCCCATGATAGAAAATTTCAAATTGGAACCATTAATAGGGAGGCAAGTAATTATTTCAACCATTTAGAGGTATTTTTTTATTCTAAATTTTATTCTCTTCTTCTCTTCTTTCTTTCTTCTTTACCCAATCTGAATTTTTCATCTTCTTTGGTTTTCTTCTTCTTCTTCTTTTTGGACCATCAACTAAATATTCTCATTTTTATTTTACTATAGTCCAATTTACTTCTTTTCATTTTTATTTGATTTTTGACATGAACTAATCCTTAGGATCTCTTAGATCTTGACTCATAGATTGAATGCAACCTTAGGGATTGAATCAAACATTCTCAGTCTATGGGAAGTTTCAACATTCAAACAGTTGGAGAATTTATCCACTCTAATAACATTGAAATAGGAAAAAATTCAAATTAAAACATAAAAAAAGAACCAATGGATGAAAATAATGGAAATGAACTTAATAGAACCATTCGAGAATTGGCTGCACCTGATATTAATTATCAACCAAATTGCATTGCATACCCAAATCTCAAATCAGATTTTGAACTGAAATCTGGGTTAATTCACCTTCTTCCAAAATTTCATGGATTATTAGGTGAGGATCCAAAAAAAATTTAAACTAATTTAATGTGTTTTGTTCAAACTTAAAACCAAGAAATGTTTCTGAAGATCAAATCAAACTAAGAGAATTCCCATTCTCACTTGATGGAGCTACAAAGGATTAGATGTATTATTTACAAATTGAAGATGTAACTTGTTGGAATGATTTGAAATGTCTTTTCTTGAAAATATTTTTTCTGGCATCAAGGACCACATCCATTCGAAAGGATATCTTAAGGATCAAGCAAACACAAGGGGAGTCAATGTATGATTACTGGGAGTGATTCATGAAGTTGCGTGCAATCTTCCCGCATCACCAAATCAGTGATAAACTCCTCATACAATACTTCTATTAAAGAATCACACTTATGAAGAGAAGCATGGTGGATTCCATAGCTGGATGGGCATTGGTTGACAAGACACGAACAATCGCACATGCATTGATCGACAAGATGGGCCAAAACTCCAAAAAAATTGGCGATAGAGGTACACTGCATGTCAGGGGAGTACATCAGGTAAGTCCTTATTCTATTGAGAGTCATTTAATTGATACCAAGTTGGATGAATTGACCAATATGTTGAGGCAGATCGCTTTGGCTCAAAAGACATCCCAACCCACTCCTAGGAGACCTTGTGGCATTTACACTGATACAAGCCATCCAACTGACAGTTACCCCCAACTACAAGAAACAAAATATTGTGCATCGGTGTTTCCTAAGAGACCATATTAGCAGCAACAACAACCATATACTCAAAATAAGTTATATTCCTTTTTACCATCATACAAACAAGGGTGGAAGGATAAATCAGAAATGAGGTATGCATCTGGACAACAACAAAGGCCCCCCTTTCAAAAAAAATTCTAGCATCCTCCACCTTACCAACAAAGTTTCCAACAACCCCAAAGGAGATTTGAAGTCCAAGTATCAACAAGACAACAACAAGGGAATCCTCCACCCAAGGTAGATTCTAATACTGATGATATTTTGAAACAAATTGTTCTTAATCAACAGAATGAGTTGAAGAGTCAAGGTTCAGAGCTAAGGGAGTTGAAAACTCAAATGATCCAGATTTCCACCGCCCTCCATGAACTGGTAAGTAAGAATTCTGGAAATCTACCTTCCCAACCTACTCCAAATCCAAAGTTGAATGTCAGTGCCATCACATTGAGAAGTGGGAAGCAAACAACTGATGCTTCTCCACCTACCATTCCACTGCGATTCACGTCAACTCCGGAGAAGCCCCATTCAAAATCGACTAATGAGAAACTCAAGGAGAAAGATAAAGGTAAGAAAAATATTAATGATGTTCCTCCTAAACCCCTTCATTTTCCAAATAGGGTTGTTCAAACCACGAATATGGATGAAGAGGCAATGAAAAAGGAGGTTTTGACACATTTAATTGTGTGGAGATAAACATCCCCCTTATTGAGTCCATTAAGAAAATCCCAAGGTATACGAAATTCTTAAAAGAACTTTGTACCAATTGAAGAGGGATCAAGGGAAATAAGTGGATCAATCTTGGAAGGAATGTGTCATCACTCATTAAACCAACTCTAGAAATTCCAACAAAGTGCAAGGATCCAGGGACATTCACCATCCCATGAACCATAAGGGAGTTACACTTTTCAGATGCTCTTTGTGATTTGGGAGCTTCCATAAATGTGATGCCTCACTCTGTATTCTCTTATTTATAGGTTGTTGAGTTGAAGCCGATGAGAGTAGTGGTGCAGTTAGAAAATAGAGCTACGACATATCCATTGGGAGTCCTTGAGGATGTACTTGTCCGGGTAAGAGACATGATCTTCCCAGAAGATTTCTACGTGCTTAACATAGAGGATGATCAGGTAAATTCAAATTCTCCCATTATCTTATGAAGGCCCTTCCTCAAAACTACTAAAAAAATAATAAATGTCGATGAGGGTACATTTTCCATGGACTTTAGAGATGAAGTTGTGATATTTAATGTTATAGACTCCATGAAGTACCCCTCAGAGGACCATTCTGCATTTGTTATCTCCCATTTGAATCACCAAATAAAAACCCCATGGAATTTGATTGTCCTATTATTAGGAAGATTATGAGTATTGGTTCTAGTTTTATGTCTAATAGTACTTACACAGCTATTTATAATGCACAAGACTCTCTTAGATATGGTTTTAAAATGGAATCATATTCTGATTTTGAACTTGAAAACTCTAATTATGACATGGTTGTTGAATATGCTGATGGGTTTGATACTTTATTCTCTAATTTTTATGATGTATATTCCGATACTGATGTTCATTGTGCACATATTTCAGATCCTTCACTGTAATTCCCCAACCACAGTTACCCAAAGTCGGTGCATTATTTTAATACATTGGCATGATTACAAGGAATCAAGTCCTAAAGGACCGATCAGTTTAGCAGTCTTGGAAAATAAATTACATATATTAACATTACATTACAATTTCAAACATAAAACACAACGTAAATGGTTCTTTGAGAACGCCATTATTCCCTTTAGCTTAACCCTGCATATCAATCATAATATACTTCTTGGAATCCTGGGAAAAATGAAACATAGAAAGGGGTGAGCTCAAAGACTCAGTAAGGGTAAGCAATACATCAGAAAATAACATAAATATTAAGCATGGTGAATAATTGAAACCACGTGCCTTTACCAATAAAAAAAATGAATACTTTTATGGAAAGAATATGAGTTGAGTAAATAATTCCATAATAAAACATAATCATGGGTATTCTACTAGTCGAATGACCACATGAACCATCAATATTATTTCCATAATGAGGGAATGTATAATTCCAGACATTCTAAAACATTTTTTCAAGGCCTTGACCAAGACCTCTAAAAATGATTAAGGCCTCAGCCAAACCATATATCAAATTGGGAAAGGGCCTTGGACAATTCCACGTCTAGCTGTCTCATGAGACCTACCGATGCATCGAGGAGCTATAGCGGGCTCCACCCATCACTTACTATGTCCAATACATTCCTCATATGAAAAGGTTGAAACATAACATAAACATTCGTATAAGAACTAGGATACGAAATGTCAATACTTTAACCATAAACCTTGAATGGTATAAAAATAACACACGCATAGTCAAACATATCACAAAACCTTCAATACAATATGAAAGTTTTGTATCATAATAAATCAACTTCAAAACAAGTTTAAAATCCATTAAAGGATTTGACATAGATGGAAATGATTTGTAAAACTCTTTGATTGAAATATCCCTTTTCATGAAAATATTTAGAAGTCACACAATTTAGAAAGGAAGAAATTTAAAGACATTTTTGAATCAAAGTTTCCCATACCACTTAGAAACATTTTAAAGTAATTAACATTTTAAAACATTCATGTCCCTTTAAATAAATCCTTAAAATCATTTTGAAAACATGGATATTAATTAAAAAGATTTAAAAAGATAAATCTTTAAAACATTTAAAATTCTGATCTTGATAATGATTACCTTTAAAAAATATTTAAAATACTCATTTTGAAATCATTTTTATGAAAATGGACATGGATGATAAAAATGTCCCAGTAAATACTTACACATAAACAATCTCGGATAATAATGAGATTGAGAAATTAACTCTTAGAAATTTGGTAAATTACGAAACATACACCCCATGAAAGCAGTATCATACAATTAATATGTAAATACATATACATTAAAGTTTATTACACAAAGAATACAATTATCAGCAGTACATACACCACACAAAAGGTAATAGTGGCAATATGGCACGAATCTCACGGGAATAAGGATTGAGATGAAAACCCCTTACCTTGTACTTTTCCTTGATAGAGTGTAGGTTACACTATCGTATAATAGTTAAATAATTGTTATTAAATTATAAAAAATCATATACATAAATATGATATCATATATTTTCTTTTAATATTACTTTGTTAATAATATTTTAGTATTATCGTCGTTTCAGGTGTTAACTGATTCGTTTTCCTTTATATGCTTTGTTACATAAACCGTGTTTGTTATGGATAGGTTGTATCTTATTGATATCATGAATGTTATCAAGTCCCTAAAAATTACTTTTAATCATCAAATGATAATTAGTCTTGGATGGATATGATGGGGAAATGAATCTCATCTCGTTCGTGGAGATGGTAATCTGTACGTACGCACTAACGCTACTTCCATTTCATTTTTCATTTTAAAAGGAATCAAAAACAAATGATAAATAGGTATATTATTTTTCCAGTATAATATAATATCTTATATGTGTTACTTAAGTTCATTAACACTATCCTTTATATGTTCCATGTATGGTATGAATGAGTCATATCACATTGAGGGGGCGGTAGTCCGCACTTCCTCAAATGAAATTATCATATATATATACAACATGAAACAAATAATGGTATGATATAAAATAGAATTATAGAAGATTATATATAAAATAAATATCATAAATATCATATTTAATTATAGTTCCATCATAATGGCCACCATGAGAGGTGATAGGAGATAATTGAACAATCATCGCTTCGTGAGGCGTTTGGTTTCCATCCATAGAAACATTATGTTCTTAACTCATTAGATGGAGGTGTGTGTAAGTGTAGTTAGAATACTTCTAATAACAATATCCTAGTATATTTAGGATACTGGTTTTTTTACAAAATAAAATAATAAGAAGAGTTTAGGGGTTGGGGAAGTAAAATAAAAGAAAATAAGCTAAGAGAAATCGTTACCTTTAATTTGGGTAAATCCCTTTGGTTTGATCCAAAAAGGACTCTTGAAGTTCATTCTGCCTAAGTTAAGGCTTCTAAGAGGAGGATAGAGATTTAAATAGATTAATTGGTCAGAGGTTGGACGAGCCAAAAGGCTCGAGAGGTGTGATGAATTGGTTAGAAGTGGTGTCCTTTTATAAGGGGGCGTAGGGGCTCTTTAAGAAAAACTTAAAGTAATATTTTATAATAAATTCATATTCGGTTTCTAATTTCTCAAAAGTGAATTATTCAAAGCCTAATGTGGGTATGGGTATAAATCCTTTCAACCAATAGATTTTATACAGGTTTGGGTCATTATATTAATCTTATTTTTTAGTTTTAACACTTGGTTAATTAGTTTGACACTTACCATGTCACTTTGTATTTTTATATTATATAGTTAATAAACTTACTATATACCTCCAAGAGACCCCAAATTTTTCTATTAATGATACACCTATTATTATAAAATTCCTTTGGCCGATCCTTATATTTTTAGGAATTTAATATCAATTAATAATATAATATTTGTTTTAAAAAATCTTTTATGTTAATTTTGACACTATTTGGTATTTTATTTTTGTGAAAATCATAACAGAATGATTACTTCTAAAAAAGTTAATTAAATCAATCCTAACATGTCATATTAACCTATAAAATTCGTGTAATTTATTAAAAGTATCAAATTATATTTATTTAGGTATTTATAATATCAATTAGTTTAATATTTCACTAATAATTTAATTACTGCATCATCATTATGTCATAAATAAATTACATTATTTATTGTCTAAAAATTATAAATAAAATAAAATTTTGTAGGAAATATTTTTAAATTTTTAATGAATATTTATAGTCGAAAATATAACATATATAACCCTATGTAAAAATTATTTTTATAAAAGATATAGGCTTATGTCAGTTTTGTATTTACTTTAACTTAATTAATATAAAGTGTCATTATCACTTACAAGTGGATCCATAAGGTCCAAAAAACGACCCAAAGATGACCATGGTCGGAAATTTATCAACCAATATGGGTAAGACACGTTTTAGGGTAATTTATTATTATTATAATATTATTTGTTTACCCTTATTTACCGGATTTACCCTTTAACCACAGTAAATAAAATATTTACCAAAGTAATTATTCAAAATGTCTAAAAATAAAATTTACCTATTTACACAATTTAAACATCCTAATTATAAATATGGAGTACATTTTTCCAAATTCAAAACACAGTAGTGGCAGAAATTAATTTAAAATTAATTCCCGCTGTCAAAACAAAAAGCGTGTTTTTAAGAGATCATAACTATTAAAAGATTGACACTTTTTTATGTCCGGTTTAAATGTCAAATTATGTATAATGAACAAAATTGTATTAAATGGTAAAAATATATTCTAAATATACTTTAAAACCACTCAAATTCATAATTTATCACTATTAATTATTTCGATTAAAAAAGTTGTTTTTAATAAAAATTTAGTAATTCTCACTATTAATCAAAATATAAAAGTTATCCGAAAAGTACCAAAATTTCATACTAGGATAATTTCGATATTCTGAATACAAAAATGAAGTTCATTTTGAAAGATAAAATGTATAAAATTTCAAAAAGTGGGTATTACTATTCATAACTGCTACTTTGATTGGTCGCGGCGTGTTAGAATCTCGAAGTTACGTACAACACACACTACTCTATTATTCAAAGAGAAGCGTACCGTGGAAGCTTGGGGTGTTACATTCTACCCTTCTTCAATAAATTGAATCCTCACAATTTATGATTGGTATTAGAAACTTGGGGTTGACATTTCAAAATATCTTAGTTAAAATCCCACATCAAAAAATGGATTAATGAGGCCTCTATTTAAAATAAAGAGTGGTAAGTATGAAAGTTACCAAAAATAACATGTACTAGGGTTACATGTAAGAAAATATGTATATGGAAGAGAAATATAACCATCAATATCTGATGGATAGTGGTAGAGAACATGGCTATGAAAAGGACAACAATCCCAAAGCCATAAATTTGTGATGATTTAAGGTACCATCTAGGAAAACATTTTTGTTCTAAGTTCCTTTTCTTAATGTTGAGGAATTTATTTATGAGATTGGATAAGATCATAAGGAGATATACTTACTTTATAATTAGTGTTTTATCCATTAAGAAATTTCTACCACAAACTCATCTTTCACCCCAAAACATAATACAACTCAAAAATACTCTATTTATCCTAATCGTATAAGGTTCCAAATATTATGAATTTATAATTCACATATCAAACCCTTTAAAAAACTACATTATACCATCCAGGAACTTCACGTAGTCTAGTGGTAGGCAATAAATCCCAATTTCACTATGGTTGTGGGTTCGATTCCCGCAGCTTTGTCCAATGCGACGGGTTGTCACACGGTCCGCGTGTTTTCCTTTTATAAAAATCCAAAAATAACCTTTCAAAATTAATCCCTTCCAACATTTAGACTTATCCAAAATACTTCTGTAAACTCTCAGTACAAAATTTATATAAAAGATAAACATAATGTAGATCCTTTTTACCCTGTAATAGCACGTGAATACCTTCATCATGTATTCTTTTAAAACACTAAAAAATCCTAAATTACCATAAAACTTATTGATTACATTCATGCTCCCTTATTTCTTATAGAATACTAGATATACTTCATCCATCCAAAAATGTTGTAAACCCCAACAATAATGGAATATAAAAATATTTAATCAGTTTCAAGGATGTCAAGAATATCCAATATAATTTACCCAAATCAACAATATCTTATTCCAAAATCAGTACCTCAATATTAGGACCAAATTAAGGTTTATCTTTCCTCCAACCATGTAATTTACAAAAATTTTAACTCACTATAGAGTCACTATTCTTAGTACCATAAAATCTCAAATCCTCAATGAAATAGTACTGCAGTACAATCCTTATTTATTTCCAGTACATCATTGATACGACACTTCAATGAAATAATTCCAAAATAACAATATAAGAACACTAGTCATTCCTCTTCATTTGTGGTAGTATCATAACTTTATTATTATCCAATAGCATCATTTTCAGCATAGTCTGATGACTGGTACATTGGTTCGCGTAGTGTCCAAACTCCTTGTAGATAAAGCATTATACATTTGAAATATTTTTCTTACCCTTGCAGTCATGTACTTGTTGTCCTTTTTCTCCACACTTATAACATACTACCATTCCCTTCAAGAATTTTCCAAGGTGACTCTTTCTACAATTATCTCTTATGGGAAAATCATTATTTACCTTATTCCCTTTGTCTCTCCTTCTCTCTACCATCCTTTCCTTCTCTGGATTCCCTTCAAAGACATAGGACTCCGATAATTCATTACTTATCTTATCAACACATGATACGATTTCTTCATATGATGATAACACATGGGAGACTATTTCCCTTCTAAATTCTGGCTTAAGACCATGAAAGATATGATCTTTCATACTCTTTGGATCATGCATATTGCTGGTGTTCTCATTCATTCTACTGGGCGCCATTTCTAACAATGGAACAAACTAGATTAGTTTATGAATAGAAATACCTAATCCTAAACTTGTAAAACACTTAACATAAATTAAAAATTTTATGGATATAATCCATAATCATAAAAATGTCTTCTTTGAGGAAGTATATACTCATAAACCCTTCATAATGGTTTGTAAAGAAAATGAGAATTATCCTAAGAATATCCTCCGGGAGTGTCGTAACCAAGAGTGCAGCAAGGCCCGTTGTCGTGCACCAGTTACCGTTTGAGTCTAGCTCAAAGTGGTGTTTTAGGGTTTTACCCCTAGGTACATCTGTGCCAGAGCGGCCTCTACCTTCTCGTATCCAGACAGAGATGTATTGCTCGGAAAACTCACAAAATCTCTACAATATCAAAATTCTATGAAGTTCTTCTCTAATAATTCTCAAAGTCTATCTTAGGGATATGTGATCTCATTAGAGTTTATCTAAATCTAGTTTACAAGGTTATTGCTAAAATTCCTCTGATACCAACTGTAACACCCCGACCCCAGTTACCCAAAGTCGGTGAATTATTTTAATATATTGGCATGATTACAAGGAATCAAGTCCTGAAGGACCGATCAGTTTAGTAGTCTTGGAAAATAGATTACATATATTAACATTACATAAAAATTTCAAACATAAAACACAGCGTAAATGGTTCTTTGAGAATGCCGTTATTCCCTTTAGGTTAACCCTGCATATCAATCATAATACACTTCTTGGAATCCTGGAAAAAATGAAACATAGAAAGGGGTGAGCTCAAATGCTCAGTAAGGGTAAGCAATACAGTGGAAAATGACATAAATATTAAGCATGGTGAATAATTGAAACCACATGCCTTTACCAATAACAAACATGAATAATTTTATGGAAAGAATATGAGTTGAGTAAATAATTCCATAATAAAACATAATCATGGGTATTCTACTAGTCGAATGACCACATGAACCATCAATATTATTTCCATAATGAGGGAATGTATAATGCCAGAAATTCTATAACATTTTGTCAAGGCTTCGTCCAAGATGTCTAAAAATGATTAAGGCCTCGGCCAAAACCATATATAAAATTGGGAAAGGGCCTCAGCCATTTCCATGTCTATTTGTCTCATGAGACCTACCGATGCATCGAGGAGCTATAGCGGGCTCCACCCGTCACTTACTATGTCCAATACATTCCTCATATGAAATGGTTGAAACATAACATAAATATTCGTATAAGAATGAGGATATGAAATGTAAATACTTTAACCATAAACCATGAATTGTATAAAAATAATACATGCATATTCAAACATATCACAAAACCTTCAATACAATATAGAAGTTTTTTATCATACTAAATCAACTTCAAAACAAGTTTAAAATCCATTAAAGGATTTGACATAAATGGAAATGATTTGTAAAACTCTTTGATTGAAATATCCATTTTCATGAAAAAATTTAAAAGTCACACAATTTAGAAAGGAATACATTTAAAGACATTTTTGAATAAAAGTGTCCCATACCACTTCGAAACATTTTAAAGTAATTAACATTTTAAAACATTCATGTACCTTTAAATAAATCCTTAAAATCATTTTCAAAACATGGAAATTAATTAAAAAGATTTAGAAAGATAAATCTTTAAAACATTTAAAATTCTGATCTTGATAAAGAGTACCTTTCAAAAATCTTTTAAATACTCATTTTGAAATCATTTTTATGAAAATGGACATGGATGATAAAAATTTCTCTGTAAATACTTACACATAAACAATCTCGGATAATAATGAGATTGAGAAATTAACCCTTACCAATTTGGTAACTTACGAAACATACACCCCATGAAATAGGTATCATACAATGAATATGTACATACACGTACATTAAATATTATTACACAAAGAATACAATTATGGGCATTACATGCACCACACAAAAGGTAATAGTGTCAATATGGCACGTATCTCACGAGAATAAGGAGTGAGATGAAAACCCATTACCTTGTACTTTTCCTTGATAGAGTGTAGGTTAACCTTCTGGATAATAGTTAAATAATTGTTATTAAATTATAAAAGAATCATATATATACATATTATATCATATATTATCTTTTAATATTGCTTTGTTAATAATATTTTAGTATTATTGTCGTTTCAGGTGTTAACTGATTCGTTTTCCTTTATCTGCTTTGTTACGTAAGCCGTGTTTGTTATGGATAGGTTGTATCTAATTCATATCCAGAATGATATCAAGTCCCTAAAAATTACTTTTAATCATCAAATTATAATTAGTCTTGAATGGATATGATGGGGAAATGAATCTGATCGCGTTCGTGGAGATGGTAATCCGTACGTACGCACAAACGCTACTTCTATTTCATTTTTCATTTTAAAAGGAATCAAAACCAAATGATACATAGGTATATTATTATTCCAGTATAATATAATATCTTATATGTGTTACTTAATTTCATTAACACCATCCTTTATACGTTCCATGTATGGTATGAACGAGTCATATCACTTTGAGGGGGCGGTAGTCCGCACTTCCTCAAATGAAATTATCGTATATATATACAACATGAAAAGAATAATGGTATGATATAAAATGGAATTACAGAAGATTATATATAAAATAAATATCATTAATATCATATTTAATTATAGTTCCATCATAATGGACACCATGAGAGGTGATAGGAGATAATTGAACAATCATCGCTTAGTGAGGCGTTTGGTTTCCATCCACAGAAACATTATGTTCTTCACCCATTAGATGGAGGTGTGTGTAATTGTAATTCAAATACTTCTAATAAAAATATCCTAGTATATTTAGGATACTGTTATTGTTACAAAATAAAATAATAAGAAGAGTTTAGGGGTTGGAGAAGTAAAATAAAATAAAAGAATCTAAGAGAAATCATTACCTTTAATTTGGGTAACTCCCTTTGGTTTGAACCAAAAAGGACTCTTGAAGTGACTTATGCCTAAGGTAAGGATTCTAAGAGGAGTATAGGGATGTAGGGAGATTAATTGGGCAGAGTTTAGATGATCCAAAAGGCTTGAGAGGTGTGAGGGATTGGTTATAAGTGGTGTCCTTTTATAAGGGGGAGGAGGGGCTCTTTTGAAAAAACTTAAAGTATTATTTTATAATAAACTAATATTCAGTTTCTAATGACTCAAAAGTGTATTATTCAAAGCCTAAGGTTGGGATGGGTCGAAATCCTTTCAACCAATAGATTTTATATAGTATTGGGTCATTATATTAACCTTATCTTTTAGTTTTAACTCTTGGTTAATTAGTTTGACACTTACCATATCACTTTGTATTTTTATATTATATAGTTAATAAACATAGTATATACCTCCAAAATACCCCCAAGTTTTCCATTAATGATACACCTATCATTATAAAAGTCCTTTGTCCGAACCATAGATTTTTAGGAATTTAATATCAATTAATAATATAATATTTGTTTTAAAAACTCTTTTATGTCAATTTTGACACTATTTGGTATTTGATTTTTGTGAAAATCATAACAACATGATTACTTCAGAAAAACGTTAATTAAATCAATAATAACATGTCATATTAACCTATAAAATTATTTTAATTCATTAAAAGTCTCAAATTATATTTATTTGGGTATTTATAATATCAATTAGTTTAATATTTCACTAACAAGGTAATTACTGCATCATCATTGTGTCATAAATAAATTAAATTATTTAATGTCTAAAAATTATAAATAAAATAAAATTATGTAGTAAATCTTTTTATCTTTCTAATGAATATCTATAGTCGAAAATATAACATATATAAACCTATGTAAAATTTTTTTTTCTAAAAGATATAGGCTTATGTCATTTTTGTATTTACTTTAACTTAATTAATATAAAGTGTCATTATCACTTACAAGTGGATCCATGGGGTCCCAAAATCGACCCAAAGATTCCCATGGTCAGAAATGTGTCAACCAATAGGTTTAAGACATGTTTTAGGGTAATTTATTATTATTATAATATTATTTTTTACCCTTATTTACCGGATTAACCCTTTAACCATGGTAAATAAAACATTTACCGAAGTAATTATTCAAAATGTATAAAAATAAAATTTACCTATTTACACAATTTGGACATCCTGATTCCAAATATGGATTCCATTTTTCTAAATTCAAAATACCGAAGTGTCAGAAATTAATTTAAAATTAATTCCCGCTGTCAAAACAAAAATCGTGTTTTTAAGAGATAATAACTATCAAAAGATTGACACTTGTTTATGTTCGGATTAAATGTGAAATTATGTCCAATGACCAAAATTGTATTAAATGGTAAAAAAATATTCTAAATATACTTTAAAACCACTCAAATTTATAATTTATCACTATTAATTATTTCGATTAAAAAAGTTGTTTTTAATAAAAATTTAGTAATTTTCACTATTCATCAAAATATAAAAGTTATCTGAAAATTACCAAAATTTCATCCTAGGATAATTTTGATATTATGAATCCAAAGATTAATTTAATTTTTAAAGATAAAATGTATAAAATTTCAAAACTTGGGTATTACAATTTATAACGGCTACTTTGATTGGTCGCGGCGTGTTAGAATCTCGAAGTTGCGTACACCACATGCTACTCTATTATTCAAAGAGAAGTGTACCATGGAAGATTGGGGTGTTAAATTCACTATCTACATACATATATAACCCACCTACATTGGAACTCAATCCATTTCCACCTAATCTCAAATACTCATACTTGTTAAGTGGTGAGAAATTACCTGTTATCATTGCTAACAATCTCCATTTTGAACATGAAGAAAAACTTTTTATCTTTTGTGGGAGAAAATTAGAGAAATTGGGTGGACCTTGGCTGGAATATCATGTATTATCCCCTCTATTTTCATGCATAGGATTATTTTTGAGGATGGGGCTAAACCAGTTAGGCAGCCACAAACGATACTAAATCCAACTCTTTTGGAAGTTGTAAAAAAAGAAGTTGAGAAATTTATCGAGGCAGGTATAATCTATCCCATTTCAGATTCCTAGTGGGTGAGTCCTATTCAAGTTGTGCCTAATAAAAGTGGTGTTAATGTTGTTAAAAATGAGAAAGACGAGTTAGTTCCAATGAGGGTTCAAAACAGTTGGTGTGTGTGTATTGATTAAAGGAAACTAAATCAATCCACTCGCAAGGACCATTTCCCCTCCCATTTATTGATCAAATGCATGAGAGACTAGCTGGGAAGACACATTATTGTTTCTTGGATGGATTTTTTGGATATTTTCTGGTTCCTATAGCTCTGGATGATCAAGAGAAGACTATAGTCAGTTGTCCCTTCAACACATTCGCCTACCGGAGGATGCCATTTGGACTTTGCAACGCCACAGGTACCTTCCAAAGATGCATGGTGAGTATTTTTTCTGATTTTATTGAGACCTAAATGGAGGTATTTATGGATGATTTTACAGTGTATGGATCCTCATTTGATGATTTTCTAAGTAGTTTGGGAAAGGTGTTGAATCGTTGTATTGAGAATAATTTGGTCTTGAACTTTGAAAAGTGTCATTTCAAGGTAGAGCATGGCATTGTATTAGGGAATGTAGTGTCAAAACATGGGATAAAGGTTGATATATATAAGGTAGATATTATTTCATCCTTACCATATCCTTCATGTGTGTGTGATGTTAGATCATTTCTTGAGCATGCATGATTTTATCGGTGCTTCATCAAATTTTTTTAGTAAGATTTATCTTCCTATATCACGATTACTTCAAAAGGATTCTGATTTTGTGTATGATGATTCATGTAGGGTGGAATTTGATGAGATGAAGAAGTTTCTAACCACTCCACCAATCATACAACCCCCACAGTGGGAGATTCCTTTTGAGCTTATGTGTGATGCCTCTAACTTCACAGTTGGAGCTATCTTATCTCCGAGGGTGGAGGGACGTTCACATGTGATTACCTATGAATTGAGGAAAATGGATTCAACCCAATCAAACTAGACAACCATGGAAAATGTGTTTCTTGCTATAATATTTTCTTTATATAAATTCTGTTCATATTTATTGAGATCTAAAGTAGTTGTTTTTTCTGACCATGCAGCTCTGAGGTACCTATTGAAGAAGCTGGATGCAAATCCCAAACTTATCCGATGGATGCTCCTTCTTCAGAAATTTGATATTAAGATAAAGTAAAATAAGGATTTAGTAAACTTGGTGGAAGAAAACTTGAGTAGGATTACTCACACACTAGAGAATGACACCTTAGACCTGGTACCACTTCAGGTCACTTTCCTCGATGAGCATCTTTATTCCATCTCAGGTACACATCCTTGGTATACTGATTTAGTGAACTACCTTGTTGCCTCTGAAATCCTTGAAAATTTAAAGAAACATCCATTCCAAAAATTAAAAAGTGAGTCTCGGTATTATGTGTGGGATGATCCATACCTATGGCGCATGTGTAGTGACCAATTTATTAGGATGTGTGTTCCTGATCATGTGTTGGAGTATGTTTTACATTTTTCTCATAAACTTTCTTGTGGTGGACACTTTGGATCCCAACAGACAACTAGGAAAGTTTTGGACTCTGGATTATATTGTCCTAGCTTATTCCATGATTCCCATGTGTTTTGTAAGTCATGCTATCATTGCCAACACACTGGGAACATTTCTAGGAGATAAGAGATGCCCCAACAACCCATACTATTCTGTGAGATTTTTTATGTATGGGGCATTGATTTTATGTGTCCTTTTCCAAGTTATTTTGGTTTCTTGTATATTTTGGTTGCAGTCAATTATGTGAGTAAATGGGTGGAGGCTAAGGCCACCAGGATTGTTGATTCTCATGTTTTTGTGGAATTTGTCAAAGCCCATATTTTTTGCAGGTTTGGAGTACCGAAGGCCATCATCAGTGACCAAGGGACACACTTCTGCAATTAGAATTTTTCTTCCCTCCTTCAGAAGTATGGGGTGACACACAAAACATCAACATCATACCACCCTCAAACAAATGGTCAGGCTGAGGTTTCAAATAGGGAGTTGAATTTTTTTTGGAGAAAACCGTGCATCCAAATAGGAAAGATTTAAGAAAGTGTTTGGATGATGCACTTTGGGCTTATAGGATAGCATACAAGACACCCATTGGTATATCCCCATTTCAGATTGTTTTTGGAAAAACATGTCATCTCTCCATGGAAGTTGATCATTGGGCTATAAAGAAATGCAACATGGATTTGGCCCAAGATGGAATCCAACGGAAGCTGCAAATTCAAGAGCTTGAGAAGATTCAATTGTCTTCATTTAAGAACTCAAGTCTATAAAAGGAATGATCAAAAGTAGCTCATGATAGAATGATCCAGAAAAGAGAGTTTCAAGTTGGAGAGAAATTCTTACTCTATAGTTCACGACTGAAGCTGATTCCTGGTAAGTTGCGTTCTAGGTGGTTAGGTCATTATGTTGTGACTAATTTTTTTCGTTATGGTGCAGTGGAGATCATAGAAGAGGAAAAATGAAGGATCTTTACAGTCAATGGTAAATGTTTGAAGAAATACATTGAGGGACTTCCTACTGACGTAGTGGATTTCATCACATTGCATGACCCCATCATCACTTGAGCATATCAGGATATTCCTAACCATTTCACTTTTATATTATTTTCAATATTTAAAATTATGAATTTCATGTACGCATATCATCTCATGGGTTCACATTGAAAAAAATGCAATATTTTAACTGTGGGATAGGAAACCTTTTAGTTTAGTTATTTTAATTGTTTTCCTGTTTTTCAAAAAAAATTGTGTGTTTTTCAAATTTTGTGTGTTTATTTTTCAATTTTTTTCTTATTTTTGAAACTTTTGAGCTGAAATGATTATCATCACAATTTTTAGATCCATATAAATAAGTGAAACAATTTATCCCATGAAACTAATCTTAAATGAATGTTGAAAATGACTTTTTTTTAAGTTCAAATATTTAGCAATTTCATGAAAAGTACTCTGAATTTTAAATCCCATGCCATATCTCACTATCTTTATATTTGAAATCACTTTCTTGTGAGGCTTATGAACCATTATTTTCATATTCTTTACATTCACCTCACTTCTTAAGAGAACCAAACCATTCTTGATTTAACAAAAATTTGATTTATTCCTGTCAAAACTTGAGGGTTTGAGGTACTTGTGTTTTAAATGATTGAGGCATTATTTTTGGTATTAAAGCCCCTATTTCAAAGAATCCTTTTTAAAATGGACTACCATGAAAATTTAATTCTTGTAGACATTCGAATCCATGAAAAAACTATTAGGTTATCCACATTATAAGCCAATTATCCCTATACAACCAACTCTTGAAGTAAAATTGCATAATCTAATTGAACTTAAGTGTGGGGGAAACTGTCTTGTGTTGTGATACCACATTCTGTGATACTTTAGGTAGAAAATTAAATTCCAAAGAGATGTGTTTGATGATAAAGAAAATAATTATATTGAAATCTGTTCCTTTTCTAGAGATTTCATGATAAGCGAAGCTGTGCCTTTCTGGAGCTTCTAATAGAGGGAGAAAGTTGTGCCTATCTGGAGCTTTCAAGAAAGTCATGTTTGAGAAGATTGACATTTTTACTACTGAAATGTTGAATGATGTGAAAATTATTTTATTTTTCATGATTATGAACATGAATATATGACCTGGTGATTGAGGAGGATACCATATTTAAGTGAAAATTAGATTAATGCAATTTTTCTTCAAAAAGAGTCAATCCACCCTCATTCAGCCTCAAAATTTTTCACATCTAAATCCTACCCACTAAAATACACAGAACAAACCTAAAGAATAATCATGATAAATATATGTCCTTGAATCACATCAGGTGGTAATGCAGGAATTTATCAAGCCTATGGTGACCCTTTTATGAGTTTGGATGAGAAAGACATTGCTGAAAAATTGACATTTGTGTGATAAGAGAAAAATCAAGTGAGGTAAGTGTTTTATGCTTGGTAGGATAAATGAAGTGGAAATATATTGAATGATATAAATGGAGAACTTGAAAAAAAGGTTTTTTATAAGGCATGATATCTTTTTTTTCTTGGTGTGGAATTGTTGGATCTCAAGGATACATTTTTTTAATTTTTTTTGATAATATATTGATGTTTACTTGATATGAGGTTTTTCCCAGGAGTGTGAAAGGGTAAGTGTGGGGGAGTTGATAAAAAACATTTTTATTGAATATTTTATTTATAAAAAATGATAAAATTTCCTCACATTGTGTTAAATATGTTTATTTATAAAATATTTGGGATTATATCATTCATTTGAAAATTTGATGGAGATTCCAGTTTTACCCTTCATAGTGCACTGTAGTATTATGATGATAAATATTTATATATTTACTATTTGAACTTGAAATTTTGTAACTATGTTCCTGACTTAATGGTATATATCTTTTGTTCAGGACATTAAATCTAAATCGTGCATTTTGTTGGACTAAATGGACCATGAAGTCAAAGGTGGGCTGGACCCGACAGATTGGACAATGGTTCTGTATTTGGACCATAACGCCTTCATCTGAGATTGTATTGGGCCCAAATTTTTAGAGAACCTCTATAACCCAATTTGAAAAAAATAATTCTCCTAGAAGAACTACTGGTTCATGAATTTTTTAGGTCAAATGTGCGGTGAAATTTGTATTAAAATATTTGGTGGAGATTCCTCATTCACACTTGAAACCTCTTTAAACCTAGCCTCCAATCCACTATATAAATTAGTTTTTTTTATAATTTTGAGGGGTTGGGACGTGAATTAGGATATTGAAGGTATATTATAATTGGTTTCACCCAAATTCTACAACCATTTTAAGAGAGGTAGCTCTTGAAGCAAGGATCCCCTCATCGAAGCCTTCCCCTCTTCTTCATGTTGTAACGTTTTCATTTGTGTAATGAAATACTTTGTTATTATTTTATTTCTTATATTTTATTCTATTTTTTTTAAATTATATTCTTTTTTACTCATCCTATTGGGGTTGTAATCAATAGTGGAGATGATATTGGGTTATACCCTTTCAATCCTTTGCTCATGCAAAACGTCTCCACGATGACCACCCAACCCATGGAAAAGTAGTTCTCTTAGTGATCGATCTAACTTCTACCACATTAATTTAATTATTTTGAATCATTGAGATACTATAATTCACTTCATATGATCCATGAATTGATTTTTTAAATTATAATAAACTGAGCAAGAAATTGAACAATTAACACAAAAACACATGAGGTCGAGTATTGTGTAAATTGTGAGAGCACAAACTTAATCGGTGAAACAAGACCACGCGGGATAAATTTGTAGAGTTCAAATATGATACCTAAGCTCAATTTATCCTCATTTTCTAGAATTAATGTGTTCCTTAATTCACCACTGACCATTAGCTAAATTTATAACATTAATCATAGTAGGGTGTTGTGATTACATGTTCTAAAGATATCCTAGGGTTTAATTCACGTCATCTTTGTGGTAAGGTTAATTATCATATAGTTTGGGGGTTAACAAGTTAGGGGATCATAATTAATTAGATATTAATTTAAATGATAATGATTAATAAGTAAATGAAGAGGTATAGTTAGATCGATTATGCCTTTTAAAATATTTTCTAAAAAAACATCTTCTTGTTGTGTTGAATTTCATTTCAAAATTTTAAAAAAATTCAATTTTCTTCTAGAAAACTTCTTATAGTTTTATAAATGATAAACAACACCCATCCTTTCAATTAGAGTTTTTATTCTCATTTATTTTATTTTTTAGAATACCTTTAAAAAGTTTTTTTAATTTTCTTCCTCCTTTGAGAGACAACCTTGGTCAGCCACTCTGCTGCACCTAAGTAACCTGAAACCGAACATCACAGTGCCTTTTAGGGAACCATTGGGAGTTGTAGGGAAAAGTAAAAATGGTAACACAATGAGCTGAATCCATTTCACACCACAAAATCCAGCACTAAAAAAATAGTGAACTTGATGTGAATCTTTGAAATAAAAAAATGATTAGGCTATAATATGTTGAACCATTCCATTTGTCCTCATATGAAAAAAAAGTGACGAATCTGATGCAAATACCTATAATAACAGACAATTGGATTATAATACATTGAGCCATGTTGCTTTCCCCTTATACGCAAACAACATTGATAGGCTCGACGTAAACCTGTTAGGCCACTTTTCATTGTAAACCATATACAAACAAATTATTAAGACCATCATAAACTGGGATTCCTATAAGTCCATCCTCGTGTTTACAAGTCCATGTGAGTAGAATGATTGGAAAGGGAATACATGACAATTGGGTTAACCATGCATATCTGATTGAGAATTATTATGCCTATTATATAGCACTAATTGGTGGCCTTTTTCCTTATTGTCTGCATGCTTTCAGACTCCCGATCTTAGATAATGTCTTTATCTTCTTGCACTCGTTCTGGTACTTCATCCGCTGTTGTGAACCCCTGGGTTGTAAAATGGTCTTTCCTACCAAACAAATCTAGTAGCAGGTAGAAAACATAATTATTCGTAAATACCACTTGTCTGGTACAATCTCAAATATGGAAGCTGCTCGTGAGATTCTGCAATCATGGAAACTGAAGAGTCCTCGATGAAGGCTTCCACTAAGCCAGTGGCTCCTATATCCATGACCAAACATTTAGGGAGCCTATACTCAGAGCCTGAAAACTACCACCTTCTGTACCTGATGAAGGTGGATTAGGAGGTTAGATCCAGATCCCTTACAGTTTAGGCACCATCATGGAGGATTCATGGTAATTTCTGTCACCAGCATCATCGTACATGTACCTATCAACTGACCGCTGAAGGTACCTCCCAAAAGATAGTCGCCTTGGACACCAATGCATGGGCTACTCCAAGGAAGAATTATCAGAGAAAAAAGATACTGGATACCCTAGGAAGGGATAATATCCCCACTCCTACTGATAGTACCCACATCATACTCTAGCAGGGACCATCCAACATACTCATATCCCAGCTCACACAGAACAAGTCTGTGGGCGTATCCCCACAACAAACATGGGGGGAAATCATAATCCTACCCCCGTGTATGAAGCCCATCAGCATATCCTGATTTCACATGGAGAACAGATGTGGGAACACATCCCTGCTTCAATATAAGATATGTATCAACTGGCCATGAAGACGGAAAACGTGCGAGCTTATTTCTCCACACAGACTTTTCTAAAATTCAAATACATTTTAGCAATAGCTGAAGATCGCTGTCAGAATATTCCATCATTGTTGTAGATCAAGGGATAGGAACATACTCTTATATTTACAACCAGGATGACTCAACACTCTAATCATTATGATCAAGTTTTTGTATTGGATAAGGCACACATTATTTCTCCTACACTAGAGGATTATCAGCATATCTCGATGATGGGAGAGGCATCAAAGTGGGATCATAATCCCATTCCAATTGGGGCCAACCAAGTGAGAGTGACACACACTTTAGGATAGGAGCACATGACCATCGAATAAGTTCTAAAGCAAAATTTGGAGGCCTAGGGTCGGACCCATATCCCTGTTCTAGTCGAGGCTAACTTGGTGAGAGTGGTACAGGACTCGAGACATTCTCATATTATTGTCATAGAATCTACTCAGCATACTCCAGTAGATCACAAAAGTAAGGCACATATCCCTGCTTCCTCCAAATAACATCTAGGCTGACATCATTCCAAGGCAATACAAGAGGAGGCTCATCTTCCTTCTCCCATTCTTGAGGTCTGTCAACATATTATGGAAGGGAATGCATATTCGAACCAGGTGTATATTGATGATCCAACCAAGGCCAACTAGGTGAGATCAAAACATGCCTCGAGGTAGGCTTATAATCCTACCAAAAAAGACTAGTGGAAAATCCCAAAGGCTCAAGATTAGGACCATAACCCTGTCTTGATTGAGGCTCACCAAGTGAGAGTGGCACATGCCTCCGAACAAGCTCATATCCCTATTGAAAATGAGGCATTTTATCAACATATTCTGATAGCTCCTCAGCATTGGGATCATATCCCCACAACACTAGGTGGTTATATACAAATTTTGGCAACCATCTTAATATAGTCCCATATCCATGAACTACCACAAAAGGAAGGTTGGTATATTCCGACCAAGATGCATAAAATGACTCATATTTCTAATCTTCTCAATGCCAAAGTCCTTGAGGTTGTTTTAGACACACTCTTTACACCAAAAGGGTCTGTTGGATCTTCTATCGAAGCAGAAGTAGGAGACACTGATTAACACAATATTCCTCCTCTTCGTAATGTGGAGATAGATCATAGGGACTCTACTCCTGACATCCACCGTGGTCAACCTCCTCACGATGATATCTCCCATGGGAAAGGTAGTCCTCCCTTTTTCCAAACACCTCCATATAGAGTGGTGATCCAAACACTGAAACCTTCATATAGAGAGGTACTCAAAACACTAGGGTCAATTATATATAGTTCCCCATCAGCATTTGGTAGCACTCCACTCCTGTCAGAAGATGACCATCAGAGTCATATTTAATGGTATTACTAAATATAGGAATTTAAGTCTGATGAAGAAGTGACCAACATTGATATATGGGGAGAGTTAGCTGGAAACAACCTCTACATCATGTTCTGGACCCTTTCTACTTCTATCCATTAGATCCCCAATGAGCTAGAAAAGGAGTCCATTTCTTATCTACACCATAATATGTAGGCTACTCATGAGCAATGGAAGGATCAAAATATTTATTATCTAGGATATAAGTGTTACCTTCAGACCATCAAGATACTCTATTTCTAGCTCAACCTAGATACTATCTCTATGGCATGATATCCACAAAAGTAAAAGAATAATGCAAATTTGCAACACGGTTACTGCCATTGCATCATGACACTTCGAAAACTGATCTATGAAGTTACGTCAGTCGTCCAAATATGAGGATGGGGATAGTATAGAGCATTACACTTTACCACTCCCCTAGAACAACAAATCCCCTCAGACATGACATCCTACAAGTTTATATCCTTTGATGAAGTTAAGGGACTGGGAAATACTTGGGCTAGTTGGTCGCTACATCACAATGACCCCACTCCAAAAATGACTAGACAACACATACGGGGAGATAAGATAGCAAAAAGACTTCAAATTAGGCCCCTTAAGATAGTAAGAGGATGTTTGAAACATGAAGATCAAAGTTGCAATCACCTAGAAAACTACCCATAAGGAACAATCCTCATCATGAGCTGCCATTGCACCCAGCTCTCAGGAAATCAAAACTATGACGCATCATTGAGATCATATTAGAAGCTTCTATAGCAGCCATCTAGGAATGGACTTGACCCCCTGGGTGAGGGAAACATTTTACACTACCACCACCCATCAGGTCATCAGTTCCCGAGAAAATTCAGGATGTGCTTACATTACTCATAGTCAGACCCTAACCATCAGTGATGGGGGATTTATATCTCAATCACCATCTCTAAATTCATTATCCCCTAAAAGGGGATGGGAGACATTGGTAGTGATTCCAGATTACCTCAACCCCAACGGACTGGGGAAAGCTAAATCTTCATGTCTAATGACAACCCCTAATAAACCCCATCCTATAGGGATAGGGGATTTTTTCATCATCCTCAACACCACATAGGGAATCAATATTCTCTAGGTTTGGAGGATGAGATCAATAGTAGACATCTCACTAGTTATTCCCATCGCAAGACAAATCTATAGGTGGGTGATCATTCGACAACATTGATAGGAAATTACCTCAAGTTCACCATTCGTAAACCAAGAGGAGAGGAGTGTATGGTGAATGAAATAAAGCCATGCCGGGGTTTCAAGCCAAAATGGCACAATAATACCAAGGGTTCGAATGAATACCCTTATGAAAGCCTTACAGAACCAACTTTCCATGTGGAAAGCATTAGCACAATCACTATTTCTCGATATTCCTCTGTGAATTTCATCACTATTAATATGGAATAAATGGATAAAGATTCGGATATAGAGGGTCGCAAAAGGGAAGACATACCCAAGTGGGAGGGTGATTTGGATGCACCATATGAGGGTGTTCTCACTTGGAATCAAATAAGTATCCAAAATTTGGCCCCACCAAATAATGATTTTCCACCTCCTAGGAGGAACATCTCCAATGATAAAGGGAAATAAGTGACCACTCCTAGGTTTCCCTCTTTGAAAGATAAATTATCACAATATGAGAGTAAAATAAGAGCTCTCTAGAAAATCAATAAGGAGTTACTTAGGGGAAATATTTCCCTTGGGTATCATATCTAGCTAGAGATGAATATTATCCTTCCTATGCTTGATCTACCAACTAGAGCAGCATATAAATATCATATTGGTTACAGGTCTAGAAAACCCATCTATATGAACGAGGAATCTGGTAATGATCATGATTTCCTGCTGTTGTGGCAATAACCTATCCCTCTCCAGGGTAACACCTCACTCATATGAAAAATAGAGGATCAATGGGTGATGAAAGTGGTAACAGCTTATCGACCCCCACCCACTCTCTAAGGACAAGAGGTGGCTCAAAAATAGTACCTCTAAAGTTTCTCACTGCCATTGAATCCCTGGATACTTAGATGTAAGCCATCGAAGGGAGACACATGCTAGTGCAGCTTGAGAAGAATCCATATCCTGAATGGGTAGAAGATACCCCACCTCCACCCAACCTTGTAAATCCTAGATTTTCCACCTTCAATAGTGCAGGAGATCCTGGGCATCATCTCACACACTTTGTGTCTTAGTGCGGGCTGATGATGGGCCCTTGGGATTAGTAGGAGGTGACCAAGCTGAGGTGTTTCATATAGACATTGACAGGGCCATCCTTCATCTAGTATAACAGTCTACCCACAAGATCTATCATGGGATGGTAAGACCTTATTCATCAGTTCCTTTACCATTTCAGTTCAACACTAAGGAAGATGACGATCATATACCGGATGAACTACAAGCAACATGAGAATGAGAGGGTGTCCAACTTCAAAGAAAGGTGGAAGGGTCTAACCTATTTGCTCAATATCCATTGCTCACAAGAACAACTGCTAGAACTCTATGCTGAAAATATCTGGGATGAGATGCAGAAACCCCTAATCCCCATGAAATATACAGGTGGATTCAGAGATTTTTCTGAAACAAAATAGCGTCTTGAAGAGACTATTCAATAAAACTGATCCTAGTCTCAGCCCACACCTACATCATAGGGAAAAAATCCTGGAAGAGAAGAATCTATAGCTATCACCCTCAATCCTGCAATAGTCCAAGCACCAAGTAAATATCCAAACCACCCAACACCTCCTGCTGGCCAATGTTATTTGAAGAATCACCCTCAGTTAGAAGCATAGAAAAACTAGGGCCACCCAGAATTTTAGGAATGAATGAACAAGGTGTACTTATTCTGAAATGAGAAAGTCTCAGGATACTTCTTGGAAGCCATGGGCTACAACATGCTTGCACTTCTACAACCCAAAAATCATGATGAATTCAAATTCACTAACCATCACAATTACTACCCATTCCAAAGAAGGAAGGGTCATAATATCCAGAATAGTTTTGTTATTAAGGGTGTCCTTCAAGGCATGGTCGACTCCAGACAGGTGACATTGGACAATTATTGAGAACAAGTGGCTTACATAACCATTTCCCATTCATAGGAAGAAGAAGGATGATAGAAAGTTCCTACCAGGAAAGAACATAAGTTCGACAACTATAAGACATGTAAAATAGTTGACTGATCCCATGGATCCCCCAAGGCATATTTTCACAAACTCACAATAGTTCTACCAGTCAAAAAGCAAAAGTATAATGTAATCCCCAAGAGTGGGAATGACCACTAAAAGCATTAATAAACAGAAGATTAAGAGTCATATTCTTCCACAAAGCAAACTTTAACTCTTCCATATTTCTTCCCTATGACATCTACGACATGAGCACCACCCCACAAAATTGAATCCTCATTAGGCGAAGAGGTCATATTCAGTTCTGTCAACACAATACACTCGATGAACCCCCTATCCAATGATGAGTATGCCCCCCCAAATATGGTTTTTTCTACATATAAAAGGGGAATAGGAGGACTCATGTTCCAAATACGAGGATAAAGGGGAAGCACATATATGGCTAGAGTCATTATCCTGGTCATATCTCCACAGAATAAACATATGCAGTCGAGAATTGTGGAAAAGTGTTCTAACAAGCTCAAAGGAGGAAGGTAGGTTCCTCAAAGACCTTCCGTAGTTTCCTACACCTTATTGTATTGCAGAATTGCTTAGTAGGGGTTAAACCTGATCAACCCAGAAAATGGGGATGGCTAACATAACCTATGCCATTAGGTGTAGATACTCCCTCAACCTCCGTGCATGTCCCAATTCCATCAACTTCAGCCGCACTAGCTCTTGAGCCAAATGCCCAGGGGTAGCCCCATACCTAGAAATGGCGACCTCTGGTGAAAAATTAGGATGTTATGAAATTTCTAACCACAACCCCATTCAATCACTCAATAATTGATGTGATTCATATTTTAAAATAACTCAAGGAGGAGCTTGTTTAATCCCTCTAAATCCCATAGAAATTTGAGATAGAAGTCTCTGCATTTGAGGTCTATAGAGCAAAGACCATTTCCTTAGGATGTCATGTTTCCATCTCATTCACTAATCAAGATTATAAGGAGACCATCTAGGGACACATTAGACCCTTTTACATATCAATAAAACTCAATAACATCCACATCCAAAGGGTGTTGATCGACAATGGATCTGGGATCAATCTCATCCCAGCCCAAACCCTTTAAAGTTTGGGGTATGGATATGGGAAATTATCACCTAAAAAGATGAACATCCAAGGGTATGATAATAATGAGAAAATGACCCTCAAGAAGATAAATCTAGAGACCTAATTTGGGGAGATCACATCTGATGCCGAGTTCATGGTTATCCAATAAGACAACAAATATAACATATTTCTTGGAAGAACATGTCTCCAGAGCCACTCAATGGTACCATAAACATTCCATCAATTTTTAAAGTACCCCATAAATAGAAAGGTCAACATACTTCTCAGTGATAATTCTACCTTCAAGACTTGTAGATCCATATATGTTGAAGTGGAATTCTATAAGAAGGGTGGAAAGTAGCCGATGACAGATGATGTTATACAGGTTGCCTCCCCTAATGGTTTAGGGATGACTCTTTAATTCCCTAGATCATGATCAATGAGGATTAAGTGCTCCCCATAAACATGGTTGAAATAGCAGAATCATCCCCATAGGTCCAAACCTCTTCTATCCTCAATGACAGTCACCCTCTTATTCTCTTTACTTCAATTTAGATGACAGGGAATGATGATATTTATTCTAATAACCTCCCTCACCTCGATAGTGATGGGGAGTCCCCCAAACTGCAATCCTTATCCAAAATTGTCCCTACAAAATCAGAAATAGAAGAGGATGAGGTTGATCTTAGAAACTCCCTTCCAGTATTCAAGGAAGGTGTTTCCACCACCATATATTAGCTCTAGCAAATAAACTTGGGGATGGAAGAAAATCCATGACCTACCTTGATTAGCATCGCAATTCCCCTTAAAGAGGAAGAAATGTATATGACATTTTTGAAGCATCAATGATATGTGTTTGATTGGAACTATACAAAAATGACTAGGTTGAATCTAGATGTGGCTATGCACTATCTCTAAATACTTGAAGAGCATTGAGGCTTTAAGTAGACAGTCAGAAGAATGAACCCCTCTCATGACACAAATGCGGAGGCGGAAGTTAATAAGTTGATCAAAGTCAACTTTATCTTAGAAGTGCAATACCCAAAATGGATTTACAACATTTTCCCTATAAAGAAAAATAATGGGCAGATTAGGGTCTACATTGACTTTAGAGACATTAATTGGCATTTCCCAAAAGATGAATTCCCATTGTCAATCACAGAACTCTGGATCAATGTAACCACTAGTTTCAAAAACCTTAACTTCATGGATGGGTACTTAGGGTATAATCAGATCAAAATGGCCCCTGAGGATAAAGAATCCACCACCTTCTGGGTGCCCTATAGAATCTTATGCCACCATGTCATGCCCTTCAGATTAAAAAATGTCAGTGCCACACATTATCACTCCATGCATCACATCATTAAGTCATTCTTGGGAAGGATAGACAAGTGTTATGTCGACTACCTAGTCATCAAATCCCAACAACGATGTGACCTCTTCACGGATCTCCAAGAAATATTCGACAAGTTATGAAAACATAGTCTACAGATGAATCTATTAAAGTGTGCTTTTGGGGTAAAATTAGTTAAATTCATTGGTTTTTTGGTACACCATCATGGTATCAAGCCAGACCTGGAGAATACTAGTGCTTTCCTAGAAATGCTTCCCCCAAAGAATATAAAAAACTAAAGGGGATCCAAGGTAACCTCACCTACATTCAGAAATTCATAGACAATCAGGCTGGAAAATCTCTCCCCTTCAAGAGGATAATAAAGAAGGTGGTCGCCTACTAATGGGATGATGAGTTTCAAAAAGAATTTGAAAATCTCAAGTAGTATCTACTATACCCATCGGTTTTGATGCATCCGGTGGAAGGGAGTCCACTCATCTTATATGTGGCCTCTATGGAATGCTCAACAGGAACCCTCCTCACATAGAAGAATGATGTGTGGAGTGAGAATAGTCTTTACTACCTTAGCTGGACTATGCTGGGTATCGAGACCAGATATTCTAATGTTTAAAAGAACTATCTTTCACTCATCTTCATAGTGAAAAATATGAGGCATTACTTACTGCACCATGAGGTCCACCTGGTCTTCGCATCGACCCGCTCAAGTACATCCTTGGCCTCCCTATATTTACTGGGTGATTGGATCTATGGGGGGTCATTATGTAGCAATACAACATCAAGTTAATATCCCAAAAGCCAGTAAAAGGGAAAGATTTGTATGAATTCCTGGAGGCACATTCTTCTTTAGAAAATACACCGTAGGACATCGAGCTCCCAGACAAAGAGGTCTTCTATGCCCACGACACTCCCCATACACGGGAGATGTATTTTGATGGTGCATCCTAGAGTCATATTGGAACAACAATGGATAAAAAAAATCTCAATCAGGTTGGTCTAGGGGTTATATTTGTCTCCCCAGACAAATTAGTTATGGCATAATCTTTCTCACTATACAAAGGCTGCACGAACAATGAGGCTGAATACCGATCCCTCATTTCTGGGTTGGAACTAGCTTTACAACTGCACATAGCATACTTGAACATCAAATGGGATTCATAACATTTGATAAAGTAGATAAAAAGTGAATATTCCCTCAATAAGGAAGAACTACCCCCCTCAATGGCTATGTCAGGAGACTAATGGAAAAGTTCCCCTTTGAGCCCACATTGCATTATATACCTCTATCACAGAATGATCGTGCTAATGCACTGACTAATGCAATGGTTGTCTCGGAAGATCCTAATTTGTAGGAAGCGGCCTTCTACATAACACATCAAATAATGGTCTCATCAATCTTCATATATGATATGTAAGAGATAAGTTAGATCATCACCACTCTAGAGCATGACAAACCAACAACCTCCTCTAGGTGGATGGAGCCCATAATCAGCTATCTTCAGGACGAAACAATTCTGATGGATTGTGTTGGAAAGAAATAGATTTGGCACCAGGCAAAAAACTACACCCTGGAAGATGGACCAAATGATCATAAAATCCTATACAAGTGTGGATTCATTGGAATTCTCCTCAGGTTTATAACAGAAGGAAAAATCCTCACCATTATGAATGAATTCCACAAACGTTCCTACAATGCCCACCAATATAGAACTAGGATCTCCCACCTGATCATAAGGTTGGGGTATTAATGGAAGACCATTATACAAGACTGCATGGAATTCACCATAAAATGTCATGCATGAAATATTCTTGAAAACTTCATCAATTTTCCCCTGAAATTACTATATACATCCAAATATTCATGGCTATTCTCTATTTGGGGGATGAATGTTGTGGGGTTATATCTCCCATCCATAGTAAAGAAGTTCAAGTACATCCTTACTTCTATTAAATTCTTCTCCAAATAGGATTTGGTGATACCCCTCAAGGATGTCAGAATAAAGAATATCACCAACATTGTAAAGTCTCATATCATCACTAGGTTTGGAGTCCCTCAAACGATATTGATGGAAAATAGCACCAACTTCTGTTCTGCGGAGTTGAAGAAGCTATAACAAGAGTATAACATTTAATCCAATCACTCAGCTCGCTATCATGTAGCGGAAAATGGACAATAGAGGCCTTAAATAAGACCCTCTAAAACATACTCTAGAAGATGGTGAACAAGGATAATAATTCCTTGTCGAACAAACTCCTTCATGCCATATGGGCCGACCGTACCACCATGTATACTACTACATAAGTGACACCATACTCATGGGTGTAATCAACCAAGGCAGTGCTAACCATAGAGGTCCAACTACCCTCACTTTGAATAGTTGTTTTTGGAAAACTATCAGATGATTAAAAATCATAGAAATGGTTGGATGAGTTGGAGAGGCTAGATGAGAAGAGATTTCACACACTGCACAACCTTGAGGTCCACCAAAACTGGATAGTATGAGCCTTCAATAAAAAGGTTTGCCTCTATTTATTCCTCCAAAGAGAACTGGTGATATCTCTCATAACCCCAATGATACCAAGAAAGAAGCCCCCAACATTGTAACCTAAGTGGGAAGGACCTTACATCATATATAAGGTCTATCATAATTGAGCCTATTCGCTGGCCACCATGGATGGGGAGTGTGTCACACCACCCACCAATGCGAGATTTCTCATGATATACTTTTCATAATCACTAAAAATAGAGAATACACATTATTGTAAGTCACATATTCATCCTTGCTGCGTAAAATTATACTTCATGGAATGTCACACATGACAATAAACTATGCAGGCATATCCTCACCGCATGACGTTAAACTACATGGTCTCTCTAGAACTACGTATGACTTGATTCTCATTTTCAATGAGAAACCTAGGGACGCCCTGATCCTATATCTTGGACCATTGACCACACAATATAAAATACTCTTATACTATACTTCATGCCTTTGAATAGTGTAAGGGACCCTTGTTATTCCTTTTTTCACGTACCGAGCATAGCTCACGTGAGATTAGGAATTTCGTTAAGGGTTTACCTAGACAAAACTTGGCAAGAAGGATCAGGAAGAGCTCATTATCATCCTAAGTACAAGGAGGTAAAGGGTATGAAATGATTCCTCACTACATGATGTTAAATTGAATGGTTGATGTCCCCTACACAACATGAAGTTGTATGTTCCTATGGACCTCATCTGAGAGGAACACCATCACTGGTTCTAGTCTCCTACAACACGATCATCCCAAGAACTATGCACGGATTGATTCCCATAGTTATGGGATACATAGTGATGCACAAACCCATACTTTTGGGCTAATACATAGTATTATCTTTATTTCACATCGGGTGATCCCATGTCCTTACTGCATGAAATAAGACTTCACAAACCTAGAAAATCCATCTACACTCACATCAGGTGACCCACATCCATACTGCATGACGTTAAACTACATGTAAATTCATTCTTTCTACATGATGTTAAACATAAAGGTTATTCTAGAACTATGGGTGTCTTGATTTCCACCCATATGAGATATGTAGGAATTCCTGAGCATTTAATCTTTAGGTTTAGCCCCAGGTATGGCAAATCCTTCCTTCTTTTTGGCCTCTTGGCCTGAGCCCCTTTCAGGTATGTATGGTGTGGTGTAGATCTATTTGGTCCTCATTCACACCGAGTTTTCTTTATCACACCATGCACATCCCCTTTGGGACATTTTTCTCCTACCTTCTTCCTTACCACATGACGTTAAACTACGTTGGAGTTTATGATTACCTCATGATGGTAAACTGTATGGTCCTTTAAGAACTACGTGTGGTTTGATTCTTGTCGGCACATGATACATAGTGATTCCTAAACTTCCACTTGTGGGACCAATCATAATATGGTCACAATTCACATTGGTTTGGCTTCATCCTTACCACATGACATTAAACTGCATGGAAGTAAGTCCTCGATGCATGACATTAAACTAAACAGTCCTTCAAGAACTATGTGTGTCTTGATTCTCACTCCCATGAGGTACGTAGTGATGCCCAAATTTTCATCCTTGGGCCGAGTTGCAACATTACCAACATTCACATTGGTTCTCACGTACTTACCACATAAATTTAAATTACAAAGAAATGAATGTCCTCACTACATGAAAATAAACTATGTAGAACAACTCCATCACCCTTCCTTATCAAAGGAACACAAGTGTCTAACCCTAAATAACCAGAGAACAAAGTGCTTCCATCAAAATTTTAGGCACCTAAATCCATGTCCCACACTTCATGTCTCATGTATCTCAGTTTGTCACAAATCTTTCACTACCCTTGAATAATAAAAGAGAACTCTCTATTTGGCCATGCTATTGATGCAAGGGATCAGAACCACCACCTAGAGACATTTTGGCATAGTATATAAGAATTTATGATTCTCATGAGCCTATAGTCATTAAGGTGGAACCCAACACCCCATAGCATTATAGGTTATCCTCATAATTATTGTACCATAACATCACTCATGACTTGAGAACCTTGATCCATGGTTTATGAAACCTCTACCACCTGCTCAGAGGGACATTGGAGTACTCCTGACCCTGGGTGTCCTAATGATCCTTTTTTGTAACATCCCCATACCAGGTCCAACTTGCATGACCTTACACCTTGGTCAACTTTGTATGACCTTAAACCCTAGTACATAGTGGTCCAAATTGAAAGACCTTAAACTTACAATGAAATAGACATAAAACTCATCAGGTTGAAAACCCATTAAGGGTGACCTGAACTAAACTTGAGTGATCTCCCACTAAAATCGTCATCTCTAGAGTTTAAGAAAAAATCGGGGCATAAGTAAATAAGGTATAAATCTCACAGGATCTACTCTATACCCCTAATAAAATCCAATCTATTCTCATTAGACCCCCTGGTCTAGGAAAAGATGAGAAAAATGATTCACCACATCTCATCATCATGAGAATATCTTCGACAAGTGGTGGTTCAACTTTAAGGGTGATCAAACCCTTCTTGGATCTTACATTTTCCATATATCCCACTTCATGATCTGAATCATCTTAGGCTGCCTCAAATCTTTCATTTTCTCTGAAGAGGAAAATATATATATCCGCCTGGCCATGCTACCAATGTAGAAGGTATCAGACCCACCAATTAGAGGAATATTGGACCTGTATAAAGAGGTTTCTGATTCTTGTGAGCTAGAAATCATTAGGGCAGAACTCCGCACCCCATTGAGTTATTGGTTTCCTTTGGGGTGACTGTCCCATACCTTCCTCATGACATGAGTGCTTTGGAATATGATTTATAGGATCCATATCAGACTATCCAAGCAGATCTAATATCCTCAATGTTGCATCACCATGTTTTGTACCCATTCTCAAAGCCGTAATATGACCCATTCATTATTGAATGTTTTGGTGGCCCACAACTCGTGATTCAAAGCCGTAAGATGTAGGGCTTGATCTGTTTAATTAAGATCTATGTTTCCCTAGGGTGTCAGAACCTATCCTGGATAGACTTCCATCCATATACAACTTCACCATCTTAATGTTTTATCCACCATAAATATTTTATATCCCCTTGGAAGGAAAAAGAGATCTCTCCATTTGGCCACGTTACCGATGTATAAGGGCATAGACCCACTGACTGGGGACATCTTGGCCCAACATAAAGGATATTGTAATCCTTATGAGCCTCATAAACACCTAGGAGGGATGTGAAACTCCATAGTGTCATGGTACATACCTGACATGTCTACCCCATTCCATATCATTCATATTAAGCTTATGGGTTTTTGATTTACATTACCCACATCCCAACTATCCAGGTGGGCCTAGATTCCCTAGTATTTCATCCTCAACCATATTCACCCCATGAATATTCCATAGCCCTTGGAGAAGAGTGGATATTATTTTTTCTTGTTCATGCTATCGACGCACAAGGGACTTAACCCGCCAGCTAAAAGATCATCCCCATTTACATAAATGAAACTACAATTCCTATTAGCCCTTTAAGTACCATGGAGGAAATCAACACCCCATAGTATTTTGAGTCATTTTTGGCCTACTATCCCCATATTACAAAAAATATATGAGCTAAAATACACGAAACTAAAAGAGACATGTGGTCTGAGCTAAAATACCCTAAACTAAAGTTGTGGGTGGTTCGAGCTAAAATACCCTGAACTAAAGCAGCATGTGGTCCGAGCTAAAAAACCCTAAACCAAAGAAACATGTGGTCTAAGCTAAAAGACCTTAAACTAATGCAAAATTTGGTTTAAGATAAAATACCCTAAACTAAAATAACAGGTGGTCTGAACTAAAATAACCTAAACTAAATAAATAGAAGGTCCTAGCTAAATGATCCAAACTAAAGAAATAGGTGGTCTGAGATAAAGACCCTAAACTAAAGCGTGTGACAATTTTCATGAGGCCCACTATATGGCCCTATCATGCTCGAGATTCTCTCTACGGATATTCAAAGCACTCATAATTCATGGAATATATCCTTCTCAAATGATCTCCCTGCACACATGACATTTGTTCCCATTCACTACAATGAAAAGGATGGATATCTTCAGTAATTCGTAAAATATAAAAAAATGTAATTCCATGCACATCATAGATAATGGAAAAGGTGAGTGATGTCATATGAGGACCAAAAAATTGGTTCATAAAATTCCACATAAATGGAGGGATATCTATGAACTAAAGCCTCTCATATGAACCAATGTATGATTGAAAAATTCTTCTTCCATCATAACATCTTCTCAGATGAGTCTTTCAGATCAGAAAGTCTTTTCTCCAGTAGATCCATAGATTGACACAACTATTCAACAGACCCAGTATCCACCTCCATAGTGTACTTTAACTCCTATACTTTGGTAACAACATCAATCCCGGCTTCCTATACCACATCCAGAAGCCCTTACTTCTACAACAAGGTATTTTTTGATAACTGGAGTGCATAATGAAACTAGGATAGCTCTATTTGAAGATGATTGATTTTATACTGGAGGTGACCAATCTAAGACTCCCTAGCCTTAATCGTATCCTAGTGAGCAACAAACTCAATCATTCTCTGAGTAGATTCATTCAAAGCTTCACTTCAGCGCTACTTCACTAAGGAGGATGCCTCACTAGCTGACCTTCCTAAGTAATCATCATATGAATGCAGTCAGAGGAACTAAACACCCAACGAGATGGAAGATTAAAGTTTGGGAAGGTAATAACTACATCATACACCATACCAAACTCATAAAATGGAATTCGGTCAGATAGGGGATAATATTGGATGCCGTGTGAAATGAACCTATAAAAAATCTTGATATCATTACACACATGATATCAATCACTGAAATTGCAATTCCTAGAAGTCATAGCCCTTTGATTAGCCATAGAAAAGGAACCTTGATGGGATCTAGAAACCATCTAAAAAATAAGTAAGTGGCACATGTTATATGAAAAATATAAATTCTCGACAAAAATATAGGCATGAAAATTCTCCAATGGCATCAAGCACATCACATGATCCATCCAAGGGTTCTCAAGCCACATTAAGGAGTTCACGAACCACCTGGTCTCCAGAAGACTCGTGGGGTGTATAACTGCTATGAGGCCACAAGAATGTCCCATGATCTCCTTGGAGGCTCGCGATCATAGGATATATACATGGTCACACAAATCAATCAAGAGATCAAGATGAAGAAACTCGTGAAGTCCTCATGAAAACTACCTATGTTTATGGAATTACCGAAGCTTAGTCCACAATTGAGGAAGATGAGTGTCTGAGAAGAAATAAGTTTTACACAAGAGCAGGGATCGAAATCTGGAATCATGACATAGAATCATTGGAAGGGCTCACAATTAGGGTTCACGGTGAGACCTTACAACAAAGATGTAGTAGGAGTGCTCTAGAGAAGGAGGGGCCGGTGGAATGAAATTTCCACAACACCCCTCTATATATAGGTGGTTTGTAGAATACCAAAGGTCACCTGATAGATAGAACATTTCCAAAGATCATGGGTTTTCAACACCACCAAGGACTCTGGTAGGCATTTAGTTATCCTCAGGACTGAGTCCTTGTCCCCTCAGACATCACTCTTAAGGGGGTCTATTTGTTGACGCCCTCTAGATAGGCACCAAAAACCCAAAAAGGAAGAAACATCTGAATGTGGATATTATATTCCCTATGAGAGAAAGTAAGAAGAGGATGGTTAAAGACTCGTTATTGTGTGACCATTTCAAGGTCACACCAAGTCTCCACGCAAGACTCCTAACCCATAGCAAGTATGGCGGATCCCTCCTCAATGAGCACCCTTTTTCACCAGTGGCCGAACGGTGACAACTGCATGAGCATCCCCTAGGCCAAGCTTTTTATCATTGTAAAGTACCTTAAAAATTATCTAGAATCCATCAAAAATAAAAGGAAGTAACATTCTAAGAAAGAAACCCCTGATATTCACATGGATCATGTTCCAAATCATCATTGGGAAGAATAAAATCCATAGATGATATCTAATCCATCTTTTGAGACCTCTAAGCCTACTTCACAAAGAACGAAGGAGATAACTAGGAAGAGGAGAGAGGGGATTGTGGTTGTTGAAGAATATGAAGCGCGCCCTTGAAGACATGAAACACACCACAGCCTTTCTTGTGCTCATCATGAAACCCCTTTGGCTCATCAGCCACACCACATAGAAACCATTAGAGAATTACATGGAACTCTAAGGATAGATGCATGGTTTTTTCCTCAATACTTGCACACTATCATATGATCCAAATTGGTCAAATGATACACCACTAGAAAATTGAGTAAAAGTCATATATATTACTCGAGAAAACTCACATACCTAATAACCCTTGTCATATAAAATAAAGGGGATAAAAAGGGAAGAGACAAGTGGTGTCCGTGGTTGCTGAAAGACATGCTATGTGCCCCTCAAGCCATCTATGAGACTCCGCAAGACCTAAGTGTCATGAATTTCTTTTTTCACGAATCCCCACTGACTTGTCAGCCTCACCGTAGGGAAGACCATGCACATGTCTAGGATGCTCTGTGATGATATAAGGAAAAATGAATAGGTTTGACCATGGAATGATAACACACCACCATAAAACCCTTATTGGTCATGTGATACATCTCAAAAAAATAGAGGAAATACCCTCAATACCATACGTACAATATCACGTGACTCCCGAACATTTTTAGATAAAATTAAGGAGATAGAAAAGGAGAAGGTGAGCATGATTCACAATCACTAAGGGGAATGCGATGCACCCAACACACCATCAACACAGACCCAAGACACCCACAAGGCAAGCCATACAAGGACTCACAAGTGTCCTCTGATAGGCATTTGGATCTTTGAAAGACCCTTGGACATGTTTAAATGACAACTTTAAAGTCCTCCGACATTAAATTCTTCAATTGTTGGAAATAATCCAATGAAGTATGGATGGAATTGCGACCGCTGAAAATTAGTTTGCGCCCTTAACACGTCCACCGTAGAGGCTCACAGAGCTGTGTAATGCCAAACCCTACATCGACTCCAGCCTAGACTCGCACGATATTCCACACACAAACCAGTGAGTACATGTGGTGTATGAGCCTAAAAATTATCTAATCCAACTCAAAAAATGGTTGGTTGGTTCATTGGATGGTTGATCATATGATAGAAGTTTGGACCTAGACTACTGCTATGCACGTCAGCGCTCAGACTCTGGGATTCTACACATATCCGATCATGTGATCAGTTGACTTTCTTCTAGGTAATACAATGGTTTACTGCCAGAGAAGTCATGCGCCAGGCATAAAACTCTCCATGTGATCAATAAAAGATCACGCAAATATCACATGTTCTCTAGATCACGCTAGACCCCAACAAACTAACACTAAATCAAACCAAGTTACTCACAATACAAGAAAAAAACTAGGATTCGAAGTGGTATAACCAAGTGAAAGACATTATCATGGACCTCCTCATGATTTTCATGAGTCAATCAAGATAATGCAATGATACCAAGTTGTGTGACATAGACCTCACGAAATCCCTTTGACATGTCATCTAGAATATGTGGAATGCTTTAGAAATGTTGGGAAAAGTCTTTCAGACCCTTCACTAGCACCACTTGGATCTCGCAAACCCTATGGGTTCATCAACCTAGAGTCTTGATGCCCTTAGGGCACACCACATGAATCATATAATATTCCCCACTCAAGTAGTTTGAGTCTTGTCGACACATATGGGCATGACAATCCATCTCCTAAAGTGTACCCCCAGACATGTTGGCCTAGTCTCATGATATATCCCCAAGGTGTCATCCAAGACATGAGAAACCCCCTTGATATGTTGGCCTGATCTCATGATGTCCCCCCAAGGTATCATCCATGACATGCGGCACACCTTGGACCATGCCACCATGGATCTTGCGACACCCTGTACAAGTGTCGAGCCATGCCACATGATAACATCCAGGGTAATCCAATATGGTCATGCGAAAACTTCTAGATAAGAAGGCCTATTTCACTAGAGAAGACTCAATGTATAAGACCCTAAATATCCAAGAAAACTATGAGGAATATGATTCCCTTCATAACCAGGATATATAGGATGCCTCTTTAAATACCTGAGCTCCATATAAAACACTCCAAGGACTAACCCAATATGTAGATCCCATATTTACACACAATGAAGCTGATCATGCACTCACCCTTGTTTCTCAAAATGAGCATGGCTCACATGGGATTAGGGGGATGAAATGAACACCTCATTTGGAATCAAACACCTATTCACTCGGAGAAACCTCAGTGTGTAAGCCCCCAAAATATCCAAGAGAACTACAAGGACCCTGATTCCCTTCATAACTGGGATACGTAGGATTCCTTCTTAAAGGATCGAGATATATATCAAACACTCCAAGGACTTCCCCAATATGCAGATCCCATATCCATATGTTATGAGGCTGATCAGACACTCCCCCTTGTTTCTTGCAATGAGTATGGCTTAGGTGGGATTAGGGGGATGCAACAAACAGCTTTTTAGGAATCAAAAACCCATTCACCAGGGTGTCCTTAGTGTATAAGTCCCAACATAAAAGAACTACAAGAACTCAGATTCCCACTATAATTGGGATACGTAGGATATCTCTTATATACTAAAGCTCAAATATTTGGAATTTCAACATCCCCCATATTATTCCTTATTGCATGACGTTAAACTACTTGAATCAACCAAAAAATGTGGATTTTGATTCCTATAATAACTAGGATACGTAGGACGCCTCATAATTGCTCAATCCCATCCTAATAATATCAACCTCCTCTATAAAAGTGATCATAGCCCGAAACACTTGATCATTTGTTTTCAGAATATAAGCGACTGATCATTACTAGAAAATAATGAAGAACCTTAGATAAATATAGATGGATTCAAAAAAAGATATCCCAGTCTATTTCACATAAAAGAATGCTAACCCAGAACAGTTTTGTTAGGGTAACCATACCTGCATTGGGATTAGGAATAGATTCATGAACATGTATTAAATCTATAAGAGAGTCCCATAGTAGGTAAATATTTCCCCCAAAATGGTATGATTAGCCTAACCTCCCATCTTCTTAACCAATATGAGTCCCCAAGTGTCGCTGGTCCTAAAAACCCAAATGGCCTCCGATCTTTGGAAAGTAGGTCCATGTACAACTATGGATAGGGGAACCATTGAGAGTTTTAGGGAAAATTGAAAATAGTAACACAATGAACGAAATCCATTCCATGCCAAAAAATCCCACAAGAAATAGTTATTGATTATTTTTTATTATATAGCCTATTTAGTTTCTCTAAATATATGGAATAGTCTCCATAATGGGTGATTTATTCCCTCATCGCTAGTCAATAGACTAGGGAATGTATGAAGGAATACCTAATGTTATATAAAACAAAATACAAGACACCAGTTAGTGGTATAGGCTATGGTATCACAAGAATCTTAAATTTACTACATTGGATTCTTCTTATACCCCCAAGACACCAAAACATATTAATTAGCATGTAGATAACAAATACTACCAAATAAATCCTTTAGGTTTCTTAAAATCATTTAAAATTACATGGAATATATAAGTACCCAATTTTTTTTATTTCCATGTATCTCCATTACCTATTGATTTTGAACTTCATTTTAGCATTATCCAAACATCATTTAATAGATATTTTCTATATATAATATTTTCCTTTAGATATAATAATTCAGGTATGTAATCTCACTTCATTCATCCATCCTATACTTAATAAATCTGCTCTAATAGTATGATTTCTTTGGATATGTATGATAACTTAGAGAATAAAGAATATTTACATCATGATATATAAGATATCATAGATTATATGTATAATTTTTTATGGCTATATTAATAATATGAAATTCTATTTTGAGATTATAGAAGACACATTCATGTGATATGAAAGATAAGGTTAATCTCTATAAATTGATACATAAGATTATGTATTTATTATATATTCTCAAACTTTGAATATGGGGAGATTTTTGGAGAATTAAATCAGATTATTTTTAATATAATTATAAATTAATAAATATCAAGAATATTGTTAATTATATTCATGATATAATCTAAGATCATATAAATATTATTATTTTGTGGTAAGATTATTCATAACATATGAGTTTATAGAATGTAATAATGAAAATTTTGATAAAAAGTGTAGAGTTTATCGAAGATTAAAGAGAGTATTACCCTCATATTTTTACATTTCAAAACAATATATATGGAACTTAGAATTGAGAATATATTAAATAATGGTTTCTTCAGAAATATTTGACTTGTGATAAATTATAGGATCATTTGACTAAATATCCTATAGTTTTTATATTTGAAATATTGAAAAAATATTCACCTAATATTATTGTGATTTTCTGAATTGAAGATCTTGAATATGATAAATTAATATAAATTTACTTCTATGATTAGTAAAATAACTCATGTTTCACAATGACTATTTTTATGTTTTAAAATATATGTATAGAGAAAGACTATTAGATTTCAAAATAAAATTACACATCATGAAAAAATATTTTTCATGAATTCTATAAACAATATAGAGAGGTAAACAATATAGAATAGTTGAAACCTGAAGGAAATCCCCATAGGCTCAAATTATCCAATATAGATAACTCCTACCATAAAGTATTTAACATGAAATAAAAGAATTTGGAAGGAAATAGAGATTATCATGGGAAGTGTATAAAGCTTTTTATTTGATGTATTGAATGACGAAGTATGAGAATGGTGGTGTATATATAGTGTGTAAAGGGAAATATGACCATTAGGGTATGAATGTTACATGACCATTTCTTGATAGTTCCAACATGACCATTTAATGGTACACAAAGTAGTAATAAAACCAATAGGAAGAGTAAAAATACCAATGGAATAGTAAAATAATATTTAGAATTAATATAACTATTATTATAATAATATAATTAAATAAAAATAATAATAAGATAAAATAAAATTTTAACATATAGAGAGGACTGACTGAAAATTAACTTCTTTTTATCAAAAAAACTATTAAGGGAAAAGTGAGAAACCAAAATGTAACACCCCGAGCTTCCATGATACGCTTCTCATTCAATAATGTAATAGCTTGCATTGTACGCAACATCGAGTTCTAACACACTGAAACTAATCAAAGTAGCCGTTATGAATAGTAATAAACACTTTTTAAATTTATAGAAATTTTATATTTCAAAATGGACTTCATTTTTGTATTCCTAATATTCAAATTAGCCTATGTTGAATTTTTTGTAATTTTCTGAGAACTTCAAAATTTTTATGAATAGTGAAAAATACTTAAAACAAATTTTTTAATCAAAATAATTTATAGTGATAAGTTATACTATTGAGTGGTTTTAAAGTATAATTAGAATATATTTTTACCATTTTATCCAATGGTGGTCATTAGAATTAATTTCACTTTGAAATTGGACATAAACAATTGTCAATCTTTTGATATAAATTATTTCATAAAAACACGCTATTTGTTATGATAGCGGGAATTAATTATAAAATTAATTAATGAAAATTATATGTTTGTAATTTCATAAAATAGACATAATTTTTTAATTCGGAATATAAATTATAGCTTAGGGTGAAATTTTGGCATTGTTCTGAAAAACTTTAATTTTTGATGAATAGTGAAACCACTAAGTGGTAGTTAAATAACTGATTTTTCGTTTAAATGAAATATTACCACTTCTGTGATTTAATTTTCAAAAATCCGACATACATGGTTGTAATTAAGAAGTAAAATGTGGTTCAATGAGATTAAAATAATTTTTTGGTGAATAGTAACTTTTAAGTTCTTAATCGCGATTAGAGGTAATTAGTGTAGTTTAAGGTAAAAATAATGTTTTAATAATATGAGATGAGATTTACACATGTCCTACCCTCATTGGATGTACCATGGCCGACCAAGACAATCCATGGGTCAACTTGGGGACCCCATGGAGCCACTGTAGTTGGAAAATGACATAAATACCTTTTATTTAATGTTAAAGTAAAAAATGACACAAACATGAAATGTTTTACTAAAACATTTTTTACATGGGGTTATACAAGTCATATTTTTTATTATAAATAGTCATTGGAAAGATAAAAAGATTTCCTACATCATAGTATTTTTTTTATAATTTTTAGACATTAAATAAATTAAATTATTTATGACATCATGATGATGCAGCGATGACCTCATTATTTAATGATTTAAATAAAATGAGAAGATAATGTAAAATCCAAGGCTTACACTTGTCCAAAGACTATTGTATGAGGATATTTAGAACCCTTATCACCTTATCCTCGAATTATACAAGTGTGGGACCTTTATAATCCGAAAATCATTGTATAATAGAATAACATTTCATTACTTTCCAAAAGTGCCCCTCCTCTCCACTTATAAAAGGCCCCCACCACTCCCACCTTATTCACACCTTAAAGCCATTTGGATCGGCCAAACTCTGCCCAAATACTCTCCCAACATCCCTCACTTACTCCTAGAAGCCTCACTTTGGTCAGAATTCTTCCAAAGGAAGCCTTTGTCGCAAATCAAAAAGAGTTACCTGATTTTTTCGGTAATGTATTCTCTAATGTTGTTTTGTTTTATTTTGCTTCTCCAACCCCTTAAACTCTTTTCATTCCTTTATTTTGTAACAAAACCAGTACCTACAATATACTAGGATGTTGTTATGATAAGGATTTGGTTTACACTTACACGCACCTTCGTCTAATGGTTAAAGAACATACTGTTTCTGTGGGTGGCGAAATACTGCCTCACGAAACGATGATTGTTCAAATTCTTTTAACACCTATAATGGTGGCCATTTTGATGACACTATTTTAATATATGATATATATATTATGTTTATGTTTTCCTTATTCTTCTGTATTTCTCATTTATGGCATACTTTATGATTTCCATTATGGGTAAACGCGATAATTTCATTTTAGGAAGTGCGGACTACCGCCCCCTCAAAGTGATGTGAATCGTTAATGCCATATGTGGGATGTATAAAGGATGGGGTAAATGATATTATATATGATATTATACTGGAACTATATTATACCTTTATATAATTATGATTTCATTCCATTAAATACGAAATATAAATGAAAGTAGCGTTCATGCGTACGTACGGATTACCGTCTCCATGAACGGTGCATTTCATTTATTACCTCTAAATGTTACATAATATTATGAATGAATGTATATACTGGATATATATGATATATATGACATCTAAATCATGAATATAATTCTGGAGATAATGGATATTCTACCACATAAACAACTTGTAATTATAAGAAGTTTATTGTTGACTCAAGTACCAAAGATCGACAAAACGACCGTTATTAACTTAAATAATTACATAATGTTCATAACATGGTAATAGGTGATATAAAAGGAATAATGAACATAAAAAAGGTTCTTAAGTAAATAGAAATTAACTCTAGTTTATTATTCAGGAGGTTAAAGAACGGTCGAGTCAGGACAAGACGCAAGGTAAGAGAATTTCTTAACCCAACTTCCATTATTTGGGTTAATCTCCTACTTTCAAATTATGTCATGATATTATTATTTCTTATTTTGTATTCTTTATGTGTACCTATAGTGAATACACATAATAGATCTATTTTATTTTAAAAATGATCTTTTTAAGGACTTCGTCTCAATCTCCTTTCATTGAGGCATATTTGGTTTTATACACAACTTTCTTTTATACGGTGTATAAACCCCTTTGACTTTTAAGTTTATTCAAAAGGAATCTTTTTTATACGAAGAGTTTTACTAAACGACAAAAAGGGAATGTTTTTCTTTCCGTACTTATGTGGCAACAACGACTTCTCCACCGCCGTGACCATTATTTGAGTTTCAGCTTCCTCTACAAGCCATCATTTTTTTTAATAAAAAATAAATACAAAGTTTTAACTTTCTTTTATTTTGGTATTGAAAATGGTTTTGAAAGCGTTTTTATTATATCAATGTGCTGTATTGATATCTTGTGATTGAAATGTGGAAATTTTATGTTTCCTTTATGCATGTTTTATGTGATACGATTATGTTATGGTTTATGATATGTTTAAACCTATTCATATGAGGAATGCATTGGACTTAATAAGTGACGGGTGGAGCCCGCTATAGCTCCTCGATGCATCGGTAGGTCTCATGAGATAACTAGACATGGAATTGGCCGAGGCCCTTTCCCCACTTGATTTGTGATTTTGGCCGAGGCCTTAATCATTTTAGACGTCTTGGCCAAGGCCTTGACAAAATGTTTCAGAATGTCTGGCATTATGCATTCCATCATTATGAAAATGGTTATTGATATTGCATGTGATTATTCGACCAGTAGAATATCCATGTGAAGAAGTAAATGGAATTATCTCATTTTACTTTTGCCATATTATGTTGATGTTCATGTTTAAAAGGCTTTTGTTTTAGTTATACATTGCCTTAAATGTTTATGTTTATTTATGAAAGCTTTCGCAATATTGTTATCCTTACTGAGCATCTGATCTCACCCCTTTCAATGTTTTAATATTTTCCAGGATGTGAAGAAGTATTTTATGAATGACCTGCAGGGATAGTCAGAAGAGGATAAGAGTGTGGACTATGAAGACTTGGTTATTAGTTTTTCACTTTATGATGTAATGTAACATTTATGAATGTATCTAGTGTTTCCAAGGCTACTAAACTAATTGGTCTTTCGAGACTTGATCTTTTGTGATCATGCCAATGTTACGAAGTAATGAACTGACTCTGGGTAGCTGGGGTCGGGGCGTTACAGTTGGTATCAGAGGCAGTTTACTACCACCCTTGGAAGCTAGATTTAGATAAACTCTGATTAGAGCACATAGCTCGAAGATAGACTTTAAGGATTAGTATAGAAGAACTTCCTATAATTTTTGTATTATAGAGATTTTGTGAGTTTTCCGAGCAATACGTCCCTGTCTGGATACGAGCAAGTAGAGGCGGCTCTGGCACAGATGTACCTAGGGGTAAAACCCGAAAACACCGCTTTGAGCTAGACTCGAACGGGAACTGGTGCACGAAAACGGGCCTTGCTACACTCTTGGTTACAACACTCCCGGGGGATATGACTTGGATAATTCTCATTTTCTTTATAAACCACTATGAAGGGTTATGAGTATATAATTCCTCAAAGAAAACATTTTTATGGATTATATCCATAAATAGTTCAATTTATGTTAAGTATCTTACAAGTATGGAATTATGTATTTTGATTTATAAACTAATATAGTTTATGCCATTGTTTAGAAATGGCGCCTAGTGGAAGGAATGGAAACCGTATCAATGCACGCACTCCGTGTAGGGATTGCCCTCCTGCTCAAGATAATTATTGTGGAGCTAGAGATACAACTGGTGCTGATCAACTTATTACCATACTGGGACAACTCACTCAGGTTATGAATAATAACCTTACTCGTATGGAGCACCCTGATCCGCAACATAGAGGATCAATGTTAGACCGCTTCATGAGGCAACAACCACCAACATTTAATGGGGGTACAAATCCATTAGTAGCTGAGCAATGGATAAACTCCTTAGAGAAAATATTCCACGCCTTGGGGAGTAGTGAAAGGGAAAAGGTTATCATGGCAGTTTACCGCCTCACTGGAGATGCTGAACAATGGTGGTCATTGATTCAAAACACAAAGGAAGATGATGACATATCGAATATGGAATGGAGGGAGTTCAAAGATCTTTTCTTAGAAAAATACTTTCCTCATGACCATAGAGAAGATATGGAAAGGCAATTTCTGAGTTTGAAACAAAAGGAGGATGAGAATGTCGCAAAGTATGAGGCCAACTTTACAAGGTTAGCGAGGTATGCTACAGATTATATACGTAACCCAAGAGGTAAGATTGATCGTTTCTTTGATGGGTTAAAACCATTTCTCTGTCGAGCTTTAGTATCAAAATCGTTCTCAACATACGAAGATATTGTCTCATGTGCTATCAAGACAGAAAAGGAATTCTCTAAGTCTTATGACAACAAAGTAAAGCAAGAGAAGAAGAGAATGGTGGAACAAGAGATAGATAAATGGAAAAAGGGAAAGAAGGATTTTCCATTATGTGATAATTGTGGGAAGAATCACCCTAGTACTTGTCTAAAAGGAATGGGAGTTTGTTATAAATGTGGGGAAAAAGGTCACCAGGCACGTGATTGCAAGGGAAAGAAAGAGGCTATCAATGTTGAATGCTACAATTGTAGGGAAATGGGGCATTATGCAAATGAATGCCCTAAGCGTCAGGGAAACTTACCTCAGAAAAGGCTAAGGGATCAAAGACAATCTTATGCTGTTACTACAGTTGAAGAAAAATAATTAATGTATTGGTGCCTTTGGACTCATGGATTATATTCTGGTTATTAGAATAATGTGATATATATATATATAAGGATTGTACTGCAGTACTTGTTGATTTCAGTAAGGTTTTAATATGATGAAGGTAATTATATTTTTAGTATGTGACAATAAGAGAAACTTTACTTTGTTTGGGGAATCTGATAAATTGATTTTGGAATTAAGAGACCTTTTAGAGAAAGTCTAGACAGAGGTATTTTGGATAACTATAAAGGTTGGAGTGGATTAAGTTAATATTTGGATAGTATTGTTTAAGGTTAAAAATTTATGAAGATTATTTTTGAATATTATAATACTATAGTTTTAGGAAAAGGACAACCTGCAGGGTGGGGCATAACCCATCGCGTCGGACAAAGCTGCAGGAATCGAACCCACAATCATAGTGCGATAGGCCTTTATTTCCTACCACTAGCCTACATGAAGCCCCTGGTTATTACAAAATAATTTTACTAATCTAAATGGTATGTGTTAACATTTCGAACCTTATACAATTAGGATAAGTATAATATTTTTGAGTTCTATTATCTTTTTGAGTGAAAGATGAGTTGAAGGTTGAAACTCTAATTGTCAAGCATAAATATATATATACCTATCTCTTATTCAATGAATAAATTAATTCTTAAACTTTAGTAAAGGGATATTAAAACAAAAAAAGGTGTTATCCTAATACCTTATGTCTTGTTGAACTGATGATATTTTAAATCAACATAGATTGAAGTCTTTGAGGCCCTCAATTTGACAGTTGATTGTGATTGATGACCTCAATCACTCCCTACAAATATTTACGTTTTTCCTCCAATTATATGTCTTTAATTGCCACCAATGTTCTCCTAATTGAGATCATAATTGGGTGGTGACTTTTTCATTTCCCTTTCCCTCTTATTAAGGCTAAATTTTTTTAATCTTATTTCCGATGTGGGTTTTCCACAAAGGTATTTTCTCTTTTAAACCTTTTATTTACAAAGAAAAATTTCAAATTGCGAGGATGCAATTTATTGAAGGAGGGGAGAATGTAACACCCCGAGCTTCCATGATACACTTCTCATTCAATAATGTAATAGCTTGCATTGTACGCAACATCGAGTTCTAACACACTGAAACTAATCAAAGTAGCCGTTATGAATAGTAATAACCACTTTTTAAATTTATAAAAATTTTATATTTCAAAATGGACTTCATTTTTGTATTCCTAATATTGAAATTAGCCTATGTTGAATTTTTTGTAATTTTCTGAGAACTTCAAAATTTTTATGAATAGTGAAAAATACTTAAAACAATTTTTTTAATCAAAATAATTTATAGTGATAAGTTATACTATTGAGTGGTTTTAAAGTATAATTAGAATATATTTTTACCATTTTATCCAATGGTGGTCATTAGAATTAATTTCACTTTGAAATTGGACATAAACAATTGTCAATCTTTTGATATAAATTGTTTCATAAAAACACGCTATTTGTTGTGACAGCGGGAATTAATTATAAAATTAATTAATGCAAATTATATGTTTGTAATTTCATAAAATAGACATCATTTTTGAATTCGGAATATCAATTATAGCTTAGGGTGAAATTTTGGCATTGTTCTGAAAAACTTCAATTTTTGATGAATAGTGAAACCACTAAGTGGTAGTTAAATAACTGATTTTTCGTTTAAATGAAATATTACCACTTCTGTGATTTAATTTTCAAAAATCTGACATACATGGTTGTCATTAAGAAGTAAAATTTGGTTCAATGAGATTAAAATAATTTTTTGGTGAATAGTAACTTTTAAGTTCTTAATCGCGATTAGAGGTAATTAGTGTAGTTTAAGGTAAAAATAATGTTTTAATAATATGAGATGATCTTGACACATGTCCTACCCTCATTGGATGTGCCATGACCGACCAAGACAATCCATGGGTCAACTTGGGGACCCCATGGAGCCACTGTAGTTGGAAAATGACATAAATACCTTTTATTTAATGTTAAAGTAAAAAATGACACAAACATGAAATGTTTTATTAAAACAATTTTTACATGGGGTTATACAAGTCATATTTTTGATTATAAATATTCATTGGAAAGATAAAAAGATTTCCTACATCATAGTAGTTTTTTATAATTTTTAGACATTAAATAAATTAAATTATTTATGACATCATGATGATGCAGCGATGACCTCATTATTTAACGATTTAAATAAAATGAGAAGATAATGTAAAATCCAAGGCTTACACTTGTCCAAAGCCTATTGGATGAGGATATTTCGAACCCTTATCACCTTATCCTCGAATTATACAAGTGTGGGACCTTTATAATCCTAAAATCATTATATAATAGAATAACATTTCATTACTTTCCAAAAGTGCCCCTCCTCTCCACTTATAAAAGGCCCCCAACACTCCCACCTTATTCACACCTTCAAGCCATTTGGATCGGCCAAAATCTGCCCAAATACTCTCCCAACATCCCTCAATTACTCTTAGAAGCCTCACTTTGGTCAGAATGTTTCCAAAGGAAGCCTTTGTCTCAAATCAAAAAGAGTTACCCGATTTTTTAGGTAATGTCTTCTCTAATGTTGTTTTGTTTTATTTTGCTTCTCCAACCCCTTAAACTCTTTTAATTCCTTTATTTTGTAACAACACCAGTATCTACAATATACTAGGATGTTTGTATGATAAGGATTTGGTTTACACTTACACACACCTTCGTCTAATGGTTAAAGAACATACTGTTTCTGTGGGTGGCGAAATACAGCCTCACGAAACGATGATTGTTCAAATTCTTTTAACACCTATAATGGTGGCCATTTTGATGACACTATTTTCATATATGATATATATATATTATGTTTATGTTTTCCTTATGCTTCTGTATTTCTCATTTATGGCATACTTTATGATTTCCATTATGGGTAAACGCGATAATTTCATTTTAGGAAGTGCGGACTACCGCCCCCTCAAAGTGATGTGAATCGTTAATGCCATATGTGGGATGTATAAAGGATGGAGTAAATGATATTATATATGATATTATACTGGAACTATATTATACCTTTATATAATTATGATTTCATTCCATTAAATACGAAATAGAAATGAAAGTAGCGTTCATGCGTACATACGGCTTACCGTCTCCATGAACGATGCATTTCATTTCTTACCTCTAAATGTAACGTAATATTATGAATGAATGTATATACTGGATATATATGATATATATGACATCTAAATCATGAATATAATTCTGGAGATAATGGATATTCTACCACATAAACAACTTTTAATTATAAGAAGTTTATTGTTGACTCAAGTACCAAAGATCGACAAAATGACCGTTATTAACTTAAATAATTACATAATGTTCATAACATGGTAATAAGTGATATAAAAGAAATAATGAACATAAAAAAGGTTCTTAAGTAAATAGAAATTAACTCTAGTTTATTATTCAGGAGGTTAAAGAACGGTCGAGTCAGGACAAGACGCAATGTAAGGGAATTTCTTAACCCAACTTCCATTATTTGGGTTAATCTCCTACTTTCAAATTATGTCATGATATTATTATTTCTTATTTTGTATTCTTTATGTGTACCTATAGTGAATACAAATAGTAGATCTATTTTATTTTAAAAATGATCTTTTTAAGGACTTCGTCTCAATCTCCTTTCATTGAGGAATATTTGGTTTTATACACAACTTTCTTTTATACAGTGTATAAACCCCTTTGACTTTTACGTTTATTCAAAAGGAATCTTTTTTATACGAAGCTTTTTACTAAACGACAAAAAAGGAATGTTTTTCTTTTCGTACTTATGCGGTGACAATGACTTCTCCGCCGCCGTGACCATTATTTGAGTTTCAGCTTCCTCTACAAGCCATCATTTTTTTTAATGAAAAATAAATACAAAGTTTTAACTTTCTTTTATTTTGGTATTGAAAATGGTTTTGAAAGCGTTTTTATTATATCAATGTGCTGTATTGATATCTTTTGATTGAAATGTGGAAATGTTATGTTTCCTTTATGCATGTTTTATGTGATACGATTATGTTATGGTTTATGATATGTTTAAACCTATTCATATAAGGAATATATTGGACTTAATAAGTGACGGGTGGAGCCCGCTATAGCTCCTCGATGCATCGGTAGGTCTCATGAGACAACTAGACGTGGAATTGGATGAGGCCCTTTCCCCATTTGATTTTTGATTTTGGCCAAGGCCTTAATCATTTTAGACGTCTTGGCCGCGGCTTTGACAAAATGTTTCAGAATGTCTGGCATTATGCATTCCATCATTATGAAAATGGTTATTGATATTGCATGTGATTATTCGACCAGTAAAATATCCATGTGAAGAAGTAAATGGCATTATCTCATTTTACTTTTGCCATATTATGCTGATGTTCATGTTTAAAAGGATTTTGTTTTAGTTATACATTGCCTTAAATGTTTATGCTTATTTATTAAAGCTTCCGCAATATTGTTATCCTTACTGAGCATCTGATCTCACCCCTTTCAATGTTTTAATATTTTCCAGGATGTGAAGAAGTATTTTATGAATGACCTGCAGGGATAGTCAGAAGAGGATAAGAGTGTGGACTATAAAGACTTTGTTATTAGTTTTTCACTTTATGATGTAATGTAACATTTATGAATGTATCTAGTGTTTCCAAGGCTACTAAACTAATCGGTCTTTCGAGACTTGATCTTTTGCAATCATGCCAATGTTACGAAGTAATGCACCGACTCTGGGTAGCTGGGGTCGGGGCGTTACACAAAAGGTTTACGCAAATAAAATATTAAAATAAACCACATAATTGTTAAAGGATAGATTAATACTAATGGAAGTGTTATACCAAAATAATTTCTAGTAGAGAGTGGTTACCTGTATATATGAATCATCCTTTATAAGGACTTGAAAGTGGTCTTCCATTTTTTCCCATGTTTGTATGTAATTTGATTTATTTATCTTCCCATCATTGAAACCTCTTATCAATATAATATCACGCTTGTCAATCCATTAACTCTTCTCATGGTTAGTGTTTACACATATCAATCTTTCCATCCTCTTATTTGCTTCTTCTTGTATAACATTAATCACAAGAACCTCTTCCATTATTTATTTTTCCGAGTGCATGAGAAACTCCAGATTTTGATAAGAAACTAGATCCATATTCCACTACTTCCTAGGTATAATATCATTAAGAGGAATTTCCCCATCATCTACAATCTCTTCTTTGTCAGTATTCCTAAGAACCATGAAATCAACTTCCATCACCCTGGCTTTTGACCTTTTTGTGGATCTTGTCTCTATTGGTTGGGGTAAGTAGGAATAGTCCTTTCGACCCTTCCTATTTTAATTATGATAATTCCTCCTACCTGAACTAATAAACTCTCAACCTTGAAGATATTTTGAAATATCTTCTAAGAACTGACCATAAGATTCATCACCATACCCTTTTTTGGGGCTTCCTTGCTCATCATTGGAGTGATCCGCTCGAGCTTCTTGGACTGGACCTTCATAGTACAATCCTTTAAATTTATTACCCAGCTTAAAAACTAGAAATTTTTTCCTAGTTTGTAGCCTAATCAGAGAATCACCCTATAAAACCTACTCATGACTCCTTCCTCTGGATGAAACACACTCCCTTTCCACATTAGACACTACCATAGGGTCCCACAAAGACATATTCTCTTAGGATATCTCTCTTACACTTGATCCAAACCCTAAAAGTACCACATCCACATATGATGCAGGCACCAACATGACCTCATCACCATCTTTAGATTCCACTACCTCCTTAAATCTAGCTTTTGAATCTTTATTCAATGTATCCAAAATCCCAATACCACACCCAATATTCAAGTTTCATTTCACTCATCCAAATACATCACTCAACTTTGGGTATAGAGGAAATAGTTATGCATAATTCTGAAGGATGACACTGAGAAACACCTATTCAACAAGAATCCCTATAGGTAAGCCGGTTATTATAGGATCCCCATCCATAGGTTGTCCAACTTGCATATCCTTCATGTACCATCTACGTTCACAAGGGTCACCGATTAAATCCAGATCCTTAAAACATGAACCAGATGTAGAAACCCCTCATTGTAGTCCCACATCTGGCTTGATCTCACCCCCATGCCTATAAAAAATCATTTAGTGCCCCAATTGCTTATAATAAGAGCAAAAATGTACCCAAAATTCAAAGACAACTAGTTTCCATTAATGGAATTCTTCTGCAATATCAATCTACAAAAAGACATTCTAAACTCTAGATATATAAACTCCAACTAAAACTCTTGGAGAAATTGGGTGAAAAATGGACTAAGCTCTAATATCTAAGAACAAGTATCATCCCACTAGATTTCATAATATACTCATGATCGAAGGATTTTGAAAAGAGATATGTAGTTAAGGAGATTTATCCCAAATAGTTGTAGTTGTGGAGTCATGCATCATATAAAAATCATAACTCAACCTAAATAGAAATAATCTAGATCTATTAAATATGAGAGGGGTAGTTTACCATTCATGAATCAGTTCCTCTTTTGATGTGAACTAAATCATATTGTGCGGCTTATCGAGTATACCCACCTTAGATCAACCCTGAAGACCCTAAGATCCAAAAATAAACCTATCAAAATAATCTAATGAAGGATGATGATTATTGAATATAGTAATCAACATCATGTGAAGAGGAGAAAAATCCTCATTAAACTTCTTTAGTGAGAGGGAAGGCTTTGGTAGTCCCTCAAATAGACCAGGGACCTTAAGGAAAAGAGAAATCCTGGGAAAATGAGGATATTTTAATTTTTTGTAAGAAATATATGTATTATTATCGGTAAAATATATGTTCATAGTAAATATAAAAATATGAAATAAATATTATTTCATAAAATGGATCCATAAAATAATTCATTTTTATATAAAATAATACATATTTTTGGAAATGTCATGCAATATTTTAATGGGTAAAAAATTGATAATATCCTAAATAATGATATTTTTCTATAAAAAATAATTTTATTTAAAAATAAAATTTGAAAATATTTATAAAATTATTTTGAAAAAAATGGATTTCATTTTTTAAATCATCACATCAAATGATTCATATGGTGAATTTTTGTTATTTTCTGAAAATAGTTGAAATTCAGGTAAAATGTATTATATGAAAAAATATGGTATTTTAAATTATAATTTAAATACATGATTAATTGAATATAGAATACTATAAGAAACCAATATCTCAACCTCACATGCCAAAATTACTTTTTATTACCTCAATAAGAATTTCTAATTTAATATTGAGAAAAAATAATAAATACCACCCTTCAAACCCTCTTCTAATCATAGTAAAAAATCCTTTCATTTCCAATGATCTACTGAAATCTATTTTAAAAAATATTTTCCCCATCATAGTAGTTTTGATCTTACTGTAAAACCAAAATAAGTATACTTAGAGTGTATCCTACTAGTGGACACTTAATGGATATTGTAACATTCTCAAACAAACAATTTAAACTCTTTTTTTCTACTTCCTCATCTAGATTTATTGTATCCTTCATGGAATAATGACATCAGTATGAAAAAATAATCATGTGTTATTATTTTAACTAAATATTAAATTTAATACCTTCTCTAACATTATTATAAAATAAAGGCATTGTTCATATTATATTTGGTTTACCATATCAATAAAAATTAACTTCTTTTTCCATGAATGTATTTAATTGATGGTATTAAAAATATATATATAATAAAAAAATATATTATATCTGATACTATTATAATTTTTAATTAATAAAATTGAATGATAATGAATAAATATCTCCAAAGTTAAAGAGATATTGAAAATATTGGACAACACCATGAATCATGATCAACTCACCAAAGTGTTTTTAGAGATGTTGATTGAACAACTCCAAGCTTCCAGCGTAAGGGAAAAAATATAATGAATGATTATCATATAATAAATAATTATACATTAAAAATATTAATTCAAATTAATTAGGTTATTAATCAAGTAATTAATTAATTTAATATTATTTTTAGGGGGGATAAACACACTCTCCAATTGAGTTAAGGACCATAGGTAATGGATCATCTGAACCACCATTATTACTTTTTTTTAAGAATTATATTTCATTTTATCCCTTTAACTCTATATATTAAATGTGTAATTATTTAATATTTTTATATATATTAATTATATATACACCAAGATTAATTTAAATTTCTCTGTTAGTATTAATACATGTTCATCAAGTTCCCTTCTCAATTCCATCTTCAATGCACACCTGATTGAAGGTAACTTCTATATTTCTTACCACATATCATATAACACACACCCATTAATGTGTTTCACCCACTATGGCTTATAAAAACAATCATTAATTCATTTAAATCCATTTTGGTTCATTTATAGTTTTAGGGAATATATAATTCTTTTACATTACTTAATGAATTTATTATTTTTCATAAATCCCAGATAAAGAGGTTCTTTTCTAAAAATTATTCTTTTATCTATTTTAAGTATTCACTTCACAAGAACTTTATTTTCATGACCAATTAATCCATATTTATTTATGAGAATCCATGAATGGTTTTATCTCTTACATTCTAATAACTTTTTTATAGGTCATTAAATTTTGATCTAAGATGATATTATATTATCCATTTCCTTTTTCATGGGTTTCTATTATGATTATTGTTTATGTATGATTAATTTTTTTGGAACACATATGAATTTATAGGTTTTGATGTGAATGGTGGTAACTAAATTATACATCCCCACAAATCACTAGTCAATGATTTCATCTCACTAGATAACATATAGGGTGCACAAATAGTCAGCCTAGAACACAATGTTATATCATCATTGTGGAGAGATATGATATGCAAATATGATGTTACATTTTATGTTTCCCCATTTCCACTATTAAATGATATTATGATATAATTATTTTTAGGATATTTTTTTCCGATGATATACTTTCTTTCTTGTTATGGTATTATGTTATTCTTCTTGTCTCAGTATCTGTGTTTCGATAATATGTCTATTCCAATACTGTGATTTATAGATTTAAATTTCCTTCATATATTTTTCCTCAAATTGTATTGTACAGTAAAGGAAGTTCAATTGGACTCAATAATAAAATTATGGATATTTAAATATTAATGTTTCTATTTTTGTTTAGTTTAATGATTTATGTATCTAATCTGCTAAATATATGATTCCTCTAGATTTATATGTTGTATTTTTTGGATTTATTTGTAAATGATCATGAAATAATTTGTTTATGAGACATGATAAATTATAATAAGAGATGTTAGTTGATTGGAGGAAAACAATAGTAATAGTACCAAAATATCATGACTGTTAACGTAGAAAATTAGAGAGAATATTGTAACATACTACAACTTCCGATCTTATATTTTGAAGGATATGAAGAATAGTTAGAGAGTGAGTTAATGGCCAATGATATTATAATACTAATAAATATACACTATAATGAATTTTTAGGAGAGAGCGAAAAATTATAATGAATATTACTAAGAGTCTAATGAAGTTTGAGGTGGAATAAGGAAACCTGGAAGAACATGGTGTATTAATTTAATGAACATTTTAATGATTTTTGAAAAGTCCACTATTTGTGTTGTGATTATTATTTATATACCATAAGTCTAATAATATTATTGAAGAATAATATATTTTATTGTTGTTGGATATTTTTGGTGAATTACTATATACATTATTCATAGAGTTAGAGGAAAACAACTATAAACAAGTAGAAGCTAGAAAAAAGAACCATTCAAGAGACTATAAGAATTTTTGGGCGATATATAGAGGGATTTGTGATTATTACTTACTCATGAGTTATTTTTATATTATTTAAATACCTATTTCTTATATATTTATAGGACATATCAACAATATAATCAATAAAACCAACGAAAATCCTCATAAAAATTACAGGTCTTATTCTCTATTTAATTTATATATTGAGTGTTTTTTTATTGAATGATTCATACGAGATACATTAATACTAAAAGGTTTTGAGGTTCTAATTAATAAAGAGAATTGAATTTTTTTAAAACAGATGTCACATTGATTCACTCTTAACCCCCCATAGTATTATTTCACTCAATACATTTAGGAACATAAAATTTCTATGAAATACAAAATGTGCTTACCATCACTCAATCAGGAGTATTATTATCCATTTATATATTAAAAATCTAAATTAATAATATATACCTTTTTGATTTATAATGTACCAACCAAAGATACCATCCATCACTTGTATATGAACCAATATACTACTGATGTAACGAGCATTATTGATCCCCAGGGGCTAGTGAATAAAACACATGAATCAGTTAAAATATAGAGGGAATGATTTCACCCAACCTGAAACAAAATATCTAGAAAATATGCATAGTATAAAGAAACAAGGGAAGGAAAACAAGAATAAATATATTCCATAACAAATGAAAACAGTAGTAGAAATACAACTCAAAAGCATAAAGTAGAAAACTCAAGGAAAATATCCAAAATCAAAATGGTTTAATTAAAAATAGAAACAACCAATCCATGTTATAAGTATAAAACATCCAACTATCTTGCCACTAGCATTCCATAACCAGGTGATATTATCCTTGTAATCTCACTAAAGTTCCTTTCCAATTCATATATCAATATATAATAAAACATCTACACATTCCATAGGGAATGTGTATAGTGTGAGATCAACATTCTTAGTATGATCCTAACCATATTTCCCATAACTGTATCTGAAAATTAATACAAATATTCTCAATTTTAATATATCATGAAATTATAAAAAGATAAAATGTTTAATATAAAATTCATGGTAAATAGTTCTTCTTTAAACCACTATACTAAAAAAAATCCATTTAAAATACTCTAAAAGGATAAATCTAGAAAACCATTTACATTTTATCAAACCATGTATATCACTACCAAAATTGAACAAGCTAAATAATAATGGTAAACACCACAAGGTTAATAATGGTTGGGATACCTAGGTCACTTTTTCTATGATAAAAAAACAACTAGTGCGCACTGATGTCCCTTAAAAATTGTACTAGAGAATATAAGAACACCCCATCAGTGATACTGCTAAGGAAATAAAAGAAAAATTCCATTGTTAAATCCTCAACTAGGTATCCCAATGATCGCATGTTTTGAATACATCGATTAGTTTCAAAATATATCACTAATTTCACAAAACATCCCTAGAAAACCCTTTTCATCAAAAAAATTCTTTGAAAACCCATTTCATAAATACATTTCACATTTAATTGATAAAAATATTTTCTTTATTAAAATAAGGGGAGCATTTTTTTTCAAAATATCATTCAAAAACAAAAATAAACCCACTGAAAAATCATTCCAATTTATTTTTAAATCAATTTTTAAAACCAAAACCAAATATTATCCAAATTACATAGGCTAGGAAAAATATACCTCAAACTCATTTTACTCACTAAAGATGACAGGACCCACACACATCAGAATAAAAGAAACACAAATCAAAATATGGAGTCCCTAAAATAAATTCTCCAAACTTATAATCTAATTATATAATAAAACTTCTTGGTGTTGAGATTAGATCAACACATACATCAAGAAATAATTTTGTTTCACCAAATCCCAAAATAGACAGCCTACAGAAGACAATCTCATAAGGCGATCTACATTGGACTTATATAATTCTCAAACTTATCCATATACAACACAAACATAATTGAATGCCACTTGAAATCCAAGGGAAATAAATCAAATGAGAAGTGGGAGAATGCTCTCACCAATGTAAAAACAACCAACCAAGCCAATGATGAAAGAGTTTCAAAATAGATAGAATCACCCAACACACAATAAGAAGAATAATGGTTTGAGCAATAAATTTTTATACTAAATTATAAAATATTTAGGCATGAAACATATAAAAATATGATTAGAATGAATGATTCACTTCATTAATCCCAGATTCACAGTGTTAATCCCCTAGGTTTTATGTACATCAAAAAAGGCTTTGCCGTGGATATAAATTCCAAAGAGACCAATTCAAAATGTGAAAATAATTCACATCCAAAATTCCATTCATATCACAAACCCGATTCTTGGATTATACCAAAAAAATTATTCACATAATCAATCATCCCTTCATGACACAAATTATTTCTATATCCAATGATCATCCTATATTCCATTAGAAAAAATCAATAATAACCCAAAATAAAACCCCTTAAACATTAAAAGAGATCATATATTAACTAGGATTCTACAATTCTACCACACATTAGACATACACTAACAAAAAATAAATGTGTAATAAGGGTTCTCTAGAAGGATTTAGGGCCACATATCCCTCACTGATGATTCCCACTCCAATGTATTGTTAGAATATAATCTATGCCCCCATAACACTTTTACCAATCATGTTGACTTCCCATGAAATATATTAATTGAAGAATAAATGATTCCTAATTGTTTCTCCATAACTGAGTCATCTGGATCAAACTCAATCAATTCCTAACTTAGAACATGGGAAGTATTGGGATGGTACTTCCTATGTTGAGATATGTGGTAAACATACTTAATACCTATCAATTGATTTGGTAATGAGAGACAATAGACAAGCTAACCAACATACTATAGACTCCCAAATATTGAAACATACCCTAAAGTCATATTCCCTTGTTTTCTAAGAATATGGTGGCCCAAAAAAGGAGAAACATTCAAGAAAACTTGAATACTAATAGAAAACATAAAATGATGATGCTAATTGTCTACATATGATTTCTTTGACTCTAGGATATAAAATAGTGTCAATTTACATCCTAATACTTATCTACATCTACATAATGATGCTTTTTCCCAAATTATAGGTCTCTACCACCTCTCCCAAATAAACAGGGTACCTTCATGGGAAACCATTAAAAGACATGATGGAATCCATTCTAACCAAATAATGGTAACTATGATTATATAAAAACTCGACCAATCCCAAATGGATGCCACATGATTCACCTTAATCCAAGATGTAGTCATTTAGATTATACTCCAATATCTTAATAGTGTGATATATCTTTACATACATATTTGGATGGTAATATATAATCACTCTAACTAGAGTTCTCATTGCCTCTTAGATACACTTCCAGAATCTGGAAGTAGAACCAGGCTCTCTTATCAAGTCAATGGTATAGGTAACACCATGAATTATCAGAATCTCATGAACATATAGCTTACCTAGATCATAAACCATGGTTTTTTCCATGATATGAATAAAATGAATTTATTTAATCAGTAGATCAATCACCACACATATATAATTCTATATTTGTGGTTTATGTGTTTATCCAATAACGAAGTCCAAGGACACTATATTCCATTTCCAAACTATAACCAGACCATGCTATAGTAGACTAAATAGATTTAGGTTATCCTCATTTATCTAAGGTAAATAATTATAATGGGACGTATTTCATCACTATTTCACTTCACACTCATCCAAAAAAAAACACCATCTCATGTAATAATAAATTTTCATATTACCAAGGAGAAACCCCCAGAAAAACCATTGAAAATCATGAAATAATGAATTCTTCATATCTTATGGAAAGAATAACTGATTCATGAAGTATTTAATCCCTATATAAAAGGATACCATCTAGAAACATTTCTCTACAATATATGGTTTCCATGATTCCACTGAACTCATTAACCCGAAGCTGGTCATAAAAAAACCCAAGAAGATATGAAGAAAAATAAACACTAGGGAAACCAACACCGAATCATCCTATTATGAGTCTAGATAAAACTAGGAAAATATACTCATAATGTTCCTTTATTAATTCAATTATAATACTTATTGTGATGGAACATTCCTACTAAGAGTGTCTTTGATAAAATTCCCCATCCTCATGGTGTATATGAAGTCAAATTCAAAAATCTGAAGATATTCCTCCCAAAACCTTTATCATAGATTCATGTACTTATGAAAAATATATATATCATAATATAATGATAAAAAAATTTAAAACCTATACCCAAAATTATAGTACCATCAACACTTAAGATCATCCATAACTGCAAAAAACACCAAATCAGGAGTGAGTATATTTTTCTCATGCGACTCATGATGATGAGAGATATAGGAAAAAATGATTATCTACTATAAGAACACAAGAAATACTAACACCAAAATAATAATAAAACACAACATACACCTTATCAAGATTAGGTATGTTTTGAATTGGGGAAGTTGTTATAGTCTATTGGTATTACTCAAATGAAGTCTCGCATTTAGAATCCCATCAAAATTTTACACATTTCATGGAAAGAGTAGTGAAGGGAATTTCCAACATCATAAAATCCTATAATAACTACAAATAATATCCAATGAGACTAAATATTCTTAAAACCATGTGTAAATAATGTTGTTCATCCAATTAAAAATATATCCTTCACAATTTCTATATCGGTTATATATAATTATCTTGAAATAACATTCTATAAGAAATTCAATTCATTAATACCTCAATTTAATTTTTAATGTTTCTTATAAAAGAGTTGGCTCCTTTGAATCTCTAAAACTAGATTCAAATAGTTCTCATTCTCATGGTAAGATCATTATAAGAATAAAAAATATCATCCACAAACAAAATAATAGATGTGTTATGAAATTAATTAAATATCTAGTTCATTAAATCCATATAAACTAAAGTTGAATTATTTTATTTTAAAAAGTTTTCACAAGGTATTTATAATATTTATACCTAATCATGGATGTGTTCTTTGTGATATCAAACTCCCAAATAGTTATCTAATGATAACCTGAATGAGGATTGATATTTGAAAATCACTTTCCTCACTTTAACTACTCAAACAATTCAACCACATGGTGTAAATAGTAGTTATTTTTATCTTTCACCTAGTTAAATAGCTAATATTCCATGCACAAATGAATTGAACTATCATATTTATTGGAAATCAGAAAGGGGATTACCACATCACAACACAATAGAAAACACAACACTTCCCCACCAGATCATCCAAATAGATTTTGATCTATTTTAGCATAGCTAGTTCTATGTGGTAATAGGTTATCGGGATCTATTTTGTACCATTCACTGGATCAATCATGATTTCTATGTCCCTTTGTGTAATAAGACCAAGAAACTCTTATTAGAATTTATCATATAATTTAATAATAGAAAATGAAAATCTCATAGAGGGGAAACATAATTTGACTCAACAACAATGGAAAACAACGAAATAATAAGCTCTATATAAGAAGGTCATGCATTACCAGAAATCAGGACCCATTCTCCATGTCAATACCCACAAAATGAACATCTAACAAATCAGAAATGAAAAAAATACCAAGATATTGGTATTATTTTCCCTGTAAAAGAAATGGAAGAAAAATATAGTCGAGGATCATAGATTTCATAAACCACCTAGAGATGTGCGATTGTGTGACAATCACAAGGTCACACGAATGAACTGTTTACATCACATATCCTTCAAATGATCTCATGATGCCCCCTTTAAAAAGTAATTTTCTCTTGTAAAGTCACATCAGACACCCAATGATCACACAATGGTAGCTAGATAAGACCCCAATGTCACATGGGTTTTGAACCGGCTAACATCCGACAACCCATCCAAAAATCCATTGAAAATAAGAGGAAAATGTCCAAAATTAGGAGGCATCTTGTGGTCATAAAACTCACATGACAGATCACTAATGGGGAGAATGATTTCCCTTGAGAATAATCAAGAAAACAGGTGAGACCCTTAGCCATTGTAAAATGAGTAATGGAAATAAAGCAGAAAATGATGCGGGAACTTCTCATGATTTAAAACATCACACGACGCACCCCTGGTGATCCAAAATACACTGTGAAACCAAAGATACATCTCCGCCTCATCTCATGAAATCCCTACGACTTGTCATCTTCATCATAAGAAGGGCCATGTGTATGTCTAGGAGACCTCAAACTCCTCATTTGGATCCCTAAGGACAAACATGAGGAATAGTATCTAAAATTCATTCACCTCTCCATATAAACATTATTGGTCACAAGATGCATCATTAAGAGGTATATTATTTGTCTTCAACATTACTCATGCAATCTCTCATGATCCTAGAGGATTGTAAAATAAAAAAAGGAAATAAAAAAAAAGAGGAGGTGAGAGCCCCTTGTGATCTTAAAACTATTATGACAAACCAAGTCTATCTATAGAATGTTCTCACAAGACCCCTTCATAGGTCAAAATGATCTCACGAAGTCATCCTAACAAGCCATCCTTTCCTTAAAAAAAGTCATGGAAAAGGCTTAGAACACCATGTGAATGACTCTTGATAGATTACTTGATCTTGTGAAGTCCATTGGACATGTAAATATGAAAATATAGAATTCTTTCAGAATACCCACAAGATTCAACAAGTCCCCATTAATTGGAAGTAATACAGTAATGGGTGCGTTGATGGTATGGAAATGCGGTTGTTAAAAACCAAGTGGCACCCTCGATATGATCCATGGTAGAGACTCATGAATACACATAACACTGATGCACTTCACTAACTCTAACCCAAATTCACACGATATGAGTCATTAAATGAAGTGAAAACTAGGGTGGTGAGACATATAATTCCTCCACATTGCCAGAGAAATGACCACTACTCATTGGGTGAAGGGTGGGCTATTTTTTATCCAGAGGCACCAGCACACCCAAGCACCAGAGATGATTTCTCAGAGTAGTTGATCTCACAACTAGAAAGTTTTACATCATGTAAGATACCAGTGAACATCTAGAGAGATCATGAAACATTAATAGGTGTTTTCATGATCAAAAATAGATAATGAAAAGTACTTATGGAATGACACACAATGAATATCACACACACCTATTGGAACATGCAAGACTTAAAACAACATAACAATGAACAAATGTAAGGTATTCTCAATATAAATTCTAGAACTAAGAATAAGGATGGGATACTTAAGTAAAAAATATACACACTGATCCTCATACACTTTACATGAACCACCCAGGTCATGAAACAACACCAAGACATGTCATCAAAATCACGAGACACTAATATGGAATACTATTTTAATTCCATGAAGTCCCATGGAAATTTCAAAGAAATTAACATGGAACCCCATACATTCCACCATAATCTTTCAAAGTCTTTTGGGTTAATCATCCTCAAATTTTTGTGCTCTTCAGAGGGATATCCTGGCCCATATGGAAGAACCAATTCATGTCATCTGAGTTTCACGATAGCACCCGGGAAGGTCAACTAGGTCTCATTATTCCCTTCAGGCCTGACATCTAGGTCTCATGGTGCACTCAAAAAATTTCATCCAAAACATTAGATTCCCTCCAAAAAAGGTTTTTAGGACATGAAACACCCTCCAAGAAATTCTACATTGACTCTCATAAAGCCATCCAAGTGTGTTGGATATCACTTGTAATGACACATAGTCAAGTCAACTGGATCAGGTGACATAATCTGGGAAAGCCCTCCATGATAATGTGATGGATTCCAGGATCAACCGGCCATGTCCTTCAATGTCCTCTGTATAATCCAACCATGATCATTTGATAATCATTTTACATACCATATAGATTATGAAAATTTGTATGGACAAGTCAACTGGATTATACAATTGTCCTTTTCCATGTAAGGAAGACACTCTCTAACACGTCACACAGGCAATCAAGGCATGCTGAGTGGAAACTCAATGCATATAAGGTTTCCAAGCAGGCTAAGTCAGTAAGGGAAACCCAAGATTTAATGAAATTATCCATCCTCGATATGTAATCCCCGAATAAAAGGGAAACATAAATGTGTAATACTCGATCAAAGGAACTATGATGACTTTTATTCCTATCATAACTATGATATGTAGGATACCTCCCTAATTTTTAGCTCTACATTAATCTACTAAGGTCACTCATAGTGCATAAGTTACACAAACATGAACAATGACATTTATTATTTTCCATCCATTGTTTCTCAAAATGAGAATGTCTCACATGGGCATAGGGAGTTGAAATAATCATTTCATATTCACTATAAAACTCTACAAAGATAAGGGCAATGTCATTTTTTAAGCCACAATCTATTGGATTGTGAGGACTATGATTTTTTTCAAAACCAGGACACATAGGATTCCTTCCCAAGGAATGAGCCTGAACTCAAACAGGTATCCACCTATGTGTGGGGCCCTCTATGTCTCTTCCATTTCAACCTTCAGGACCCAATCATTCCCATGGTCTGATCACCCTACCTCATACATCAGCAGATTGAGAAATTAGTTGGACTAGAAGGAATCTGATTCCTACCATAACAAGGACATGTAGGATGCCTTCCTAAGGCCCGAGCATAAATTTAAATGGGAATACACCTTAGTGTGGGTCCCTCTATGTCTCTAAAATTTTACCCATTGGAACCCAATCATTATCATGGATTGATCACTCTACCAAATCCTTCAGCGGAATATGAAATTAAATGAACTTTGATGACTCTGATTCCATACATAACTAGGATACATAGGATGCCTCCTAGAGGGCCAAGATCCATATTAAACATCCCATGGGTAGAACCTACATAGAATCCACACATCCATATGAAATTATACCAAATACTTATTATCCATTGTTTCTTAGACATAGAATAAATCATGTTATCTTAGGGAGTTACAATAGTCAAATCATTTTCATCGAGAATATCCACCAGTTAGGGAAATTTTAACATGTAATCCCCTATGAGTGGCATGATATAAACTCCCCCATATGAGTATATATACCTTGGGTCCAGTCCCAAGTGCATGAATGAACTAAGAGAACTATGATTACTATAATGACTAGGATATGTAGGATGAATTTTTTAGTACCGATCTCAAATAGGAACCCACTTCAGTGTAAGTCCACTCATTTCTATAACATATCAACAATCGGGACCCAATAATTCCCATGGGATAATCAATATACCTCATCCTTCAATAGACTAAGAAACCAAATTAACTACAAAAACTCTGATTCTTTCCATAATTTGGATATGTAGGACGTCCCCATGGGAATCATTCTTGAATATCTAGTACCTCATAACACTAATATATTTCATTTCCATATGATGTTACACTACATAGGTTTAATGAAATATGTTTGTTTTGATCCCTACAATATCCTAGGTTTCTATTGCACCTTATAATTGCTCAATCCCATCCTCAGAATTCTAACCACCTCCCTACAAGGAAGAAAATTCTGAATATCCAGTTATATGGATTTAGTACATAAATAGATGCTCATTACTAGTAAATGGAAGAATAAACTCAAATATATAAATATGGATTCAATAATAAGATCCCCATCTTCTAAATAGACATATCTATTAACCATAATCATTTTGATAGGGTAACTGATCCCGTATAAGGATTATGAAGATATTTTTTAACATATATTTAATATGTAAGAGAGTCTTAGAGTAGGAAAAATCCCCCCCCAAAGGGTGTGATGAACCTGAACTCCCATCATCTTGACCAATTCTAGTCCCTAAGTTTTATCTGGACTAAAAACCTAGGTGACTGCTTGCCTTTGGAAAGTAGCTCTGTACCCAGTTACGGATGGGGGATCCTTTGAGAGTTTCCATTAAATTGAGAAAATGATAAGACAATGTTACTGATTGTTCATGAAATAAACCCCCCATGATCAACCTCATGCTAAACTAAACCCACCTCAATGAAGGTTTTCCGGTAACACTCTTTTAATAATGAAAAAAGGTGATCCCAATGTGAATATCTTGAATAAAAAATTATTAGTTTATTATCCATCAAGTCATTTTTTTCACACTATACGTGAAAAAAATGGAAAATCCAACATGAAACTAAAAAATAATAGAATGATCGGTTAATCATACACTGGGCCACTTTGTTTTTAATATCCTACACAAACAAAGATAATAATTCTAACATGAATATTATAGTTGAACCTCTGTAACTTAGGTTATCATGAGATAAGTCCATCCTCACATTGAGAAGTCCATGAAAGAAGAATTTTCGGATCGGGAATAAAAGGAAAATTGTGTTAACCATTCATATTTGATCGAGAAAATCATGTGTTTGATATTTTACTAATCAATAACATTATTTCTTATTGTCTGTATGATGGAAGAAACTGCAATAATCAACAATATCCTAATATGAGACAATGTATTCTTCATCCAGTGATCAATCTGGTTAATCATCTATGGATGAAACCCTCATGGGTTGCAAAAAAATATCACATACTCGACTACTCCAATGTTAGGTGGTGAACACAATGGTTCGAGAGAATCACCGATGTGGTACCATCATAACCATGGAAGCCTACCATGAAGGTCTGTAGTTATAAAAATTATTGAGTCCTCATAGACTAGGGAAAGCCTTAACTAAGCTAGTGGCCCTCATCACCACATCCAACTGCATCGGGATATTATCCCCAGAGTCCGATAATCACCAAATTTATTCCCTAATGAAGGTGGACCAAGGAGTCAAATATGACTCCATTTTTGCTCAGGGGCCAGTGAGGATGGCACCTATTAACCATCATTTCCATAACCTTACCACTGGTACCCATCAGTTACATTATGTGGGTACCACCCGACACACTTCCACTAATAGCATCCATGAAAGGCAATAAAGGAAGACACATCAGGAGAGGAAGGATCTAGATATCTGTGTTTGGGATCATATCCCCATGAGCACTGACAATGTTTTCTGGAATATTTTGGTGGTAACCAATGAGAATAATCATATCCCTAATCACTTAGAACATGTTTATGGGAATATTCCCACCTTAGGCATAGGGGATGTGTATATTCCTACCCCCACACATGAATCCCATCGGCATATTTCGGTGGCAGAAGGATAATAGAATTGGTTTCATTTCCTTAATTCAATAAAATATATATACCATTATATCGAAGATGGAAAATGTGAAGGCTTATATCCCTAAAAACACTTTTCTAAAATTCCAAAATATTTTAGCAACAATGGAAGATCTATGCCAGAATATTTAGACACTGGTACAAATATAGGAAAAGGCACATACTCCTATCCCTGTAGTCAAGATATCTTAACAATCTAATCAGTATGAAAATTTGGCTACTCTGAAGCTAGTTCACATTGTTTCTCCCATTCATAAGGATTGTCAGTATATTCCAATAAATGATGAGGCACATGACTGGGATCATACTCCCATTCCAATCGGGGCTCACCAGGTGAGAGTGGAACATGCCTCAGGATAAGTAAACATGCATATTGATAAAATCTAGCATCATATTCCAAAGGCTTAGGATCAGGTACATATCCCGGTTCTAGCTAGGGATCATCAATTGAGAGGTGAAGAAGCTTCAGGATATGCTCATATTCCTATCGAAAAGTATAGTGACATACTCCAATGGCCCTGGATCAGGCATATGTTCCCATTATAGTTTGGGATAACTATGTGAGAATGAAACATGCCTCAGGAGAGGCTCATATTCCTATCCTAGAGTCTACCTAGCATATTCTAGTAGAACATGGAAGCTATGAAAATATTCCTACTTCTGCCAATGGATGAATGCACCTGTATCCTTCTGAGATAATACAACCGGGGGATCATATTTCTTCCCCCACATCAAAGGTGCTTTGGCATATTCTGATTGGGAATGCATATTCAAACAAAGCTCTAATTCCTATTCAATCCGGGACTCACTAGGTGAGAGAGGAACATGACTTGGGACATGGTCATATTATTTTCTCAAAATACTAGTGGCATATCCCAAAGGCTTAGGATATGGCTCATACTCCCATTATTATTGGGGGTCACCAAGTTAGAATGGAACATTACTTGATATAAGATCACATATCTCTCAATAATTGGATTGATCATTGGTGTATTACCACATATTCTCAGTAGCAGCCACATATTATCATAGCACTTGACGGTTATAATAATTTTTTGGAAACCATAATTATGTTGGCTCATATCCCTGCATAATTCCAAAAGTTATGTTTTCATAATCCATCCATGATGAAAATAGAGATCTATATTATTAATCTGCTCGATTCCAGTATCCTAGAGGTCATTTGGGACAAATTATAATCACACCAGGGGTCCCTCAAATCTTCCACCAAATAAAATGACGATGAGTACTATGATATTATTAAACATGGTAGTGTGGAGATGGATCACATAGGATCTAGTATTGAAAACCATCGAGGTCAACCTCCCCATGATTATATATCTCATGGGAAAGTAAATCCTCCCCTTTCCTACACACCTCTGTATAGTGATGTGTTAAATACTCAAACTCTTTTGTATAGAGAGGTGTTGAAAACATCAGGGTCAAATATATTTGGTTCCCCATCAACTAACAAAAACACTCCACTCTATTTAACAGGAGACCCTCAAAATCATCTTATTTGGTTTGACCAGATGGAGGCTTGAAAGTCTAATGAAAAGAAGGCTGACATTGAAATTTGAAGAGAGTTAGCTGAAAAAAACCTCCCCATCTTATTCTAGCCACTTGTCACTTCTAACTATGAGATCCTATATGAGATATAAAAGGAGTGAACGTCTTATCTATTCCAAAATATATGGGTTTCTAATCAGTGATAAAAGGATTGAAATCTCCTTTATCTATTATACGAGTTCCACCTTCAGAAAACCAGGATACTATGTTTTCATCTAGAACTGAATAGTATCTTCATAGAACGATATCCAAAAAAGAAAAAGAGCTTCAAAAATCTATAAAAATATTTCTTCTATTGTATCATAAACCTTTAGAAGCTAATATTCAATGGCACATCCTTCATATATATATGAGGATTGGGAATGTATGGAGCTTTACACTTTGCTGCACACCTAAAACAACAGAACCCCTCAGTCTCATAATCCTATAATGTAATAGACTCCAAAAATATTAGGGTACTGGGTAACGCTCAGACTAGTAAGTCATTACTAAAGAATTCCCCTGCTTCAATGATTCCCATAAATGATGATTGGATGGATACAATAGCCAACAAGTCTTTAAATCAGACCCCTCGAAGCAATGAGAATTAATTTCACACACAAAGAACGAAGATGGGATTACCCATATAACTTCTCGTAAAAAATAGTTCTCATCATGTGATACCATATCACTAAGCCCCTATGCAAGAATAGTTTCACTATATCAAATGGGTTGTAATAGAAGCTACCCAAGCAGCTGTCCATGAGTGGAATCGACCCACCGATATGGTAGAATATCTAACACTACATCCACCCCACAGATTGTCAGTTCCTAATAGAATTCAATACATATCCTCAGTAGTTGAAAATAAACCTCATCCTGTTGGTCTGGGGGAATATATATCTAAATCAACATCACCAGGATCATCATCACCTAAGAGGGTCTTATAGAAATCAGCAGTGATTCAAGAACACCCCAATCATACTAAACTAGGGCCATTTATAACTCAATGTCTATCCCGGTAATCATCAAACACCATACTGTAATCATTGGATCATCAACAAAAGGACCCATCAATGCTTATTTTGGCCCCGAATATCCCCAATTCATATGGATGGAGAATTTTAACCATCATCATCACCATAGAGGGAGTCAGACTTCTCTAGGTTGGGAGGAAAGGATCAAATCTAGGCATCCCATATGTTCCACCAAAAGACAAACATCCGTTGTTTGTGGCCCATTTGGAAACCATGAATGGAAGCTCCCTCAGGTTCACTATTCATAGGCTAGGATGAGAGGAGCATATGATAAAGGTGATCTAGCCCTGCTGGGGTTGTGAACCAAAATGGACCAATATGGACAAGGGTTCAAATAATGGCCTTAATGAAGACAATACATAATCATAATTTTGAAATTAAATTAATGGAACGGTAACAATTTCCCAATATGCTTATGTGAATGTCATCACTTTCAATATGTAAGACATTGATGACCAAGGATCAAATGAAGAGGACCACAAAAAAAATATACCCTGAGAGGAGGGTGATCTAGGTGCACCATCCGAGGTTGCACATGCCCATTACCCAAGAAGGATCCATAATATGGATCCATTGAGTAATGAGTTTCCACCAACATGGTGGAACAAAACCAATGAAAAAGGGAAAGGTGTGTGCAAATATCAATCACCATCCAGAAAAGTTGTGGATCCTTGCATGGTGGAAAAACTGTCAGAATATGAGAGTGAAATACAAAATCTCTGACCACTAAATGAGGAGATACTTAGGGGAAATATCTCTAATGGGTATCATCTTTAGGTTGAGGAAAATAAACATCATTATAAAATGATCTTCTTGAAAAAGAGGCATCTGAGTGTCAGACAGGCTCTAGATCTTGGCAGCTAGTTTACATAGATGAGGAAGTCAGAAATGATCAAGACATTCATCTATTGAGGTGATATCCTTTCTCTTTCTAGTGAAATCATTCAATATTAAGATGAATTGACAATCAAAAAGAGTGGAAGTGGGGCCACCTCATTGACCACTTCACTCTCTCTATAGATGGGTGGCAGCTCAAACAATAGTACACCTAGATCTACATAATGTAATGGAGTCCATGGATAATCGAATGGAGGCCATGGATGGGAGAAACACACCTATATAGACTAAGAGTAATCTATATCCCGAATGGTTGGATGCCACATTACCTCCACCAAATTTTTATAATACTATAATCTCTACCATTGACGGTGCATGAGAACCTGAATAGAATCTCACAAACATTACATGATGATGTGGGATGATGATAGGCCCCCAAGATCAATAAGATACATTAAAGATGAGGTGTTTTATGCCGGCTATGATAGAGACAATAGTTGTTTGGTATAGCAGTTTCCCAACAGGATGCCTTGTAGGATGGGAAGACCACTATCATTAGTTCCTTTATCAGTTCAGCTCCATGCTGAGAAAGACAACCATTTTCGAACTAATGAACTGAAAGAAACAAAAAATAAGAGTTTTTTACCTCATTTCTAGGTGAAAGGGTTTAACATATTCACTCAGTACCCCTCTCTCATAAGAAAAAAATGTAAAATCTCTATTATTAAAATCTTCAGGATGAGCTAGAAATGCTTATGATCTCAAATACGTGTCCTGGTGGGTTTCACGAGTTTACAGAAATGGAAAAACTTCTCAAAAACTCCATTCAGTGAACCCAATCCAAATCTCTGCTAAAATCCTATAAAAATCCGAAGTTGCAGTTTTCACTCTCAAACTAGTAACAATTTACATCCAAGCACCCAAGAAGGTCCCAAAATTCCCAATGCCTCATATCGAGCGACACCAACCACAAAATATTCCTTATCCATAAGAAAAAATAAATCAGGGTCACCTAGAATTTGAGGAATGGATTAATGAAGCATACTACTTCCAAAATAAACAATTCCTATGTCATTTTATTGCAGCCATATATAGTCACCTGCTTATTCTATCGCAGCCTAGGAGTCCCGATGAGGTCGACCTCACCAACCATCCCAAATACTGACCATTCCATATAATTATGGGTCATAATATCAAAGACTACTTTGTATTCCAATAAATACTTCAAGGAATGGTCAATTCTATAAAGGTGGTGTTAGATAACTCCTTAGAGTTGGTGGCCTGCATAACCATTCCCTAATCAGAAGAAGAGAATAGTTGAAAAAACATATTTTCTATGCATGCGTGGGAGTTCAAAAATTGGATGAATCAGAAAATAGTTGATGAGGCCCATGCCACCCTAAGAGCATAGCTGCACACACCCATAATAGATCCACAACCTAAGGATGTAACATCATATATTCCTTCCAAGGGTGTACATGACCATTGAAATCAAGAAGAGACAAAAGTGGAAGATTAATATTCTTCTCTAAATAAAGCAATAACTCTTTCATATTTTACCCCTCCAAAATCTAAAGCATGGGCACTGCCCCAATAAAGGGAATCCTCATCGGATTTAGAGATGATATTTGGTTCTATCAACATGATACACTTGGAATAACCTTATATGATGATTAATATTCTTCAGAATATGAATTTCTCATATATAACTAAGGAATGTGAGGCACATCCATAGGAATCGAGGATACATGGGATAACATGGGTGTGGTCAGACCCAATATCTCATTCTCATCCCCATAAAGGATATATATGTTGTTGAGACCCATGGGAAGGCACTCTATTGAGCCCAAAAAATACATGGATGTGTCTCAAAACCATACATAGGTAGTCATCACCTAATTTTATTACATGAAATACTAGTGGGGGTACGATTATATGATCAACCCAAGAGACATAGAAGTCCATTAAAACCCATTATTCTTGAATATGATGCTCCTATAACCTCTATACAATAACCAAGATATTATAATTCAAGTGCCTCATTTTATGTGCCACATTTCCATGAGAAAACTCACCTTAGGATTCAATGACTTCTAGCACAAAATTATGACATTTTGAAGCATCTGGAGACTATCCCATCCATGCTCTCAATCCATGATGCAATTCATATTTCAAAATAACATAGAGATTCACTTTATAAATACCTAAAAATCCCACATGAGTTTGAGATAGAATTATCTACATCCTAGTTATATTGAGTGGGGACCATGTTAGCATAATTTCATATCACCATCTCGTTCATGGAACTTGATATAAAAGAGTTCATTCAAGGGAACATCATACCCCTCTATGTTTTGAGAAGACTTGATAATGTTAACATCCAAAGGGATCTGATTGAAAATTTTTACAAGATAAATATCCTCCCAATTAAAACCTCCAATGTTTTGGATATAGTGATGTGGATTTGTCTCCCACAAAGATGGCCATTCAAGGGTATGATAAGGTTGAGAAGAGATCTCTCAGGAAGGTTAAACTCAAAACTCAGTTTGGGAATCTCATATCTGAAGATGTTTTAATGGTTAACTAGTAAGACACAACATATAATGTTGAAACGTGTGGAATATTGTCGCCTATCGACCGGTCAAGGTTTCGGTGCTCTTCTAATGTGTATAGCATCACTTGGGTCGAATCCTTGGTGACGATACTTTGTAATAGTCGTTTTTTAGTTGATTGTATTCTGATTGGGGGGTTTGTTTGAAGAGCTTAAATTAAGTGATTAATGATTGGTGTTTCATTTAACAATTTGATAAATATTGGGGTGAGTTCATTTTTAGGGAGTTAATCTTATGATATCCTGGAGCTTTGCTTTATATTGCAGTTAATTTAACACCCACTTCGCAAGATAATGTTGATTGGAATTACAAAGTGTTAAGGCTTTAATCCAAGCCTTAACATAACTTAGGGTTCTAATCTCAATCAGATCTTGTTTATGGTAGTGTATTTATGGTTCTAATAATCCAGGGAAACCACACATTAAACAAACCAAGTCATTAATCCATGACATGTTAAGTCCAACATTCACAATGTTAAATTAAAGAATATTCATCGAGAAAATACTCTCAATAACTTAACATCCCTAAATTTTGACTCACCCCAATAACATATTTACTCAGACATTGATATAAAAATTAATCTGGTTTATATATTTTTTATGATGAATTAACAAGAGAAGAAAAAGAAAGGGATAAAAAAAGAGTGGTACGTCGAACACACACACACGAACAATGATGAGAATTAAAAAAACGGACTTTCGATTGAATGAGGAAGCAAAATAAGGTAAGGGGATTCAACTGTATTTAAAATATTTTAAGAAAATTAATATTAAACTATATAAGGTGGATGAGAATAATAGATATTGAAGAATAAACTTTCATTAAAATAGAATTACAAAACACAAACTTACAAGATTACAAACGAAGAACAACACAAAAGTGAAAGGAAACAAAGAGAGGAGGAAGGGTATCTCAAGTGAAAACTTGAGTATGTCCGGTCCTACCAAGAACATTGTAAAGGATTTGTTCATTCCAATATATGATCCTCTCTTCTGAAATTCCAACCCCTTTGAAGGAGAGGAGGGGGATGCATTTATAGCCCAAGGAGGTGGACTATTTTCATTCCCAATCTGTCCCTCCACTTGCATCACCAAGTTGGATATTCAGAAAGACAAATCTCGAGATATATCATTCTTCAAAGTTGTAGTTAATAAAGTTTTCAGACATCTCTCAAAATTTTGAGTCATTTGGACCTATGGAGCCAATGTTATGGCTGGTTTATTAAACAAATTTAATATGTCCATTTCAATCCAATATTTTTGATGTCCAAAATGTGAAAGGGTTTTTGAATAGGAAGATGCCTACAATGCTGAATGCCTTCTTCAAAAAAGTCAGCCACCTATATCCCCTCTTTTACACTGAAAAATCACAGCTCTATTTGATGATTACATCATGAGATATGTCACGAATAGTGTCCAACTTTTAATTCCTAGCCAGAATGGTGGGCTAGAATTCAAAGCTTCATTTGGGCCCCTTGTTCTTAAAGTTAGGCCCTGAAATTTTTATCCAAGATTATTTTGGATAATCAAGAATATATGGTAGAGTTTCATAAAATTTGGGCTTAGGGATTTAGACCAATAACTCAATCATCATGGATGGTCTAGTTTCTTCACAAATTCTTTGGGTCATCTTGTATGGTCCATGTGATCCTTCAAATGGCATAATTGGCCCATGATCCCTTATAATGAAATGATTTATATTGAATTAGGAATCCTAGAAAACACGAACTATAAAATTTGGATCATTAGGGTGAGAGTTATAAATAAAATAGTAAACTGACTCAATTGGACTACTTCTAAAAATGCTCAAAAATTATACTTATTATTAAAACATTAATATTTCACAAAATTATGAACATTTCATATAAATTCAGTAAAGGGTTTATATAATAAGTCATGAAAATATTAATAACAAAAACTCCCCCACACTTAGTCTTGTGCATTCCCTCATGTGCAACAAATATAAAAACATAACAAAATCATTTTCACCCACCAACAGATATTAAAATTTTGTTTTCTCCAATCAGGGGAGGTTTAGACTATTTCACTCATCTATTTTGAATTCCACCACAAGTTGTTACAGAAACAATGTTCCAAAACTAATTCATTTTTTCATGTTCAAATTTAGAAATGGAAAATGTGGACACTCAAAACTCATACCTCTCAAGATGATAAAATTCATTTGTGGAGGTTCACTCTTTCACCAACCAAAAGTGAAAATCTTAGAGTTTGAAAGAGCTCTCAACTTCCAATACCTATCAAAAGTGCACAAGAATGAAGAGATATTTTTAAGGGTTTTTTCTATGGCTATAGGATGGTAGGAATATAATTTCCAAGAGAGAGAAGAAGAGGGGTAAAGCACCAACATAGAAAAAGCAATGCACATTTTTTTTTTGAAATAAAACATGGAAGGAAATGAAAACACATATTTACAAGGGAATGATTGTGTGAAGAAAGACACAATAGGGTACGGAAATTTGATGGGGATGAGAAGATGAAATATTTATGAACCACAAAACTTCTCCCAATGACATAAGAATATAATCCAAGTGTTTTTTTCTTCTTCTTTTTTTTCTCTTTTTTTGAAAGTTGAACTTGGAAAAAATATCACACTCATATCCCAACCCATGATTGATCTCCTCACAACACTAATTGTAATAGTTATAACAAGATAAAAGGTTGAGGAAAAGTGATTTTTGACCTACCCAAGAAATAACCTAATTTTTTTGTTTTTTTTATTTTTTTTATTTTTTTGAACACTTGTCAATAACATTTACAAAATTACATATATAAAAGTACATTACATTACCCAAAACACACTGAATGACAATATCTCCCCCACAATGAAATGGATGCTTGACCTCAAGCATATAATAACATGGTGAAATCAAAAAAAGGTACCCATAATGAAATCCATCCCCCACACTTAAATTTCAAAAAATTATGTAATGAAAATCCATGTTGATATTGGGTGGGAAAAGGTATTGGGCTTGTGATGTGGCTATCAAAGAAAAGGTTTTCATAAGCTCGAAGGGGCTTTCAAAAGGAGGATTAATTTAAGGGAAATGAGAGGATATTTGGCTATTTTGATTCTCATGTGGTTCAAAAAATTCCTCTATCATATTAATGCACACTAAAGTAGTAAATTCAGCTCGAAGGTCCACAAACTCAAGACTCACAAATGGGGGTGAAAACACACATTTTGAAAATATGTCCACAGGTGGCCTTGGCATGAAAACAAATGTTTTTCCTCATGGTTTGGGAAAAGTATTTTCCAAATCAAAAATTGAGCATTCAAAATTTGTTTATTTTGACAAAAAATTTTTTATCCAAAGTCATGATGAAAATACAATTTTTTTGAGATGAAAACATGTCTGTTAACTCCCCAAAATGGTTGGACAAAATTTGAAAATTGGAAGGTGAGTAATCATGATTCTTGATTTTTTTGTATATATATATATATATTTGTTACGATGATTTTTTTTGTTTAGGTTTTTTTAGTTTTTAATAAAGATACACAAAAACAAGAGAAAGTGAAAAAAGAAAGGGTTTGATAAAGAAAGTTGTAAAAAAATGAAAGAGAGAGGAAGAAGAAGAAAGAGGTAGAGAAAGGAATTGATAGAGAGAGTGTTAAAGGGAAAGAGGTGCCCCCTGGTTTGGATTTGGTGGGTTTCCATCTCCATCTAGTGGTAGGTCGACTGGAGAAGTTGGGGATCCAGTGGAAGTCGATGTTGATCTAGGATTGTGCATCCTCTCACGGTGATGCTTTAACCGTGAATGTCCTTTTGGAAGAGGGGTCTTGGACTTGTACTACACCAAATGGGTAAACATTAGTAATAAAAAAAGGACATTCCCAATGATAATTAAGATTACTTGGGTGAATCTAAAATTGAGAATTTAAGTGAATTACCTTTTCACCTTCATTAAATACCTTTCTCAGGATGTGTTTGTCATGTAGTACCTTAGAATTTTCTTTGTAAAGAATGGAATTATTATAGGATTCAAGTCAAATCTCCTCCAGTTCAGCCAATTGAAACAATCTTTCTTCACCATATTTTTCACAATCAATATTACAGGTTTTTACAGCCCAAAAAGACTTATGTTTGATTTCAACTTGTAGATGACATTATTTAAAAAGCAATAGCCTAAAAATAAACATCACAATGGGTATTTTATAGGCAATTAGATAAGCCCAAATTGCTTCACCAAGTCTTCCAGGCTAGTCTTTTTTGGTGGGTTTTACAATTCTCTCAAGAACTCTTTTCACTTCTCTATTAGAAAGTTCAGCCATGCCATTTGTTTGGGGGTGATATGTAGTTGAAGTTTTATGTAAAACCCAATTCTTCTTCAAAAGATATTCCATGGTTTTGTTACAAAAATGTGTTCCTAAGTCACTTATCAAGGCATGAGTGTGCTAAATCGTTGGAAGATGTGTGTCTTTAGGAACTCACTAATAGTATGTGAATCATCCTTTCTAGTGGGTTTGGACTCGACCCACCTAGAAACATAATCAACTGCAAGAAGAATGTATGATAATCCATTGGAAGGGGGAATGGTCCCAGGAAATTGATACCCCAAACATCGAAGATCTCACAAAAAATTAAAGGCTTTTGGGGAATTTCATTTCTCTTGGAAATTGTGCCAAACTTTTTGTAAGTGGGACATGATTGACAGAACCCATGTGAGTCCTTGAAGAGTGAAGTCCAGAAGAATCCATAGTCTAGGACCTTTCGGTAGGTCCTTTGTGGTCCAAAGTGTCCACCACCAGGCATTGAGTGACAAAATTTTATTATGGAAGAATGTTCATTTTCATCGACACATCTTCTTATTACTATGTCAACCCCAGTTTTACAAAGTTTATTTTCTTCCCAAAAATAGTTTTTTGAATCACTTTTCAACTTCATTTTTTGTTCTTTTGAAATTTTTTTAGGAAAAACACCAGAAACAATGTAATTTACAATTGGGGCATACCATGGTATTTTTGGAGTGAGAGATGAAAGGTGCTCAGTGGGGAATTCAGGATCAATGAATTCAGAATTAGAAGAATTAGAAATTCTACTCAAGTGATCAGCCACATGATTTTATTTTCCTAGTCTATCTTTGATTTCAAGGTCAAACTCTTGGATCATTAGGATCCATCTTATTAGCCTCGGTTTAGAATCAATTTTCTTGAGTAATAACTTTATAGCAGAATGGTCTGTGAAGATGATGATTTTGCACCTAAGAGATAGGGCTGAAATTTATCTAAGGAAAAAACCACTACTAAAAGTTCTTTTTCAGTGATAGTGTAGTGAGATTGAGTTTCATCCAACTTTTTTGAGGCATAATAGATTACATGAGGAATATTTTCTCTTCTTTGACCAAGAATATACCAAACAGCTATATCAGAAGCATCACAAATCAAATCAAAGGGTAAGGACCAATCTGGGGGTTCGATTACTGGGGAAGATGTTATAGCAGTTTTAAGTTCAACAAAGGATCTCTTGAAAAACTCATCGAAATGGAAAGTGACATAATTTTGGAGAAACCGAGTGAGTGGGATGGAAATCCTACTGAAGTTATGGATGAATCTCCGATAGAAACCAGAATGACTAATAAATGAACGGATGTCTCGAACAGAAGTGGGTTGAGGAAGTGATTGGATCACTTCAATTTTGGTAGGATCGACTTCAATACCATATTTTGAAACTATGTTCCCTAGAACAATCTCATTTGCAAACATGAAGTGACATTTTTCAAAATTTAACACAAGGTTACACTTGACACACTTTAGAAGGACTATAGAGAGTGAATTCAAGCAAGATTAAAGTGACTCACCATAAATGGTAATGTCATCCATGAATACTTCCATGAAATGTTCAATGAATTCAGAAAATATACTCATCATACACCTCTAAAATGTTGCAGCAGCTTTAAAAAGTCCAAGAGGCATTCTTCTATATGCATATGTTTCAAATGGTCTTGTGAAAGTAGTCTTTTCTTAGTCCTGAGGTGCGACTGGTATTTGGAAGTAGCCGGTGTATCCATCAAGAAAGCAATAGTGTAACTTTTCAGCTAATCGTTCCATAATTTGATCAAGGAATGGAAGAGGGTAGTGATATTTTCTTGTTTCAACATTCAATTTCTTATAGTCGATGCACACACACCATTTGTTCTTCACTTGAGTTGTGACTACCTCTCCATGTTTATTTGGGACAATAGTTATCCCACCCTTCTTAGGTACAACTTGAATTGGACTAACCCATTAACTATCAGAAATTGGGTAGATAATACTAGCTTGAAGAAGCTTGGTGATCTCTTCCCTAACTACCTCAAGTATGAGTGGATTGAGTCTTCATTGTGGTTGTCTAATTGGTTTGGATGACTCCTCAAGATGGATGTGATTCATGCAAAGGTAAGGGTTGATTCCTGGTATGTCATCTAGGGTCCACCCTAAGGCCTTTTTGTTTTCCTCTAACACCTAAACAAGTTTGGACTCTTCGGTTTCGGTAAGTGAAGCAGGGATAATGACAGGATATGAGTGATCATGGAAAAGGAATGCATATTTTAGGTGTTTAGAAAGAGGTTTTAGATCAGTATCCTCTTTCATTTTTGGTTTAGACAACTCAATAATGGAAGTTGGGACTTCAGTTGCTTCAGATTCATTTTCCTTAATACTGTACAAGGTGGCACAGTAGATATCAGAGTTGATGTGGGATTCAAGAGAGTTTTCAAGATCCTCTAGATTGATAGAGTCTATGAATGAAATGTCCATATCAACTTCACCATTTATGACTTTGTTAATCATGGTGCATATTTCACAAGATCCATTGTCATTAGAACATGAAGAACATGGTGGATTATGGTTTGATTGACTCTTAGAAGTGTCCTTAGAAGCATGAATTGAGAATGTAGAGTGATCCTCAGATGGGTATCACATGGCTTGGAAAATGTTGAACATGACCAGTTGGTCATCGAATTCCATGGATAAGATGCCTGAATGGACATAAATCTTGGTTATCACAGTCATGAAGAATGGTCTTCCAAGAATTAGGGGGATCAGGAAGAGTTCATATCACCTTCCATGTCAAGGACATAGAAATCAGCAGGGAAGAGAAGATCATTGAATCAGACAAGGACATCCTCAATTATTCCCTCAGGATTGGCTGTGCTTCGATTGGCTAACTGAATGAAAACAACCATTGGATTTAAGGGACCTAGACCAAGGTTGGAGAATATGGATTTGGGAATGACATTAATTGAGGCTCCTAAGTCTATGAGTGCATCATCGAAGTTGAAACTTTAAATTTGGCATGGAACCATAAAGGTCCCCGGATCTTTTCACTTTATGGGAATAGACTGCTGGGTGGAAATATTTTCAAAGGTCCTATGTTTCCTCTTGTGGGTGCACAATTCCTTAAGAAACTTGGCATACTTAGGATTTTTTTTGATGTAATCTAAGAGAGGAATTTTGAATTCAACACATCTAAACATGTCAAGAATTTCAGGATCATGTTCAAATGACTTCTTTGGATTAGAAATGGCTTGATGAAAAGGAATTGGGTTCCTATGTGGAATAAAGGGAGGTGAGGGAATGGATTCAGGTTCCTTTTCAAGTTTATTTTTCTTTTTATTTTCTAGGTCAACATTTAAATGTGGTTTATATAACTTATCCTAAGGTATTGCAATTTGCGTTCTTGATCTAAGTGCAATTGCACTTACATTACCCTTGGGGTTGGGTAATGGTTGAGCTGGGAGTTGGGAAGAATTGGATGGTTGCTGCTGACTAAGGTGGGATGCAAGTTGACCAATTTGGGTTTCAATGTTCTTGAGACTAGAAAGGGTGAAGGAGGAAAGATATTCAACTTCACTTTCCCATGGTTTCTTGGAAGAAGAGGCTTGTCCCGAACTGGGATTACCTTGATTTTGGTTATTGGGAAAGCGATTTTATTGGTTTTGGAATTGAGAAGGATCACTAGGATAATGGAATCCCGGAGGAGGATTGTTACTTTGAGGTTGAGGAACAAAAGGATAAGGTTGTTGGAAGTTACCAACAGCTTGAACATATTGAAACTGGTTTGGGTTTTGAGGAGGGAATTGAGGGGGATAAGATCTGGGATTACCATACCTAAGGCCTTGGTTATAGGAACAAGATAAGGGCTCAGAGTGAGTATGGTTGAAGTTTCTAACAAACTGACCTCATAGTTGAGGGTTGGTGTTCCGATGAGCATATGCTGCCTTGAGCTTCATTGGTCCAGATGAATGAGATTGATACTTTTTAAGTTGTGGACATGTGTCAGTTGGATGAGATGGAGAGTTGCAGATTCCACAGTTTTTGACAGGTCTAGAAAACATTGATTGTGTAGAAGACGAGGTTGGGGATTTGGTAGCCACAACTAGTTGTCACACAAGACCCGTAAGTTCACTCTTCCACTCGGTCATCTTTTTTAGCTCAATTGATTGATTATCTTGGGCTTTTTTGACTTGATCATATGATCAATTATGGAATTATTGTGTGTTTGTAGCCATGTTACTTATGAGATCTCTTACACCTGCAGGAGTTTTATCAACAAGATCATATCCACTTACGACATCAATGAGAGTTCTCTCCATTGCCAATAACCCCTCATAGAAGTATTGGATCAAGAGTTGATTAGGGATTTGGTGGTGTGGGTAGGTTTCAATAAGATTTTTGAACCTCTCCCAGTACTCATGGAGTGATTCACTTGGGAACTAATAGATAAGACTTAATTCCTTTCAGATAGAAGCAGTACGAGAAGTAGGAACAAATTTTTCTAAGAAGAGTCACTTCATGTAATTCCATGTGGTTATGGAACCAGGAGGTTGGTAGTAAATCCATGACTTAACAGTGTCATCTAGGGAGAAAGGTAATTCTCAAAGTTTTATTTATTCCTCAGAAACCCCTTCAGGCTTCATGGTAGAGAACATTACTTGAAACTCTTTAAGGTGGAGATGTGGATCCTCACCGGCTAGCCCGTGGAAATGAGGGAGAAGATGAATCAAAACTGATTTGAGTTCAAAGTGAGACTCTATGTTTGGATATTGAATACCAAGAGGTTGGTAATTCATATCAGGGGCATCAAGTTCTTTAAGTGTTTGTTCCCTAGGATTGTCCATATCTAATTCAATTGGTTGGACAAGGACTGGCTCTTGAATTATTTGATTATCTCTTATGTTCCTCCTAAGTTGGCGAAGTGTTCACTCAATTTCAGGGTCAAACAAATCCGAGGGATTTTTTGGAGGATACGGGGCATTCAGAAAGATTTGGAATAAAGATAAAGACCATTTTTTTGTGTTTTTTTTTCAGTTTATGATTTTTACAAGAAGACGGGTTTTTCTTTGTGTTTTTTTCAATTTTTTTTTCAATTTTTGTTTTTTTGATTTTTTTTACAATAACAAGAACCTAATGAATACTTAAAGCACCATCCCTAAAAATGATTCCATTTGAAATGTGCGGACGATTGTTGCCTATCAACCAGTCAAGGTTTCGGTGGTCTGCTAATGTGTATAACATCACTCGGGTTGAATCCTCGATGATGATACTTTGTAATGGTCATTTGTTTTTAGTTGATTGTATTCTGATTGGGGGGTTTGTTTGCAGAGCTTAAATTAAGTGATTAATGATTGGTATTTGATTTATCAATTTGATAAATATTGGGGTGAGTTCATTTTTAGGGAGTTAAGCTTGTGATATCTTGGAGCTTTGCTTTATATTGCAGTTAATTTAACACCCACTTCACAAGATAATGTTGATTGGAATTACTAAGTGTTAAGGCTTTAATCCAAGCCTTAACTTAACATAGGGTTCTAATATCAATCAGATCTTGTTGATGGTAGTGTATTTCTGGTTCCAATAATCCATGGAAACCACACGTTAAATAGAACAAGTCATTAATCCATGACATGTTAAGTCCAACATACACAATGTTAAATTAAAGAATATTCATCGAGCAAATACTCTCAATAACTTAACATCCCTAAATTTTGACTCACCCCAATAATATATTTACTCATCCATTGATATTAATATTAATCTAGTTTATATATTTTTGTTGATGAATTAACAAGAGAAGAAAAATAAAGGGATAAGAAAAGAGTGGTACGTCGAACACACACACACACGAACAATGATGAGAACTAAAAAAAGGACTTTCGATTGAATGAGGAATAAAAATAAGGGAAGGGGATTCAACTGTATTTAAACTATTTTAAGAAAATTAATATTAAACTATATAAAGTGGATGAGAATAAGAGATATTAAAGAATAAATTTTCATTAAAACAGAATTACAAAACACAAACTTACAAGATTAAAAATGAAGAACAACACAAAAGTGAAAGAAAAAAGAGAGAGGAGAAAGGGAATATCAAATGAGAAATTGAGTATCGAAGGTCCTACCAAGCCCTATTTAAGGCTTTGGTCGTGCCAATATATGTTCCTCTCTTCTGAAATGCCAACCCCTTTGAAGGAGAGGAAGGGAATGCATTTATAGCCCAAGGAAGTGGACTGTTTTCATTCCCAATCTGTCTCTCCACTTTCATCACCAAGTTGGATATTCAAACAGCATAATATAGAGATATCTACTTCTTAAAATTTTTATATAATAAATTTTTCTGACCTCTCTCAATATTTTGAGTCATTTGGACCTATGTAGCCAAAGTTATGGCCGGTTGATTAAACAAATTTAATCTGTCCATTTCAATCCAATATTTTTGAAGTCCAAAATGTGAAAGGGTTTTCTAAAAGGAATATGCCTTCAACACCGAATGATTTCTTCAACAAAGTCGGCCTCCTATATCTCCTATTTCACAATGAAAAATATCAGCTCGATTTTACAATTACATCATGAGATATGTCATGAATAGTGTCCACATTTTAATTCCCATTCAGAATGGTGGGCTAGAATTCAAAACTTCATTTTGGCCCCTTGTTCTTTGAGTTAGGCCCAGAAATTTTTATCCATGATTATTTTGGATAATAAAGAACATATGGTAGAGTTTAATAAAATATGGGCTTATGGAGTTATACCAGTAACTCAATCATCATGGCTGGTCTAGTTTCTTCACAAATTCTTTGGGTCATATTGTGTGGTCCATGTGATCCTTCAAATGGCAGAATTGGCCCATGATCCCTTCTAAGGAAATGTTTTATATTGAATTAGGAATCCGAAAAAATAATAACCACACAATTTGGATCATTAGGGAGACACTTATAAATAAACTAGTAAACTGACTAAATTGGACCACTTCTAAAAATGCTCAAAAATTATACTTAGTATTAAAACATTAATATTTCACACAAATTATGCACATTTCATATAAAATTAGTACATGGGGTATATAATAAGTCATTAAAATATTAATATCATAAAATTTATTTCTTGTAAGGCCCTGGATTTGTATGCACATGGAGGTACCACAAATATTACATCAATATCTAAAATACCACATCGATGGAAAAATTAGCATACTACAAAGTGATAGAGCCCCCTTTGAAACTTGGGAAGACACATATACTGAATAAATATTATATAAAAAGGAAATAAAATAACCAATTATAGATGATTATAAACATGTTTCATCTCCCAACAACTTGGGGACTGTCCCTACATATTCATGGAGTATGCTCGATAGTGAAAATGTGCTTCCCAAAAATCTAGTTAAGGTGATAGAACTAATCCTAAAGATCCAAGATCCTCCTATCCCCAACAATAGTGTAAAAAACAATTAGTTTTGGAATCTATATTTAATTACTTAGATGGTAGGGGACGCTAATGTCTCTTCACATGGCCTCCCTCACCCTGATAGAGATAGATAAGCCTCTATATTTCCATTTTCATAAAAAAAATCTCTCCATATACACAGAATTGGAGGAAAATGAGGATGTCCTTAGTAACTCCCCTCCATCATTCCAGGAAGGTGTCTCCACCACCATCGATGAGATCATGCAGATAAATATGGGAATGGAAGAAGTCATGTGGCCTAATCCGATTACATCCTTCATGCCCCTCGAAGAGCGAGAGATGTTAATCACATTTCTCAATAAACATCTACATGTGTTCATTTGTTGCTATATAAAAATTCCAAAAACTAAATCTAGATGTGGATACGAACCATGTCATCTTACCCAATGAGAACTGAGGAATCAAGAAGACATCTAGGATTATGCACCACTCTCATGGAACTAATATAGAGGCGGAAGTTGACAAATTTATCCAATCCAATTTTTTCTGAGAAGTGAAATACCCAATATGGATTTCCAATATCATCCATGTCAAGAAAAGGAATGGGTATTTTAGGGTTTTAATTGATTTTAGAGACATTAATTATCATGACCCAAAGGAATATTTATCATTTATAATCATAGAACTATTGATCTATGCAACTACTGGGTTTAATGCTCATTCATTCAGGGACTGGTATTTAGGGTACAATAAAATAATGATGTCCCCTAAAGATGAGGAATCCATGACCATTAGTGTTCCTTAGGGGATCTTCTAATATCAGGTCCTTCCCTTTGTGTTAATGACCAATTGATACACCTACCAAAACACCAAAAATCAAAACATTTAGCCATTATTGGGAAATATAGCCGAATGATTTTTCGATGAACTGATTTTTAAATCCCAAATGTGATGCGATCATTTCTCAGAACATTAAACAGACATTGATAATATGTGATAGTAGATTCTAAAGATGAATTTTATAAAATTTTCTTTCAAGGTAACATGAGAAAACTTCCTTGGATTTGTGTTATGTCACCATGACATCGAGGTTGAACTAGAGAATACTAGTGCTATTTTAGCAATGCCACCCCAGGAAATCTCAATGAACCAAGGGGGATCCAAGGGTACCTCACCTAAATTCATTAATTCATAGTTATACTAGCCATAATATCTCTCCCCTTCACTAGTCTAATGAAGGGAATCTCATATCGATGGAATGATGACTTCCAGGAATCCTTTGAATGACTCAAGTAGTACCTACCATACCCACCGGTTTTATTGCCTTTGGGGGAAGGTAGGTCACTCATCTTGTATGTGGCCACAGTGGAACACTCATTGGGTGGCCACCTCACATAGAAAAATGATTTAGGGAGAAAAAATAGATTCTACTACCTTAGCAAGAAAATACTAGTTACTGAGATGAGATACTCCAATGTTGAGAAGAACTAACTTGCACTCATCTTCACATTGAAAAAGATGAGGAATTACATGTATGTAACACCCCGAGATTTTATGAAAAATATTCTTTTAATTTCATTAATGTATTGTGTTGTATGCTACACCAAGATTACCTTGCGCTATACGCAACACCGTATTAGCTTGCAGTATACGCAACACTATTCTTGGATCGTGTTACACACAATTTTGATAATAGTTATTCTATGCAACATTGAGTATATATATATATATATATATTCAATGTATAAATGAAATATGGTTGGTTTAGGTTATACGAAAAAACAAAGGATTCTTGCACAGCATACAACCCTGACTTGGCTTGCATTACACGCAATCGCAACCTTCCTCAATAGCGTGTGTTGTACGCAATACCAGGTTCTTCTAAACAACGATATATTATTATAATATTATTATGAACTATCTGTTATGAATAGTATTAACTAAATTTTAAATTTTATAACATTATTATTCATCTTACACATTTTCTAGAATATGGTATGAGAACAAAATAATTTTTTCGGGTAAAATAAGTATGTTTCAAAAAATGCAGTTTTGTGGCCTTTTGATGGCGCACCCACTTTAAATCTAGTTTTTGACGTGTTTATATGTTAAATTTGAAAAAATAAAATTCTTCTTTGGAATCAAGAAATAAAAATTTACTTTGGATAAATTTTTCATATCATTCTGGTAACTTCAATATTTTAATAAATAGTAAAAATACGCTATATTTTAATTAAAAACAAATTTTTTCATCATAATATATTATGTGGTTAAATTATAATATTGAATGGTTTTAAAGTATAAATAGAATATATTATTACCATTTAATATAATGTATGTCATTAGCATTGATTCTACCTTGAATTCATAGTATAAATCAATTCAATCTTTTGCAATGTTTTAAAGAAAAACCTGTTTTCTTTCGACAATGGGATTAATTTTAATTTAATTTATGAAACTTTTGCGTATTGAATTTGAAAAAATGGATTCCATATTTGTAATAAGTGGATCCAAATTATGTTAATAAGCTACTTTTTATTTTTGGGAATTATGAATAGTAACTACGGTAAATTTTATTTACCATAGTTAAAAGTAAATCGGGTAATTAAGGGTAAATATAATATTATAAAATTACCCTACCAAATTTCAAAATCCTATTGGATGACTAAAAGTCGACCCATATCACCTAAGGGTAGGATTAGATTCATTTAATGGACTTTTTTTTCCACGAAAATAATTTAATTATTATTAAAACCAAAGAATGTGACAACATGTCACTTTCTGAAATCTTATAAGTAAAATAATTTAAATTTAGTGATACACTTCATGAAACTTAGAACATTAATAGTCTGCAGAAATCTAATACAATTATCTACATCATAGTAATTTATTTAGAACTTTTAGAGATTAAATAATTATCATTTATTATGACACAAAGATGATGCAGTAATTGTCTTATTAATGAAATATTGACATAATTGATGTTATAAATACCCAAATAAATGTAATTTAAGACTTTTTATGAATTAAACTAATTTTATAGGTTAATATGACATGTTAGTATTGATTTAATTAACTTTATTCGAACTAATGATTCTGTTATGAGTTTCAAAAAAATCAATTACTAAATAGTGTCAAAATTGACATAAAATAGTTTTTAAAACAAATATTACATTATTAATTGTTATTTTATTCCTAAAAATCTAATTTTCGGCCAAAGGACTTATATAAGGTTATATATATTAATAATAAACAACTTGGGATTATTTTGTCTTGATATAGTAACTTTATTAACCTTATAGTGTAAGAAAACAAGAAGACACGGTAAAAGTAAAATTATCTAACTTAAAGTTAAATATAAATTATAAGGTTAAAATAGGAACCTGAACTTGTCTAAATTCTATTGGATGATAGGATTTCGACCCATCCCCACCTTAACTTAGAAATAAATCAATTTGGAGCTATTTAAAACCGAATTTGTCTTTATAATAAAATAATATTTTTAGTTATTCCAAAGGTGCCCCTCTCCTCCCTTATAAAAGGGCACCCCCTCCCTCTCTTCCTCACAACACTTTGAGCCTTCAAGCTCGTCCAAAATCTGCCAAATTACCTTCTCAACTTCCCTAGAAACATCCTAGAGGTTCTGTTCCTCCTCAAAGACCAATTTTAGTGCCCTAAAAGGAGGTCTCAAAGAGGCGCTTCAAAGAAGAGGTAATTTCCGTTACCGATTCTTTCATCTTTATTTCTTCTTCCACTTATTATTATTTAGTTGTTTCATTATGAAGTAATAAAATCAGTATCAATAATATACTGATATTTTATTATAAGTATTAAACAATGATATTTCACCATCTATCCATCCTACGGAAAAAGAAATCACCGCGCGTGCGTACGTACGGAATACCGTCTCCACGTCGTGGTGTAATCTATTTTCCACCACCACCTTACTTGGATGGGTATAATGGTGTAAATAATGACAATATATGACTATTATAATGTGATATTGATTCTGAAATAGTATACATACACTCCAATACAATTCCACGATCATAGGAACGATATCATCACTCGTGCGTACGTACGGAATACCGTCTCCACGATGTGATGCGACTCGTTCTACATGATCTTCATTGCATAATGATTATATAAATGAATTGAATGAATGAAAATGATATATATTAAACTAATACCATTCTGGAAATGAGTTTTCTATAACCTAAAGAGAAGAATAAGAATTTATTCGACAAAACACGCATAAGAACAAAAAGTAATAAACACCCAAATAACAAGTAGTAATGAAATATTACTAATAAGAAGCTAAGAATATGACCATATATGATATCATAACAATAAGTATGATTCTGGAATAAGTCAATAACATTATTTAAATCATTATACAGGAGGTTCAGACACTTACAAAGCAAATCGGACCTAAGGTAAGGGAAAATATCACAATCTCATTTTTATCCGAGATTGTTTATACTTTGAAATTTACTGGGCTGTATTTTATCATCCACATCCATGTTTCCTCAATTTTTAATATTATTTACATACACCTACAATTGTTTAAATCCAATTTTACCCTTAGGTGATTTTTTTATTAAAATATATGAAAGGAATATTTTGTCATTTTTCGTACGAGGTACTTTTTGACTTTTCCGACAAAAGTACGAGAAGATTGTTTTTTTAACTTATACGTCATGAATGGATTTTTAAAACATTATTTCCAAGAATCTTACTTTACAAGTTTTCATGTTTATTTTTAATCAACTTCTTTTAGTTTAAAATTGTATGACATGTTAAGAAAGGAAAAATGTTTTTGAAGTAGAAAGGATATTTTCCTCAAGAATGGAGTTCAAGTGTTTTATCAAAATTATTTTCCATCTAAGATAATAAAGGGTTTTGTTTCTATCCATATTATTACATTGATTTGATTATGTTGTGATGAAATTATTTTTATGAATTCCTTTATCTTATATGAATTGTTTTATGATGTCACGATGTTTAAGAATCCCATTTTTATTACATAGGTTATGCTATGATGTATGGTTTATGATTTTGTGGCACACATAAGAATGATATCATTATGAGATGGGTGGGACCTATATCTCCCTCCAATGCATTGGGTAAAGATTTTATATCTCATGAGATAGACATGGCTGGAATGGAAGGTTAAACCGGTTCAGTGAAACAAGACTGAAATGAGGAATGAACTCGGTTCAGAAATGGACTTTGTCCACTAAGATAGTCTTGGCAATGAGTATTGACTAATAAGAAATGATTCTCTATGATTATGTGTGTATGCCACAAAGTTTCATGTTTTAATTTATGATTATTGGGATTACATTTCACTACTATGATTTATCCCATGTTATGAAATTATGATCTCTTTTGCAGGATAAGATTTCCAAAAGATATGTTCTTATGAATATGATGTGATTGATATTTCTTTTTTTTTACCCTTACTGAGAATTTGAGCTCACCCTTTTATGTTTTCTTTTCCCCAGGACATAAAGAAAGGATTTAGGTTTTAAAAAATGAAGATCTTTATGGGAGATGTTGAAGATATTTCACCACGATTAGAAGATTATATTCCGAGTTTCCAAAGACACTAAACTATTACGGTCCTTGTGTGTGTGTTTTTGTTATGTACTAAGTATTCCGCAAAATTAATGTAATGTCTATGTACGTTAAGCTTCGGGTCTCTAAAGTTGGTATCAGAGGAAAGGTTTAGTCAACCTTTGGAAACTAGGATGCGAAAACGGTAGTGAGATCCCTAGAGATATTTCTAAGGTATGTCTAGGGATGTCCCTAAGGATAAGTATACGTATAGGATACAGTCCTAGAACTACGGTAACGATCATAGAATTTAACCTAATATGTTAGATATTGAGGATACTCCCCCTTTATTATGTTGTTTTCTCTAGCATGATTTTTGCCTCTCACACTATTCTTTTTGGGTTTTAGATGATGGATGGAACCCGAAGGAACCGTGTTGATCAATGTAATGGACAATGCAATGATTGTCCTCCTGAACAAACAAATGTTATGGGAGATGGAGTGCAAAATATTATTGCTATACTTACACAAGCTATGAATCATTCTAGACTTCCAAATGAGCAGAGAAGCGAACAATATTCTATTGAGTCCTTCATGAGGCAACGTCCACCTTCTTTCAGTGGGTCTTCTAATCCACTTGTTGCTTAACAATGGATCAGTACTACTGAAAATATATTTTCAGTTCTTCAATGTTCTGAACATGATAAAGTCATCTTAGCAGTATATCGTTTGGAATGTGAAGCTAATCAATGGTGGAATCTTATCAAGAATACGAGGCAAAGAGATGAAATTGAGTCCATGGAATGGGATGAGTTCAAGAACTTATTTTTCAATAAGTACTTCCCTCGTATTCTTCGAACAAATATAGAGAAGGAGTTTCTTGAACTAAAGCAAAAGGATGATGAATTTGTTGGTATATACGAAGCGAATTTTATAAGGCTTGCAAGGTATGCATCTGGATTTATCATCTAACCTGAAAGTAAAGTTGATTAATTCTTCAGTGGCTTAAAACCAAATCTTTGAAGGGAATTAGCTATAAGAGACTTCAGTAGCTATGAAGAAATTGTGCATTGTGCTATCAAGGTAGACATGGAAGTTGGTGTTACTTATCCATCTCATAGTTTTGATAAGAAACGAAAGATGGAGTTCAAGGAGAAATCTCAGAATAATGGTGAAAGGAAGATGAATGTTTCCTTATGCTCAAAGTGTGGAAAGAATAATGGTGGAGATTGTCTTAAAGGGACAAGTAAATGTTTCAAATGTGGAAAGGAAGGTCATCGGGCATTTGAATGCCACAATGATGGGAAGAAGATGCATAATGATGCAAACAAAGGAAGGGATACACATAATAAACCTACTACACTTCAATGCTTCAAGTGCAAGGAAATGGGGCATTATGCTAATAAATTCCCTAATCCAAGGGTTAGTGATGATCGACATGAGAAACCACTTAAGACAAAGGAAAAAGGGAAGTCACATGCGATCACCATTGGATGTGTTGAATATGAAAATGATGTGGTCGAATGACTAAGTGTTTATGTAATGGGATTCCAGAATAATGTTGTATATAGTATTGTGGAATATTTGAATATTTATGTTTTGGTCAATTGTGGTTTTCAATAATTTTATGGTACCGGTAAACATGGAAAGTGATTGAAAATTTTTGGTAAGCAGATGATATGCGCATAATGAAGGGATAAGAAGATAATGAGATGTTTGATTGTATTCATGAGATCATGATAGATATAAGGACTAAGTGATATCATGGTTTGAGTATGAAGAATTTTGAGGATTTTGGTATGTGGAAAGTGTTAACTTTTAACTGCATTCATGTTTTCACTAAGGATCAATGGATATTCATTATTCAAGAGAATACATGATTAAGGTATTCACATGTTTGTAATTTGACCAACAAGATATATCTTATGATATATTGGGGATAAATGATGTCATTCACGTGATCATTTTCTTTATACTATGAGCTTGGACCGAAGTATTTTAGATAAGCCTAAAGATTGCAATGAATTATGTTGGAAATAAGTTAGTATTGTTTAAGGATATAATTTTTCGATATTATTTATGGGATGTTATAGTAATATAGTTTTAGAAAAAGGACAACCTGCAGGACGGGCGATAGCCCATCACGTCAGACAAGGCCGTGAGAATCGAACCCACATCCAAAGTGCGACTGGCCTTTATTGCCTACCACTGGCATACAGGAAGTCCTTGTTTAGTAGAAACTAGTTTTATTATATTAAGAAGTATGATATATGAAGTATAAGTCCATTTTAGGAACCATATATGATTAATCTCACAATATATGGACTTATGTATTTTTTTGATAACTTTTCTAACCTTTTGTTTGAGACAGATGGAATGACCCATTATTCTATCACATGATCTGCTAACACATCACGAATGACAAATTCAACTTCATTTGTTTAAGAGATGAAGTAAAAATTGTCCAAAGAATGACCAACGGTGAGACTATACCAAAATCACGAAAGTATTTATTCTAATTCCAATTTCATCAACTTTAGGGAAATGATCTTGAAAACCAAAAATGTTGTCCTAGTGCTCTTATATCTGATGAATCAGATGGTACCTTAGATCGTCACAAATTTATGGCTTTGTGATTGCTGGCTTTTCCATAGCCATGTTCTCTACCACTCTCCATCAGAACATGATGGTTATATTTCTCTTCCATATCCATATTTTCACCTATGTGGAAACCCAGTGATTAGTTTATTTGGGTAACCGTTACGTTTCATACTTTTTTTAAAGATTGGTTTTGGTATTCCTTTTTATGATGTGGGTTTCTATTAAAGAAACTTTCGAATAGTAAACCATTTATAACCCCGACGAATTTCGAGGGAGAAATTCATTTTAAGGGGGGTAGAATGTAACACCCCGAGATTTTATGAAACATGTTCTTTTAATTTCATTAATGTCTTGTGTTGTATGCTACACCAAGATTACCTTGCTCTATACGAAACACCGTATTAGATTTCAGTATACACAACACTATTCTTGGATCATGTTACACACAATTTTGATAATAGTTATTCTACGCAACATTGAGTATATATATATATATATATTCAATGTATACATGAAATATGGTTGGTTTATGTTATACGAAACAACGAAGGATTCTTGCACAACACGCAACCCTGACTTGGCTTGCATTACACGCAATCGCAACCTTCCTCGATAGCGTGTGTTGTACGCAATACCGGGTTCTACTAAACAACGATATATTATTATAATATTATTATGAAATATCCGTTATGAATAGTATTAACTAAATTTTTAATTTTATAACATTATTATTCATCTTACACATTTTCTAGAATATGTTATAAGAACAAAATAAATTTTTCGGGTAAAATAAGTATGTTTCAAAAAATGCAGTTTTGCGGCCTTTTGATGGCGCACCCACTTTAAATATAGTTTTTGACATCTTTATATGTTAAATTTGAAAAAATAAAATTCTTCTTTGGAATCAAGAAATAAAACTTTACTTTGGATAAATTTTTCATATCATTCTGGTAACTTTCATATTTTAATGAATAGTAAAAACACGATATATTTTAATTAAAAACTACTTTTTTCATCATAATATCTTATGTGGTTAAATTATAATATTGAATGGTTTTAAAGTATAAATAGAATATATTTTTACCATTTAATATAATTTATGTCATTAGCATTGATTCTACCTTGAATTCGTAGGATAAATCAATTCAATCTTTTGCAATGTTTTAAAGAAAAACCCATTTTCTTTCGACAACGTGATTAATTTTAATTTAATTTCTGCAACTTTTGTGTATTGAATTTGGAAAAATGGATTCCATATTTAGAATCATTGGATCCAAATTATTTTAATAAGCTACTTTTTATTTTTGGGAATTATGAATAGTAACTACGGTAAATTTTATTTACCATAGTTAAAAGTAAATCGGGTAATTAAGGGTAAATATAATATTATAAAATTACCCTACCACATGTCGAAATCCTATTGGATGACTAAAAGTAGACCCATATCACCTAAGGGTCGGATTAGATTCAGTTAATGGACTTTTTTCCATGAAAATAATTTAATTATTATTAAAACCAAAGAATGTGACAACATGTCACTTTCTTAAATCTTATAAGTATAATAATTTTAATTTAGTGATACAATTCATGAAACTTTGAACATGAATATTCTACAGAAATCTAATACAATTATCTACATCATAGGAATTTATTTATAATTTTTAGGGATTAAATAATTATCATTTATTATGACACAAAGATGATGCAGTAATTGTCTTATTAATGAAATATTGACATAATTGATGTTATAAATACCCAAATAAATGTAATTTAAGACTTTTTATGAATTAAAATAATTTTATAGGTTAATAGGACATGTTAGTATTGATTTAATTAACTTTTTTCGAACTAATAAATCTGTTATGATTTTCACACAAATCAATTACTAAATAGTGTCAAAATTGACATAAAATAGTTTTTAAAACAAATATTATATTATTAATTGTTATTTTATTCCTAAAAATATAAGGTTCGGACAAATGACTTAGATAGGGTTATATATATTAATAATAAACAACTTGGGGTTCGTTTGGCTTGATATAGTAATTTTATTAACCTTATAGTGTAAGAAAACAAGAAGACACGGTAAAAGTAAAATTATCTAACTTAAAGTTAAATATAAATGATAAGGTTAAAATACGAACATAAACTTGTATAAATTCTATTGGATGAGAGGATTTCGACCCATCCCCACCTTATCTTCGAAATAAATCAATTTGGAGCTATTTAAAACCGAATTTGGCTTTATAATAAAATAATATTTTAGTTATTCCAAAGGTGCCCCTCTCCTCCCTTATATAAGGGCACCCCCTCCCTCTCTTCCTAAAAACACTTTGAGCCTTAAATCTCATCCAACCTCTGCCAAATTATCTTCTCCACTTCCATAGAAACATACTAGAGCTTCTGGTCTTCCTCAAAGACCAATTTTAGTGCCCTAAAAGGAGGTCTCAAAGAGGCGCTTCAAAGAAGAGGTAATTTCCGTTATCGATTCTTTCATCTTTATTTCTTCTTCCACTTCTTCTTATTTAGTTGTTTAATTATGAAGTAATAACATCAGTATCAATAATATACTGATATGTTATTATAAGTATGAAACAACCCTATTTCACCATCTATCCATCCTACGGAAAAAGAAATCACCGCGCATGCGTATGTACGGAATACCGTCTCCACGCCGTGGTGTAATCTATCTTCCACCACCACCTTACTTGGATGGGTATAATGGTGTAAATAATGACAATATATGACTATTATAAAGTGATATTGATTCTGAAATAGTATACATACACTCCAATACAATTCCACGATCATAGGAATGATATCATCACTCGTGCGTACGTACGGAATACCGTCTCCACGATGTGATGCGACTCGTTCTACATGATCTTCATTGAATAATGATTATATAAATGAAATGAATGAATTAAAATGATATATATTACACTAATACCATTCTGGAAATGAGGTATCTATATCCTGAAGAGAAGAATAAGAATTTATTCGACAAAACACGAATAAAAACAAAAAGTAATAAACACCCAAATAACAAGTAGTAATGAAATATTACTAATAAGAAGCTAATAATATGACCATATATGATATAATAACAATAATTATGATTCTGTAATAAGTCAATAACATTATTTAAATCATTATACAGGAGGTTCGGATACTTACGAAGAAAATCGGACCTAAGGTAAGGGAAAATATCACAATCTCATTTTTATCCGAGATTGTTTATACTTTGAAATTTACTAGGGTGTATTTTATCATCCACATCCATGTTTCCTCAATATTAAATATTATTTCCATCCACCTACAATTGTTTAAATCCAATTTTACCCTTCGGTGAGTTTTTAGTAAAATATATGAAAGGAATCTTTTGTCGTTTTTCGTACGAGGTACTTTTTTACTTTTCCGACAAAAGTACGAGAAGAATGTTTTTTTAACTTATACGACATGAATGGATTTTTAAAAAATTATTTCCAAGAAGCTTCCTTTACAAGTTTTCAGGTTTATTTTTAATCAACTTCTTTTACTTTAAAATTGTATGACATGTTAAGAAAGGAAAAATGTTTTTGAAGTAGAAAGGATATTTTCCTCAAGAATGGAGTTCAAGTGTTTTATCAAAATTATTTTCCATCTAAGATAATAAAGGGTTCTGTTTCTATCCCTATTATTACATTGATTTGATTATGTTGTGATGAAATTATTTTTATGAATTCCTTTATCTTATATGAATTGTTTTATGATGTCACGATGTTTAAGAATCCCATTTTTATTACATGGGTTATGCTATGATGTATGGTTTATGATTTTGTGGAACACATAAAAATGGTATCATTATGAGATGGGTGGGACCTATATCTACCTCCAATGCATTGGGTAAAGATTTTATATCTCATGAGATAGACATGGCTGGAATGGTAGGTTAAACCAGTTCAGTGAAACAGGACTAAAACGAGTAATGAACTCGGTTCAGAAATGGACTTTGTCCACTAAGATAGTCTTGGAAATGAGTCTTGACTAATAAGAAATGATTCTCTATGTTTATGTGTGTATGCCACAAAGTTTCATGTTTTAAGTTATAATTATTGGGATTACATTTCACTACTATGATTTATCCCATGTTATGAAATTATGATCTCTTTTGCAGGATAAGATTTCCAAAAGATATGTTCTTATGAATATGATGTGATTGATATTTCTTTTGTTTACCCTTACTGAGCATTTGAGGTCACCCTTTTATGTTTTCTTTTCCCCAGGACATAAAGAAAGGATTTAGGTTTAAAAAAAAGAAGATATTTATGGGAGATGTTGAAGATATTTCACCACAATTAGAAGATTATATTCCGAGTTTCCAAAGACACTAAACTATTACTGTCCTTGTGTGTGTGTTTTTGTTATGTACTAAGTATTCCGCAAAAGTAATGTAATGTCTATGTACGTTAAGATTCGGGTATCTAAAATGTAGCACCACAAAGTCTATTTTGAATCTCATGTCTACCCACTCAAGTAGATCCTTTTCTGGCCAATGTTGACTGGTATATTTTCTAGAAGGGTGGTCATTCTGTATCAATACAAAATTCGGTTTGTATCACAAATGTCAGGGAAAGGGAAATCCCTATCTGATTTCTACACTACACATCCTACACTATAAAATACACTAGTGGACACAAAGTTTCTAGATGAGGAGGTATTCTATACCCATGACACTCCCCAAAAAATGGGTGTTTTATTTTGAAGGAACCTCCCAAAGTCCCATTGAAAAAAGTATGGAAACCCCAAGGATCAATAGGGTGGTTATAGGGACGGTATTTGACTTAAAAAAAGTGTGACTCCCTACTCATTCTCACTATTCGATGGCTACACAAAAAATGATGCTAAATTCCAAGCCCTCATCGCTGGGTTGGAAGTAGACCTACAACTTCACAGAATACCTGAATAATAAAACGTATTTAAAACTAGTGAAAAAGAAGACGAATGGTGAATATTCCATAAAAAAGGTGGAAATGGGCCCTCTCACCAGCTACATTAGGGGACTGATAAAAGAGTACCCATTTGAACCCACATTTCATCATGTTCCATGATCATAGAATTCTTAGGTCAATGCATTGGATAATTAAACCACTATCTTGGATGACCTTGATCATGAGGAAGGAATATTATTTATCACACATCAAAGAATGGACTCGTCAATCATTGTATGTGATATTGAATAAATCAATCAAGTAAAAAAATTCCTATAAATTTATGAACTGATGACCAAATCTGGATGGATGAATCCCATAATCGATTATCTCCAATAATATACTCTCCTGATATATCAATCCATAAGTGAATAGATTCAGCATCATGTAGTGAACTTCACACTATCAGATAGTCCAAATGAACAAAAATACATCCAAAAATGAGGCATTGATAGAATTCTCCTAATATTAATAGTAGGTGGTGAGTTTTTTGTAGCCATAGAGGATATCCATGAAGACTCATGTGGCACTCATTAATTTGGAATTAGGCTCTCCCACCAATTTAGAAGGTTGGGATATTATCGGAAAACCATGAAACAAAACTGCATGGAATTCACCAAGAAATTTCATGTGTTTCAGTCCATTAAAACTTCATCCAACAGCCCCAAGAATTGCTACATATAACTAAATATTCCTATTCATTTTCTATTTGGTTAAAGTATATTGTGGGGCCATATCCCCCTTCCATATCTAAGAAGTTCCAGTATATCCTTACAGCTACCAAATTCTTCTCCAAATGAGATGTAGTAATACCCCTCAAAAATCCGGTATGAAGAAAATTATAAAATTCATAAAATCCCATATCATCACAAGGTATAGGGCCCCTCACAATATATTGACAGACAATGGAACCAATTTCTATTCTATAGAGATTCAGAAATTATACCATGTGTTAATATCCAGTCCAATCACTCATCTCTCTATAATATAGTGGTGAATGGAATGATAGAGGCCTTCAATTATACTCTATAAAATATTCTCTAAAATATGGTGAATAAGGATAATAAGTCATCACTAGACATAATCCTTCATGATTTTTGGTCCTACCATACCACCACATGTACTGCAACCCAATAAATACCATACTCATTGATGTATAAAACTGAGGCCATGTTACTAATAGATTTATAGTTTCCTTCACTTAAAATATCCATTTTTGGATAGCTCTTAGATGATGAGTAATAAAAAATGTGGCAAGATGAATTGGAGTAGACCGATGACAATAGGTTTTACACACTAGAATAATTTGAGGTCTATCAGAATCAGATCGTATGATCCTTTAATAAGAATGTTTACCTCCGTTCATTATTCCACGGGGAACTAGTGTTAGATATCATGACCCCAAATGATACCAAGGAAGAATCCTCCAAAGATGGTACCCAAATGAGAAGGGCCTTACATCATATATAAGGTCTATCATAATGGTACATTCTCATTGGAATCCATGGACAAGGAGTGTATCACACCCCCACCAATCATATATTTCTCAAGAAAAAATTTTCATAGGTGTTATTAAGAAAATATATCGTCCTAGTTGTAAGATGTTAAAATACAAAAGATCATCTAAGTTGCAAGATGATAAACTTCACAACATCTCATGTTCTAATAACAGGACATTGAACTCCACTGTATCCCATATCCTAATGACAGGACATTAAACTATACCAATAAGCATTACTGTAAAATACACAGTGTCTCACACCCTATCCATATGATGTTAAAGTACATAGATGAGGTCCTCATTGCATGATGTTAAACTACACTAAAAAAACCATCCCACTAATGAATCACCACACACAATTCAAATCTATGTGAAGGAAGGATGAGATTCCCCCATCCCCATGTGAGATTTAGGTCCACATAGGGAATCTCTATATCCAAGACCTATATATGTCTTCATTCCTTCCATTATAGGAGACATCGTAAAGCCTGAACCTCTAGTTTTGGTCCCGTCCACAACCTCCATTTCCTTCACATCCATTGATCCATGTCCTCACCGTAAGACGTTAAACTGCATGTCTAATGTACTTTCCACACAACACTCACTACATGGTTTTTATAGAACTACATACCACTTGATTCTCATTTATGGTGAGATACATAAGGTCTCATCAATCCTTTATCTTGGTACATCGACCACACTATACAAAATACCCTTATCCTATCCTTAATTTCATTTTCATAATGAGGGGATACCTTTTACTTATATATTTCTCACACTGAGCATAGATCACGTGAGTTGAAGAATTTCAATAAGGGATTCCCAGAACAAACAAGTCATGGAAGCTTATAACAAGCTCATCATGGTCCTAAATACAAGACCATAAAAGGCATATCATGATTCCTCACCGAATGACATTAAAATGCATGGTTCATGTTTGTTGCATGAACTAAAACTATATATTCTTATGGACCTTGCCCAAGAGGACCAAAATTTATGTTGTTGGTCTCCTACCACACCGGCATTCAAGAACTACATGTGACTTTATTTCTATCATAATATAAAATGTAGTGATTCCCAAATCATCAATCCTAGGTATAGTCATGAAAAATATAAAAATTCCTTCTCTCAGAATATAGGCCAGACTTTTCCAAGAGGGTACTGCATTCTAGAACAACATTTGGATTGATTTATATTAACATAGGATATGTAGTGACACCTATATTTCCATCCTTGGGTCCATCCATAATTCCAACTTTGACATCAAGAAACTCATGTCCTTGTCACATTATGTTAAACTACATGATTCTTCAAGAACTATGTGTGACTTTATTACTATTACTATATGATACGTAATGATGTCTAGATCTCCAATCCTATGCCCAACTACCACAATCAATGGAAAAAATTCTCACCTTTACATATAGGTCATACCGGCTTATAGAGTTTCTCATTCAAAAATTGTGTATGGATTGATTCCTATTACAGTAGGATAAATAGTGACATCCATATCTCCCATTCTGGGCCTAGCTACAAAAATAGATAATAAATTTCCCCTAAATGAATACATGACAATTCACAAAAGATCATTTTTACTACATACGATCGAGATCTATATACTTCTTGAATGTGTACACAATATATCATGCACAAATTTTTCATGTCAGTTCCCATTTTCTTACTACATGACATTAAACTATAAGGGAAATATCCTGGTCTCATGAGATTTAAACTACACCATAAAAAGTACTTACAACATGAAATTAAACTACATGGAAATCATCCCCACTACATGTCAATGAACTATATAGAACATAACTAATTTTTTATCCCCTATCAAAGAACCATGAGATACTTACCCTACTATCCATTGTATGGGGTACTTCTTCCATCTTTTAAAATCAACTCTATCCATAAACCACACTTCATTTCTTGATTGCCTCGGGTTTCCAGAACCTTCCATGGACCTTGTAAACGATACCCAGATTCAAGTGACCATTTTTTTTGAATATAAATGTATTTATATTTCTTTTAGATATGAACCTATGGTCTTTAACCAAATTAATCACTCTACAAAAATAGTTTTCCAATCCTTGTGAGACCTAGCATCACTATGGTAGAACTCAACACCTAAGTGTAATATAAACTACTCTCAGTTTAATTGTACCATATCATTACTCATGACTTGAGAACCTCAACCTATGATTTGTAATATTCTCACCTTATTCTCAGAATGATTTTGTTGTACTGTTGACCCTATGTATCCTAATTGTTCTCTTTTGTATGATCCTTTATATTGGGTCCATGTGTGTTCGGACCTAAAACCACTTGAAATTTCATCAAATTCATATGACCATAAACTCAAGCCTATAATGGTCTAAATCAGAAGACCATAAATTGATAGAGAAAGATATATAAATATTATCAAATCAAAACTAAAAGGGTGATCTAAGAAAAAGTAATGTCTTCTATCACTAAACTATTTATCTCTAGATTTTATAAAAACATCAGGCACAAATGAATAATTCATAAAGCTCACAGGTCTTACTTTGTATCCATATTAAAAGCTATGCTCACTAAACCCCTAGTTCAGAAAAAAGTTAGAGTAATGATATTCCATATCTCACCGAAATGAGAATATGTTCTCTAGGAAGTGACAAAACTTTTAGGGTTCTCGAACCCTTCTTGGACATTACGCTTTCCACAAGTCACACTTCATTATTTGAGTGCCTATGATCCCCCAAACCATAATGTCCCCTAGAATTGATACCTAGTTTGAGGGAACATTTTCTTGACTATGTATGTATGCATTTAGCTCCTGCAAATGCGTCTATGGTCATCAACCAAATGCATCACTCTATCAAAAGGTCTTTCAGAATATTGTGAGACCTGACATCACAGTAGCATAACCCATCACCCCAGCTTGTTTTGGGTCATTCCCAGTATGATTTTCCAATATCATCCTCCCACCCCAATCAATTTGGATCATGATTTACAATCTCTACACCAAACTATCCAAGAAGGTCCTTGATGTTATATCACTATGTTTTATTCCCTTTCTCAAGGATGGAATGTGACACTCCATTCCTGAACCTTCAATGGCCCATGCCTTGTCACTGAAAACCACATGCTGTATGAATTTTTATTTACAATATAAGATCCAAATTTCTCTAGGGTTCCATAATATATTCAGGATATCTGTTATTCCATACCCAGCCTCATCGTCTAGATTTTTGAGTCTTCAAAAATCTTTCATGGAAATCGGAAAGGATTGGATATGATCTTTTTCTGGACCATGATATCGATTCATTAGGGCCTTGAAAAAACAAATAAATTCATATCCTTCTTGAAAGAAAGGATTATTAATCCTTGTAAGCCCTAGAAACACCATAGTAAAACCCAACACCTTAGAGTGTTACTGATCATCCCCGACATGTCTACCCTGTTGCATAGTCCCAAACACAAAATTTTGGGTTATGAATTACATCATCCATAATCCCAATATCCCAGTGGACCTAGAATCCATAATATTTCTCACTAAAATGATATTGTCTTCATAAATATTCCATGGCCCCTAGAAAAGATACCCTTCTTCAGGAGACCGTTTTTTTGTCTATGAATGCATGCCTATGGCTTCTGCATATGCACCAATGGTCATTAACCAAATGCATCACTCTGAAAAGGGACTTTATGATCATTGTGATCCCTAGAAACACAATGGTAGAATCCAACACCTCAGTGTGTGTAGGGTCATTCCTAGCACGTCTTCACCATATTCCATGATCATTGATAAGTTAAGAGCTAAAATACCCTATACTATAATGATATAAGGTCTAACATAAAATACCCTAAAATAGAGTGATATAACGTTCAAGTTAAAAGACCCTAAAATAAAACTATATAAGGTCCAATCTAAAAGACCCTAAACTAAATAAATAGAATGTTTGAGATAAAAGACCCTAAACTAATGCAACTGAAGGTCTAAGACAAATGACCCTAAATGAAATCAATAGAAGGTACAATATAAACAAATTTAAACTAAATAGATAGAAGGTCCAAGATAAAATACCCCAAATTAATGATATACAAGGTCTAAAGAAAAATAATGTAAACTATAATGATATAAGGTCCAAGCTAGAAGACCCTAAATGATAGCACGGTAGAAATCCATCAAGCCAGAATGAAAAATATTGTATGGCCCACCATATGGCTTGAGTAGAAATCAAGATGTGCTCACCAAGCCTATACTCTTTAGAAAAATAAATAGAAAACTGCATCTAAGACACAAATCATACCCAAGAGATCCTTCTATAAGTCAAGTGATCTCAAGATAGTTGGAACATACATATCAATGAAGATTCTCATGTTGGTGGGAATTAATGAGAATTTCTCAAAAAGAAACTGTTATAATTTCAACATTAAATTCCATTAATTCAATTTTACTTAATATTATACAAGTTATGGGTATCATTGGTGACTCATATAATATCAAATCCATGAATTATCATGCACATCATGGAAACAATTAAACTAGATAACAACATATAAAGTTATATAGATCTATTAACTAATAACATATAGAAAGAGGAGGAATCTCAACATTTCAGAGTATATATGAGGTTATCATCAAAATAAGAATAAATGTAAATGATCGTAATACAATAAATTTGATCTGATGAGTTGGCCAAGTTGGATAGAGTCCAGTGGGAATTGTCGATCGAATGCTGGAGTTCTACTCGCCCCGACTCTTCTGCTTCTTCCCTCAGATACAGAGTCTCAACTAAAGAAGTCAACTCCTTAACTCTATTCTAAGAAGTTTCCAATTAGGATATTGATTTTGAAAGGTTTAACATCATACAAGTATTATTTATTCATGCTTCCATATTTGTGTGGTCCAAGCATCCATCTGAGCATGTAGTTTAGATATAAACTGGTTACCCTACTCCAATTACTCTGACATCTCCTTCATCTTCCTAGAAAGGGTATATTTTTCTAAATTATTGTCCAAGTCCTTCTCATTGGTGGAAAAATATTTTCAAGTCAAAAAATTTTATTCATGATTTCATACAGTGGTTTTAAATAAAAACCACCTACCCCAAAATTATAAAATAGATGATGAGGGTGTTTCACTTAGTCATAGAATACTTACAAAAGATTCTTAGTAATCAAGGTGTGAATGTATTTCCAGATCATACTAAATCATGTCTTATCAACTATGAATAATGGATTAGGTGACACAGGAGGAGAAATCAACAGTTGAGTCGGTAAATAAGCAATAGAAGAAGCCTCATATGATGTTATCTAAATAGGCATGTCATCCATACCCTATACAAGAGGAATAGTTTCCTCAAAAGATTCTAACTCACTATTGGAGTAGTCATCATTATAATGAGGAAACTTCCTTGAAGTATCTCCTAGAACATTGATCAACTCCATCGTATCCAAAAATATAAAAGTTGGTGAAGAAAAAGGATTTTCCACATGAAAAACCATCTATCGTACTACACCATCTGAGTAAGCTGCTACACAAGCTTGGGAATAATCTTGGGTAAGAAAGGTGGGAGCATCGGTAAGAGGAAGAATGATTTCAACATAAATATATTCACATGCCAGCATCATCTAAAATTGGTAGATGATCCCGGGGTTTCACTATACTCATATGATAGCCAAAGGAAGAGTGGATACCCTTTGGGTGCATCCAAACTAATGATAAAACTGATAAGGTATATAAGGCTAAAAGATGATTAGCTCTTGCACCCCATCTACAAGAACCCTGTTTTGAAGAGAGATCATATACCAACTATTTTCAAGGGAACCACTGCCATTATCAATAATTGGTCCAACCAATGCATGGTAAGGGGTAAAATCAATGCTATTGAATCATCTAAATGCATCCTTAACCTTGGAAGGGCTTAATGACATGGTTTTAACTCTATATATGTTCATCAGTCTAAGGTGGGATAAGGCATCTATGATCCTAGTGTAATTATAGTATTCATAATAATGAAAATGGTCCCCTATCTAGCCAAACAAAAATAGGAGAGGAAAACTGATCCTTTAGGTGGTGCTTCCTTATTGAATGTAGACCAGGAGTAGGTAAAGTCATATAAGGAACAAAAATACCAAATTAAGGTTTTGTCCTTTTACAAACCTTAACTCCATCACCAACATTCTAACACTGATCCTGGAATGTGCATCCCCAGTTGTGAAAATCAATCCTTTAAAAAACATGGCTATAAAGACTTCTAGCTTAAGAAAAATATAGATCATGGAGTTTACTTAGTATCAACATGAAGTATATTCTTTAAATTCCAAGAAAGACCTATAGGATCCAACACTGTCGCATACCTAATGAGAAGGGAATCAATAGTGGAGTATGGAAGTTTTCCTAAACCCACTACAATTAATGAAAATATCAATCTAGTCCTTGAAATAAATAACTGAGCACATTGTCATCTCATTCATCAGTTTCTCCTTAAAAATAGTTATCATTTACCTCACCAAAACTAGAGTCTGCAAGGGATCATCCCAAACATCTGCAGTAGGGGGAACTCATAATACATCTCTCTAAGTGGGTGAATCCCACCTAGTTGGTAGATGTCTCAGAGGCTGATTCCCACACTGCCATGGGAGAAATGGAATGTGTTGGTACCAGGGAACCAATGGATGATCAGTTCTAAAAGAATATTGGGCTGGTGGTTGATGATAATTTGGGAAATCCACATGAATTCATAAATATGGAACCTATATAACTGATCAGTGAACCCTATGAATATTTTTTCTAATACATAAGGGTAAAGACTTTTCATAAGAAAAATTTTCACTAGTAAAGAGATCCCATTTCAAGATCCATACACTACTCAGACTCTTCAAAGAATATGAAAATATACTAGAGTAGTTTTGAGTAATAGGATGATGAGTGAAATTATAGCCATCCAGACCCAAGGGGTAGTTTTACAACATATAATACAAAAACAGGGGTTGAACTATGACCATATATCCTTCCTCATAAATTTTAATTTTAATTCAGTGAGAAGAATTTGACACCCAGTGATATGGAAGATTGAATCCTAAAGGAGGGGTGAGAACATCGTCCAAAAAACCAAACCTGCATAGAAGAATCCAGTGAGATATGTTATAATCCTAAGGTCCAGATGAGGGGAACCTCTTTAGAATCTATTTATGAGAATACAAACAATATTGTGATTCATAATTGTGGTTTCGGGCATTCATAAACCTTTCATTGGATGTAATAGAGGAACCTTGGTGAGAACTAAAAGCCATCTGAACAGAAGTATGTGGCATATGTTATTTAGATAAAATAAAATGTTATCAAAGAAAAGACATAAAACTGGTAGAATCATGTGCATTATAGGAACATGAAAAGGCATTTTAGAATCCCATAATGTTTCATAAACTACCTAAATCCTAAAGATATTCAGGGTCACATAAGCCCATAGGGCATTACACAATCTCATGATCCCTCGAAGACTCAGATTTTGTGACATTGACATGGTCACATGAGCTTCTTGATAGCTCTAGGATCACATGTTTAGGATAGAATACCCCAATAAAATAATAATACTCACATACAAAGATAAAAAATTACATAATTTTGTTCATACCTGGTTCGAATAGGCCCCAAAGAAAAAGATGTATTGCAGAATAGTTCTCATGAAGAGGACTCACGGTGGAATCTCATGATCATGCCTCGTGGAAGGGTATTTTGAAAAGGAAATGCAATGTAATCATGGGGAGAGTAATATGTAGGAATTATTAGTCAATAAACTGAATATCTCTCCACCCCTATTTATAGGGAATCTCTCATAATACTAATAGTCACTCGATAGGACAATTGTCACCCATGACACTGATTCGAAACAACACCAAAGAATCAGGAAGGATTTTACTTTTCTTAAAACAAATCCATTTTCCCCATAAATTTCATTAATGAGGGGGTGGGGGGAATTTGTTGAAACCCACAAAATTAACATCATAAAATTCACATAGGAAAATTCACCTGGATATGGGTATCATTTTCCCTACAAATGAAAAGGAAGAAGAAGGTGGTTGAGGCTCATGGATCACAAAAACCTCAAGGAGACATGTGATCACATGACCATTATAAGGTCACGTGAAGGAACCATGTGCAGAAAACATCTTGTGAAATATCCCATAAATCCCCTTAGACAAGTCATACTACTCTTATGAAGGCTCTTTGGAAAACCAGTGATCATGTAGTAGAATCATGATAAGTTCCACCAAGTCACATAATTTTCCAATTTCCCAACACCTAAAAAACCACCCAAAAATCCTTTGAAAATAAGGGGAAAATGTCTAAAAGGAGGAGGCCTATTGCATTCGTAAAACTCATGTGATGGATCGCTAATAAGTAGAATGATTTTCCTTGACAACATTCAATAAAACATGCGAAACCCCAAGCCTTTCAAAAACAAGAAAAGAAAATAAAAGTTAAAAGGTTTGGGAGCCTCTCATGGTCAAAAATTTCACATGATATGCACCTAGAAATTAGTAAGACACCACGTGACCTTAGTTACATTTCTACCTCATCTCATGAATGCTTGATGACATGATATCTTCATCACATGAAGAGCCACATTTATCGCATCATCCCTCTATCACCCTAAGTAAAAATGGATGGAATTATCCCTGAAATGATCATGCATCTCCATAGAATCATTACTATTCACACAACATATCACCATAAGGTAGAGTATTTTTATTCAACAATACTCATGAAATCTATCATGATTCCCAAGATTTATATAATAAAAAAGGAAATTAAAATGGAGAGGATGTGGGATCCTCTCATGGCCATAAAACTCTTGCGATGCACTAAGGTTTTCTGAAACATGGTCTCAGAAGACCCCTTGATAGGTCTCCATGATCTCTCAAGAGTATTAGGACAATCCATCCTTGTCTCATGAAAATTCATAGACAAGGATTTGAGTGTCATGCTAATGCCTCTCAACAGGTGACCTAATCTCACTAAGGCCCTTGGAAATGTAAATACAACAATATTTAATCCTTTAGGTATATCTAAAATATTTAAAAATTTCCCCATTAATTGGAAATAATACAGTAAATAATTTTTGATGGTATGGACTCACGCTCGCTGAAAATCAGGCGACTCCCTCAGAATGATCCATGGTAGAGACTCATGAATAATCATGATGCTGAATCCATTCACCGGATCTATCCTGTATTAGTGCAATATGATCTTCAAAAATAAGTGAAACACCATGGTGGAAACACCTATAAATACCCCACCTTGGAATAAAAAATGACCACTACTCTCCAGATGACAGGTTTTCCTTTTTATATCCAGATGCACTGGTGCACCCAAGCACCAGGGAAAATTTCTCGAAGAGACTGATCTCATGACCAAAAAGTTTTTTATTAGGTAATTTACCACAAAAAAACACGAGTGATCATGAAACATGAATTTGGGATTCGCATTATCACCCATGGATCATGTGAAGGAATTCTGGTAGGTCACATGAAGAACATCCCACACACCCTTAGGATCACACGAGACCTAAAACAATATAACATAGAATAAATCTAAGTCATTAAAAATATAAAGGATAGAATAAAGACTAAATAAGGGAGACTTAAGAAAAGAACATATACTCTGATCCTCATGCGCTTCGCATGAACCACCTAGGACATGTGACAACACCATGGAATGTCACTGAGATCACATGACAATCCTATGAAATAATATTTGGATCACACAATGTTCCCTAGACATATCAAATCAAGTGACATGGTGCAACCTAGGAATGCTACACTAGTCTTGATAATCCCTCCATGATCATTATCGTAAAAATGTGGTTCTCTTTAGATATGCCACATGACCCATATGGCATCACCAGTTCATGTCTTTAGAGTCCCATAGTAGAACCAAGGTATGTCAATTGTATCTCATGATTCCATTTGGGAATTAGAGCCATGTATCGTGATTAACTCCATACATGTCTACCATAACATGCGATGCCCTACAGACATGTATTCCAGAACATGCAAAACCCTACGATACATGTCACATTGATTGTCGCGACGCATTCCGTGTGTGTCAACTATCTCTTTCAATGATACCCATGAAAGTCAAAAGGATCATGAAACAACCACTAATAAAGTACCCTAGGACCATGTGATGGATTCCAAGATCAATCGTCCAGGTCTTGTAATGAATTCTAGACAATCCAACAACAATCATGTGACAAACTTCAGACATTCCATCTAGATTATACGAAGTCCACTAAACAAGTTAACTAGGTCATACAATTTCCTTTTTACATGTCAGGAAGACACTATTTGACATGTCTAGAATGCAATCAAGGAATTTCAAGTGGAAAATATTTGTATGACAGTCAGGTAAGAAGGTGAAGTGAGAAAGGGAATCCCATGATTTGATGGACTTATCCATACTTGGTATTAAATCACTAAATTCAAGGACAACATCAATGTGTGTGCTTTGATCAAGGGAACTATAATGACTCTAATTACTAAAATAACCACTATAAGTAGAACACCTTTATGAGGTTCGACAACAATATTAATCTCCAATGGGTGGTCCCAATTCATAAGTCCCACATCCAAAACAACAACATTGATTATTTTCCATCCCTTTTTTCTTAAATGTGCATGGATCACATGGACTTAGGTAGTTTCAATAATATTATAAGATTCACTATAAACCTCTACAATGACCAAGGAAACATTAGTCTATAAGCCTTGATCTATTGAACTATGAAGAGTATGATTCCTTACCTAATCATGACACCTATAAAACCTTCCTAATACCTAATACTGAAATCAAATAGGCATCTGCCTCCATGTGGGTCATTCCATTTATCTGAAATTTCAACCATTGGGACCCAATCATTCCCATGGGTAGATCACTCTACCTCATCCCTCAGCAGGCTGAGAAATTAATTAAACTAGGAGGAATCTGATTCCTTCCATAACCATGGTATATAGGATTCCATCCTAATGTCCGATATCAAATTTAAATAGGCATCCACCTTAGTGAAGTTCCAGACTTGTCTATGAAATTTCAACCATTGGGACCAAATCATTCCCATGGGATGATAACTCTACCTCATCCTTCAACAAATTGAGAAATTTACGGAACTATGATGAATCTGATTCCAGCCATAACCAGGACACATAGGATGCATCCTTGTGGCTCGAGATCCATATTTAACATCCTTAGGGAAGTCGCAGCACACAAGACCTGTATCTATTTGTAGTGAGAACAATTAATTTCTATCCCATGTTCCTCAAACTAAGTATAGATCATGTGAGCGTAAGGAGTTACAATAATCATATCATTCGCGTTACAAATATCCAAAAGTTGGAGAAATGTCCACATATAATCCCCTTTGAGTGGAATGATATAAACTTCCCCATATGAGGAAATATAACTTAGGTCTAGTCCAAAGGGAGGGAATTAACTATGATAACACTGATTCCTACAATGAACAAGATATATAGGATGCCTTTCTAATGCACGAGATCAAATAAGATTCCACTTCAGTGCAAGTCCTCTCATAACTCTGCTATCTCTACCATCAAGTCCCAATAATTTCCATGGGCTGACAATTCTACCTCATCCCTTGGTGGAATGTGAAACCAAATGAACTATGGAAATACTAATTCTATCCATAATCGAGATACATAGTATGTCCCATTGTGACTCAAACTTAAATATCTGGTGCCTCAAAGAACACATATATGTTCTTTACGTATGATTTTAAACTACATTTATTTAACAAACTACATGGGTTTTTATTCCTGCAATAATTTAGATACGTAGGATCCCTCATAATGGATAAATTACCTCTATTGAATATTAAAAACCTCATTGCATGGTAGAAAATTATGAGGCCCCTAGTTATATGGATTTAACATATAAAATGTTTCTCATTACTAGAAAATGGATGAAGATCCACAAATACATATAGTTGTATTCAATAATAATATCCTCATCTTTTTCACAAAGATAGCCTCAACCCATAATCATTATATTACAATAACCAGTCTCGTATTAGTATTAAGAAGAGATTCACAAACATATCTTTAATCTATAAGAGAGTATCGGAGTAGGAAACAGCCCCAAAGGGTTTGATGTGCTCGACCTCCCATACTCTCAACCAATGCATATCCCTAAGTGCCACCAGGAATGAAAACACATGTGATCTCCTTCCGTTAGAAAGCAGGTCTGTACCTAGTTATAGATGGGGGAACCATTGTGAGTTTTCATTAATGTGATACAATAGTAACCAGATATTAATGACTGTACATGAAATAAACCACCCACAATGGACCATCAATAAAAACTAGAACCACCATGATGAGGGACTCTTGGTCACTCTTTTTTTTATGAAACACTCCTAGATATAACCGAAATCTCTTATTAGTGGAAAATAATGAAAAATGATTACAATAAATATCATCATAATGATAAATAATCCAAAAAATCAAGATGAAGACATTGAGATGATCCAAATCATGGACCCTAAAATCGCAAACAAACATTTTTTTAGTTATCGATATGTAACATAGAGGAAAAAAAACCAATACTCCATCTTCTTTTCAAGATGTCTTTCCAACTATTTTATGATAAAAATGAGATCCATTGAATGTTTTAGCACATCAAAAAAATATTAATACATAAAAAAGTTTTAGGAACCTATATCAAATATAGTGTTTTCTATTAGAGATATAATAAAAATAGAATCACTAAATATAATTGGGTCATCATTAACTTCCATTAAGAACTTGTCCACCACTTGATGGGGCTTTTATCCTATGGATTATACCTAGATTTTTATAGAAATTGATGATTATGACTGTTCCATAGTTTCCTATTCATTAAAATAACCCATGCTATAATTTTTCATAGATATAGCCTTGAATAGGCACTCTAATTTTCCTCATCAATCACAACAATCAAAAGTATTTATAGGTTTCAAATAAGTACGTTCCATGTGATCTACCTGACCAGACCTGTAGCAAGTTAAAAGAACACTAATAGATACTAATGATGGTGAAGAGGTGAAATTATTCTAAGAACCATCTCCACCAACCTTTTCATTAAAATTCTACTTTATCTTTATCCCATATACATCATTGAAACTATCTCTCGGAGTAAGAGAAGTCCTATAGAAGCTAATAGTTCAAACCATATCCACTTTTTCCATCATCTATATATATAATATATAAGAATAGGTGGTATGATTCAATATGTATTTTTATGATCGAATACTCAGTGTCACAAACCGTCCCCCAGGTCATGTGTCATGACTACCCCAAGATCACCTCCCATACACTAGGGGCTGACGAATAGCACTGAGTAGGCATATCCCAAACAAAGGGGGTACATTTTCCTAAGTACCTATACACATGCACATAACTCCAAGCCATAGATTCATGAAAGTGACAATACTAAGTAAGCAAACACAAAGTAAAATAGTAGAAAACTAAAGGTAAGATGGTCGAGAATACAAGCCCAACAAAAAGGAAAATTAAAAGTACAAGTATTTGGAAGTCCTCCATAGGAAACTCTACCTGAAGGGTTGGCACAAAAATAGATGTCTGAAGCTGCAGAAGCACACCTCATCGGTTGGGTCAATATAAGAACTACATATTCCCAATACACTAAGGAATCCATCAAAGAATCATCCGTCTACACAAGACAGGACACTTGTGGGTAAATCCCATGCAAGGGTCAGTAAAATAATACTCAGTAGGGAACCCTGAAACAAAAAGTGAAAGTTCCCAAAGGAAACACCACTAAGAAGATACAGTCATCTCAACATAGGTATATGTCAAAAACATAAATAACAAGAATATCTAAGTATACTCATAAAGGATTCCAAGAATCAAGGTCTCATCCACTTCCAACCATATGGTTCTTCTCATAGAATGCTCGATCTAGGAGATCTCACTCATCGAGCTATCTGATAGTAAGCATATAGAACTATTCTACCAAAAGTATCTGAGACAGTACTTTCTCTCGGTATATCACATAGTTTCCCTAAGACATCTGGTCTTGCTAAGACAAGGATTATTAATATCATAAACAATCCTTAGTAACAATATTCTTTTCAATGCATAATCAAATATGATTATACATACAGTATCTATAGGGGAATCACTATGCATCTTCACTGGATACCTAATCCGCATCTTTGTAGGAGACCTACTCTACGTCTTCACAGTAGACCTACACTGTGATCCAAAAGGTCTTATTCCAACCTACATTAAAAATCATGTAGAGTATCATAAAAAGAACTCCTCTTCTCAGGGGTACCAAAACCACAAACAACTTGTCAAATGAATACAAGGTTTGAGAGTTACACCCTTTTTTATAAAAAGGGTCTGATCAGGGTCCAGGATGGGGTCTGATCCGACCCGATCTGGGATGGATGATGCAACCTGGTCTGGACAGTTGGGCCTAGACTTATGGGATGTTGGACCAAACCCACTGGGTCACTGGGGAGACCCGGTCTATCCAGCTCAGTATGCTGATTGAAGTGTTTATCTACCCTTTGGAATTGGATACACATTCTCTACGGTCACTTGGTTAAAGTGTTGATAATCCACATATAACCTTGATCACTAGGTATTACTGAGACCATCCTTTGAAATTCCTCCATCTACACCCTCATCTTGCGAAGGTATGAAAAATCCATATGATATACTAATGTAGATATCTGTGTCACCCCGAGGAATAGATCAATACAAAAATCTATCTTCTTATGGGGAGGTAAACCTAGAACATCTTCTGGAAAGACATCCTTGTACTCTGTCACTACTGATGGGACCTAAAAACCCATAATATCCACTGCCCTGAGGGTAAGGCTAGCTGACTCAAGAGTGATTGGATGCACCCTCCTATGAATGAGTCTATACCATGTTTTCTGGATTTCCTTTTTGTCGACCAAGGAAAACTCCATTCCATCGTTGCAGACATGCCACACCCATTTTCTTAAAATGATCAATACAAGAATGGAATATCTATAACCAATCCATAATAATAAGGACTTCGCAAGGCCTCACTGCTACCAATAAGAGGTTCAAATTTAAACTCTCACCTTAAGGGTCAGATCAAACTGTTTTCACAAGTGTGATTATCAATTATCGTTCTAGAAACTCTAGGTCTAGAACAAGATCTGTGACAAGGAAGAATGATTAGCACCTTTGTCTATTAATATAATAACTAATAGAAGACACATACCATACCTTTAATCATTCCAGGAGCCCTTGGTTTATATTCCTCAACCGAATGTAACTGCCCCTTCCTCTGTCCTATAGATCGCTGAGCCTGGTGTGGACCACATGGGGGTGGTGGTGGTAACATGTCAAAATTTATACCACCTTCTTCTTCTCTCCCAGATCCTTTTCCACAATTCCACCCTACAGATCCATCTTTTCCTATCACTATTTCTACCTCGGTTTCCCATCCACCATTTTCTTGTCAGCATCTTGACGGGCTGGACATTTTATAGTGATATTTCCCCTACCATCTCATGAAAATCATTGCCTCTATCTAGGACTACTAGACTGACCTTGTGAGACCTAAGTTTTAGACCTATCTATCCAAGTACCTCCTCTCAGAACGTCTTACACATTCAAGTCTCTAAGACTAACGTCAAATTCCTACTCCTGAGGTATCTTCTCCTACTTTCCCACTACTGACATTGATAGGATATATCCTCTCAGCCAAAGTACTTTCAAATACAAATGTATTCTCTAGAACCCTACCATAAGTAGGAATGCAATGAGGAATAACATTGGATCAGATGTACCTAAGAACACCTTGCTCAAAGGTCTATGCCCTAAATCACAGGTCGTGTATCATATCCATTGAGTATCTTAGAAGGTTTGTATTCCTTGATGAATACTCAGATACCGACATGTCATCCTGCCAGAACTATAAAAACACTTAGACAAGAATATACCTGAGCTTTTATGGTGAGAGCCCTTTCTCTGAGAAATGTTCTCAAACTCGGTCCATGGAAGAGTCACCTCATCATAAGATCAGGTAATCTAAACCCCTCCATCACCCTGCTGAACCACGCAGAAGGCTCGCTACTAGGACCACTGTCTGATCTAATGGAGTCCCAACTGAATAGAAAACTCAATCACCACCTCAAGCTAGTCCTTAGACTCATCTGAGTTGGGCTCACCACGAAACCAGAGGGTTCTCTATTGCCGAAACTCATGAAGTTCTCTCAGCCCACGTATCTCATCCACTGGTACTACAAGTAACATGTGCTACTCCACATGTGGTGGAATAGCTGGTACACCACCTAGAGGTTCTTTTTCTCATACAAATCCATGTACCCATATCTTTTTACCCCATAGATCATCCTCATGATATCATGGTGGAATCCTGGATGACTATCTACATGGAAGAATATTGAAGAAAAATAATATGTACCAAGATTAATAGAGTATACCGCATGAGCTGACTCAAAAAGGACATGGAAAACACAAACAATTCCTATACAATGCATGTACCATCATTTTTCCCAATAACTAGCATTTTCTTGTATCAAGTCAAAAATCGAAATTCAGGGTCCCGATGTATGGATACGTCAACTGACACACCAAAACTAGATTTCCTGAACTGAAACCTGAACTTTAAACACTAAACACTATTTCCCCAAACCAAACTCATAGACTCCAAGTTCTTTAGGTAGAAAAAACCTCCTCTGATACCACTCCATCATGAAAAATCCCCTAGGGCCCGTGTTGTGACTACCCCAAACTTGCCTCCCATAGGCTAGGGGATGGAGACTAGCATCGAGTAGGATCACAAAAAATGGGAGGCATTTGCCTAAGTACATGTACAAACGCACACAACTCCAATCCATAGATGCTGGAAAGTGAATTCACTAAGTAAAAAAAACCCAAGGTATGCTAGTAGAAAGAAGAAGTTAAATTGGTCTAGAATAAAAGAAAAACAAAAAGGAAAAGTACAAGTATAAGTCTCTGGAACTCCTCTGCAGAAAACCCTACCTTAAAGGTAGGTAAATAAACAATTGTCTAAAGCCGTAGAAACACACCTCATCTGTTGAGTCACTATAAGCAACACCTAGTCCCAGTCCACCAAGGACTCTTTCAAAGCATCGATCATCTGTACAAGACACAACACCTATGGTTAAAGCCAATGCAGGGGTGAGTAAAACAATACTTAGTAGGTCACCATAAAACAAAAAGTAAAAGACCAAAAAATAAACACCACTAAGATGATACAATTATCTCAACACAGGTATTTGTCAACAAAACATATAACATTAAAATCCAGTTATACATGTAAAGGATTCCAATACTCAAGGTATCATCCACTTCCTACCATATAGTTCCGATTGTCGCATGCTCAATCTGAGAGATCTCACTCCTCGTGCTATCTGATAGTAAGAATGTAGAACTAGATTACCGAAAGTAACCGAGACCACACTTGGTCTCGGTATGTCACGAAGTTTCCCTAAGACATATTGTCTCTCTAAGACAATTATTTTCTATATCACATCAAATATTTAGACATAAGATTCTACGCATGTCATATTCAAATATGATAAGACATACAGTCTATGCAGAAGACTCACTTTGAATCTACACAGGAGACCTAATCTGTGTATTCATAAGAGACATACTCTGCATATTCAAAGAAGACATACTCAGAGTCTTCATAGGAGACCTACTCTGCCTCTTTACAGGAGACCTTCTCTATGTCTTCATAGGAGACCTCTCCACTTCTTCTTCGTAAACCTACTCCACATCTTCACATGAGTCCTACTTCATGTCTTTGTAAGAGACCTACTCTGTAAGACAAAAGGTTATATGCCAACCTCCACTAAAACTCAAGTAGAGTATCCCAAAAGTACCGCCTCATCACAAGGGTCCCAGCACCACAAACAGACCATGAAACCAACACATGGTTTGAGAGATGCACCTTTTTTCAAAGAAGGGTCTGATTGGGTTCTGGTCCATGGTCCCACTCGACCCGACCTGGCCCAGGTCTGCCAACCCGACCCAGTCCGGTCTACTGGGCCCCGTTCAGCCTAGTCCGTTGGGCCTAGCCCACTTGTTTAGCTGGGACATGAATCACTTGAACCAGCCCATCAGGACACTAGGGAATCTCAGTCTATCTAGTCTGACCCGCTATGTAGGCCGACTCACTTTCATGGGACGTGACCGATGTCACGTCTGCCTGGGCCACACGGTCCACTGACCATGTTGTTTCCATCTAGCAGGGTCCATTCAAGAAGACGCCCTTTTTCATTTGTGGCTTGGCCATTTGTGACCGGTTGACGTGAGCACTGCCTCTATTAATGTGGTAGGCCGCTGTGTCTAGCTACCCGGTGGCTTCTTTCAGGGGCTCCTTCAGTCGTCACTGCGGTCGACATGGCAAGATGCTGTGATCAACATGGCGGGTCACCTACTCTAGCTACCCCGTGACTTCTATCGTCACCTTCTACAACTGCCACTGCGGGTGACCGACCTCCACCACACTGGCATGCGGCAGTCATCGTGTGCCACCGCCCGTGCTGGCGCACTGGTGGCCCCTTCTATGGGCCACCCGGTTCACTCTAGTGCTCTGATTTTTGATCAGAAAGCTGATCCACAATCTTCAGTTCACCACCTTCACTATCGTGGAATCAGATCCCTGCCATGATCCTACCTGATGCAAGGTCATTCAAATAGTGATATCTTCTGCACTGCTTTGATCCATCTGACACTGACGTCACCACACCTCCATCGTGTTGTGTCAATCCCAGATCCACGATATCAGATCGTTGTGCCAAGAATCATGTTCACAATGATCGATCGATCGTGCATTGTCGAGTTGCAGGACAAACAATAAAATCCCCTGATGAACAAAGAATAGAGGGAGAAAATAATGAACCAACAAGGAGGAATATACCACAATTATGGTTTGTTGTGATCATGGTTCATTGCTGTTAGAACAGTAAATAGAAAGCAACAAAAAATAGAATATTAATATCTGATAACCCTGAAAATAGGTAAAAACCATCCCACAATAATGATTGATCCATGGGCCAATCTGTTTTTAGACTGGTCCTCGTTCATCATATAATATCAAGAACGGGGGTAAAGGAAATCAAAACAAAACACCCTACCTAGATTTGGGTCGATCATTGATGAAGAGAAATTGCATCATCGTTGTTCGTCAATCCTCGATCCTCGATCCTCGATCCTAGATCCTCGATCCTCGATCCTTGATCCTCGATCCTCGATCCTAGATCCTCGATTCTCAATCCTGAGGTGGTCGATCCAACACCATTATCCAATGATTTTCTCTAGAGCTTCCAAGTAAATTATCCTGGATTTTCCCTCCAATCTCATATCCCTATCAAGCTGTTAAATGAAGAAAACACAATTCAGCATCACCGTTGTTTTGTTGGAGCATTGCCACACTGTTTTATTCATGAAAGAGAATGGGTTTCCCCATATCTATGTAACATCATCTCGATGCTACGAAATGTTAAAAATATATATAATATAATAAACTTTTTTAGGTTTATTTTATTATTATTTAAGACATCCAAAAATTAACTTTCACAGTAGACCTGTGCCGGTCAATGTTAGGCCCTACCTAAGGAAAATTAAACATTATAAACTCAATAGTGGTATCTGATTAATGATCTGAGTCATCGTTCATGAGTTATTAATATTTTAAAAAATGATAATTTTATTTAAATATTTTATTTAAGGTTATATCCTTTTTGGGTTTTCTCACTGGAGACCTACACCGATTAAAGTTAACTCATGCCTGGGGTAAGCCCACAATCTTTAATGCAATGATGCCCTTATATTTCTAATACAAGAACACATTTAAGAGTTATTAAACTTTTATTAGGAAATCCAATCACACATGCTATTAAAAATATAACATTTTTCATTGAACCATTCCAGGCACACTGGGCCTCCGAATCACATGCCATCTCTACGGATGGTCTCATAATTTTCACATAAATATTCTAAAAATAAATCCTTAAAAATCTAAGTCATTACAAATTATTTAAAACATTATAGGTATTTTTGATCCTTTAGTAGGTTATTCATCCCCACATCCAGAGAACATTGAACTAGCTCCTCAAAATGGATGGTATACTCCAACACCAAATACTAAACCTATATAAAATATATAGACTCTAATGAATTTGACATCATCAGATACTGTAGGATGAACTATAGAAATAATATAGTCTTGAAAACCTTCAAATCCAAGAACATTTATTGATTTTCATATACCATAGAATCCCCCACCACTTCATTAGAGAATCAAGCCTAAAAATTGAACACACCTCCTTGATAGATTCATTTTACTCTACAGAATCAAAGAAATAATCAATCATGTCCATAAATTCCTCTATTTCATGGGGATCAATCATTCCCTAAAAAAATGGGATCATCATAGATAGGAACTATTGGGATCAATCCATGTCTCCGCTAACTCATGGATATGCCTCAAAATCTAGGTCTTAACCATATGTATATTCTCATTCATGGAATGAACTTACAATATGATTTCCTCTATATTATTCTGATGTAATGGAGGTTTTACTTGAGGAGAATTCATTAGTGCACTATCCTATAGAACCTTTGGAAGATGTTTTAGAGGCATGTTACAACACATTGGAATATATAAAAATGATTTTTTGATAGGAATTTATTTATTTAAACTAAGAAAAAATTAAGTATAAAATTATGTTGAGGCCAAATTCCAACTCATGAGAAAAAAATCTCAACATCCCATGGTATCTTGAGGCTCATCACAACTACAACTAGCCAGGAATATACCCCAACCAACCTCTTAAGTCCCAGAAATCCTATCTCATGACTTCAAGATGTCCCAAGATAAGGAAATTTGATTATAGACAATATATGATCCCAATTTTTAATGAATCAACCTATAATAACATCAGAAAAAGGTTGATGAACTGATCTGATACTAACCCGAATGGCAGTCACAATTACCACGGGCTAGTGACCAGCATGGGGGAATCAAAAAACAACCAGAGGGAATGATTTTTTCCAACCTAAAACAATATACATGGGATATGTACATAGTCGAAATAAATAGTGGAAGGAAAACTATAAGAAATATATCCCATAACAAAATAAATTTTTTTAGGGATACAATCCATAAAAAGAAGATAAATTCATAAAGAACACGTCCAATAAACAAAAGGAACCATGATAACATGAAACAATGACTCCATGTTATATATGTTAAACCATATCACCACTAAATACCCATACATATATAACATAAACCTCAATACCCCCTACATAACATTTCAATTCATGCATCAAAATACAACATATGGTCTACATATTCCCTTATGGATGTGTAGGGTGTGATCAAAATAGTCTTAGTAGGACCCAACACATATGATCCCTATCATGTCTCTAAACAATAATAAAAATATTCTCAATTTTAATAATGCATGGAATGAAAAGAAAATAAATAGTTTAATATTGAATGTTTAGAAATATGTTCCTCATTTTTTAGAGTTCTAAAACAAAGACTAGTAAAATAATTACAATTATTAAATCATTCAATACATTTACATTTTATTAGGTCAGGTTTATCAAATCGAAAACAAAAAAATCCAAATCACAATAGTAAAAAAACCTAGGATAACAATGGTTAGTCATTCTAGGTCACTAATACCATGATAAACAACAATGACTAGCACAAACTCATAACCCTATGACACTGAGTCTTAGGAGTAGAGAAAATACTCCATGAGTGACCCCTTATAATGTACTAATCAAGTCCCTAGGACGCATTTATAGGTTATAGAGGAACTCCCCATGAGTGAAAACCCTTTAGAAACAATAGACAAGGCTAAATACTAAACCCTCTACCAAATTACCCAAGGATACCACATGTGGCATACATCAATCAATTTTAAAAGGGATTACAAATTTCAAAAACCATTCCCAATATCCCTTTTTATCAGAAACATTATTTTAAAACCATTTTCATAACTCTATTTCACTATTAATTGAAAAGGACTTTAATTTATCAAAATGGAAAGAAAATATAATAATTTCTCCAAAATCCATTTTCTTATAAAAATCATTGAATAGAAGAATCATGAAAATTTAATTATAAAATAAATTTTAACATAAAAGTAAATTACAATTAAAATTCCTTTTTCTAGAGACAAAACCACATACCAGAAATAATGGTCGACAATCAGATGTGATGGGATCCATACCCTTCATGAATAATGGAATGAAGATCATCAAATAGAGGCCCTAAGATCTTTAAAAAAATCTTAGAATCATATTACAATCAGAAAATGTGTCTATGGAGAGGTCAAATCACCATATACATTGTGAAACTCATGTTCCACACCATAACACACAAGATCAAACCATCGGATGTCAATCACATAAGGAGATCTATAAGGGACTACCAAAATTCACCAATTGATTCATAGACTCCAGAAATGTTCTATTGTGACACTATTAAATCCAAGAGGAGAAAAATGGGAATGTCAAGAGGGTCAACACACTCACCAATGAAGTGAGAACAAAAAAAATCATATATTAACACACTAGTAATAGAGTTACAAAATATTTGGTACCACCCAAATGTGCCCTGAGAAACCATATTGTTCGAGAGAGAAGGCTTTACATATAATGATAGAAGAATCAGGCATGTAACACAAAAAACCCACTTCCATGGGATTATCCAAGTCATTAATATGAGATTCCTAGCATGAATCCCCTGTGATTCATGTACAACAAAAAATTCATCACCTCATAATGAAAATTAGGAGTGAAAAATTCATGGCAATAATATAATTATAATTCTTAATTATTTTCATATCCTGAACTCAATTCACAACTTCTATCAAGAAACAAATTCCCATTTTGAATCATCTATTGATGTTGTGATTTTTTTATTAAACCTTTGTATATCCCTACTTATTTTAGAAAAGTCCATGTAACCTTAACTTAATCTACATAAAAAAATAAATAAGTATTTATAATAACTAGGATGTTATAGTATTGGATTTCATTAAGATTACCAAATCATTTGGGAAAATACATTACAAAAATTGATCCCTACACAAGGGTAAAAAACACCCACTTTGAACCAAAAATAGAATGAATATACTCTATTTTATGTCTTATCATTTATAAAAAATATATTATTCCCAAAATATGCAAGTATAATTATGATTAAATTTTGAATCACACAAGAAAGTGTGCGTTTATTTTAGCATTTTAGGAAAATTTCATTTTAAACTGAACTAACAAAATAGTAGCAAAGAAAAAAATTTATGATTATATAATGAAATAAAATATTTCATGAAATAAAAAAGATAAAAAATAAGAAATTCAATGGATAATTCTTAGGAAAAACTATAACATAAAATGAATGAGGGGAGTTTGGGTGTATTGTTTTTTTATATAAAATATCAATATTCTAATAATTTTTTTTAAAAAAATTCAAAACAAATTACTAATGTTTCAAAAGTCTCACTTATAAATGTTAATTTATAGTAAACTTATTGACATTATCTATAATGGAAATAAATTTTTTTTCTCAAAAAAAAAATTGTGGTGTCCAATCCTTCACTTAGTTGATTTTCATTTAACTTGTAGACATTATATCTATACTGATCATTTTAATCAACTTATTAGTTATAATAAAAACACATTAATATTTTTTGTTATGGTAAGTGAATTAAAAAAGTCTTCCTACATATTATGATTTAGTGTTTCTAAAAAAATAATGGAACATTCAGTTTGTTTTTACATTGATAATACCTTGAGTGTATCTCACATCATAAAAAATAAGAGAAAAAATTATAATGATTTTATAGTCATGAAATAACATGTATAAACAATGAAAGAAAATTAAACATAAACCATCCTTATAACCTAAATTTCCCATTATTTAACTATTTTGAGACTAAAAAAATTACTTTAACTTAAAATATTAAAAAAAAATTAGATTAAAAATACTTTTCTTTTTTAATGAAATTTCATGTCATCAATGAAAAACACTACTCTAAAACTCCTCTTTATTCCATATATCTATTATATCATTCATCTTAATTGTGTTGTATTTGATTTTTTAGGCATGTAGATAACATATATAAAAATAAATAACATAAATTTATCATTATAGTATATATAGTTTCGATTAGTCTATAAAAATTATGGCCTCATCCTATTGATAAATAACCCTTCATTTCTACAGGTTCATCAAAATTTTACCAATTTATATTAGTTTTTTTGACCAGTTGTCTATCAATAATCATAATATATTTTTTTTTCATATTTTAAATAATTTTATTTATAATTTTATATCACCTATATCTCTTTTCCCTATTTGATTGGTCGATCATAATTATATTTTTGATCCCATTATTAGGGCTATATTTTTTTTTATTTTCATCTTGTATTAATCAGTCACATATTCCATGATAAATATTATTTGATTATCATATTAATTGGTTTATGAAATATTTGGAACAACCATTTTGTATCCCTTTATTTTTAAATATTGAATAATCTCATAAATCTAGAAAATTATCTACATCAATAAGCCTTAGCTCAACCCACACAAAAATTTGATAATATACAACTGCATATAACCCTAAAAAATAAATAAAACCTTAATCAAATGGACACTTTATCGTTAAAGTAATTGAGTCCTATCCATTAGTATATAATATGGATCCTTTCCCCCTATTCTACACATCAATAATCCCTATCTCATGATTTTATTTTAAATGAATTATGAATATTTATATTCTATCATTGAATCGTGGTCATCATGATTAAATTTATGTTTCTTCTTTATTTAGGTACACACAAGACCCATTGTAAATTCAACTAACTCATTTAGACAAATAATAAAATACTTATATTGAGATAAAAACTATAAGATTTTACAAACCTATAATACATTGAAATATAAATTAACAAAAATCTAACATCACAACCTACTTTTATTCAATGTATTGGAAAAGAAAATCTATATTAAAATGTTTGATCTATTCATATGCCTCATTCACAGCTTATCAGTCATAGTATAACTACATCCTTACTCAAATATTCATAGAACATATCCATTATCATTGAATTCTTCAATCACCAGTTGATATTTATTAGTTTCACATGAATAAGAATCAAAAAATAATTTATTGAACACTCTAAATCTAGCTCATTTATTTTATCTGGTATACAAAAATATGAATCTAATTTTTTGAGAAACATAAAATTTACAAATATTTTTTATTTTCATATTCATAAAATCATTTAATAATACCTCTAAACACCAATTAGGTTCTTTTCAAACTAGTGGAATCAATCTTATTTGAATATATAGTAGATCCAACACCCCCTAACATATAGTATACATTTATATTCATCACATTAGTTCATTTAACAATCATCCCCTTCTTATTTGATGATGACACAATATAATTATAAAGCCATATTTTTTAAATTTTAAAACTGTGTTTTACAAATTATGGTACTTTATTCAGCCACAATTCAGAAAAATAATTCTCCCATTTCAATCCAAATATAAAATGATCTATACCCAAGGGTTATATTTTTATTTCAATGTGATTTTTCTGATAAAATGGGTATTTATTTGCAAGGGTTCAAGGTATTTTTCTTATACTAATGTTTGATTCAATAAATTAAATAAAATGTTATTATTCTCTATTTTAATCATATGTTGGTTCTTGGAAAATATCATATAAAAATCCCCTATTATGTTTACATAGATAAACATTTATTTTAAAAATATATGATTACTCTAACAAATCCTGGTTTCTACCAGTTATTTTATAATATATCTCTAGAAAAATCATGCATTATTAAATAAAATTCTTTAAATAATCATTATATAGCTAGGATAAAAAACTATAATATTGATATAAAAATCAATATATTAAATATTTACACATAAAAACAACTAAAAATTAACTTTTAAGACAAAAAATGATTTTAAATACATATCAAAAGACGAATTAAAACCACAAATCATTAACTATATTTTCAAAATATATTTTTATATCCAATTCATTAATTACATTGATATTTCAAAAAAAACTTTATTTATTTTTCATTCAATTTTAAAGTCAAATAATATATTTATAAAAATATTCTTGTTCCAAAAACAAATTAAATTATTGAAATAGTTAATACTACCAATGAAATGATATCTTACACTTAAATCCACAAAAAAATAAATATACTATTAAAAAAATTAAGAAAATATGTTTAGAAAAAAAATAATTTTAACACCAAAAACACACATTTCACACTAATTTTGAATGAATATCATAGTTCAACAAGGATTCTAAAAATATAAATAATTGACCACTAAAAAAAATTATATAAAAAAATCATCAAAAAAAATATTGTGGAAAATATGTATAAAATAATACCACATTGAATTTCCCTCACAATTAGTCCATTACATGTCCTAAAATAATAAATTCATCATATCCTAAATTATTATAATTAATGATAAAATTGTAAAATTATAATGAAAATAACTAAATATCTTACAAGAAGTTTATTTCTATATAAAATCAACATATTTAAAATGTATTATCACACTCTAAAAACATAATCATTTGGTAAAAAACAATTTTCAAGTTTTAAAAAGAATACTAAAATTTGTTATTATTGAAAATAATTTCTTAATAAAATGGAACACAGTCAAGTGTTACTTTATAATAATCAATTTATCATTGGTAAAACACATATGAAACTCACTATTTAACCCTAATTTTTTAAGGAAATATTTTTTTAAGAAGACCTTCAAAACCTTGATTGATGGCTTATTTTTAGTCATTAATAATTTTTAACATAATTTAAAAGAACACAATGGTTAAAAGGTAAATCTTCACAACTAAACTATGGATTTGGTGATCATTTCACAAGCTACTGAAATACAAAATTTAAAATTTTAATACCAATAATGAATCAAAAAATCAAAATCAAATGAAAGTTTTGCTACAAAATTATCACTAACGATGTTCCATGAAGAGTGAAATATTTTTTTACAAAATTAACCTTAAAGAACCTCATTGTAATAAAATTTAGCTTCATTTTTTTTTGAGATTATCCTCTCAATATACCATGGAATGTAATAATTCAAATTGTGTAATTTTAAAATTTAGTCATGAAATATTTACTATTTTCTCTATAAAATTAATAAAATTAAAATTATTTACATTAAAATATACCTAAAACTCATTATTATCCTCAATATTTATTCCTTATATAAAATGAACATTAAATACTTAATTTTCAAAATTAATATGAAATATTTGTGGCATAAATAATGCATAATGGTAATAATATAATTTAAAACCAGCATGCTTTCAACAAATTCTAAGTATAAGTCAAAATAAATTTAAAGTGTGAAATATTATTTATAGTCAAAAATATAATTTAAATTTATATAATTAGTGAATTATAAATAACAATAAAAAAATTAAGAAAAAATTCTCATTCCACCTTAAATACATTGGGGTTGCACAAAACACAACTTATTAATATTAACTATAATGATAAAATAAAAAAATTAAAGAATCTTGTGTTGATTATATAAGATCTAATAAATTAAATTCAATCCATGTAATTTGTATTACTCATCACAAAATATCAATTTCGATTAATTTAATGAGGATATAATAGTTTCAAATTGGTAGAAATATATGTATAAAACAGTTAATGTAAATTTGAAATGAAATTATAATTATAATGATCCAAAAAAATGTATTTTAATGAATCCCCATGTACAAATACCACTAATCGGACTCCTTTACATAAAAAAATAATTACAAATGATTAATTTAATTAATGAACCTAAAATTAAATAATGATTATATATTAACAATCAATATTGAAATTATAATAAATGCGATACAATTTTTAATTATGGATTTTTAATAAGGCCCCAATTAACGTATGCAAATATTTCAATCCCAAAACTAAAATGAAATATAAAATTTCACTTCAATGATAAATTATTAGTAGGTGGTAGAATATTTGAAAATTAGAGAACATTCATCTGTTAATCATTTCATGTAAACATGATTTCTCTCATTTAATCCACTTAAATGAATGAATTGATAAACAAATATTACTTTGAAAATAATATAATAAATATTATGGTATGAAGGATGTGGTAGTGAAGCCCAAATCTTGAATCGGTGGTCTATGTAGCCCCTAACATCAATAAAATTCTAAATAACAATGAAATTTTTTTAACACAATTTCATTTACTAGGAATGATATATATGATGATGTAATCATGATAAAAAAAGATAAAAAATAACATATGTGAAACAAATATTAAATAATAATAAAATGCAATATATTTTAATATAAATATTAGATGTCACACTGTGATAATGTTATTGGTCCTGAACAGAGGTATAAAATTTGATCATATTCTAGAATGATATTTTATTCTATAAAAAAATTAATAAAAAATGAATAAAAAAATTGATTTAGGAAATATATGGGTTTACTTCTATGTGTGGCAGTATTAAAGTCATAACTAGTTATCCTAAAAAATATATGTAGAGTATAATGGAGGTTTTTATTTCCTTATTAAAAACCACCAAATGCTGTTTAAACATTTATTTTTAGATGAATATATAAAATTAAAGGATCCAAAACTCAAACAGAAGAAGCATTATTCCCTATAATATACCTAACACCCTAAGAAAATCTAGTTGATTAATTAAGAAAGTAGGATACCCTCTATTTTCCCAAAAATTACCCATTATCCACATTAAATGTTACCTAATAGGTAACACATTTTTTGATATTTTCATTTTCATGTAATAAATAGTGTATTTATATTAGTGTTTCACAATTCTCATAGCGCATTTGATTAATAGATCCCTCGAGACCAACATAATATTAAGTAATATAACATGATTTTTCAAAAAGTGTATCAGGTTGAAACTTTTCTAAGTTGTCATGAACTAATTTTCAATATCTATCCCTTAATAATGTGTGATATTTATATATTTTCATAGCTTAAAATTGAATCCCAACAACACTTTTATACATTTTAATATCCAGTGGAATTTTGTTTCTAAAAAAATGTATATGGTTTTTTTGAGAAAAATGATCATGGAGGCTCTAAAATTGAGAAAGTTAGAACATTACACAAGTTGGAATAAAGGAATTTTACATTTTTCCCTAGTAAGAAGAGGATCCATTTCATTAGGAATTGTTTTTCTATGTATGCTCCCTTCTTCCAACACCCCTTTGTTTGCAAGTCTATCTGCAATGTGATTTTCCTCCCGAAAGGTGTTTGTGAAAAAGTAGTTCATAGAGGAGATCTTGTCAATACAATTTATCCACTTACCTTCTAGTTTCCATGATAGTCTTTTTTGACCCATCCTTATTGAATGAACCAATGTGGACGAGTCACATTCAAACCAAATGTTTTTCCAACGTCGTCGGCAAGTGATGTCCACCGTGCTTATGAGTGCCATCATTTCAGCTTCCAATTCTATAGCATGCCCACAAGGACCATAAATACATGTCACAACCTCCCCATATTGATCCCTGAAAATAACCCCAAAACCTAAGGGTCCCGGGTTTCCTTTGGAAGCCCCATCCGTGTTGCATTTTAACCATCCAATGAAGGGGGCAGTCCATATCACCTCCATCATACCCCTTAGCTTGGGATAGTGACCTGCAACCTTTAAACGCCTGAGAATCATAAAGTCCCTGACCAAGGTGTTACAATTCTCATTAATCAGTGAATTGGAATTTTGGATGGCCACAAAAATAATACTAATTGTAGTGGATTCATGAAAGATTTCATGCCTATGAACAGAGTTATTGCGAGCCCTCCAAACAACATGTAATAGTTCAACATAGGCGACCTACAATAGAGCATTAACTTGTTTCGATTGTTGGAATTCAAGAAAATGCTGTATAAACTGTGTAACAGAGTGAGTATTGGGGGGTTCTAGCTCAAATGTATTTAGAACCATGTTCCACAGAGATGATGCCGTGTTGCAGGACTAAAACAAGTGGTCAACATCTTCTTTATGCTGAACACATATAGCACATCTCAAGCATAAATAAATTCCAGGCCTCTGAATGTTCACCTCCACTGGAATTTTATTGTGATAAAGTCTCTAGATTAGTGAAAATTTTGAGGGAAGCAGGCATTTTTTGTCCAGTGCACCAATCCAACATGTCTCGCCCTGCATCATGTTTCTGTAGAATTTTTTGGAGTTCACCAGTCCATCTTGAGACCCTTCCCATAGCAGCATGTCCTAATGTTTGGCAAAGTCGTATTTATCAATAATGGAGGCAATGTTTTCTGTAATTTCACCCCTGTGTTGAAGTTGGTCTCTGATGGATCTATTTCTGTCAATGATCTGTTCCTTATTGTTTAATCTGTCAATAAGTGATGTGATGGTCCAGTTGGTGGTTCAGAATTTCTGACTAGAGTCTGCATTTACCACCCATCGAGAGTGCTTCATGATTTTGATGAACACCATTCTCTGGCCAGGCTAGATTGAAGAGTCCATATATTCATGCTTCCCATTAACAAGCCTTTAAATAATTCTTATCCTCAGGAAATCAAGAGAGGTAGAGCTGTTGTGAATAAGATTCCAGATGAATTTGTCTTCTAACGCCTGATTAAATCAGTTTAGGTTCTTAATTCCCAGCTCTCCCTTCTTGATAGGCAGACAGCATGTGCTCCATTTAGCAGTGATGAGTTTCATTTCCAACAAATTTCCACTCCATACAAAGTTCTTCATCATGGAATTGATTTTTTCCATAACAGAGACATGCCACATATAATCCATGAGAGAGTAAACCAGTTTTGAGATTTCCACATGTTTGGCAAGGCATATTCATCCTGCTATTGATAGCAAATTTCCCTTCCAAGATATAAGAGTTCTTCTTATCTATGATAAATCTTGTGCAAAGTGGGTGGCCCAGGGTTTCCCCTAAAATATAGGAACACTAAGATACATAAAAGGTAATTCTCCCTCTCTGAGACCCAAGTAATTAATTAGCTGGGTCTTCCTTGCCGCTGTGATATTTTTGCCAATGTAAATAAAGGATTTGTTCTAGTTTATTTCTTTCCCAGACACCTTCTCATAAGGTAAGAGTTCTTCTCTCTAATGAGTAATATTATTTGTATCCCCATGCATAAATATGACAATATCATCAGCAAAAAATAAATGAGAGGGAGCAGAGAGACCTCTAGCTGCTTTGATGGTTGCAAGTTTTCCATTTTCCACTATGTTGGTAAGGATTCTGCTTAGGTAATCCTCAGAAATTGAAAAAATAATTACAGAGAGTGGATTTACCTATCTCACCCCCTTGAACAAGTGAAATATCTTGCCGGTGTCCCATTAACCAGAATTGAGTTGTGGGAAGATTCCATAAAACTTATAGTCCATTAAACAAAAACCTCACTGAATCCGAAGCTGAGGAGAATCTGTTTAATAAATCCCCAGTCCATTGTATCAAAATACTTTCTTATGTCAAGCTTCAAAGCCACATTCCCACCCCATGTTGTCTTAATCAGATGATTAAAGCATTCTGAGGCTGTGAGCAGGTAGTCCTGTATATTCCTGCCTTTAATGAAACCAAACTGGTTCTAGGAAATAATTTTTTCAGTCACCTGAGCAAGTCTATTATCCAAGAGATTTGTAATGATTTTGTGCATGGTATTCACAAGGGCGACTGGTCTGAATTGTCCAATTTCATTGGTATTTTCCAACTTGGGGATGAGGGCAATAAATTGGGCATTGAAACCTGGGGTGAAAGTACCTCCTTTGAAGAAGTGTTTGACAAGTAGGAATACCTCATTATGGATGATATCCCAATAACTTTGGAAGAAGAAGTTGCTGAATCCATAAGGGCCAGGAGATCTCTCTTTCTTGAGACCAAACACCGCCTCCTTGATTTCACACTCCATCGGAAGCACTGTGAGAAGATGATTTTCCTCCTCAGTGACTAATTTAGGAATGATGTTTTCTCTAATAGGCTCAGATCTAGCCCTCCCATTGAAAAGATTCTTGTAGAATGAGACAATATGATCTGAAAGCTCATGTTTACCTTCCAGTATTCTATCTCCATCCTTTAGTAGGGCAAGGGGTCTATTCTCTCTACGGAACCTTTGAAGGGCATTGAAGAACTTTGTGTTTCTACCCCCTTCTAAAGCCACCTGATTTTGAAAGCATCCTTTTTGATATTGTCCATGACCTTAATTAGGTTATTCAGACCTATGGAAAGCTCAATCTCATGTTGCATGTCCCTGGGAAGTTGGCTCTAGTGGCCTCTTCTTGTATGTCATGAATGGAGTTCTCAAGTCCTTCAATTTCAACATCCATCAGTCTAAACCTTTCTTTTCTCCATTCCATAAGCTTAATCATAAGCATTTTAAGTTTGAAAATACATATCAATGGCTTTACATTTCACAAAATTGAACCCCACATCTCTTGAACAATTCTTAAGCATTCCGGGAGGGAGGCCCATGCATTACTAAACCGAAAAGGAATTTTTTGCCCACCTTCCTTCCCAAGCAAACTAATCAGAAGAGCGTGATGGTTAGAGTTAATTTTTGAAAGAGTAACACATGTTATTGATTTCCAAGCATCAAGCATTTTTTTATTAACAAAGGCCCGATAAATTCTACTTGCTCTCTTGCCATTGAGATTCCTCCTATACCATGTGTATTTAGCTCCAATGAGGTTAAACTCTACTATTCCTACTTTCTCAATACATTCCCTAAAATCTCTTGTAGAGGTGGAATTTGTAACTGGGCCCATTTTCACATCCTCATGAAGAATTGAGTTGAAGTCACCCGTGAGAATCCATGGATCTGAGATGCAATCCTCTAGCTGCTGAATTTTCCCCCATAGAAGCCTCCTGTCCATGTGATAGTTATGAGTGTACACAATTGAGCAGAAAAACCTATGTCCACCATCCATGAAACTATAGGTTATAATCTGATTGTCCACATCTATAATATTTGGAGACTCTACATTGTGATAATTTAGAATCCAAATCCTATCATAATTCATACTAGCCCCACTAGTACCTAGAATGTTGTATCCCTTACTGCAAAACAAATTTCCTAGATTCCTAGAGTTCATCTTGGGTTCCAAAATTCTAATAATCTTGGGTTTGTACCTTCCATCAAGGAGCCTGAGAAAACCTTCTGTGGAAAACCTGGCTAGACCCTGGTAGTTTTAGAAGAGAATTCTCATTTTGGTGTTGATTTGGAGGCCAAACCTCCTTTTTTCCCAAGGTTTCTGGGTGATTTTCTTGTCAAATATGCTTAAAAAGTAATATCCCCAAACTGTACTCCCTGCTATCCATACCATGCTGCTGCTGAGGATTTCCTTTTACCTCTTTGGTCTTCCTTTCCATTAACCCTACCTCACCAATATCTTTGAAGTGGACATGTTTTTTGGTTGACCCTCCCTCAGTAATTGCATATTCCATCTTCCCTTATGGTTGGTTATCAAGTAGGGATAGCTGAACCTATAATTCAACCTCAATTATACTGATAGTGAATTCCTCAATTTGTATCTCCTGAACCATACTGCACACATCCAAGGAGAGTTCCAACATCTGTTCATTTGTGCTATCCAAAGGCATGTTATCCCCGAAAGCATACTGAATTTCAATGTTTTCCTGATGCATCTCCTCTTCTTCCACCATATCAGCCCAAGACGTTCCCACTATTTTCAAAACACCTACCTCCTTGACAAGATTATTTCTTTTTTCTTGTGCCCCCTGAGAACCTCTGCTCTTTGGAACCTCTTTCTATACTGATACATATTGATTCAGGCTTACTAGTTTTTTAACCGCACGATAAGCTTGGAACTCATGACCAACCATTTTACAATGATTGAAAAATTTAGGCAAATTCTCAATCTCAAAATTTACCTCCAATTGGTGACCTTTCACATCCAGAAAAATTCACTCAGGTGGCTTTAATTCCATGTTGATTTCAATCAAGTTCCATTAATAAAATATCTGTAATTAATTTATTAGAATATCCATTTTCAAATTCAAGTTCTATGGTTTATTCCTTATCATTATGGGAACATTGTCCAACCTCTTCATGTTCAATTAAATGAACATAGTGGTCAATTTTTTCATATAGATATTCATTTTTATCTTGAATATCTTGAAATATTTATTGACTTAAACAAAAAAATATTTTTTCATCTGTTTGTTATCATTAATCTATTTTTCCATGATTTTGATTTTTTTATTTCTTTAATTTTATTTTTAGAAAACTCAATATTCCATTTAACCTTACTACTACCTAATTGAGAAAAATTATATGTTTCTTATAAGTTATCATGTGTTTCCAATTTTTTTCATCATTATAACACAAATTATATCCACATTATTTAATTAACATTTACCGATCATCACCTTTTAAACAAAAATAAAAACAATGAAATGTAGTTTTAATTCAATCCCATGATTGGAAATTCGAATTAGAATTTTATTCATCATTACCAATGTATCCCTAAAAAATATTCATTTTCTTGAGTAAAAATCTTGATCAAGTACCTTATTTTCATACATTTCATTATAGATTTAACATCCACTTCTACATGTTTATTGAGAATATAGTAAATAAAATTTAGATTCCACATTCAATTATTTTCTTCTCATAGAAAAAATTCATAAAATTATATTTTTATATTAGATTAACAAAAAATATTTCAATAGTTTTAATGAAAATATTTTTCATTCACCAAAAACTGTAAATTTATTCCAAGAAATAAAAGTATAATTGAAATAAATTTCAATATTGTTATGTAGATGATGTTAAATGATTTTACATGATAGAAAACTCTTCGAAACAATTTTTTATGCTTACAATTATATTTTTTAAATTATATTATATCCAAAAACATTTATTCCCCCCAATGAAGAGACATAAAAGTTTTTCATGTTTTATTATTTATCAAAATAATATTTTACCTATACAATGTGAGTAAAATTATTTAGAATTGTATAATATGAAAATGATGGATATGTTTTAATTTAAAAAAACAAAGAGATTACTAATAAAATAGTATCTAGAAATATTCTTTCTAAGATGAAAAAATAAAATTTATGATGAAACGAAATAAATGAGATAGATTTTTTTTATTATTTATGAGAGAATCTAACTAATAAAACTAAATGAAGTTAAATGTGGGGATCATATGACTATATATTACTAATAAAAAATATAATAATTATTAAAATTTATTTTTATAGGGATTGAAAAATAATCATTAAATCATTAGCATGAATTATTGATATATATACCTTCTAAAATATTGATTTAAATTCCCTTTCGATTAATGATATATATTTACTAATAAAAAAAGTGTTATATAGAGATTTTCACATAAAAAATATCTTTTAACTTAGAATAATTCATTATATAATGATTATTTCACTCAACCAATAAGCTAAAAAGAAAATAATTATTCTCATCTTTATTAGTGAAAAATATTTTGAAAAAAACCATTCTTCTACCATTTAATGAATCATATTTGAGATGAATTTAAGAGTACATTTTTATTTAAACTCTAGAAAATGGAGTGGAACATGATATAATTGAAATTGAGAAAAATGAAATTCTTTTTTAACAATTAAATAAAATGGAATCACAAAAATAAAATCAAAAAAACATAAATTATCCTTATCCCCTAAATTTGTCCAACAAGAATTAATTTTTTGTATTTTGTGATTGTAAAATAAAGTCTATAGAAATCGAAAAATGAAAAACTGATTATAAAAAAATAGTCTTCTATATTAAAATAATTTTATATATGTGAGTGTCAAACCAGAATGATAAATTTATCTCTGTTTCATATCTAACATCTATTGTAACAACCCTTACTCGAGTAACCTAGAGTTGTTGACCAATTTATTACAATTTATGAGAAAATATAGGTTAAATATTCATGGACCAATCATTTTAGAATTTTTTGAGAACTAAATACATACATGATACCAATTTTTTATAGGGAATAGAATACGTATCATAGGAATGAAAAGAATTCCATACTTAAACACATTCATAAAATTATTCTTCATATCATGGAGAAAGAAAACAAAATAATGGAGATATAAAATTCTCAATAAGGGTATCATATATTGAAATTTATTATAAACAAAAAAATAATAACCAAAATGGCATGTTAAATAGCTAAACACACATTCCATTTAACCAATAAATTGAAAATGAAATACATCCAGAGATAATATCATTAAGGAAATATCAAGGATAGTAATAATAATAGAATTATTAATGAATGAAAATTTTAACTATTGAACATTATGATCATAGGCATCATTAAATCCTCTACTGTCAAGACCTTCCTCAAGACAATTTAAAACAACGGGGTAAAAACCCTTCCTATTTGGCCATTTGATTTGTCTCATGAGAGTTTTCAATATATTAAGGGCCTATATATAACTTAACCCCACCCATGAAGTAATTTCCAAATAATTCCTCTGATATAAAATAATTTATTTAATTCATGATTCAATATGAATTATCGACAAATATCTCTATGGATTAATGAATATGGATTTATCAATATTTCCCAAGTTAATTAAATAACATTAAAAGTAAAATCCATATGTAAAGATGGTATATAATTTAGGAAAAAATCATATCTATAATTATAATAATGTTTATATATAATATAAATTTAATTTCAAATAATAAATTATCAATGGGAAGTGATTATGTTTAAATAAAGTTAATAATCACAAATGAAAATAAGATTGTATAGTAACTTTCACTACTTGATAATTTGGAACTCAAATACCCTTGGATAAAATAATTCAAATTTAAACACAAAATACAATGAATTAAAAAGGAATAATGATATTACACATCAAAGGGTAATTATATACACTATAAAGAAAAAATTAGGTGTATAACATTACAATATTCCTCAATGAAGAGAAATTGAGATGAAATCCCCTACCTCACACTTTACTTTAGTTGAATGTACTTTGATCATATTTATAATGGTTATAATAAAGTTATTAATTTATAAAACAATGATTCTCATATTTAAAATGTCATATATTATCCCCTTATAACATTTTTTTCCTTTTTGATAATAATATTTCATAATTTTCATTGTTTCTTGATTTAATTGCCTTGTTTTCTGAAGCATGTTTTGTAATTAATGTTATGGTTCTTGTACATATGAGGTAAATAAATCATATCTAGAATTATAATAATATAATAAATATCATAATTACTTTATATATTCATTTTTATAACCATTATTATATATTGCTTATAGAAAATGTATTGCATCGCTTTGTGGAGACGGTAGTCCATACATATACACAAGTGATGATATGGTTCTCTTAATGGGTGAAAGGGTAAGAAATTGGGTGATATATTACATTTATATAATAAATATAATATCATATATATATATATAACATATATTACTTAATTTTATCCTTGTTAAATTCATTGTAAATTGTAAGGGAAAAATGATTCACATCGCTTTACGAGGCAGTAACTTTCCGTACACACAAGAGCCGCTATCATATTTTAAAAATCATGTAAAGTAAGAAGTTATATGTGATATTATAATTATAGGATAATATTTATATCATCAGTATTATATATAAATTTTAATTTCATCATTATATCTATTTGTGAGAGGTCATCATGGAAAAAGAGTCACATCAGTTCGTGAGGCGGTAGTCAATCATACACACGATTAACAATTTCATTTCCCATTTGATGGAATTATAGATGGATAAATTTTATGAAATAAACATAATGAAATGTCATCATATGGAATATATATGTTTTTTTATGTTGTATGTTCTATTGAATAATTCAAGGTGGAAAAAGAAGAATGAAAGATAAGATCTTTGTTAAAACAATTACCTTCACTAAGAGAAGTATCATTTGGATCTCCCATAAATGACCATAGAGATGGACTTTTAGAGGTCCAATAGCTATATAATATGTATAAGGATATTGGGAAGATTTTTTTGTAGGTTTTTTTGAGAAAATATGTCTTGGGAGTTGGGAAGAGGTGAGGTGAGGGAGTTACCTTTTATAATCTGAGAAAGGAAACCTCCTGGGAAATTACTTGGAAATCTCCCAAATGAATAAAAAATGATGAAAAAATTCACATTAAAAAAGCTTCAAAATTACCTTAGGTTCTAATTTGGTATTGGATAAGGTGTAAATATGGACATTAAATAAAATTTTTACAATTTTAAGGTAATATTAAACCTTATCTTCATAGTATAACCCCTTGGTAAACCCATTTTTTACATTAATTACTATAATTATTTTCTAGTATTTCACAATTCATTAAAAATTATCCATTTATGATAAAACAAAAATGTATAACCTTAGATAATTTTAATATTTTAATTTCAAAAATGATTTTCTTCTTATCAGAATTTTCAAAAAATAAATTTATCATAAGTGTACAAGAAGTGACAAAACAGTTATCTTTAGAAAATAGTTTTTGAAAAAACATTTCTTTTTCTGTCACATGATTCATATATTATTTCTATTAAATTTATATCAATTTAATCTATTTATACATGTATAAACCATATTATTTTTAAAAAACTTAAATATTATTCATACCCACCAACATAATAGCTATGTTTATATAATATTTTATTAGAGTATTTTCATTTAAACCTTATATAGTGTGAAATATATGATATTAAAGAGATTGAAATTATTTTAAATGAAATATGTTTTAATGTCACATTCTTTTACAATCATCCCTCCTGTAAAAATTTCATCCGCATAATTTTGTGGATATTACCTTCTAAATAGGTGGGGTAGTTCTTCTTCATAACACCCTCTAGTTCCCATGTTTCTTCCAACATTATGTTATTTCTACAAAGTTCCTTTACCAGAAGAGAAGTCTAATTCCTCACTAGTAGCTCTATAGTATCCAAAATCTAGATGGTTTCTTCATAGTTAAATAAATCAGTATCCAATTTTATTTCGTCATAGGTGATCACATTCCTTGGGTCTGACACATTCTTCTTTAATAATGATTTATGAAACACATCATGTACTTTTTAGAGACTTTTTGACATTTATAAAAAATAAAAAATAGCTCCAAATAATCCATGAGTATTTAAAATGGTATAATGTACTTGGGGAATAGTTTTAATTTCTTATTTTATATTATAACACCCTTACATGGAGATACCTTTAAGTATTCATGATCTCCAACTTAGAATTCCAAATCCTTCCTCTGACTATCAACATAAATCTTTTGAATATATTTAGATACATTAATATGAGCATGAATATCCATTACATTTGTTTTTTAATCTTCAAAAATATCTAGGAAAACAATTTTACTTTCCTTAACATCATCCCAATATGTTGGAGTATGAAATATCTTACCATATAATGCTTTATAGGGATCCATTTGAATGCTTAAATGGAAACTATTATTATTTGGAAACTCTAAGATAGTAAAATATTAATCCCATATACCTATAAAGTAATTTTATCATGAACTAAACATGCCTTACATTGTCGAAATAGTACTTTTGGACTATCCATCAGTTTTAGGAAGAAAGGAAGTGCTCAAATGAAGCTAAGTATCATGACACTTTTGAAGACTCATCCATAATATTATTATATAAATGGGATCAAAATCAAACATGATTAAAATAGGTGGGACCTAGAGTCTTAAAAATTTATTAATATATATCCTTACAAGGTTCTCAATAGGTAAAATTTCTCTTATAGTGAAGAAATGTGCATATTTGGTTAGGAAATCAATAATAACCCATAATAAATAATTCTTTGTTGAAATATTTCGAAATCCTATGACATGTTCCATAGTAATGTCATTCCATTTACACATAATAATATAAATATATTGTATTAATACTCAATAAGTTTTTCTCATATCATTCACTTGTTGAAAAACCAATCATCTAGATAAAAAATAAGTAATTTCCCACTCCATGTTATCCCCCCAAAAATGTTCCCACAAATCCCTTTTCATATTTGTGCTACCATAGTGTATAGAGAATGTTCTAACTATGATAATTATACAATATTACTATTTTATCTTAGGTATATATATAACATATAATCTCTTACCAAATTTAAGGGCACCATCCTCATAAACAAAGTATAATAATTTCCAATCATTAACATCTTTAATTTTCTTCTGAATGTTATCATCATCATATTGAGAACTTTTTATCTTCTATAATTAATATAGTTTCATGATCATTGGATAAAGGGGTGATTTATCACCTTCTTTAATAATTACCATATCCATATTTTTAAGATCCATGAACATAATATCCCTCTCAGTAATCATTTTGGGCAGAACTCCATGATCATTCCTACACAATATGTCTTATAACTTATTTTCTTTACCTATGTGGAAGTGTATTGAGAATTAATAATCTTCAAGTAGCTTGATTTATCACATTTTTATCATATTTTTTTATTTATATGGAAAGATATATTTTAGTCTATTTTGATTTGGGTATCATTCACATATTTTACAATTGAGATAATATCTTCATATCTTGAAGAAATGATTATAGATTCCAACTCAAGGTCATGGGTTGTATAATTTAGTTCATGAGTCATAAACTACCCTAATAGATATGTAGTAAATTTATCATTTTAATTAGGAAATAACCAAGTCTCCTATTTAACGCATTACTATATATCACAACCCATCATTTCTAGATGGTAGAATCAAAATTGGTGGATTTACCAATCTATTATTTGGTTCATCAAAGCATTATTCACATTCCTTAGTCCAAAAAAACATAATCACTTTATGTTTGATATTTCTTAACAGGTTATAAAATCTGAAAAAATATAAATGAATTATCAATAATAACCTAGAAAACCATTGAAAATACATACCACAGTTGTGGTCATTAGTGCAGGCCACTCTCTGACTATCTTTTTCTTGACAAGATAAACTATGATTCTATCATTGGAGATAATATAAATAATAAAAGAAACTTTTAGAGACAAAAAATAACACTTAATATATTTCCCATGTATATCCTTCCTTCTAATAGAATACTAATTTCAATTTGGGTAACTTTCTCGATTTGGAATGATCTTTACAGCAACACTGTTAGAGGCCTTGGTATTCAGTGACGGTTTGGGGTGAAGGGAATTTATCCCCAAGAAAGATGCACTTTTGAAATTTTCTGGCAAGTGAATCCTCCTAGATGGATTAAATTTAATGTTTATGGTGCTTCTAAAGGCAACCCGAGACCCTTGGAATGTGGTGTTATCTACAAAACCACTACGGGTAGAATATATGATGCTTCTATGGAAGTTGTGGTGTCACCTCATCCCTAGAAGATGAAATAATGAGTGTGATTCATGCCATCTCTTTTGCAAAATAGCTTGGATGGAGAAATCTCTAGATCTAAAGTGCTTTGATGACCATTGTGCAAGCCATTTAGAATGGAGTGGTTCCCTCTGTCTGACCACTTACTTCACATTAGATGAACTGTCTGCATTCGCTCATGGATACTAGAAATATTTTCACTCATACCTATCATTAACTGAACTATGTAGAATATGGAATCACTAATATGGGAGTCAACCATGATATTATCTGGCAGAAGGAACTCCCTTCTAATTTACTTTCTCTTTATGATAAAGACAATAAAAAATACCATCTTTTAGACTTATGTAATTATAATCTTTAATACAATTTGTGTTTTGGTCTTTGACTAGAACACAACCTTAAAAAAATAAGTCAAAAATGGGAGGTATAGTATAATTTTTCTTTATCATAATAGAATTGATTTAACTATAATCAATTCACAATCCCAGAGATCTATCTTTCTTCTTAAAGAAAAGAAAATGGGATCACCATGAAAAAAAACGAGGGTGAATAAATCCCTTATAACATAAATTGTCTAGTTGTTTTTTTAACTCCACTAATTCTCCAGTTGCCATTTTATAGGGAGTATTTTATATTTGGTTTTCATTAATAATTAAATCAATGGAAAACTGAACATTATGTTCTATGGGATATCCACGTAATTTCTTAAGAAATACATCATTGTATTCATGTAGAATAGGTGCATCCTCAATTGTAATATTATATTCTCCATACCTAGATTATTTTTTAGTCCTCTTCTATAAAAATTTCAATTGGTAAAGCTACTAGGCATGGATCTATAATTGTCTATGATAAAAAAAATATATGCTCTAAAGATATCAAATTCTATATATTCATCTTGAATTGTAATTTCATTAATCTTGTAATAATGTTTTGCATAAATTTTTGAAATCAAATCCATAAAAATGATTGCATAAATTTCATACATAGGTATGATAATAAGTTTAGTAAATAAAGAATTTTTATGTTTCACAATGTGGAATTATTGACACATCTTTGTTTCAGTGACACATCCACTAGGATTTTTGATTAACAATAACCTTCATAAAGTGACAAAGAAAAATATAATTGTCTTAGAAATCATGGAATATATAAAATATTTTTAGAATAGATAATCAAATCAAGAATTATCAAAATTTGAATCTATGATTAAAGTACCTACCACCACATCATTGGGTACTTACACCTTAGTTGTAGTGATCACATAAGTTTAGCCGTCTCCCATTAGCCTCTTATATGGTATATTACCTTTATGCTTGGGGAATTATTTTATATAGTTCCCCATATCATAATATTTGAAACACTAAATATGATTTTCTTATTTATTCCCTTTTCATTCTCTATCATGATGATCCTTATCTCCACACTTATTTTAAAATTTAAATCAATTCAATAATTTTCCAGGATGATTATTTCCATAGTTATCAAAAGGTTGAAATTTATTCATTCTGTTCATATTTGTTGACACCTTTCATTTGTATTTGTGCACATTAGACAATATATTTAATTATCCTCCCTTGATCATGTATGATATTTAAAATAATTCTGTACTTTTTAGGGAATATAAAACTATTTCATGATGTAAAAAGAAATTTAGATACCAACACCCTTTAGAGATTCAGTTTAATACTTTCATTGAAATGGTCAATCTTGAAATTATTATTGCATAGAATCTGTAGTAGACCTACCTGACCTTGTAAAGTTATTATCATATTCAAACATAAATTATTTTTCTTTTTTCATTTAGATGAGGAACATTCTCTTAATTTCATATTATTAACTAGGAGATAAATATTTCTCAATGAATGTCTCTATAAAATATTTTCAATCCATGAGTTCTATTTACTCTTCCTTCTTAATATTTTGTATCATTTAACACCATTTATCAAAATCTCTATTGAGATAATACACTGCTTGTGTAACCTTTTCTTTTCCATTACATCCTATGGAGACAAATGTATTCTAAATAGACTTAATCCATTTATCAAATATATTTGGAATAGTAGTACCACCAAATGATAAGGGATTATATCACATAATGTGATCCAACATACCATAATCTCACGATAGAATACATTTCTCCATCTAGGAAATGTTATTTTTCATTAACCGATTAATCTGTCATAATACAGCCACGATTTACTAATTTCCAATAGCACCTATATTGGATTTCTTATAAGGGAGATATCTACATTGGACATGAATATTGATACCATTATTCATTTTGGGCTCTATTTCTCAAAAAATCATATACTATATTAGATCATAAAATTATGAAATTTTAATCGTAATGTATACTTCTAAATGTGTTGTAACAATGACCATATATTTACAATTTTTTTCATTGTTAATATCAGAATAATAAACATGGTTTCCTTAGGGATATAATTATTTTCAATTCTGTTATAATGGTTTATAAATAAAATGTAAATTATCTTAAGAATATGCCTTAGTATTTTCAAAAAAGGTGTATAATAAGGCTCATGTTCTTTCACGAGGAGATGATTGAGTCCAAAGAAACATTCCATTTTCGGAGTTATTACCCCAAGGTACCTTGGTGTTAGAACGACATCCACATTTAGTATCCACACAAGGATTTATTTCTAAAAAAATCTACATAATATCATCTATAAAAATAAATTAGAATGCTCTTATATTCTTTTCAACATATTCTATCATATGTTTATGTTAACAAATCTATGTTTTCTTTAATCTAGTTCCCATGGTTTCTAATTAACTTACTCTAATTGCCAATAGTAATGAACCCAACTTGAGTAACCTAGATCCATTACCTCTTTTAATATAATGGATTATATATAAGTCTTAAAATCCTAAAGACAGATTAGTTTTTTAGTTTTGTGGAACTGGATACAAACATGATAGTAATTTTACAGAGGGAAATAAATTACAAAGAATATTAATGGATAAAATTTAGCATCATTGGACTCTATCCAAGAATTATTCTAAATATCCTAGGGAAAAAACAAAATAAGGGTGATATAAAGTGCTTAATAAGGTTTAAAAATAGAGGAACCTATAATGAATCAATAATACATAATTGATATAGCATGGTAAATAGCTGAAAATTGTCACGAACCAACCTGATGGGGTCCGACCCATGACTACCTCAATCCCGCCTCCAATAGGCTAGGGAATGGGGATTAGAATTGAATATCTGTATCCCATAAATGGGAGGCATTATCCTATGTACAAGTACACAAGCACACACATCTCCAATCCACATAATGTGGGAATGTAAAACAATTGAAAGAATGCATGTATACAACCAAGATCCCATAACCAGAGTACGTCTAAAATAAAGGAAAAGTAAATAGGGCTAAAATAAAATCCCACCACAAAGAGTCTGTACACAAGTCCAACTGAAACTATAAGAAGTAAAACCTTCTATAAGGGTAAAGACTAAGTCAAAGGTACGGTCTTGGTAAGAACCTTAGTCTGCATAGCTCTAGCTATGCTTTACCCACTCACTATCCTCCTAGGACACTGCGAAAAGGGACACTGTCTGCAAAAGACGTGACATGTGCCAGAAAATACTATTCAAGGGTGAGTATAACAATACTCCGTAGGATAAGACAAAAACACTAAACATGAATCACCAAGTATATATAGATAAATACAATATGTAATATATACAATAAGAGAACGAAGAACCTTGATATACTCTGGAGAGACACCAAGCCATTAGGTAGTCCTAACCAACTTCCAGCTATAGGATTTTGCTCGAATCACTCTCATTCCAGGAGAACTCACTCCTCAAGCCATGATATCATCAGAGACACTCAACTAAGTGGTCTAGCTCTTCTGGGACCCACCCAAAGAAAACGTATTGGTCAAATATGACTATGATAAATAGAGTGAGGGTCATACATAGAATCACTAGGAGACACCATGAACATAATCTTGATCAACTAGCTACATAGGGGATCGTGTACCAATAATTCCACAAACCCTACTGATGTGGACTACTAGATATAGGATCAACGCTTTTCTTTGTGAGGTCACACCACTTTCACAAACTCTAACTAGGGATGATAGAGGATCACACTACAGTCTCACGGAGGGACACCACAACTCTATCTAAGACTCGACCTCTAGAGGGGATCATAATCCAATTATGTGGATGTAATTATGTACTATAACCTTGGGGAAAGGACCAATAGAACACACTCAAACTATACTAGTACAAACTAGGAAGATTAAGAGCCTTACAGACTCTGGATGAGAGTACACAGCGTGTCCCAGGGGGTACACATCATGTCCATCTATCTGAAGTCTTGTCCTTGTGTAAGACCATCATAGACATGTAGTATCCATATACACATCGTGTAGGATTAGTAAATGGTGTTTAGAGACACATGGTTCCCTTACCGTGTCACCTGGTCGTGTCCATGTACTATAGTTGTGTCCATGTACCATTCTATGTATGCCAAGATGTGTCTGTGTGGGAGTACCTGGCATGTCCATGCCCGTGTACTCCAACCCATTTCTATATACTTCTAAAGTACAAGTCGAGTTACTCAGGGAGGGTCACATACCGTGTGACATGGATCACATGATGTGTGATCCTTTACTCAAGCCAAACCCTATCACCACATCTAGGGTTCCGAAATACACACTGTGTTGCTTGGGAATTTACAGATCTATTGGGGATCTCCTCCGTGTCAATTCTCGCACCGCGAGGACCTGTGATCTAGTCAGAATATGCACATTGAGGTTCATCCATGCCTATAGTCACCAGATCTGTGGGTTTTAGGTTCAAATCCTCTCAGAAATTTCCACCACCAAGCCAAACATGTCGTGTGTGAAAAAATGATTTGAACAGATGCCACAAATCTATTTGGATATAATCCTAATATTCAACAACCATCCTCACATATTGATCATGTCACTTATCATGAACCACACCCATGACGTTGATCCATTGTGTAGAAGAATGGTTGTGCAATGGTCAATCATCGGGTATTGGTCGAATCATGGGATAAAAGGAAACACCCATGATAAATGTGTGAAGAACAGAGGAAAAAAATCCATAAACCATAAAAGTTAGGATAGATCCCCAGTCGTTGTTCGTTTGGCCAAGATTCTTTATTGTAGAAGGATAATTGAAAAGGGATAATCAACTAACCATAAATAATCAATTCTATCAAATTGAAATCTATAGACAACACACAGATCAATACTTGTTTGTTGAATTCACCCACATTAATTCGAGATTAATAATAGGATGTGATTAAAAAAACAAAACACCTTACCTCAATTATGGATTGAACATTGAAGACGAACTATTTCATCATCACCGTTGGTGAGATTTTCCAATTCTGCTGGAGTGATGATCAGTGATATAGTATTAATCCATTTTCACCTGCTAATAATTCTATCATAGAATGACATCTAGGTATCCATAGTTTAGCATCCAACCCTGAGAAAATTTCCTTAGCCATAAATTTATAGAGGAAGTAGGTCATTGAGCTAAAAAAATAAAATATATTCTTTTGTTATTTGATTTTATTAATTTCACACTCCTGATAAATTTTTCACAAAAGACCATTTCTAAATAATGTTAGATCTCACTAAGGGTAAATCCTCCATTATTAATCCAACGTTTCCCGCATATTTTTGATCTAGGCACCCATTTAGGAGTTATTCCAATTATTTAAGAAACCCACATGTGTGTGCTATTAAATGTAATAATATTTTAAAAATAATTAATATGGGCACACCGAGCCTCTAAATTATATTCCATCTCAATTCTTGGTCTAAAAAATAATCCATACAATATCTAAAAATAATACAAGGAAAATCCTAGATGTTACAAACACTCATTCCATTTAATCAATAAACTGAGAATGTAATGAATCCAAAGATAATATGATTGAAAATATCACATGGGTAATAATAATAATATATTTATTAAATAAATAAATGATTAACTATTGGAAATCATGATCCCGAGCATCATGAAATCATCAACTATTAATACATTCATCAAGATATTTTCAAATTACTAGGTAAAACCCATCTTATTTAGAAAAACATTTGTCACATGAGACCTATAGATGCATCAAGGGGTTATCTATTATCAGAAACCACCCATAAATTCATGATTAAATAATTAATTGTATTGAAATTTATCAATTTAATTCTTGAATTAATATTCCTTATCGAAAATTATCCGTATTGAGTAATGAATATGAATTTTTCAATAATTCGTCACTTAATCAAATAACATTAAATGTAAAAACCATATGTAAAAATGTTACAAGGATTAATAAATAATCTTATCTATGATAAAAACAATATGGTTATTTATTACAAAAAATTAATTTCCAATGAAAAATGATTCGAAAAATGTGATTGTTTAAATAAAAAGTTAAAAATCATAAAATAATGTGTGATTGTAAAATAACTTTTACCACATATAAATGTTCAAGTCTAATACCATTGGATGAAATAATTTAAATTAAAACTTAAAATACTAGAATTATTAATAAATCTAGATATAAATTTTCAATGGGGTATTATATACACCCTAAAAAATAAATTTGGTGCATAATAGTACAATATTCCTCAAATAATGTAAACTTAGATGAAGTCTCTTACTACATGCTATCTTTTAGATGAATTTACCTTAAAATTCTGTATAATGATTGTAATAATGTTATTAAATTATTATATAACCATACTCATATTTAAAATTTCATATATGATCATCTGTATAAAATGTTACCACCCATTTTTTAATAAAATATCATTTTTTTTCATTTTTTCGACTGACAATTGCATTGTTTACTCATGCGTATTCTATAATGAATGTTTTGGTTATTTTATATAAGATATAAATGCATAATCTATTTTATTATAATAATTTTATATATATCCATTATATACATTATTAGAACCATTATTAAAAGTTAGGCATGAAAAATAAATCACATTGCTTCCAGGAGATGGTAGGCGGCACGTACGCTTGAGCGACGATATCATACCCTTAATTCGTGAAAGGGTAAGGAAATGGGTGATATATTATATTTACACAATCAAAATTTTATCATATATACAACCTATAATCATTAATTTTATCCTAATGACATTCCATGTAAAGTGTTACTGAAAAACAATTCACATCTCTTTGTGAGGAACTAGTCATCCATACACACATGCGACCTTATCATATTTTAAAACGACATGGAACATAATAAGAAATATGTGATATTAAAATTATATAGGCATATTTATGTTAAAAGTATTAAATATATACATTAATTAAATCATTAAACACAACTATGAGTGGGGTTTTTGGAAAATGAGTTACATCGGTACATAATGTGGTAGTCTGGCTTACACATGATTGAAGATTTTATTTCCCATTTAATGGAAGTGGATATGGGTTCATATTATTCCATAAACATAATAATATCTCATAATATTTGATATAATTATTTTATTATATTGTATGTTTAAATAAATAGTTTATTATGGAGAAAGAATAAAGAAAATGAAAGATCATTGTTTTGACAGTTACCTTCTCGAGGAGAAAACTCCTTTAGATCTCCCCTTAAGGACCCCAGGGAGGGTAATTTGTGAGGAACAAGAGCTCTGAAATATGTATAAGGATTATAGGGAGGATTTTTTAAGGGTTATAAATCTAAAGGATCTTTTTATATGTCAGAAAGTTAGGGGATGTAGTTCTCTTTTATAAGTTGGGAAAGGGGACCACTATAGAAATTACTTGGAAATTTCCCAAAAGAATCCAAAATGATAAAGTTATTCACACTTAAATATATTCCAAATAATATTTAGTTCAATGTTGGTATATAATAATGTGGAAATATGGAAATCCAATAAGATTTTGAGATGCTGTTATGTCATTTTATGGATTTTATTCTTAGTTTAACCCCAAGGTAAACTCATTTCCCCCTTAACTACGACAATTAATTTTTACAGTTTTCACCCCTGATAGAAAAAATAAACTTTTCAGAATAATCCCAAAATTTTACACTAATATATTTTTTATTTTCTAATATCAAAAATGAATTTAATTTTATAAGATACATTTTATAAAAGTGTTGAAAATAAATTTTATCATAAGTCTACAAGAAGTGATGAAACTGTTTTCTTTAATTTTTTCAGAAAACATTTATTTTTCTATAAAATTATTATTATATTATTTTAATCAATATATTTATATTTAATTTATTTTATATAATCATAAAACATATAAATTTCATAATTTATTTAGTGAAATTCATGCCTTCTAGAATAATAATTAGGTTATAATAGTCATGTATAAATAATATTTTAATAGAGTATTTTTATTTCCTTTTATTTTTGTGTGAATCATAAGCTATCAGAGAGATTGAATATATTTGAAAAGGAAATAATTAAAAATGTATTAGGGTGTTACATCAAAATTTTTACATGTTTTTTATATAAAAATATTTTATGTATCTTAATTATATATTTATAAATCAATATCATAAATAGGTCAATAAAATTTAATATGTATAGAATAGTCTCAACATAATAATTTATCTATTTTTTCCAAAAAATAATATATAGAAAAAACAATCCAAATGAACATATGGTTCAAAATCACTATTTTTTCTTCCCCATATGTGTTCATTAATCATCATGATCTTTAAACTAACATCCTAGGTATCTATATATATTTTTGGAATGATTTAACCTCTTTTTTTAAAATTATTTTACAAATGGATCTTACTAGAAATATGGAATGATGTGTCTATGTTTCAAAAAGTACCTAAATGAAACATGATACCAAATAAATCATATAAATTTTAAAAAAATAAAATAATACAAAATAATAACTATATGAATACATAACAAACTAAAAACTATTTAATATGAAAAATATAAATTGTTCCTAGATATTTAATACTGGAACAAGGGATAATGATATTAAAGAAAATTATGAAATACAGATGATCCAAACACACCATATAACCACCCAAACATCTACTCCAAAATACCAATGTGGGGGATAAACCCCAACCTATGAAACAAAAAACCAATCCATGAACCTAAAACTACTACTAATATACATATTAATACCTCAAATGTTGTGAAGAACAGACAACATATCCATATGGTTTTCTATATAGGGAATGATCATGAACATAGAATTAGGATCCACTAATGGTTTCTCGAGAAAATAGTTATATACAAGTTTATATATAAACACATCTTAAAATATAATTATATTTAAGAAAAAAATTTAATGACTATCATAAAGCATAAAAATCATCATCAAATAAGAAATATGATGAAATATTAGGAAGGAAATTAAAATAAAATTTCTCTTTTATATATCATGTAAAAAAATATCTTATCATAGAATGGAATAAATAACATTTCAATATCAATCAAACACTATTCAATAAAGCTTCAAATCATTGTTGGGTATTTGTTTTTCTCAAGGAACATATCTATAATTAACACCATACTATGTCCATCCTCAATAAGAGGTAACATACACACACATATATATTTACACAATAATCCTTCTATAAGAGTGAAAATTAACAGCTCTAGGGAACCCCCATCATTCTCAAATAAGCATATAAATTATGGGTATTAGAGTACCCACTCCGACATCACATGGGAGGGAGTAATTATTGAATTCAATAGTAACACTGTCATCCCCACACAGAAGGGAATAATTTTATTATATACACATATATTGAAAATTTTACTTAGTTAAAACATATTAATGTGGAACTCACAAGACAAGGCTTGATAATTATATATGAAATATAGATATATAAAAGACTACAAAAATTCAATATCATAATGGAAACCAAAAAAATGATTATAAAATCATTAATATATGATAAAAGTATATTTTATTATTTCAAAAATCATTACAAAAGACTTTATTTATATCATACCTATATAAATTTTCCATATATAGAATAATGTAAGCATTGCATCAATAATAATCATGATTTATATCAATGGAATATATGTTTTATATTAATACAATAAACATGATATTTATCAATATTAAACATGTTATAATTAAAATTAGACTTTATCAAAATCAATAATATAATTAGTCTATATTAATAACAGATATTCCATAGATTAATAGAAAACAATATCTAATTTTACTAACAAGAATTCCATTAAAAAAGAAATATTAAAGATTGTAATTTACTCACCAAATTACCAATAAACATCATTAACATCTTATAAAACACAAAAATTGAATAAGAAAGTATACGGGTAATAAATAGTAGTTTCACATATCTTTAATTTGATAAATGATGCACTTTTTATATAATAACATATTAAAAACAAGGGTTGCATAAATAAGGAATATCCAATTATTAATAGAAGATATTTTATAATTTTTTCCACTTTATTCATTTAATTTTAGTACATAATCCCCTTATTATCTACATTTGGAGGGTATGTGATTTTTTTGTAACTTATCTAATATATGATCTTTATATACACTTTTTAGAAATATTATATGTTAAGAAAATATAGAAATAAACCTCTCTATACCCATAGGTTAGTTCAAACTAATTTTATGCACACACCATCAATATAACAAGTGTTACTACAACTTATGAAATTATAATTTTAAATGAAACTAAAAGGTTCATGTGATATATTTTATGAACAATTTTTAATAAGGAACAATGTTCAATTTATTCTTTGTTTTATAAATTTTGAAGAATTTTTTTCAAAATAAGTTTATAATAAAAAAAATAAAAAATATATTATCATTTCATTCACCCAAAAAGTTAGGAAACCTTCTTATAGAAAGATATTTATATTTTAAAATGATTTTTGTTAAAATATTTGATGATGGGAAATAAAAATATATTAGTTAGTTTCATTAAATTTATTTTTTTAAAAATATTTTTTTAAAGAATAATGTTTAAAATTTTTAGTTTTGATATAACCCATTTTAAAGTGGGAGCCCTATTTTTAGAAAAATATTAATATTATTTCATGAATCAATGACTAGAAATTGATAATTGAATATGGTCTCATTTCACTATGCTTTTTTTCCAATTCACTAACATTGTAAATTTATTTTTATCAAAGATATCATTTATCTAAAAGACATTTATGGTTATTAGATATATAATCCATTTATTTTAAGTGTTAATAAGTGTTACAATTATGTACCACTTATGTGAAACCCAATGACTATTGGTTCATCTAATGGAAAAATAATTCTTAGGGGCTAAAAAAAGACTAAGATTTATGCTCACTCAAAACCCTCAAGTAAATATGGGTACATAAAATATCTAAAGTGACCCATGCTAAACATTACATAAATGACACACTAATCAAACTATTTAAATAATACATCCAACAAATAGTCATATAAATAAATAACTAATCAGATAAGTGTATTCTAATTTAGCTATATAAACATGTTATTTTAGTTAACTTGATAACATTTCTCTATTATCATTATCCTATAGAACCTTTTATATATAGCTCACATGATATAATAATCATCATAGTTTGTGGAATGGAAACATAATATAGGGGTGATCTTATACAATCATTAAGGGAAAAAATATAATAACCTGAAGTAAACCATTATTAAAACAAAAATACAATAATTAATGATCAAAAGGCCTTATATTATAACAATAAAATATTTTACATTAACTTATGATCTTAAAAACATTATTAGGGAAGAATAAATGATATAAAAAATCACAAAACACATTGCAATAGCATAGACCATTTTATCATGTCATAAAAGTTTTGACTACTATAAAATTAAGTAATATTTTATGTGACATTGATCTTGATGGGAATCAAATACATCTTTGAAATTTGGCATTTCATGATGAAAAAATTGAAAATGATCTACAACAATGAGAATAAAAAATCACGTGTGAAAAAATCACTATTCACATGTTTATATGAACAAACTCAATACCGCCATGATTGAAAATGTGAGAAAACCCATCATTTATACACCTATGTGAACAAAGTCTTTATATACTTGAATGACTATACCACAAGGCATGATATTAAAAAAATTTATTAGATTCTGATTATAATATATTGATAATTTTCAATGAAAAAATCGATACTTTGTTAGACATCATACATGATATGCAACACCAAGCATACAAAATAATGAATTATTAGAATTTAAATGTGACCATTATAGCCTAATAATTAAATTTGTGGGATATAATAGTGTTAAGTGAATTATGAATTACATATATTGGTCATACTCATTTATTATGTATTAATTAATTCTTTGTAAATAAGATCATGATTTTTAGTAATGTCATTTTATTCTTTAAAAATACATTTTCTTCATAAATTGTTTTTCATTATTTTTATGAGATAATATTAAAAATAGTTTTGAAAAATTTTATAAAATTTATTAGAAAAAATTTATTTCATTTTTTAATTTATAATTTCAAAATTACTCTAGGAATAATTTTTGATAATTTAAGAAAAATATTTATTTTTAATGATTAGTAAAAAAAATTGAATTTTTAAAACCATATTTTATTTTATTGTATTTAAAAAAAATCATATTTTGGATTAGTTTTAAAATTTAATTAATTTAATTTTATAATCAAATTATGGATTTTAATTTTATTTTATACTTTTATTTAGAATATAATCATTTTATATTTTAAAAGGTTAGTTTTCTGAATAACTGTTTATCATTGAATTTTTCTTGTTTGATTTTAAATTAAATTTTTAAATTTCTATATTCAGAATTTTGAGAAATTTATTCCATATTTTGAATATGCGTGTTTAAATTTGGTATATATGTACTATTTTTTCTTCAATGTAAATATTAACATTATTAATTTATTTACTATGTTAAAATGTTAATGAATTATTTAATGTTAAAAATAAATTGATAAGGATTGTTAAATGATCCTAAAATTTTACTTTACTTTTTTTGAAGATTAAACTTTGTTCATAATCATATAATAATCGGCTATATGCCTTTTTATTTAAATTTGGGTGTTATTATCTCCTTTATAATAATTTATTTATAGAAGATTAAAAAATAACCCACTCTTGTTTGTAATAACTATAATATTTTTAGCATAGGGTTAACTAGTTTATATGTTTTTTATAAATAATAATTTAATAACAAAAATATTTATCTTCATATTGGTAATTTAATTTCAATAATTATTAAAGAAATAATTATCTTAAATGTGTATCCAATGCTGATGGATTAATTATTCAATTAATGGAAAAATCAATAAATGATATTAAAAATCTTAAAAAATATATAATTTTCAATAATTATTGTATTACAAAAATTTTATGGATTGCCTTTAAATTTTAGAGATATAGTAATTTTTTTGGAAATTTAATTGTTTTGTTGATTTTATTAAAATAAATGTATTTAATTGTTCTAAAATACTTCATTAATGATATATTAAAATAAAAAATATATATTTAAAGGATATAAAATTCCTAAAAATATTATATTTAAGAAATTTATTATGATACTGTTGGTAATATCATCAATTTTCCATTTATGGTATGTTTTTGCATTTATTGTAAACGTATTGGCCCTCAAAGAGTAAACATCCTTGTTATCAAGATAAAAGTGAAAGGGGATAACAAGTGGTGATCAAAAAATGAGAAGGTTAAATATATGGCCTAAACTTATCAAAAAAATTATTAGATCAGATTATTTTGAATCATAATAGTTATATACTTAAAATAAACTAATTTGGATCCATTATAAATTGAAAAATAATTTATATTATTTTAATATTTTGAGGAATTCCAAGAGTACCCCTCCCCTATCTAATAAAAGGGAACCCCTTCTTCTCATTTATCCACACATAAAAACACATTTAGTTTATCCAATACCTACCCAAATCCATTCTTTAAATCCATCCACTCATTCTATAGGTATTTGGTATTTGGTATGAAATTACAAAAACTATAGTTGACTTAATGTGTTAAAAAAAATGATGTTCATTAAAAACATTTCATCGTTTTTAATAGATCATTTATGTTTTATTTATTCTTCCACTTCATTAAAATATTATTAAAACAACCTGAAATAATATCACCAATATCATAAATATACTTATATGTTATAATTTTAATATCATAACCTATATCTATCTACTATTCTATCAAATGAGATACAAAATCATCATTTGTGTGTATGAAGGACTACCTCCTCAAGAACCAAGGAAATTTATTTTCCATAATCATACTTCATGGATGGATTATAATATTGGAAATAATTTTTTATCTGATAATATTTTTATAATTATCATTATGAAAATATAATATATCATTTAACTTTTTACCCTTCCATTAACTGGATAATGAAAACATTGATGGTGCATACGTTTGGACTACCAAATCCATGAAGAAATGTGATTAATTTTCTATCACAACATCCCATGTATGTGATATATAACACTATTTAAAGTATTAATAAGTTATTATATTCATTTAATAATCATACAATAATATAAAAACTTTTTCCATAATGATTATCCAAAAATATAAATGTTACTCATGCGTACAGAAAAGCTACAATTTCCAGAATTGTAGCCTATTTCATTTTTCATAACTGTATTTAATTCACAAATTTTATTGTATAATATATTTATAAAAATGGTAAAAACTTAATGAATATTATTTTGGAGATGATTTGAAAATATACTATATGACCATAATCAAATTACCGAAGTCATTTCTAACACACGAGCCAAATATCGTCAAAACACCCGATGTGAATTACAATGATTATGTAATTGTATATAACAAGGTATTAAAGGAAATAAAGGAATAATTAACCTTAAAAGGTTTCTTAATCAATTATAAAATTAATATATGTTTTTTATTATGGAATATAACAAATGTACATGATGAGTCATACATAAGTTAAGGTTTATTGTTTTAAAAATACTTTTTAAAGTTCCTCTTTAAACTCTCCTTATAATGGTCAAAAGAAATGCATATTTTTAAATATAAATAATGAATGGAATGTACCAAAATCATGATTCCATGATACTTTAATGTTTCCTTTATAATTTTCCATAGTTTCTTTTAAAGAAAACGATTTCTTCATTATGTGAACAATTTTTAGATTTTAATAAATGGGTTTCTTTGACTTTATTTCAATGGATTTCAAAAGGAACCTTTTTACAGTATCATTCACATTATTTACAAAAAATAATGTTCTATTTTAATGTATATTTTGAAAATTTATTTTCCCTCTATTATAACTATTATTTAATATTTTTATTTCTCTATAAACATACATATTTTACTTAATGAAACTTATTTCCATTTTATCAGTATCTTTGTATTAAAAATGGAGTTTTAGGAAAAATTGGTATTTTGATTTCTTAAGTGTTCTTAATATTGGTTTAAAGGAATTTTTTAAATGTTTTTATTCATTATATTGTATTTAGACAATGTTTAAAAAGGGTTGGGTCCCATTATTGCTCATGAGTGGGCCCGATATAGCTTATATGATGGCTACACCCACAAAACAACAGGTAACCCCATTTCAACATATATGATGGGTGTGCCCAGATATATCTCTAATGAATTGGGAAATTATTATCTTCTATAGAGAATTCTATTTTATGTTGAACATATGGTTATTCCAATTTTAAATCTTTTGTAAGAGTTTTAACATAATGATATCCCATGGCACCGACATGAATTTTTTATTCATTCTACTGAGTTTTCATAGAAATCACTTGATTTCAAATAGTATAGTAATGATAGTTTTAAAGGAAAAATGGTTATGATTTTAGATAAAAATGAATATTTTTTTATGAAATGTATTATAATAAGTTTTCATTTTTTACTATACTAATAGATTTTTTTCCTTATGTCCCTTACTGAACATCTTGTTCTCACCCCATGTTTAAAAAAAATTCATACTATTTTAAGGATAAGTAAATAAAAGGAATAATTCAAGATAAATTCATGAGTATTTTTCATTAAATGAAATCTTGTTTTGTTTTAATGATTTTATATTGTCAGAAAAATGGATACTGATCAGAAGTTCCCACTTTAAAAAATATGGATTATTATGTAAGAGGTATGAAATAATTCTCTATAACGATAATCCTAAAATATCTTTTGTAACATAATAATGTGAATTATAGTCTAATATCACTAGAATATGTAATGACGACAGATGGTTCCTTGTTGTTGGTATCAGATAAGGGTTTTAGTAAATTTAGAGGTTAATATATCATTTGATCCTAAGTTATAAGTCTTTAAAGCCATAATGGTTTTATGATAGGGGAATTATATGAATTTTGGAGAAATCAAAATAGTTTTATATAAAATTTATAAGGATATATAATTTTTACCATCCTTATAAGATAGTTTGTCATGATATGATCAAACTAAACTTTTTGGTTTTTTTAAATTTCTAGATCTAGTAGGATCCCAAGTAACAATGGATGTGAAGGAAAATTTGGAGGTATTATGAATGAGATAACAGATGTAATGTGTACTGTAGTGAGAAATCCTATGGTTATTATTATATTTATATTATTATTAAAGATTGAAAACATGAACTTATGTTATTTTTCTTATAAATTCAATAACTTATAAATGAATCCATAGGGATGTTATGGTGAAAATAATCACAAGTGTAAATATATTCAATGAACAATGTGTAATGAATGTAGAAATAATAACCCTAGAAAATGTATTAAAAGAACAAGAATATGTTTTATAAGTTGTAATAGAAGTCATAAAGAAATAATATTCCAAGTAAGAAAGTAAGCATTCATTTAACTACATGAAGGGGAAATATGTTCTTCTTGAGGTATCAATTGAATGTTTATAATGTGTGGAGAATGGTCATTATGAAAATAAGTTTCTTAGAGGTAAATATCATGAATTTTATTAAAAATAATATACATATATTTTTATATAAATAACTAATTTCATTACTATTGGTGATGAGGAAACAAAAAATGACACGTGAGAGGTATGAAATATTTGATGGATTGTGCTTTGATATTGTTGAATTTTTGGACCTGATGCATATTTTTTTGTAGGAAAAAACTATTAAGGAACTAGAAAGAAAATCATGGATAAGGTATTTTGAAGAACATTGAATAATTACAGTTTCTATATTTGAGAGTTACAATTTGGTGGTAAATTTAAGGATGATCATAAGTTTAAAAAAATTAAACTCTTTTATTGATGGGAGTACTTTGAATGACTTTTATTTAGTTTTATAGATATTTAAGATATATGTGACCCATATTTTTATCATGTAATAAATTTATATATGGAAGAATGATATTTTCATTTCATGTACATAATATCAAAGATATAGATAAAAATTATGGTTTTTGATGTATTTAATTTTTAGGTAATTATGGGTTCTTTGTGGATGCAAAATGAAATGTATGAGATAACTATTGAGGTTGAAACATTTCATCAATATTGAATATATTTAGTATATTTTTTAATATTTTGGTCAAATTTCATGTAATTTTATAAGTATTATATTTTATAAAAATAAAAACCTACAGTCCAAGATACTACCTATCACATTTGTCAACGTTGTGTGAGGCTTAAACCCACAATTGATGGGTGACAAGGGTGAATCACCTAACGCCAGACTATATGATGTCCTTGTTAGTATGTCATTTGCTTTCATTATGTAAAATATCTTGTAGACATAGGATAAGTTTTAATTGGGAAGATATGTTTTATCATATTAATGAACATGGGATTGGAAATTTATTTGGTGATTATATGATTACAGTTATTTTATAATATTATCATTATAATATTGGGGAGTACTATTTGATTAAGGTAAATATAATACTCTAGGATTTTACTTGTGAAATAAGGGATAAATTATCATTTGTAAGCATATGTGATTTTATATTTTCTTAAGGTGATTGATTTTATTTATAGATATGACTAGAATAAATTAAAGATTATTTGGTTTGGGAAATTACATTTTTTGAATGAGACATTAAGGGTGGTTAATGTTATTTTCAAAGATAAATATAAAATTTATTTTGGAATACTATGTGCTCAAATAATTATTATTTTTGGGTTTCAATATTATTCTATATAGTTTTTGATTTTAAGGATAGTTATTTTTAAAATTAGCTTTGTTTAACTTTGGGTATTAAGGTTATGTTTTGAATATTAAGGTATTTTTTCATCATATGATAGTTTATTATTTTTTGGAATTATGTTATGTTGTTATAATGATTTATTTGTTGGTTAATTTTGAAATAATGGAGGAAGATATTGTTATTTTTTTATATTGTGATTTTGTATAAGTTGATTCTAGTTCATCAAGCATGATAAATGCATCTAAAATAAATATTATTTGGGAAAAAATATGAGACTGTAGAGGAAATTGATTAAAGGATAAAATTATACTAGTCAAGTAAATATATTTATTTTTGTTAATAGTATAGGAAGTAAAATAATTTCTCAAATTTTGGAAAAGTATTTTTAAAATGGAAAATTTATTTGTCTACTTTTCTTATCAAGAAATCAAGGGCCTTTAAACCCTTCACAAATTTATGTTTTTATGGTTAAATCTTTCATAACTATGTTCTCTATCACTTTATAATAGACTTGGATGTTATTTTTTACTTATATATCAATTTTTTACTTCCCAAATATGTTGTTTTACATGTAAATATACTATATGTAATTCTATACAACCTTCGTAGTTCCCTTTCTCACTTTTTAAGAAGAATATTTATTGAATCGTTATACATTGTGTGTTCTAAAAAAGGTATTTTGAGAAGACAAACCCTAGTTACAAAGACCTATTTAAAATTATTAAGATAAAATTTCTTAAAGAGTAGATAATTAAATATCCCTATATTTAAAAAATACAATGTTCAACAATGTACATGATATGTAACACCAATCATAAAAAAAATGAATTATTATTATTATTTAAATGTGACCATTATAATATACTCATTAAATTGGATGGAATGAATAGTACTAAATCCATTTTGAAATATATGTAATGGTACTACTCATTTATAGTGTATTAATTAATACTTTATAAATAAGCTCTTGTTTTTTAGTAATATAATTTTATTCTTCAAAAATAAATTTTATAAATAATGGGTTTTATTTCATTTTATGAGTAAATTTTATAATTAGTTTTTAGAAATTTCTAAAAATTTATTTTAAAAAATTAATATTATTTTGAAATCAGAATGAAAAAATTATCTTAGGAGTATTTTTTAAAAAATTTATAAAAACATTTACTTCTTAATGAATAGTGAAAAATATTGGTTAATATTGAAGACCATATTTCCTTTTAAATTTTATAATAATAATAAAATAATTTGGAATAGTTTTAAAATTTCATTAGATCCATTTTATAATTAAATTATCTTTTTTTAAATTAATTTTATACATGCAATTAGTAGGATGGAATTTTATATTTCCCTAGTTCATTTTTCTTAAAACCGTTTTTCTTCACAATTTTGTGGTTTGATTTTAAAATAAATTATTCAATTTTTGTGTTTGGAATTTTGAAAAATGGATTCCATATCTAGACATGGTGGGCCAAAATTTGGTAAATAGGTCTAATTAATACATGGTCAATATGAATAGTAACCTTTGAAAGTTTTATTACCATTATAAAGGGTAAATCGAGTAGTTATTGTTAAAAATAAAATGACAAGGATTATAAAATGACCATAAAATGTGATTTATGTATATTTTATGAGTATATTTCATCCATAATCATCCATTATTTTTTATATGGCCTTTTATTTTCATTTGGGTGTGATTATAACGTTCATAATATTTTATTTAAAGAAATGTAAAAAATGTCACACTCTTGTTTTTAATAAGTATAAGATTTTTAGAATATGGGTATCAGATGAAATGTATGTTTGTAATTGTTAATTTAAAAACTAAGATATTTATGTTTATAATGGTAATTTATTTTCAATTTTTAGTGATGAAATAATTACCTTAAGTTTTTACACAACGTTGATGCAGTAATTATTCAATTAATGGAAAATAAAATATATGATTTGAAAAATATTAAAACAATATAATTTTAGATAACTAGTGTGATGAAAAAAATTTATGGATGTTAATTTCATGTTATAGATTCATTAAAATATATATATATATTTTTTTTATTGTTTTAAAATAAATTTAATTAATAGTTATAAAATTGATTTTATTGTCATATTATAATAAATAATATATTATAAAATGATATAAAATTCTTAAAAATATTATATTTAGACAAAATATTAGTATATTTTTTTTAATAAAAACATAATTCCATTTATGTGTCATTTTTCCATTAATATTTAATTTATTAACCATCAAATAGATGAAATTCTTATTGTAACAGTAAGGGTGAAAGGGGTTAATAACGGTCCAAAGCCAAATGATAAGGTTACAAATGTGTACTAAACCTCTCCAAAAGTTGTTGGATCTGACTATTTTGACCTATAATAATAATATCATCTAATTATACTGTCTTTAACAAATGTTTAATTTTAAATTAATTTATATTAATTTAACATTTTATGGAATTCCGATAGATCCCCCCCACACTTATAAAAGGAAACAACATATTATTATTTCAACACAATTAAAAAATATTTTTTTTCTATTAAAACCAAAAATAAATACCTTAATATAGTCCATAATCTTATTATAGAGGTATTATTTATGTTTAAAACCAAACATAGTTTTCTTATTTTCTTAATAAAATGAGATTGTTCAAAGAAGAGTTATCGTTATTAGTTGAGTGCTTCTGTTTTATTTTTTCTTCCGCTTACATAGAATATTAAAAAACCATTCGAAAATAAAAACAACATCACCCTTCATATAATGAAATTATATTATGTAAATATCATTACCTATTTCCCTCTCCTTAACCATAAAAATAGAAACAAAATAATCGTTCATGTTAATGGAGGTCTACCACCTCGCAGATCGATATAATTCATTTTCCATCTCAATATCTCATTGATAGATTATAATGATGGAAATATTGTTTAAATATAATATTAATTAAAATGAATATAATTGTCTAAATATAATATACCATTTAACTTATTACCATTTCGTTATTTGGAATATGACAACGTCATTCGTGTGAATGTATGGACTATCACCCCCATGAAGCATTATGATCCATTTTTCATCACCACATCACATGGAAGATATATATTGGTATAATTAATGGTTTAATATTATATTTATGATATTATTATCATTCTAGAAATTAAAAATAATACTTAACCTCTTTCCATAAAGATTGTTGAAAAATGGAAACATTACTCATGCATGCGTACAACATAATGTGTCCAGGATTGTAACATAGTTAATTTTTCATAACCATATTTAATTGTTGGAATGTAAAGTATAATTGATTCTTAAAAATTATAATTATTTCATGATTAATATTGTAAATTTTATCTAATAATGACTACTTTGACCATATTTAGCCTGCTGAATTCATTTATGACATATGAGTTTAATATCCTCAAAATTCCTGATGTGAATTTAATTGATTAATAAAATTTATATAACTTGATATTAAATGAAATAAAGGAATAATGGACATCAAAAATGATTTTAATAAAGTCTAAAATTAATATATGTTTTTATTCAAAAATATAATGAAGGTATGTGATGAGTTAGACTAAAGGTAAAATATTTTCTTTTAAAAACCCTATTTTAATGTTCTTCTTTAAAAATATTTTAAAAAAGGAAAAAAGAAATTTTCACCTTTACATATATGGAAATAATTTAATTTTCTACCATCAAGATGCCTAAGTAATTTTAAGTCCGCATTTTAATTTTCTATATTTCTCTAAAAAAAATGGTTTCATCATTGCATGCATAATTTTTATATTTTAATGAATAATATTCTTTAACATTCATTCAAAAAATTTCAAAAGGAATATTTTTACTGAATTTCATAAATTCATTACAGAAAGAAAAAAATGATTGTTTTATTTTAAAAAATATAGTGAAAATGAATTTTCCTAATTTAATAGCAATTATTTCATATTTTTCTCTATCTTAAATCTCTCATGTTTTTTCAATGAAAAACTCTATATACCTTTGTCTTTTTATTTTTATATTGAAAATTGGTTTTTTAGAAGAATGATTATTTTAAGATCTAAAAAGCATTCGCATGGATTTAAAATATTTTTTAAGTGTTTTATTCATGATATGTTCCTTGAATATTGTTTTAGAAGGGTAAATATACATTATTGCTCATGAGTGACCTCAATATATCTTATATAATGGGTGCACCCAGATAGCACCGAGTGAGCCAGTTATATCTTATACAATTTGTGTTCCTAGATAGTGCCCCAATATATAAGGTAATGATTATGTTCTATGAAAAGTTATATTGGATGCCATCCATATGGTTATTCTAATTTTTATAGGTTTATTAAGGGATTTAATATGATGATGTCCCAAGGAAAATACATGACTTTTATTTTTATTAAAATGGATTTTCATGGAAATCATTTGATTTAAAATGATAGGATAATTATCATTTTAAATGAAAAATGATGATATTTTCATATGAAAAGTTTTTTTCATAAAATTATTTTTCATTGGTTTTTATATTTTTTAATGCACTAATAGATCTATTTTCTTAATTCCACTCATTGAAATTTTTATGATCATACCAGATTTTTTTAAAAACGTCATAGGGTTTTAAGGATGGATAAATAAAATGAAGATGTCAATTTAACGACATGATTATTTTAAATGAAAGAAAATCCTATTTTACTTTAAAAGATTTATATTTTTGGAAAAAATGGATTATGATTAGAAGTGTCTAATTTGTTAAATATTCTTTCTTATGTAAGGGTTATGACCTAATTATCTAAAAAAATAAACATAAATAATTTTTTTAATGTAAGAAATTGAATAATAGTATAAATTCAATAGAATATTTAAATAATAATAATGGGTCTTTGTATTTTTATAGTACCCCTCCTATAATTATCTATATGTTTATAGTCTACCTAAAATTAATCATCATCATATCATAAAGAATACATGAAAAAATAGGTGTCTTAAACTTCCACATTTAGAAAATTATCTTTTTATAAGGATTCCATGGTAATAATTTTTTTTAAATATCCAAATGGAGATGATTTAGTTTTCAAAAATAACCTAAGGAAATAAAAACTAGTTTTATAACATTAAATAAAAAAATGAGGTAAATTGATTGACGTCTAAAATTTATCACCCAAAAATAGACCCTTATTAATATATGAATGATGCATAAAAAACGAAACATAAATTAATTTTAGATACATCATTTTGAATATTAATATTAAAAAGACATAATCTGTAAAGAGATGTCTTGAAAAAAATTTTAAATCAATTATGTATAAGTAATAGTTACGAGTCTATTTTAAAAATGTATCCCCTAATTTAAAAAAAAGTCAAAAGAAAAAAATCATTAATTTGGATTTGAATTAAAAAATATATGTTTTCCCTAAAAATAATAATAAAACATCATTAAAAATGGAAATACATGTTTTTAATGAAATCCATGTAAACATTAGTCCAATTTTAAAATGTATTACTCAAAAAACTGAGTTTGATTACTAAGTCCCTTACCATTAGCCATGACTCCCACAATAATGATTTAAACTCTTGTATAATAATGATATAAATCACAATTACGAATTTAAGAACCTTATTACTATATATTTCTATTTATAATTTTCATTAATAAAAATTATCTTCATGTAAAACATTCTTCTGATATATTTTTAACATCAAGTGTTAATAATCTTAACTGTAGTGAACTAGTTACATAGAAGTGGCATCGATCTACCTTTTCCTTCAAAATACAATCATTTATAAAAAATTAAAGGTTCTTGAATTGATGTTTCATAAATATGTATAATGTAATAATTCTATTAAATGGGATTTTTAGGCTGATTTTGTAAAAATAAAAAATGGTGAAGAACTAATACCAAGTTATTTACCAATTTCAATGGATTGCCTTATAAAAATCATAATTTTTTGATACAAAATTTATAATATTTCTGATATATATTAATTATATATATTTCATATATACATATAAAATATTAAAAGTAGCCATTTTGGAAGTGAATAAAAACAAACATATTTATTAATGGAGGCGGTATTTCCCACAACACACGATTCAAGTTTTCATTTTTTTATTGAAATAGAGTAATATAATTAGTGGATATAAATTTATTATAATAATATACTAGTATAATAATTTTATTGATGTTTTAATTTTTTATAATGAAATAATATTTCAGGAATAACAAAACCGTATAAATAAATAGATCAAGAAAATAGTGGTTTAGGAATGTGTACCTCACTTCTTGAATTATAAACATTACGAAAGGGGTTTATCCATTATTTGGTAGCTTTATGAGAAGAAATTAATCTATTTAAATTGTTTAGGTGTGTGTAAGATATGTTTGGCCAAATATTGGGTTAGAATTAAGTGATTCTTCTGTATGGGGAAGTTGGGACAATAATTCCCCTTTAATAAACAAAAAGGTGTAGGATATTTGTAAATACCAAATAACTTTCAATAATGAGAATTCATTATTAAATAGAGTGTGAATAAAATTGATAAATAATTCATTTTAAGGGATAAATTTTTTATCTGAACCTCAACTATTCAAATAGAAACCTATTAGAAACAAGCTTGTCCCTTTATCTCCATGGTTATCACTTTTTACCACTTTATTACTAGAGTAACTATTTTTTCAAAAGGTATTTTTTCCATTATGTGACTAAATAAAACATTCCTTATTATATAATTATTACTTAGTGATTTATTATTTTAGATCAATTTTTAATGTAATTTTTAAAAGTTAAAAAAATTAGTTTTTAAATTCTGAATTTATAATATATAAACAACAAATATTTCATAAAAAATTTAAGAGAAATTAAAAAATTTCATATAAGGGTTCAGAAATTTTAGAATATATTTTAAATTAAAAATTATCTTATCAAATATATTTAATTCTTAAAAAAATATTTAATATATTTCCAATTCATACATATATACTAAAAATTGAATAAAAAACAAAATATTAGTAAAAAATGTATTTTTTATCAAACTAAAATTAAAACATATGAAAAAATTCCTAAAAATTCATCTATTGATTTATTTTTATGATTAATAGAAATGTTATGTTCATTTTTTAAAATTAAATTTATTAAATTTTAGAGTTTGATATTTGAATAAAATCGAACCAAATTGTAGGAAATTGGCTATATTCAAATAATGTTTTTAAAATGTTCATGTTTCTTATTATTGTGTAGTATCCATTAAAAATTAATTTATTAGTAACATATTATTAATATAATCATTATATATATATTATTATTTAATCTTAATATACCCAATTTCTTGGAATAATGCACCAATTTTAGAAAATATATATTTTTATTCATAAAATGATTTTCATTGTTGTTTTAAGGAAACTAATTAAATTCATTTGTTTTAATAATAGGAATAATTTTCAATATTCTAATATTTAATAATTTGGTTACTCCTATTAAGACCAACTAAATCCACCACTAGTTTTTAAGTGTTATAATTAAGACCTATATTTTTATCTAAAAATACCCATATTTTCATTTAAGTTTACCATTACATATGGATAAAGTTATCAGACATATTATTTATTTTAAAAATATAAATAGTAAAATTTATTGTCATTACATTCCCCCCCATCCCCACCCTTATATCAATTTTTTACTTCACAATCTTAATTATTACCAACTAATATTGTTAGCTTAAGTTACCCAAATATATGTCTTTTAGTAAAATTTATAGAGAGTTATTACCCTTATAATATTGCTTCTATATCTTAATGGAATAGAATTAACTCTAATATTAATTTTTTATAAAAATATTTAATCCCAGGATATAATGTTAATCAGTATTAACACATAAATTCTATAATTTATTTCTAGAGGGTGATTGTTAATATCCTGTCATTGATATAATGGCATTGGGTGATATAAAATGTGTTTTTCTTAATTTCTTTTGTTTTCCCTCTATGTGGAGGGAACCAATAAATTACACAATTCTCTGTTAATTTATCTGAAAGAATGATAAAATTATATCCACATAGAACATTCTTATACACATAATCATGGAAAATAAAACGAAAACAATTCTATGAAAATCCAATCATTTCGATGGTGATTTAATAATCATCGACAACTTCTTTGATATACAATAGTTCCTAGAATCAAGTAATATAAATACATTTACAACTACACATTAGAGGGTAAGTGTACCTAAAATATCAAGATCCACTTCAGTAGTCTTGTGTACTTAGTAATTCTATTGTCCTCTAAATCTTATAGGTTATGAATTCCCATTATATTGGTATCTCCTTGGGTTAGGGAATTGGATTATAAATTCCCAAGTTACCCAAACATAAGTCATTGAATTAATTATGGTATCATATGAAGAACTCTATTTAATTCAATCCTATTAATTGAACTCTTTATTTTCCTAAGGTATATTAATTCAAGATGAACCAACTTCCACAAGTAAAGCATATTGCAGTTCCCTAAATGCATTTACGTTTATAATTCCTTCCATATTTTTGACATATATTAAATTAAAAAAAATCAGAATCATCTTTATCACATGATATTTATTAAGATTAAATATTTATCTCTATTAATATGCTTGGGACTTAGACTAAATTCCTATTATTAATTGCATTTCATGATAATCAGTTTGGAATAATAATTTTTTTTCATTATATCTCTTACTATTATGGGGTTTTAATTGAGTAAATAACCACATTGTGTATCTCAATCAAGGTCCCATCTTGTTTAATTCATTGATATAACTAGAAGGGTTAACATGTTTGATGAAATATTAAAATTTCTCGGGAATAATTAGAAAATAAAATGAATTTAAACCTTAAAATTTATTGTTCTTTTACATTATCAAATTGGACAATAGTTTCATTATCTCAACCTATATAAATGTTATATTGTTATAGATTTATTTAAGTTTGGTTGCCTTATATTTCTCAACATAATCCCACAATATAACTAGATAATAAATTCCCCATAGTGGTACATAAATATCATATTATCAACCAATGAATTTGTACTTGTAGTTTAAAATTTAGTGTAAAATTAGAAAAAAAATCACGCATCAAGTGATAATTGAGTTAATCCCTAAAAAAACTTTTTAGGTATATTAAAACTCAATATATATTTTCTATATATTTAAACCATATATAATATATAGATAGGGATGTTTTTCTATGGAAACCCATGTACTCAAGTGTTTTAAAATATTTGAGTTTATCATCTTATACATAGAATCATTTCTTGGGTTTACCCTATGGTTCTCTAAGACAATACCCAAAATAAATAAAATAATCTCTTCAAATAACTAAACCTTAGTATGATACCATGTAAATAGATCTATTATAAACATGACATAAATAATACAATAATATCATGATTTAAATAATACATCTCACAAACCATACCATATCCTAATAACCAAATTTTATATTTTCATAGAAATTAGTTAAATAAACATCTAATTTTATTAAATATATGAACATTTCTCTATAATAATGATCCTTTAGAATAATTTTTATATATTTCACATGATATAATTATCTTTACAATATAGGGATTAGAAACATAACAAAGGGGTGAGCTCAGACACTCAGTTAAGTAAAAACATATCATCAAATGAAGTAAAAAATTACAAAGACAGAAATATCATAATAAATAACCAAAATACCACAGATGATTACCCATTTTTATTTTAATGATATAATAACCTAAAAATTTTATTTAGTAATAAAAAGTTATATGACATAGCATAAAAAAAATCTCAATAGTCATTTAACACGTGTTCTTGACAAAAAAGTGCAGGATACTTTAAAAATAAGACATAATATTGAACCTATAGAATTTAATGGAAATTAAAGGATCCCAAAACATTTAGCATAACCTAATGAAAATATTGGATGCTTTTCACAACCTTAGTATTAGAAAAACATGTGAGAGAAAAACCATTATTTTTATTCTTATGTGAATAATCTCTTTATGTCCATGATTGAAAATTTATATAAAATCATAATTCACATGCCTTAGTAAATAGACTGATTATCTCCAAGATAGAATATAACACGAGATATAAACATAATCCAATGAATTTAATGGAGTTACGGTATATATTAAATCATTTTACACACACCATTGTGCCATATAAAATCAATCATCATCATATCTTCAAGAAAAAATGGAAAAAAATGTTTCTTAATCATATAAATCAAAGTCATTATCTTTTTATAAAGATTCTGATGGAAATATAATGGGATTCATAAAACTTATAAATTTGAATAATTTTATATTTATTAAATATAGAAGATAATAATTTGTTTCATAACATTTAATAAAAACATCAAGTAAAGCAATTTATATTAAAAATGGGACCAACTAAAAATAGTCAACTATTAAATGAAAAATGGAGATAAAAAACTGAAATGCAACTTCATTGAAGATATATATTTATAAATATTCTGAGTATAATGAAAACAAAAAAATAAATATCTTTCTTGAAAATATCTTGAAATCATCAATGTAAAAATAATTGTAATGAGTCTCTTTTCAAAAATTTAACATTTTTTTCTTAAAAAAATGAAAAGAAAACAATTTATGAATCAAGGTGTGAATAAAAAAATGTTTTTCACAAGGTAAAAAATATAACATCATTAATAATAGAATTTATTATAAAATAATTTTCAATTTTAAATATTATAAATCAATAAAAGGAGTTTTAGTTTCCAAGTCCATTACCATTTACCTTGACACCCGTAGAAATTATTTTATATACTATATCTTAAACGAAAACGTATTTTTTAAATGAAATATCATTATTAATTTATATTTATAGTCTACATTAATAATAATTATCCTTATTTATAGAATTTTTGTGATATTTTTCAACATCATGTGTTAATAATCATAACTATTTTGAACTACATTCTTAAAAAGAGTGTTGATATTCTATTTTTTCTAAAATGAAATAGTTTTAAAATATTAAAATGTTATAGAATTTATTCTTTACAATAAGTTATAATGTTATAATCTGATTATGTAGGATCATTAGTTGCATTATATGAAAATGAAAATGGTAACGAATTAGTTTTAGGTTATTGAATAATATTGATGGATTACATAGTAAAGATATTTAGGTTTTTATTTGGAAAAAATATTATTTATATATATTTCCAATATATATATTATATAATTTTTAAATATAAAAACACATCCATGATAAGAATTTATGGAAAATAAAAATTATAATTTTTCAAGGTGGTAGTGCACATAATGCATGATTCATCTTTTAATTTTTGTTTATTGAAAAAAGGAGATTGTGTTTAATGCTTGTATAATAATTACAGTAACATTATATTATAATAATTATATATGTTTTTTAATTTCATTCAGATGATATGAAATTTTAGGATGATAAAATGTGTATAATTAAAAAAAATGAAAGACGATTTTATGGACTTATTTCACACTTCTTTTATTATCCAATTTGTAATGGGGATTAATCATTTGGGGGGGGGGGTATTTTGAGAAGAGTAAAACCTATTTTATGTTTTAAAATATTTTCTAGGAGAGTGATGAGAATATTTTGGTCTCAAATATGTGTTTTTGAGTGAGGGTATTTGAGGAGATAAGTGAATATTTTATAACATAATAGTAGTGTAATTCTTATAAATACCTAAAAACTATCCAAAATGGGAAGAAACTCAGATGGAAAGATGGTAAAAAATAGATAAAATTGTAGTGGAGAGAAGGAAAAATTTATTTACACCTCCAATATTCAAATAATAACTTTCTTCAACCATGTTAGGTCCTTTATCTCAAATATTCCTCATTTTTACCATTTTAGTTTTTACCATTATAACTCGGTTTTACCTTGGTAATTTATCCTTTATGAAAAAATAAAAGGGTCATTATTATATAATTTTGATGTAAATATATAAAAAAATAATCCAAATTGTATTAAAAAAATTTAATTGAAAAAAATTATTTGAAAATAAAAAATGTATAAATTATTAATAATATTTAAAAAAAATATAAAAATGGAAATTAAAAATGTCAAATATGGTTTTTTAAATTGAAGTGAACATTTTTAAAAACATGAATTTTATTATAAGTTATATATCTCATCATGTAAATATGTTTTCATAATTTTTTGTTTCATATAATATTCTACTAATATCATAAAAGCTATAAAATTTTAAAATTTGTTTATATCAATATTCAACTAAAAAAATTATTCTGAAAAATTATAAAAAATTCATCGAAATATGAAATTTCTATGATTAGTCCAAATATTATGTTCTTTGTTTATAAATTAAATATATAAAATTTTATAATTCTAAAATTAAATAAAATCACAAAATATTGCGGAAAACTAAGCATAGTGGAAAATAAAATCATAACATTTTAACTAATATTTATTATTATTTACTATTAGTTAAAATAAAATTAATTTTAATATATTATTCCTAATATAAATATTTTTAATTATTCTTTAATAATTATATAATTATCTTCTTGATATAATTGTTTTTATAGAAATATATTTTTACTCGTAAACTGATTTTCATAATTCTTTAATCTGTACTAAATGAATTTCATTAGTGTGAAATGTATAAATTATTTTCATTAAAACATTTTTCTTAATTTGGTTACTCCTATTAATACCATATAATTTAATAACAGTAATTTATTAGTTATGTTTAATTACTATATTCTTATCTTAATGTATCATTGTTTTTAATGTTTTGTGTTGCATGTGGTGCATAAAATTAAACATATTTTTTTCTTATGAAACATATATGGTGACATCACTCATAGTTAGACAAATTATTACAAAAAATTCATTGGTTTTCACAACAACACCCATTAATTATAAATCATTATATAATTATCCTGAAAAAATAGACCATCCTTATATAATTTAATATACCAAGAACTTATAATGAATCAATAATGACTAAATTTCTAAATGTAATTTAAAATAAATACCCACTAGTAATAATTTATATATTATAAAAAATTCTATTAGAAAATCACCAATTCAAATTTTTTAAAATATATGTTTTACATTGTTAATTATTTGGAAGACATAAGGTAGTGATGTCATAAGCTTATACCTAGAATAACAAAGAGGGTTAAAACCACCTTCCGATACCATTAATTACTATTAATAACTATCAATGATCACTATGGAAGCATCTAAAATCAATAAAAATAGAATTATATAAATAAATATGACCAACTACATGATCAATGAAATTAAAGGATGTATAAACCTAGAATAAATCGTAGGAAGATAGTCCATAAAGTCCATAAAATAATATTTCATCCATAAACCTAAAAAAACATCATATACTTTAAAGATATTCATAGAAAAAAATTAAATTCCTTGAAAAATAATCTCATAGTCACTTACCACCAAAATAGTGATGAATGATTTGTGAATGGGAAAAGATAACTTCTTTGATAATCAAAATTGTAAATACCATTCATTCTTGATGAATTATACCATGGTCGGGTGGAATTAAAATTTAATTTCAATCCTAGGAGATGAGAAATAAAAAATAAATAATGGTTGATGAGAGAGGAGAATAGTTTGGAAAATTTACCTTATATCTGAATCTTAAATCCTCCCTTAGTAGTGGTTAACCCGTCCCAAAGGCCTTTGATAATTTTATTTATTTATTTATAATCCCCTTTTTAACTAGGTTAAGGGGGAACCATTACATGAACCATAATCCCAATGTTATAAGTCCTAATACATGAAACTAACGCCCACATCCCTGTATACACTAGAACTACCCCTCCCCATTATCTACTTCATCGATGGTTCCTAGCTCTCTACCTCAAAGGCTGGTTGGCTAGAATTTCCCCATGAAGAGGTTCACAATGCCTGGTACTGATGGAAGATTCCATAACTTCTCATACTAACCAAGATGGTTAGCTTGACTATATTGGTTTCTACTTAGATAATCTAATTATAGGGCCTGGTAATGTATAGTATGATCTGAATTCCACAAGGATCAAAAGCCCATGGCCTGAAGGCCTAAGATAGCCCGACGACCCTATGACCAGAAGGCTAATGGTCGATCGAAGGCCCTGAGACCCGAAGTACCTAACCAGTGTTCCAAAGGCCCAAATTAGATGATTTTTTGGCTATTATTGTACCAAACAGTACCTACTATTTTTAATTCTATAGTAATCCAATAGTAACACAATAATTCACCCCTAGCTATATTTGATCCTGGGTCCTTCAGAACCCAAGAAGGATCCTCTATAACTCTAGTATAGGCTCGTTAGATTAAAACCACCCTTGAATCTTCCTTAAATCAGGATATAGGATGTGGTTATGATGTAATCCAATTGGAAAAAAGTAGGATTCTCATGACTATTGGAGGACAAATAGAATCAAGTAATCCTGTTTTAATGTAAAAATGATTATAAAAAATAACCAAAACACTATTCAGGTACCTTTTAACTCTCATAAGGATACCCTTAGTGGAGATACCCCACTATATAGCTCCCCGAGTCCATGATGCCTCCCATATGGTACTTTGTGAAACCTATATTCATATGACTATACATTCCACCACTCGAGTACAACCTAAACCCCAAAACACTCTTGTAAATCTCTAACCAAACCCAAAACATCCTTAAAATTCTTCTTGAAACATACTAATTCATAAATAAATCCCAATATTATATTCTCCCTCCTAATCCAAAAAATATAAATTGGGTATTTTTATTTCTCTTTAAATCAATCCACCTCATACAAGATTATCTGTAACCTCTACAATGTAAGATTTCTTATCCTTTAGAATCCTAGGGAGACCGTTACACAAGACACACTATCTTACTACATTCACATGTGAAATAAAATTCTCATATTTATTCACTAAATAAGCTATAATTCACATAATATTTGATAAAATAATTTATCCATATTCAGAAAACACCACAATATGATAAATTCTAGAAATTACAAAAATTTCAAGAAATTTAATACTTATATAAAACTCACCATGATATTGTTATTGAAATCCCAAAACTAACATGACATATTAATCCTTAAATAAAATTAATACCATTAGATATATGAACATCCCTTTATATTCCATGTATACCATATATAGAATTATTTAATAATAATATACATTTCTCCACTCTATATTATTATCCAATGGTAATCTTTTCTAATGTTAGCATAATATTATCACATTATAAAAACATTATCCTACCCAATTTTATTTTATAAATCTCCCATTAATTTCGAAAATAATATATCCAAAAAAATTTGAAGAATAAAAATCTATTTATTTGACAATTATACTCATAGAAATATGATTCTTATGTTTTTCCATGTTAAAGAAAACCACATCAAGTTTACAACCCATTTCATCATCACATTAAAAATTAATATTCCAAGATAATAATTTCTAATTAGAAAAAATATTTCAAAATCATTTTCCTTTTAAAGGATATAGTAATTTTATTGCTTTTAACTATGTTACATGTCATTTAAAATTTTAAAACTGAAATTTTTCCTTTAAATACACCTAGATTATCATGAAAATATTTGTATAAAAAATCATGTTCAGAAACACCATTCACATTAAAATTATTGGATTATAAATTTTTTTACATCAATCATCAACTAATTTCAGAAAATAAAAAGTGTATCAATTAGTTAAACCCTATTTCCTTCACAAAAAATATACATATTATTATTAGGCCTACAATATTTTATATTACATCCTCATTTTTCTATAGAGCTTTAATAGGTTCTCAATGACTCTAAATTTGTAGAAACATGTCACAAGTAATTAATTATGAATGATTACACATAAATAAGATGATAATAGAAATCAAATAAAATACAACAATAAATAAATAAGAAAATGTGTAACATACTTAATAAAGAAGCACCAAACACGGAAACAAATAACTTTTTTAAAAGAAAAACACATAGGTTGCAATAATGTTCATATAAAATAATTCTAAATAAAAATAGTCTCATGTACCATAGTTAAAAATAAATGGGAAATAAATTACATGATTAATAGGAAAATACTTACACTGGGGTTATGGTATATTCATAAAAATGATTTCAATAAAGGAAATAAGGGTGATTCAGAGTAGTATAAAATTAATTAAGGAAATAATAGTTATCTGTTATAAAAATAAAATTATTCATAGTCAATTGAATCTTTTTATGAATAATATTTTTATAATCATAACCAAAAAATAAATGGTAAGAGATATGTATTTATTGATAATGTTTCATATTATACAATCTTATTCTGATTCTAATAATGATATTGAAACCAATGGATATCACATGGTATGTCATGTCATTTTACAAATAACTACCTATATATTCCTAATAAAAATATAGTTATCTAGTAGGAACATGTCTACTGAGTGAGTTATATACCCTTCATGAGTTTAATTATTTTATACACATTATTTCATAAGAAAAACAGTCAGAGAAACCTATGGTGAATAAAAACACAACACAAACATTACATGGTTACATGATATTAGTTCATAAATTAGTTTTTCAATTATATTTAAAGGTTAATCCTAATATTATGTTTATTCTATCTGATGTATATGGGAAAATAAAAATCCAAGTAAATCGAAGAACAGTAATCTGACAACTCATTTTAGAAACCATGAACTTTATACACACATTGAACTTGATCCAACTATCTACTCTAACATGTGAATTCAACAATATTAAGGGGATGAGAACTAAATTCAAAAGTCTAGGTACCTAAGTGGAAAATCATTTTCCCACTTTTAGATTAAGAATATGTGAAACTAGATCCGATATGAAATTCAACATGACTCATCATTTTTGTAGACATTTCTAAAATAAAACCTAATTGAAAAATAGTTACATAAAGATAAATAAATTATATAACCCTAAAGAATTAGTATATAAATTAACATCAGATAGATATATAATAAATCCATAAATTAAATTTTTTTATTGATAATGACCAATCTAAAAATTGCATTATAGAGTAAAAGCTAAATATTTATATGCTAAATTACTAATTCACCATTCAAACACCCAACCACTAACTACAACCCCATTATAGAAGAAAAGTCCAAAAACATGACAAGGAAAACTAATATATAGACATATTTTAGAAACTAAAGTACACGGTCACACCTACAATATTACAAAGAATATGTTTCACATCCCTTATATTTTCTTTACTTGTTTGAAAACATAAATACTTATTTGGATAAAATAAATGGTTTCCTAAGACAAAAAATGATAGATAATTGTATACATCTCCCGTTGTTTAGATAAAGTTAAAAATAATATCTTTTGAAAATTTAAAATTTATTTTATGAAAAAATCATAAAAATTAGTCATTCTATTATCCAGTGTTGGAAAATTAAAGAAGATATACTTTTCTATAAATTAAGTAAGTATATTTAATATAGTAAAATTATAAAAATAATTTGTTCCCATATTTTCCAAATGACTATAAAAAATAAATCATAATCATATTAGTTTCTAATCCACCAAAAGTGAGTTATCTATTAGAAATATATTACCAAATAAATTATATATAAGAGGTAGTGTATAGACAAACATAAACAAAATATGTGATTGTTCATGTGTCTACAAGTGTTTGTTTATAATTATCCCCACATAGAAGGGAAAAGTAAATGTTTTCTAGGTATCCTTAATTATCCTCACATAATATGGAATAACAATTGAGTTACACTATTCTCCAATTGTACATACATAATATGGTATAATTATTGAGTGCTTGAGAACCCTGATCAACCTCACATAGAGGGTACATGTGATTGAATACTACTATACCCTCATCATCCTCCCATTGTATGGATGAATGTTATTACATACACATATATTTAAAATTCCACAAAATTTACATATCTCAAATAGAAACATGGATAAAAAGGTTCATTTCATATATATGAAACACATAGCTATACAAGGATACACATACACTATGGCATAAAAGGAAACTTCTAATATTGTGATTGTAGTAATAGTAGATGATAATTATATAATGTAAGGTTTCCAAATCATTAAAGTTATCATAAAGTATATCAATTCAATAAAAGATATCAATACCACATAGTATACATGATTTACACCAATCATTATCATTATTGATAAAACATATAGTTCTGTTTTATATCATAAAAATAAACAAGATCTTTATTAATATAATACATTATCTAAATCAATAGCTGACTTTCCCTAAATTAATAGTATTAATTATCTAAATAAAAAGTGAACATGATCTAAATTAATTGTTAATGTTATCAAAACTACTTGTAAAAATTATCTTAAACAATAATAATAAATCTATAGAATAAATAATACGCAAGTAATGAATTAGGAAACAAATACTACACGTGTCCCAAACATATCACCAAAATGTCATATTTGACATTAATAACAATAATGGAAACCAATTTAGGGAGTAAGATGGTCATAAAAAGTAGTATTACAATGTTTCAACAATGTAAATATGTCACTATATATATATAATTCTATATAAAAAAATGTTATTATAAAGATGACTTATCCAATGAACCAAAGAAGACGTGTATTAATGTTAATATATTTATGAAATTAATATATTGTTAAGATCCACTTATTATTTAAACTTTAATGAGATTTTATTTACTTATATATAATCTAAAAAAACATCTATCTACCCACCATTTATTCTTATCATGTACTATTACACTGTATAAATATTATTATTAACATCAATAAGTTGTTTGAAAATCATATAAAAAAAATAACTAGGCAATGGAATGTTTATGCACCACAAATGAAATTATAATTTTAAAAAATTAAAATTTTAATGTCATATATTTTATTAAAAATATTTAATGAAGAAAAAATTTCACTCTCTACTATATTCAATAAATTTTCTAAAAGTGTTCTTAAATTTAATATTTGTATTAAAATAAAAAAAATGATTATGTACTTTCATTACTAAAAAACATGTTATGTCACTTTATTTTAAAAAAATATTTATATAGGTTAATGTTTTTTGTAAAAATATTTTAAAAATAAACGGGATTGTCCCATGAGTCATTTTAAATCAGGGATAAGTTTTATTAAGATATATATTTTAAAATATATCATTTAAAATTATGATTTAAAAAAACACATATCAAAGTTAAATTCATATTTTAAAAAATGTATATGAATAATTTATAAATAATTGAGTATAATTCAAAAAATAAATATGTTCTAGTTACCTGAAAAATTTTCACACTTGACTAACTCATTTAATATCTCTTCATTGGGGAAATTAATTAACCTATGGATATGTATGGCTGCTTGATAAATAACTCAATTGAATTACATGTGAAGAAGTGGTACAACTATGTAACACTAATTTGAAACCTAGGAAATATGGTTTATCATAAAAAAAATAAATCCCTGAAGGTCTATCCCACTAAAATGTTTCAAGATCACCCACAAATACTCATGTGGATGGGGTACATATGATACTTATTTCCAATATATATATATATATATATATATATGAATTCCTAACTATGCACTTCAAATTTAATAATCAATTAAATAGAATGATCATAAATGAATCAACAATAGAAAATATACCATATCAATATATTTAAAATAATTAAGAATAAATCAATCCGAATTCAAAATTTTATATAAAACTTCATCAATAATACATAAAATCTTATAAAAAACTCATATTGAAATATAAAATTATCATATTTATTGAAATGAGAGTTAGTTTTTTAAATGATTTGGAAATACTATGGTTGTCATGTACAAGGCCTAGTCCATGAATCATGTAGACCTTAAATAAAACCCTCCAATAACATTACTGATATTTTCCAGTCATCAATGATCATTAGGGAAGCACCTAAAAACCATTAAATTACAATTCTATAAAAAATGTGAAAAAATCACATGATCAAATCTATTAATGGATATCTAAACCAAAAGAATTTTTTAGATAATATGTAATATCTGTCACGACCCCCTCCCCACAAAGTGTACCCCTCCTGGGCCGGTAATGTGAGAAGGGAGATAATGACCCCCCGAGTCCCGCCTCTAGTAGGCCCCAGGTTGGCGACTAGCACTGAGGGTATAATACACACACAAATGGGAGGCATTACCCTCTAAGAGAACACATGCAGAAGAGAGAGATAGAATAGACTCCAACCAACTCCAACTCATAACTGAAATATAAAATAAACCCAAGTACATATATGAAATGTCATGCAAAAGTACTACAACTGAAAGGGAAAACTAAAAGTACCCAAAAGAAAGTAAAACGGCTGCGACCACAAGCCCGAAAAGCTCCCCCTCCAATCGCAAGCTAGTAGTAACCAGCTTTATCTCCAACCTGCTCCAAGTGACCTGAAAAACAGTTTATATATACATAGGGTGAGTATAATAGTATACTCAGTAGGATCCTCCCCAAGCCTCTCGTGAAAAAGTAAAGAAAGCATGCTAAAGCCCAGTGAACAACAAGTGAAACTAACTCGTTACCTAAACAGGTATACTAAGTTCCCAACCTCACCATGGCTACTCTCACCAAGTAACGCATACAAGAATATAGCATATAGTAAATAATATCAAGGGTACCCCACTACCACTTCCCCACTGGTTTGACGCTTTGCCCCAACGACATACGTCCTGTGCATCTCTCTCCAAAGGCTTGCCCGCAGACACCTGGGCTAAGCACCACACCATCCTCACAACCAAAAGTAACCAGGTAGTTTCCGGGAGCCACCACAGCCCGCATAAAGTGTATCATACATCGGGTATAATACCTCAAGCCATTACAGCCCATACTCCGAGTAAGGATCCTCAAGCCATCATAGCCTATACACATTACACCTATAGTAGTCCATAGGATACTATATCCAGAATATATGTGTGTGAATAACCACAATCCATTACAGCCCTCTACACACATATATGGGGTAACTAACCGTTGTGCCTCATGGCACAAGTATCTACCAAGAAAAGAGAGCGGGGCCAAAGGGGGTAGTCATCCATTCAACCTCCCATCAGAATGTTGGGGAAAACACCCCCCAGGGCTCAGAATCCCCGGGGTGTCAGTTTCCCTTATCGACAGGGTGGAGTAGCGTATAGAAACACAAAAAGTAAAGAATATATATAACTCACAACCACACTATGGGCATTACCTAGTCATAGGCACAACTGCAGCTAACGTCTCTCAGTCACCAGGCTGCTACTTATAAGACTAGGCATCCTATAAGCACACAACCATTTGAATAGATTTATTAGATTACTCCATTCTCATTTTATCAGTTCCACTGTACGTTAATTAGTTATTTAAACATTAATTAACCATGAAAAATTTACCACATTAAACTAAATTGGCATCACATTCAAAAACTGCTCCTTTTTACGATTCACATCACTATTAAATTCCAGTTTCTCCATCCTCGTGGATTATCACCATTTAAACAAACTTTCATTATGGAATTACTTTTCCATAATCTCAGGCATTCTAGAAAAACATCCTATGCTACTAAACACAAAGGGGCTTAACACGGAGAGTAGATATACTACCCGTTGAGTCTTTGCCGCCTATAGCAAGAGCATAGACCCATCCTCCATCGAGAGGCTAAACACGGAAAGCACGTGGCATACCCCGCATGTCTTCGCCTCCTTCGGAAAGAGGGTAAGCAATACCAGCTACCTTGAGCAGTGGGAAAAAGTAAAGCAGATAAACAATCAAACCAAACCACCAACATCAAACCATCACATTCATCTCATACCATCATCCTTGGTGTCCTCCCCGACACCCACATGCATAAACCGATGCATCTCGCCACACTAGGCGTCATCCGCCACAACCACAAGTCCTCATACCTCCACATATCACAACAGCCATCCAGGCTCACATCAAATCACAAGCAGCAGGAAAACAAAGATCACAAAATGGGATCTTGGCCCTTTAACAATGCATTCATCCATCATACAAAATGAGCACTCAGAGCTCCAAACCACAAGGCATTCAGCCTTACAAGCAAGCGGGTAACTCAGAACCCTTTTGAAATTATCGAACTAATAGTTATTTAATCCATCTAGAATTAACAGATTCATTAACATGCCTCTTTATCTTTAGACAATTATTTAACAAATATTTCCGGCTTTACATTCTTTATCAATTTCCATCATGAACGAGCAACTAATTAAAGAAAATCATAGATATCACTCTATCTAGGAAAACATGAGGCAAACCGTTATCATGGTACAAAGCAACAACATTTGATCAACCAATTCTTTTAATTCGGTTCAAGTATTTAATTAGGTCAATTTCATTGTGATCCAAAGGGTTAAATCATGCTAATTCTACAGTTTCACATAAACAATTAGAGAAGCCATGAATCCCCTACCTCGAAGAGTCCTTGACGTCCTTTATCCACACAATGGGTCACAGTCCTCTTCTCCTCACGACAGCTGCATCCATCGGAGGATTCCACGGTACGACAGTACCAACCAACCCCAAGAAAACCCATTAGAACCATGGAGATTACATGCTAATATGGAAGGGAGAACAAGATAAGGTGATCCCCAAAGGAACGATGATAAAACATACCTTATATGGAAGAACGATCGACACAACTTGGTTGCATCAAAGAGAGAAGAACTGATCCGAGTAACGTTTGATTGTGAAACTCCTAAGGGAATGATTGCAAGGTTCTGGCGTCTCGTAGATGAGAACCAGGAGGAAGAACAACGAAGAATGATATCTCGTTCCCTTTTAAAAAAATAAATTAGAGAGGCGACGGTTTAAGATCCGATTTATTCTCCATTAAAAACGGATTGCATTAACCCACGCGGTTTGACCAAGTAAAAATATCCCGGACTTAGGAATAATTAATATAGGATTTATGGCCTTTGAATCGGCCTTAAAGTCCTTAAAATAAGGTTTTAAAAGTATTTTACATCAAAGAAAATATCAAATTTGCGAAGCTAGAAACACTGTTCAAGTCTACAGTTGGAAGGTCACAGTCAGAAGGTTACCGTTCTGGAAACACTGTTCAAGTCTACAGTTGGAAGGTTACAGTCAGAAGGTTACCGTTCTGGAAACACTGTTCAAGTCTACAGTTGGAAGGTTACAGTCAGAAGGTTACCGTTCTGGAAACACTGTTCAAGTCTACAGTTGGAAGGTTACAGTCAGAAGGTTACCGTTCTGGAAACACTGTTCAAGTCTACAGTTGGAAGGTTACAGTTAGAAGGATACCGTTCTGGAAACACTGTTCAAGTCTACAGTTGGAAGGTTACAGTCAGAAGGTTACTGTTCAGGAAACACTGTTCAAGTCTACAGTTGGAAGGTTACAGTCAGAAGGTTACCGTTCTGGAACCACTGTTCAAGTCTATAGTTGGAAGGTCACAGTTAGAAGGTTACTGTTTTGGAAACACTGTTCACAGAACTGGAAATTCGGCAAAGTGTTGGGGATAAGTCACCTTGACCTTCCGGAACACCTCCAACACCACATTTTCACAAAGTAATGGACCAGGGAGGTCTGGGACATTACATTAGATACCTATCAAAACATTCTGGTCCTTGAGAATTAAAAACCAACCCAGAAGAAAAGAGGGGTCCGAATAACCACCCCATAAGATACCTCTCAGGGGAAAACCACCATGAGTTGTTCAAAAGCTGGAACAAAACTACGACATCCGAGAGTATGGAAACAAACAATCCATAACCAAACAATTCAAACATTACATCACATCAAAGGTACATAAATAAAACATGAAAGGTCTAACCATGAAGGAAACGTCATTACATGAAAAGAGTTAAACATTAAACAACTCTGGGTACTGAGCACGTATCTGTGACTCACGCTCCCAGGTACTCTCCTACATGACACCGTGTCGCCACAAGACACGAACTAAGGGGATAGAACGCTCACGCAACACCTTCTCCTTGTGGTCTTGGATCTCCACAGGTCGCTCCTCGAAGGTTGCATCATCGTCAATATCGATCTCTCCCCAATAGATAACATGAGATTCATCATGAAGATAACGACGGAGCTGTGATACATGGAAAACATCATGTATCTGACTCATCTGAGGGGGAAGTGATACTCGATATTCCACAGCTCCAACACGAGCCAACACCTCGAAAGGCCCAACAAACCAGGGAGAAAGCTTACTTCCACAACCAAACCTTCGCTGCCCACGGCGGGGAGTCACCTTTAGAAACACATGATCCCCAATATTAAACTCTAAGGGTCTCTTTCTTTTATCAGCATATGATTTCTGACGATCCTCTGCTGTCTTAATCCTCTCACGAATCACCTGAACCATCTCTGTTGTATTCTTCACTAGTTCTGGTCCGAGAATTGCTGACTCTCCGACCCCAGTCCAGCACAACGGAGAACGGTATGGCCAGCCATACAAGGCTTCAAACGGCGCCATACCGATGGTAGAGTGGAAACTATTATTTTAAGCGAACTCTACCAAGGGTAAGTGCTTCGTCCATGAACCTCCAAAATCAAGAACACAAGAGCGCAACATCTCTTCAAGAGTCTAGATGGTTCACTCTGTCTGACCATCCGTTTGAGGATGAAAAGCAGTGGTAAGGCACAGTTGAGAGCTAAAGGCATCCTGGAGACCTCTCCACACCCTGGAGGTAAAATGAGGATCTCGATCAGAAATGATCGTCCTAGGTACTCCATGGAGTCTCACCACCTCCTCTAGATACTACCTCGACAAAACATCCACTGAGCTCGACTCCTTGATCGCTATGAAGTGGGATGATTTTGTTAAATGATCCAATACCACCCATATAGCATCATGTCCTCCCGGAGCCCGAGGTAACCCTGTAACAAAGTCCATTGAGATGTCCTCCCACTTCCACTGAGGAATCTCTAAGTGATGGAGAAGACCACCAGGAACATGGTGTTCGGCCTTCACCTTCTGGAAGACTAAACATCGAGACACACATTATACAACTGTACGCTTCAGCCTAGGCCACCAAAACTGACTCCTCAAGGATCGGTACATCTTCGTCACACCAGTATGTACCGCCAAGGGTGAACTATGGAACTCTCGGAGAACCGTCTCGCGCATCGCCAAGGGAACAAAAAGCCTACCATGATACAACACTCGGTGTTGTTCATCCTCCGACCAACCATCAGGGGACTCACCACATACAACTCTGTCTCTCCAAACATCCACCTCTAGGTCACCCAACTGAGACTCTTCCACCTTCTCCATCAGGGATGACTGCACCGTCATCTGGAAAAGACAACCTCTACCCCCAACTCCTCCCATATCAAGATGTAAAGCTGATAGCTCTTCCATCACTCTCCAAGAATCACCAGATTCACGCACAACATCATTACGTATCTTTCGGCTTAGTGCGTCAGCTACAACATTCCCTTTTCCAGGTGTATACGATATTTCAAAGTCGTATTCCTGCAAGAACTCCATCCACCGACGCTGCCTCAAGTTCAAGTCACATTGGGATAAAACATACCTCAAACTCTTATGATCGGTGAAAACCACAAAGTGCTCACCAATGAGGTAATGTCTCCACAACTTCAGAGAAAACACCACGGCTGCCAAATCAAGGTCATGGGTGGAATAGTTTCATTCATGGGGACGCAACTGCCGAGACCCATAAGAAACAACTGACCTCTGATGCATGAGAACACAGCCTAGCCCCAGATGTGAAGCATCACAGAAAACATCAAACTAGACTCCCTCCGTTGGAAGACAAAGGACTGGAGCACTTACCAACTTCTCCTTTAGATACTCAAAATCTCTCTGACACTGATCATTCTATATGAATTCTTGATCCTTCCTGGTCAAATCTGTCAGAGGAGTCGCAACTCGAGAGAAATTGGCGACAAACCTCCTATAATAGCCTGCGAGACCAAGGAAAATTCGCACCTCTGACATGGTCTTGGGGGCTGGCCAAGACACCACTGCTTCTATCTTCAAAGGATCCATAGCTACTCCCTGTTGGGACAAAACATGTCCCAAGAAACGAACTTCTCGAGCCCAGAACTCACACTTGGACAACTTCCCAAACAACTGATGTTGGCGAAGAACTCCCAAAACGGCTCGTAGATGCTCTGCATGATCCTCTTCAGATGTGGAGTACACAAGGATGTCGTCGATGAAAACCACAACAAACTTGTCCAAGAATTCACGGAACACAGCATTCATCAACCCCATGAAAATAGCTGGAGCATTCGTCCCGCCGAATGGAATTACAACAAACTCATAATGCCCATGACGACAGCGGAAATCAGTCTTCGGGATATCCTCATCCTTTACACGCATCTGATGATATCCTGACCGCAAGTCTATCTTTGAGAACCAACTTGCACCCTTCAGTTGATCGAATAGGTCATCAATCCGCGGGAGAGGATAGCGGTTCTTTATTGTTACTTTGTTTAACCGACGATAATCGACGCACAACCGCAAACTGCCATCAGCCTTTTTCACAAAAAAAACTGGTGCACCCCACGGTGACACACTTGGCCGAACAAAACCACACTGCAACAGACCGTTGATCTAAATACGTAGCTCTCGTAACTCATAAGGGGCCATCCTATATGGAGACATAGAGATAGGAGACGCTCCTGGCTGTAGCTCGATCCCAAACTCGATCTCTCGTCGAGGGTGTAAGGATACAACCTCTTCTGGAAAGATGTCAGGGTACTCCTCTACGACCCTAGGAAACGCCAACTGTTGAACCTCTGAAGAACTCAGCGTCATCCCATCCATCATGGATGATAAGGATGGAACTTGTCTATGACTCATCCGAGGATCTCTCTCACCAACAAACACCACTTTCTCTCCATCTTCATCAAACAAAACGACCTTCTTCCTGTCGCAATCCACAACAGCCTGCACCGAATACAACCAATCCATGCCAAGTATGACATCATATGGTTGTATTTGCAAACATAGGAAATCTCCCCAAGAGAGGTGTTGCCCCAAAACTAGCTCACAGTCTCTACATACTTCAAACAAGTCGGCTCGACCTCCAACTGGCGTAGTCAATGCCAAGGGCACTGGAAGCCTCTCTACCTCAAGTCCCAAAGCATGGACAAGGGTAGGTGATATGAAGGAGTGTGTTGCTCCTGAATCAAACAAGGCATACACCAAGGTAGAAAATAAGCAAAGGGTACCTAAAACGACATCTGGCTCGCCTAGGGCTGGTAATGCTAGAGCATGAAGCTGACCACGACCTCCTCCACGGCCTCTCTGATCCTGATGACGACCACCACCATGGCCGCGCTCTGCTCTCTGAGGACGGGGAGCGTCATGGGGCTGTCCTCTGCCTGCTCCATCTACCCTTTGGTGATCTAAAGCTGGTGCAACCTGCTGCTGCTGCCTCGGCTGGAACTGCCTCAACGGAGGAACCTGGAGTGGAGCGCCTGGTGCACGATGACTGCTCTGAAAAGTCGGGCACTCCCGCTGCTGATGACCACGACCACCACAATAAAAACAAGCGCCTGATCCCTTGGCATAGGCCTGAGAGTTGCTGCCTCCGGAGAAACGAGATGGGAAGGACTGGGACCTACCCCCAGGTGAACGGAAACTCTTCTGTCCTGAAAACCGGGAACCCCAGACCACAGCTCTGCTTCGTAAGGAATCATGACGATTCCCCTCTCGTGACGATCCAGTCCTGGCCAAAGTCCACTCAACAACCTCTGCCCTCACCAGCACCTCAAGATATGTCTTCAGCATAAATGGGGTGACCTGGCACTGGATCTCTGGACGCAAAGCCTCCTTGAAATGCCTCGCCCTGGCCTCATCATCTGGTAACAGTTCTGAAGCATATCATAGAAGGTTCCTGAAATGGATTCCAAACACTCGAACACTGGCGCTCCCCTGTCGAAGGGTAAGAAGCTCCTGGCGACTAGACGCCTTCGCAGTCGAAGAAAGAAACTCTACTCTAAACCTATCTCGAAACTCCTCCCATGAGATTGATGACTCCTCACGATCACCGAGGAAAAAGAACCACCACTGCCTCACTGCTCCACGCAGCATCGTCACAACCAAGGACACCCAGTGTTCTTTCCGAGCACGAATCGAACTGAAGCCTATATCAATCTCCTCCAACCAGTCTTCTGTGACTGCATCTGAAATGGATCCCTCGTACTTATTTAGACTCTGGCACTGAAACTCTCGAAGTGTCTTCCTCCAAGTGTCATCGTCGTCAACCTCTACTCGGCAGCGATCTGCTGGAACAGCCTGCTAGGCATCTTCTGCGCAAACCTGACGAGGACGTCGACCTGGAGCCATACCTGTAAAATAACAACTGTTAGAACTCCTTAGCTTGGAATATGGAAGACTCACATTAATTAATTAATTGTTTTGTTTTATTTATTTTAGGTTACCTATCCCAAGGTCTACCCATTCAAACACATGCGCAAGGAATAATGATGCATGATCCTTTCCTAGGTCTCTACCCTGCAACTGGTATCACTTTGTTTAGTAGCCATCATAAGCTTAAAGGTCCGTGCAACAGATCATAGGGGGGCCTAAACGCCTATGTCTCTGCCGGTCTCCAGTGTTTACCCCACTTTCTAAACATGAATGACACTGTTTCCCTACCATCCCATGCATCCTCACCTGTGCCTAACTCCAAACTACATCCTATCCCTCAACCAGAGCCTCTGATACCACTCTGTCACGACCCCCTCCCCAAAAAGTGTACCCCTCCTGGGCCGACAATGTGATAAGGGAGATAATGACCCACGAGTCCTGCCTCCAGTAGGCTCCGGTTTGGAGACTAGCACCGAGGGTATAATACACACACAAATGGGAGGCATTACCCTCTAAGAGAACACATGCAGAAGAGAGAGATAGAATAGACTCCAAACAACTCCAACTCATAACTGAAATATAAAAGAAACCCAAGTACATATATGAAATGTCATGCAAAAGTACTACAACTGAAAGGGAAAACTAAAAGTACCCAAAAGAAAGTAAAACAGCAGCGACCACAAGCCCGAACAGCTCCCCCTCCAATCGGAAGCTAGTAGTAACCAGCTTGATCTCCAACCTGCTCCAAGTGACCTGAAAAACAGTTTATATATAGATAGGGTGAGTATAATAGTATACTCAATAGGATCCTCCCCAAGCCTCTCGTGCAAAAGTAAAGAAAGCATGCTAAAGCCCAGTGAACAACAAGTGAAACTAACTCGTTACCTAAACAGGTATACTAAGTTCCCAACCTCACCATGGCTACTCTCACCAAGTAACGCATACAAGAAAATAGCATATAGTAAAGAATATCAAGGGTACCCTGCAACCACTTCCCCACTGGTTTTCCGCTTTGCCCCAACGACATACGTCCTGTGCATCTCTCTCCAAAGGCTTTCCCACAGACACCTGGGCTAAGCACCACACCGTCCTCACAACCAAAAGTAACCAGGTAGTTTCCAGGAGCCACCACAGCCCGCATAACGTGTATCATACATCGGGTATAATACCTCAAGCCATTACAGCCCATACTCCGAGTAAGGATCCTCAAGCCATCATAGCCTATACACATTACACCTATAGTAGTCCATAGGATACTATATCCAGAATATATGTGTGTGAATAACCACAAGCCATTACAGCCCTCTACACACATATATGGGGTAACTAACCGTTGTGCCTCATGGTACAAGTATCTACCAAGAGAAGAGAGCGGGGCCAAAGGGGGTAGTCAGCCATTCAACCTCCCATCAGAATGTTGGGGAAAACACCCCCCCAGGGCTTAGAATCCCCGGGGTGTCAGTTTCCCTTACCGACAGGGTGGAGTAGCGTATAGAAACACAAAAAGTACAGAATATATATAACTCACAACCACACTATGGGCATTACCTAGTCATAGGCACAACTGCAGCTAACGTCTCTCAGTCATCAGGCTTCTACTTCTAAGACTAGGCATCCTATAAGCACACAACCATTTGAAGAGCTTTATTAGATTACTCCATTCTCATTTTATCAGTTCCACTGTACGTTAATTAATTCTTTAAACATTAATTAACCATGAACAATTTACCACATTAAACTAAATTGGCATCACATTCAAAAACTTCTCCTTTTTACGATTCACATCACTATTAAATTCCAGTTTCTCCATCCCCGTGGATTATCACCATTTAAACAAACTTTCATTATGGAATTACTTTTCCATAATCTCAGGCATTCTAGAAAAACATCCTATGCTACTAAACACATAGGGGATCAACACGACGAGTAGATATACTACCCGTCGAGTCTTTGCCGCCTATATCAAGAGCATATACCCATCCTCCATCGAGAGGCTAAACACGGAATGCACATGGCATACCCCGCGTGTCTTCACCTCCTTCGGAAAGAGGGTAAGTAATACCAGCTGCCTTGAGCAGTGGGGAAAAGTAAAGCAGATAAACAATCAAACCAAACCACCAACATCAAACCATCACATTCATCTCATACCATCATCCTTGGTGTCCTCCCCGACACCCACATGCATAAACCGATGCATCTCGCCACACTAGGCGTCATCCGCCACAACCACAAGTCCTCATACCTCCACATATCACAACAGCCATCCAGGCTCACATCAAATCACAAGAAGCAGGAAAACAAAGATCACAAAATGGGCTCTTGGCCCTTTAACAAGGCATTCAGCCTTTATACAAAATGAGCACTCAGAGCTCCAAACCACAAGGCATTCAGCCTTACAAGCAAGCGGGTAACTCAGAACCCTTTTTAAATTATCGAACTAATAGTTATTTAATCCCTCTAGAATTAACAGATTCATTAACATGCCTCTTTATCTTTAGCCAATTATTTAACAAATAATTCCGGCTTTACGTTCTTTATCAATTTCCATCATGAACGAGCAACTAATTAAAGAAAATCATAGATATCACTCTATCTAGGAAAACATGAGGCAAACCGTTATCACGGTACAAAGCAACAACATGCAATCAACCAATTCTTTTAATCCGGTTCAAGTATTTAATTAGGTCAATTTCATTGTGATCCAAAGGTTTAAATCATGCTAATTCTAAAGTTGCACATAAACAATTAGAGAAGCCATGAATCCCCTACCTCGAAGAGTCCTTGACGTACTTTATCCACACAATGGGTCACAGTCCTCTTCTCCTCACGACAGCTGCATCCATCGGAGGATGCCACGGTACGACAGTACCAACCAACCCCAAGAAAACACATTAGAACCATGGAGATTACATGCTAATATGGAAGGGAGAACAAGAGAAGGTGATCCCCGAAGGAACGATGATAAAACATACCTTATATGGAAGAACGATCGACACAACTTGGTTTCATCAAACAGAGCAGAACTGATCCGAGTAACGTTTGATTGTGAAACTCCTACGGGAATGATTGCAAGGTTCTGGCATCTCGTAGATGAGAACTAGGAGGAAGAACAACGAAGAATGATATCTCGTTCCCCTTTAAAAAAATAAATTAGAGAGGCGACGGTTTAAGATCCGATTTATTCTCCATTAAAAACGGATCGCATTAACCCACACGGTTTGACCAAGTAAAAATATCCTGGCCTTAGGAATAATTAATATAGGATTTATGGCCTTTGAATCGGCCTTAAAGTCCTTAAAATAAGGTTTTAAAAGTATTTTACGTCAAAGAAAACGTCAAATTTGCGAAGCTGGAAACACTGTTCAAGTCTACAGTTGGAAGGTCACAGTCAGAAGGTTACCGTTCTGGAAACACTGTTCAAGTCTACAGTTGGAAGGTTATAGTCAGAAGGTTACCGTTCTGGAAAGACTATTCAAGTCTACAGTTGGAAGGTTACAGTCAGAAGGTTATCGTTCTAGAAACATTGTTCAAGTCTACAGTTGGAAGGTTACCGTTCTGGAAACACTGTTCAAGTCTACAGTTGGAAGGTTACAGTTAGAAGGTTACCATTCTGGAAACACTGTTCAAGTCTACAGTTGGAAGGTTACAGTCAGAAGGTTACCATTCTGGAAACACTGTTCAAGTCTACAGTTGGAAGGTTACGGTCAGAAGGTTACCATTCTGGAAACACTGTTCAAGTCTACAGTTGGAAGGTCACAGTTAGAAGGTTACTGTTCTAGAAACACTGTTCACAGAACTGGAAATTCGACAAAGTGTTGGGGATAAGTCACCTTGACTTCCGGAACACCTCCAAAACCACATTTTCACAAAGTAATGGACCAGGGAGCTCTGGGCCATTACAATATCCATCAATCGATATTTTATCAAAATAAACTAATGAAATCCATAAAACATAGACACATATTTTATCCCCTAACATGAATTAGATTAAACAAATCCCCACAAAATTGCATATGGTAAAATACCTATAAACAACATGGGGATAACAAATAAAAACATCATTTGGAACTAATAAGATAAAGAGACTTCCTTTATGATGAATTATGACATGATCCAGCTGAATTCATACCCATTCTATATCATTGTTGATGATAAATAATAAAAATATAATAGAATAGGGAATATGATTAGAGAATGAGAAATTTTAATTATATTAACATCTAAAAATCACCCTTAAATCATCCTAGAAGGAATAAAATGAAGGAAAAGGAAACAAAAATATAGTAAAGGAGAGGATCATAAAATATGGAGTAAGAATAGAGATGAAGGAACATAATTAGAGGCTAATGAAGATAATTAAAAATGAGTATAATACCTTTATTGATGATAAACCAGAATTGGTCATACTGAGAAATAGTTATAAAGACACATTGTACTTAGTGTAACCCCTAGTGGAGACACCCCATTATATTGTTCGCAGGGCACCTGGTGTCTCCCACCAAGTACAAAGTGTCACCTGTAGTCTTATGACAATAGGGAACATACCTTGGGCCTATGCATACCCCTCAACTCTCTCTTTAATCTAAAATAAGATGAAAAACTCACATAAAAATTCATCCTAAAAATTATGAATTCTAATCTAAATACCCAAAATCAAAATTTTTTATCTCCCCATATTCAAAAATTTAAAATGAATGAGGTCTAAATCCTTTTAAATAAATCATCCATGGACATAATTTTTCACACCTAGTGTTTTACAAGAGCATTTAGTTAGTCACCCATGATATCAATTTATTTTTATTTGAGGTATGAAAATATTAATCAATATTTTTTAATATGTTATATATTTTTATTACTAATTTTTAAAAAACATGTATATTTTTTTTGTCATTTATATATTCAGTAGAACCTATAGGTTTTATCCTTTTATTAGATTTATATTTATATTTTTTTTTCTCCCATGTCGAATCCCATATTCTATATAATATAGCCCTTATATATCTATAATGTTTCCTTATACAAATAAAAATTAAAAAAAATATAAATCAGGGAAGTGGAGAAACAATTTCCCAATCATGAGGTGATTTTTAGAAGTATATTTGGTGCTTTATTTGGACTATTCATACATTGTATTCATTTTGAATAGGATTCAATGAAAAAGAGTACCTTAATTAAAGTATCTTTTTAAGGTATTTTATATAAAATATCCTTCCTCAAATTTTATTTATGTAATGTGATATATTAGGAATAATCTTCATCAAAAAAATATAATAAGTCATTATAAAATACAACACCCACCCTTCTATATATTTAAAAAATAAAAAAACATTATATATTTTAAAAATTTATTATTTTAATAAAGTTTTACTAATATATATAATTATAATATATAATAATATGATAATATATGTTAATGTATATTAATGTAATGTTCTATTCCCAACTGGTTCATTACTTTATTGGTTTTGGGTGTTGGAGGTGTTTGGGGGATGTTCCCGGAATTTTTGGTGAAAGCTGGAGGTGCAGATGAACTGCTTCTGGCATTACACATCGTGTAACTAGATTACATGATGTGAAAACTAGTTTTTTTTTTCATGGGATGGTTCATGAACTGTATGTTTTCAGGGTTAAATAAATATTAAAATGAATAAGCGATGCATTTTTCAGCAAAAACCAGACCCCGGGGATTACACAACATGAAAGGGTATTACATGTCATTTAATACCCTGATAACGTGTAGTTTTAAAAATTATTTTCAGATGAAATTTTTTTCATTCAGTAGTGATCTCTTCTTCCACTCATTTTGGTGAACCATAGGCACCCTGAGGTATCCTTCATGCCCTTTTTCTGCCTCTTCAATCCATTTACCCCGATGGTTGATCGTCGACAATATATGGTTGATCTGTGGTATTCCCCCCCACTTGGATGTTTTACCTCTATTATTCTTATGGAGATCCACTATAGTGGTGTTTATTTGGTTTGGGGGTGCATTCATGATTTGTTTTATAGATCCATGGAATGCTGTAGGTTGATCCATAGTTGTCGTGATGTGTTTGTGGTTCACGAGAATTATTCTTTGCCCTACAATGAGTAGCAAGTTGGAAAGCATCTTTGAGGTAGGACTTCCCTCATCTCTCGTTCTTTGTGTATCATTCATGAGGGGTTTTAATTTTTTTTATCTATAGATTATGGATTTTATAGAATAATAAAATATAAATAATTGTATAATGGAAATGGAATGGGGTAAAGGGTTTTGATCAACATGTTTTTATAACTTTGCTGTAATTTTTATATTTTGATTGTTTGAGCTTGATGACCTATTGAAAATCATGTCTGTTGGGGGATTTTCTTGCAATCGATATATATGATGTGTTTACTGATTTTTTTGTGATTATTGTGATATAAATCTAAATGGAAATTGGTTGATTACATATAATTGGATAATAAAAAAGGTTACCCTAGGATTATGATTTGTGTGATAACACCCCTAAATTAAAGTATAATGTGATAAAAGACCCTTTGTAAATCTGTAAAAAATGATCTTGATGCGATGTGGTTGTGTGGTTGTGATTATGGGATGATAATGTGTGGTTGGGGTATGTGGGGATTATAGTTTTTTTGTTCGTGTTTTTTTGGGTGGTGAGGTTGTGATATGTTGAGATGTTTTTGGAATGTGGTTGCTTTGTTCTAGATGGCCAGGTAGTGATGGAATAAATAAATGATAAATAATGTTTGAAATGGTTTGGGTAATTCACCCAGATTTTCCTCCACTTATAACTTGAATAAATATTCACACTATATAAAGGGGTTGGTGTGTGATATATCATGGAAAGTTAAATGAATAAATATTAATGGGTGGGTCTAAATGGTAAATTCTAAAGAATTGTTAAGTGGAAATTAAAGACTGAAAAATGAATAGTGGTTGTGTTATTTTTTTGTGGTATTATGCACTTATTATTGGTAGTGGTTTTCGGGAATCTGGTGAGTTGGTAAATCATATTTTTCAAAACCATAGGTTGGGCTTGAGTGTTTGATACTATATATATATACTTTTATTTTCCTTGTGATTTCTATATGCACCCCACCCTAGTTGATCACTATGGTCCAAACACCCACATCATCACAGGGGGGGCATTACCAAACATTTGGTGAGGAGTACGGAAGGCTAGGTACTTGATCATTTCCTCTCTATCTTCTTATAGATGTAGGTATTTCCCATGCTATGATGGATGGAGGTCTGTTAGTTTATTATATAGTGGTTGTGATGTTGTATCCCAAGTGTATTCGGGATGAGTTTTGATGACTCATGATTTTCGAGGTGCCTTCAGGATGATTCGTGATGTGATGTGCTTTCCAAGGTGTTTTCAAGATGATATGGGATGCGTTGTGAGGCACAGGTGTGTGTTGTAGGGATGTTTTTTGAGGCCTAGGTGTTTCTTGGTTGGATGTGTTGTGAGGATTAGGTGTGTGTGGGATGGATGAGATGTGGCATATAGAAGGGATGTGAGTGGCATGATGTAGGACATTGGGTGAGAGTGGCATACCAATGGGAAAGTGGTGCAGGGTACCCTATCATCAATGTTCTTTACATTATATTATATTACTTAGATAGAGTTATTTGGTGAGGATTCCTTGGTGAGGTTTGGAAGGTCAGTATACCTTCTTTGGTGCGGTTTTTCTATGTTGTTTTTTCATAGGTGCATTAGTATGCTTCTTTCACAAGTGCACAAGAGACATTAGTTTTCCTACAGAGTATACATCTATGCTCACCCTATGTATATAAAACTATTTTCAAGGTTCCATAAGGATTACAAGGACCATGATGAACGTTACTATCTCAGACCTTGGGATAAATGATATGTCAGTTCTTAGTTTTATTTTGCTATTTACTTTGGTGATATTATTTTATTTGTATTAGTTTTATTTACACATCTATGTGGGATGGTTTTTGGTTTTCTTATATATATTTCATGGAGTTGGTATTTGTCAATACATTATATCTCACAATATTCTTTTCTTATAAAGGGTAATGCCACCCATATAGTGATATCTATTCACCCTTGGTGACAGTCGCCAACCTGGGGCCTACTGGAGGTGGGAATCGAGGTTCATTATCTCCCTTTATTCATTTCCATCCCAATAGGGATATCTTTGGAGGGAGAGGGTCATGAAAGAGTGGCGTCAGAGGTGATGGTTGAGAAATAGGATGGATTTTGTCGTTAGCCACTATGAGGATTTCATAGGGTGGTTTGGAAATAGTTCCAATTGACCTTGGAACGTGACATAGGACAAGGAGACTGACTATGAAAAGGGATTTTAGGAACCCCATGATCCATTACACAAACTCTGAGATTATTGAATGACGAAGTGAGATGGAACTGCTAGTAGGGTAGAGACCTATTAGAGCTACATGCATCATAATAACTTTTATTTATGTTTTAATTGGGTTGTTATGGGAAGTATTAAATGTATAAAATCAATGAAATGAATTAAAATGAATATTAATAGTGTTTCATACTACTATGGCTTATGAAATCATTCTTTGACATTCAATTATGGTTTTTATTCTTCATCCGCGTGTATCTCAGGAAGTTGAGGTTCAGAAGGTTGCCCTGGTTGATCACTGTAGGGCCAATCGAGGAGGATGATCAATGGTAGAGTAAGTTGTGTACTTTCTAGTGGAAGGATTTGGGAAAGTACAAGGGAAGTGTTTCAGTTATAGAGATAAAGATATTTCTGGAGGGGCTCGAGATAATTTTCAGTTTGATCTAATCCTCGACCAAGTATTAGGTTCCTTTAACATTCAATCATATATATGGAGATGCAAGTTAGTGGTGGAAGTTTTATCTGGGAGAGAAGAATGAGGTAAATGTTTTGTGGGTCGAATTCAAGAATAAGTTCTAGAATGAGTTCCTTTCATCAACCATGAAGTAAAGAGGCAAAATCATCTTTCTCTTCAGCAGGGGATCATGTCTATGCGGGAGCTAGGAATCAAGTTCAAGGACCTTCTATTTTTTCCTAGATCTTTTCCCATATAAGGAATATATTGTGAGGCATCTTGAGGAGACACTCCATCCTTCTATCTTGTATACTATTACTCCATTTACATTTCCAATATAACTAGAGGTTTAAAAGAAGGCATATGTAATTGAGAAGATGAAATCAAAAATATGTTTTCCACGATAGGGGAGTCAGTAGAGTTCTTGAAGGGGAAAATTTGTCAGTGTTAGATCTCAGTCACCAGGACCTTAGAGGTTTTGACCAACAGGGATTCGACCTTAGCATCTTCCTTTTCACCCTTTTGGTGCCAATGGTTTATGTGCTTTTCCTTGGAGATTTTCTCCAGTGTGTTTTGGTTTTTGGGTTCATGGTTATCATTAGAGCTAAAACCTAGTATTTCCTTGAGCTCTTTTTGGTGGAGGTGGATAGGTTTAGCGCTATCCGCAACAACAGTTTCTAGTGAGACCATTTCTGTAGTAGGAGAAGTAGTATTTTCTCCACTGAGGGGAGATAGAGTGGGTAGAGTCCAACCTCAAGAAGTTCCTCATATTCATTGATCACCACCCAATCATGGATATGGAGGTTGTTATCAACAAAGAGGTCGAAGATTTGGTAATGGTCAGTTTCACACAGTGGAAGCATCATATCCAGAGGGGCTAGAGATCATTATAGGTAAGATGAGATTATTTAGTACCCTTATTTGTGAGTTGTTTGATTCAAGAGATTCATAATCCTTTGTTTTACTAGATCTAACCCATTCTTTCAGAATAGACATAGATAGGATTCCCATTCCCATGGTTTTGAGTATTCCAGTCAGAGGCCAGACCATCTTTATTGATGTGTTTCGGGGGTATATACTGATGATTGGACTGCATCCATCCCATAGGGATCTTTTCTTAATACATATTCAACCATAAAATGCCATCCTCGATATTGAATGGTTGTATTCTGTACACGCTGTTATCAACTTCTTCTAGATGAGAGTAGTTTTTTCAGATGTGGATGGTCAGTGTGAGTTGTTTTTGGTGATAGGAGTTGTCAGGTGGGTAATCGGTGTGTGGAGCCCCTTATTTATTTGTTGGCTGAGTTATTGGTTTAATCAGTGGATACTGTAACCATGGAGGTTCCTAGGATTGTTAAGGGGTTCCTATATGTTTTTAACCAGGATGTTGTGACTCCACCCCCTTGACTTGATAGTGAGTTCAGGAATGAATTTTATCATGGTGCTTCTCTAATTTTGATGGATCCTTATCAGATGGAACCTTTTGAGTTGAAGGAGTTGAGGATTTATATTAATGATCTTATGCATAAGGTTTTTACCCATCCTAATGTGTCATCATGGTGTGCTCCATTGTTGTTCTACAAGATGGTGGATGGTAGTATGCGGTTTTGTATAGAATACTGGAGGTTGAATCAGGTGACAGTCAAAAATAGTTACCGACTTCTGAGGATAGATGATCTTTTTGACCAAATGAGATGGGCGAGTTGGTTTTCGAAGATCGTGTGGTGGTCTGGATGTCACCATTTGAGGGTAAAGAAGGGAGATATCCTAAATACTTCCTTCATTTGTATGTATGGGAACTTTAAGTTTGTAGTCATACCATTATGTGTTACAAACACAGAAGCCATGTCCATGGGGATTTTAACTCCAAGTTTTGTGATTTCTTAGACCGGTTTATCATTGTGTTCATCATTGATATCTTGATCAACTCGATGTCATAAGAGGATTATTCCGAGCATCTTAGAGATTTATTTCATGTTCTTAAATTACACCAAATTTATTGGACGTTGTCCAAGTGAAAGTTTTTGACACAAGATGTCTATTTCCTCAGGCATGTGGTGTCTCAATAGGGTGTGGCACTGGACCTATCAAAGGTTTAAGTAGTTTTTTCTTGGGAAGCAACAAAGAAAGTGATATAATTTCACAGTTTCTTTAGTCTCACAGGCTATTATCGAAGTGTTGTTCCTGATTTATTTTTAGTTTCAACCCCATTGACTTCTTTGACCACGAATGATCATGAATTTATATAGAGGGATTTGTTCCAGGTAGTTTTCATTTCCCCAAATTGGAAGTTGGTAAGTGATCCAATGATCCAGTTTCTCGATGAATGCATGATTTTTGAGGTGTTTTATGACACTTCCCATCTGGTCTTGGAATGTGTGTTGATGCAGTAGTTAGTAGTGATCTCTTATAGGTCTTGGAAGTAACACCCCCATGAGAATAAATATTCACTCCATGATATAGAGATATTGGTAGTGGGGCTTTCACTGAAGTTGTGGAGGTCCTACATAATTGGGGATCACTTTTTTTTAAAGATCATAATATCTTGAGGTATATATTTTCAGTGCATGACCTAACCTTGCAATAATGAAGGTGGATATATTTTCTTCAGGAAAAAAAATTTGAGTCTCATACTCCTCAAGAAAATGGAATTTTGTGGCTGACACTTTGTGCAAGAAGTCATGGAAGAATTTTGTTCAAGAGTTTGAGGATGGTTAGAGATAAATTGAGATGTTTAAATCCTTTCACATAGATGCATGAGTGGATAGTGGCATAGCATATATGTTTCAGATAGTGGTGAAACCTTATCTGATGTAGCATGTGGAGGAGTATTAGTGGGCAGACTCAGATGTGGAGGTGATTCATGATTGTGTTGGCCATGGTGATGCTTTATAGGGATGGTCAGTTGATGCTCCAAACCATAATTTTTTTTTGGAAAGATATTTGTTTCAGTAGAAATGAGCAAGTAAGTTCTTCATGAGTTCTATATATCACCTTTGATGGTACACTCAAGATTTTCCAAGATGTACCATGTATCGAGGGTGCATATTTGGTGTCCTGTGATGAAACATGAAGTGTCGAAGTTTCTAGCAAAGTGCTTGGTTTTCTAGCAGGTAGAGGTCGAGCATCATGTACCTGGTGGTTTTTTTGAACCCTTGGATGTCCCTGAGTAGAAATGGGATTAAATATAGATGGATTTCATCATAGTATTTCCCATTAATCAAGGAGTTTATGATTATATCAGGGTGATAGTGGATCGATTGATGAAATATGGACACTTCTTAGGGATGAAGGAGTTGGGTGCTGTGGATTCCTTGGCTAAGAATAATGTTGATAAGGTGTCATGGTTGAATGGAGTTATGAGTTCTATTTTATTGGAATAGAATACATATTTACCTCGCGATTCTAGAGGGGATTTCCGCATTCTTTTAGAACTCAGTTATGCCTAAGAAATGCTTTCCACTAGCATAAATATGGGAAGATGAAACTGACTATCTAGACGTTAGAGGATATATTTCAGACATACTTTTTTAATTTTATGGTTCTTGGGTACAACACCTACTTTTGGTAGAGTTTTCGTATAATAATAATTATCACTCTTCCATTGGGATGGATTTAATTGAAGCTTTTTATGGAAGACTATGTCATTCTCTATTGTGCTGGACAGAGGTTGTGGAGACAGCTGTTCTTGGTCCGAATGTGGTGTAGAGCATGACATAGAAAGTTCATCTTATTCGTGATAAGATGAAAGTATCATATCACCAAAATATTCTTATGTTGATTTCAGAAGGATCCCCTTGGAGTTTGATGTTGGGGACCACATGTTTGTAAAGTTTTCCTCTCAACATTGATAGCAGAGATTTGGTAGAAGGAGTAATATTTCTCCTAGGTTCGTTGTACCCTTTGAAGTGTTGGGGAAATTTGGAAAGGTTGGATATCAATTGGAATTTCCACCACATTTGGAGAGGATCCATGATATCTTCCACATCTCTCATCTTTATCAGTATATTTATGATGAATTCCATGTCATTCATTGTAGAGAGTTGGATATCAAGGAAGATGTGATGTTTTCGAAATGAGCAGCAGAGATCCAAGATCATTAGAAGAAGACATTGCGTGCATGAACCATTCCTTTGGTTCATGTGTTGTGGAGGCTTGTTGGCCTGGGGGAGAGTTGTTGGGAGAGAGAAATGAATATGCATTCCTAGCACCAATAGTAGTTTTATGTTTTTCTTTTTTCTATTTTTCCTTGTATTGTGATGTACTATTTGGATCCCTTTATTTTGTGGGATATGTTTTTCCTTATTCTGTGATGTGTGTAGTGTGAGATGTGATAATTTCCTAACATATGAAAATGGTAGGACCTAATTACTAATCACGAAACATTAACTGTGATGTGATTAAACCCTTGTGGGAGAGTTAGTCCCACCCAGAGTGGATAGTATCTTGAAATGGAGGATATAATTCCCTGATTCACGTGTTCATGACATTGTGGTACATTGGTTATAGTGGTTGTTAGTTTGGTTACTTGGAGTTTGAGATAGTTATGAAGTGGTTTTGTGGAAGTGTGGTTGTGTGAGAAGATTCATATTGTGGGGTTACAGTGTGTTTTTTGGTTGTTTGGGTTGGCGTGTTTAGCCATAGGTAGTATTTGAGGTTTGACAAGATCCTTGAGAGGTATCTTGTAGGGTGGTTGTTTATAACACTTTTTTCTTTTGGGATTTGTTTTGGATTGTTGAGGGTAACAATCATTGTAGAGGTATCTAATGTAATGTAATGTTCCCTCCTAATTCGTTAATTTTTCAGTTTTGGTTGTTAAAGGTGTTTGAGGGATGTTTTGGGAGTTTTCTATGGAAGTTGGAGGTGGAACAAAGATGCTATAGGAATTACACCTAGTGTAACTAGATTACGCGATGTGGAATTTAGCTTCACTGCTTTTACATGGATGGTTCATGAAGTGAATGTTTTTGAGGTTAAATAAATAATAAAATGAATAGGTGACACATTTTTTGGCACAAAATGGGCCCCGGTGATTACAGGATGTGAAATTGTATTAAATATCATGTAATACCTCAATCATCTGCAGTTTTAAGAATTAATTTCAGTTGAATTTTTATTCACTTGTTTGTGATTTATTATTCCTATCATTTGGGAGAACCCTAGGTTCCCCAAGGTGTCCTTCAAGACCTTCTTCATCCCTCTTTGATTCTTTGAACCTGGTGGTCATTCGTCGATAATCCGTGGTTGATATGTGGTTAGTTATCCCCCCTTATTTGTTTTTTTCTCCCATTTTTCTCCATGGGACCCACTATGGAAGTGTTTATTTGGTTTGGGAGTGCTTTCAAGCTTTTTTTATTGGATCCTTGGTAAGTTGTAGGTTTATATGCAGTTTTTGTGGTGATGTTGTGGTTTGTGGGTGTTCTTCTTCCCCCTATGGTGTACAACAATTTGGAAAGATTAATTGAGGTAGGATTTCCCCTGTTTCTTCTTATTTGTGTACCATGTTGGAGGGTTTTATTTTTTTATCTTTGGATTATGTTTATTCTAGATTAATCAAAGAAAAATAATTGGATAATTGAAATTGAAAGGTGAATAGGGGTTTGATCTGCATGTTTTTACATCTTTGTAATAATTGTGATATTATGTGTTTTCATGCTTGATTCCCTATTAAAAATTGCGGCTGTTGTGGGATTTTCTTGCACTAGATATTTGTGTTGTGTTTGGTTCTTTTGTAGTTATTATTGTGATATCACCCTAAATAGAAATTTTTTATTTACATATACATGGATAATAAAAATGGTTTTCACAGGATAATTATTTGTGTGATAACACCCCTAATATAAAGTGGAACCCGAAAAAATTCCCTTTATAAATATGTGAAAAACGATCTTGATGTGATGTAGTTGTGTGGTCGTGCTTGTGGGACAACAATGTGCGGTTAGGTAATGTGGGGCTGATAGTTTGTTTGGACGTGATTTTAGGGAATCAATGTAGTTATATGTTGAGATATTTTTATAATGTTGTTACTTTGTGCTAGATGCATAGGTATTGATAGAATAAATAAATGACAAACAATGTCTGAAATAGTTTGGGAAATTATCTCGTATTTTTCACCATTAATAACATGTAGAAATATTCAACTTGTATCTATAGGATAGTGTGATATAAATCATATATGTTTAAATGAATAAATATTAATGGGGTGGGTCAAAATAGTAAAATCAAGAGAATGGTTAAGTGGAAATTAATGATTGAAAAAACACTATTTGTGATCTTTTATGTGGGGTTGTGCACTTAGTGTTGGTAGCAGTTTTGGGGAATATGGGGAGTTGGTTAAGGATCTTTGGTAAACCCATAGGTTGGGCTGGATTTTTTTGATACTATATCTATATAATTTTATTTTATTTATGATTTATATATGCACCCCACCTTAGTTGACCACTATGTGCCGAACACCCCCATCGTCATGAAAGAGGGTGTATTTCCCAAACATCTGGTGAAGAGTATAGAGGGCTAGGTACCCACTATTTCCACTCTCTCTTCTAGGAGAGGTAGGTATTGCACAGGCTGTGATTGTCGGAGGTTTGATAGTGCATTAGATGGTGGATTTGTTGTGGTATCCCAGGTGTTTTTGGTGTGAGTTATGATGAAACATGCTTTCAAAGGTGTCTTCAGGATGAGTTTTGATGTGATGAGATTTCCCTGGTGTTTTCAGTAAGATATGGGATGTGTTGTGAGGCCCAGGTGTGTGCAGGAAGGATTTTTTGAGAGGCCCAATTTTCTTCAGGCAAGATGTGTTGTGAGGCCCAGGTGTGTACGAGTAGGATGTAATGTATGATACACAAGGGATGGGAATTCCATGACGTACGATGTTGGGAGAGAGCGACATGCAAGTGGTAAAGTGGTGTCAGGTACCCTATCATTGACATTATTTACTTTATATTATATCACTTGTATTACATTATTTGGTGAGTGTTCCTTGGTGAGGTTGGTATGGTTAGTATACCTGCTTAGGTGTGGTTTGGTTCTGCTATTTTCTCAGAGGTGCATTAGTATGCTTCTTTCATATGTACATGATAGAATTTCGTTTTCCTACCGAGTATACATGTACGATCAACCTATGTATATGAAAAAAATTTATAGTTCTAGGATGATTATGTGGATTGTGATGGGTGTTACTAGCTTGAACCTTGGGATAATTGTTGTGTCACTGCTTAGTTTTATTTTGGTATTTACTTTGGATACTTTATTGTATTTGTATCAGTTCTATTTACACATGAATGTGGGATGGTTTTTGGTTTTATTATAAATATGTCATGGAGTAGGTTTTGGTTGATACATTCTATCTCCTGTTCTTATTTTCTTATAAAGGGCAATTCCTTCCAAATTGTGAGATATGTACACCCTTGGTGCTAGTCTCCAACCCGGAGCTAACTGGAGGCTAGACTTGGGGGTCATTATCTCCCTTTCTTCATTGCCAGCCCAGGAGGGGTATCTTTGCAGGGAGGGGATTGTGACGATTAATACTATAATATATTACTATATTATAATGTTAATATTAGTATTTTATAATATATGTTAAAAAATTAGGTTATTTATAATTTTATGTTATAGTATGGATTTATATTATTTATATCTTATATGTTAATATTAGTACTTTATTATATTATATTACAAATTTTAATATATATTTTTATAATATATGTCAATAGTTATTATTAAATATATGTTAATATATGTTAAAATATATTTATATAATATTACATTATAAATGTGAATATTTAATTTAACACCACACCCCTTCACATTGTCTTGAGGAGGGAGACGAACATTACATGGTTTAAATTGACACCACTAAGTTGTAAAAGGCAGAAAATAAATGAAGAAGGGCTTCAATACATATGGGGTATTTATTTTAAATTTAATAATAATACAACCAATCAAACAATCCATAACCAATCAATCCACCATATGATGAATAATATCAATGAAAAACAATTAAATATTTCATTTATCAAAACAATATAAAACCAAGTACCACATCAAAATACCGAACTATCAAAACTCAAGAAAACCAACTAATATATAAATATCCACATGATCTATGCTTCAAATCCAGAAATATCCCAATTTTCATAAAGTACTAAAAAAGATGTGTGATACTTTGCCTTTTCCCATGTCCTGGTAAACAACATATGAAAAATCACAAAAGTTCCAAATTAGGGGTGAGTAATGAATATCAGTAGATTTTTCCCAATGAAATATCTAATCACACCACTAAGATAGAACATGTTATCAAGATTCATATATAATAGTTTTTATAAAATAATTTCTAAAATAATTTTACAAATAAATATAAACAAGTTCCATACTAAAATAGTTTTCTCAAAACAATAACAAGTTCCAAGGAAAGTAGAAAATCAATGTTCTCAAACAATTTCATAAATTCTATTGTGCATAACTAATTCCAATACACAACCCATGCATCCACACATGAATTCTTCATTATTACAGTTCCATACTTATGAGCGGTTTCTCATCGATCTACCAAGTCATCAAAAGGTAATTAAATCCCATGGGCAATTATAACATTGGCACCGAGCATAAGGTCATATTTCAACCAAACGTAGAAATGAAATATAAACTCACACCACTAAATCACGTGCCATTAAACCTTTGGCACTAACCACCAAGTCATTTTTTAACAATCCTCATAAATGAAATATGAACCCACATAAACCATGTATGGACAAAACCCATGCCAATATAATCATGCTAAAACCATTCCAATGAAAAATCTATTTCAATGCCAAAAACCATTTCATTAAAACAAACTTTTTATTGAAAAACGTTTTTAAAAAACCATTTTTCCAAGAATCAAACCAAGTAACTATTTTAAAATTGAAATTTTAAAATCATTTATCAAAGAACTAGGAACAAAAATTCTACAATTTCACACAAAACTACAAACCTTCAGTAAAGAAGGTTTCTATCAGGATTTTCACACCAATTTAAAAATCAATTTCAATAAATTTAATAAATTTGAAACTAAGACACTATATTTTAAATATATGAGTTGATAGTGGAGCCACCATCCTTGATTTTTATGAAGAAAAACAAGGAATGATAATAAAATGCAAAGAAACCAGGTTGAATCTCTAAAAAACCAACTTATATTTCTTTGACTAGCATCCTCCAAACCAAATATAATCATATTTGGAAACAATTATCTTAGATCTCTCCATAGAGGATGAAGATATAACAAAATGAGAGAGAGGGAGAATTAGATCTAAGGAAAACCACCAATAATGACCAAGAATGATGACTTACCACAAGAATTTTGGTTCAATGCACCAATAAAAACCATTAGATCACTTAAAAAATGATAGGGAGAGGGAATCCAATCTTTTTCGGGAAAAAATACAGAGTTGGGAAAATTTTGGTGAAAAAATAAGGCACTAAGTCCTAAAACCATCCTAGATGTGCAATTTTAGGAACTATTTTTCTGACTATTCATGGTTATTCACACGGTTAGGAAAACCATGCGCTAGCCGTGTGCCAGCTTCTTTCGAAAACAAGAACCTCACATATTTTAAAAATTGTGTTCTAACCATGCCAAAGCCAACTTTCTCAAGTGGCACAGTTTCTCCTATGCATCCACATGGTTTGGAAAATCTGTGTACCGCTTGTATTCCTCCCCTTTATCCCCTGTCTCATTGTGCATGGTTTCTTATAGGCGTCTCATGGTTTTCTCGAACTGTGCACCAACCGTGAACTTGTAGAAAATCCCCAGAACACTCCACCAGTTCTCTAAACTCTCCCAAACTTCACCCATATAATTTATATACTTAAAAAATAAAATTAAGGGTTACTTACTTTAAACTAGGGGAGCTACATTCTCCCCCAATTGGCCTTTCCATCCCTGGAGTGTAGAAAACCATCATTTTCCTTAAAGAGTTTTGGACATTGCTCTTTCATTTACTTCTTACATTCCCTGGTCTCTTCTTGAATCTAACCATGTTTCCACAAAACTTTCAATATACTGATATTTTATCCACAAAAGAATTTATCTTTCCTATCCCCAATCCACACCATGATATGTACCAATGAAGAATCAATCTCTATTTGAACATGATTCCATTGAATCACATGGTCAAGGTAAGGTTGATAGTTTTTAAACATTGATAGAAGGAACACATCATGAACCACACTGAACTGTGGTTACAATGATAAGCGATATGCCACTTCACTAACCCATTCCAGTATCTCAAATGGGCCTATGTATCTAGGATATAAGTTTCCCTAATTCCCCTAATAAAAATGTTCAAGCCTTGGATAGATCCTCAAGAACACTTGATCACTCACCATGAATGACAACGACCATGGATGATGATCCTCACATGATTTCTGATGAATTTGATCTATCTTTATCAGTTTCATGTTCAATTGAATCTTATCTGTTGTTTCATGGACAAGGCTTGGCCCAACCAGTGAATTTGCACATGGTTCCACCCAAAAAAGTGGAGAATGATAAGGACACACATAAAATGATTCAAATAGATCCATTTATATCAAGGATCGATAAATGTTGTTATATGAACACTCCACTAACAACACATGCTCTCTCTACATGCCCCCAAAATCCATTACACAATCCTGAAACACGTCTTCCAATATTTTTATCGTTATTTCAAGTTTTTGATATGGCTAAGGATGATATGCCATAATCTCGGTTAACTGATCCCCAAGGTATTTCTATAAGGATTTCTAGAAAGGAGACATAAACCTTAGATCTCTATCCAACACTATCAAAACATGTTTTCCATTTCTCTTTACCACTTTTCAGATATATATTTTGGAAAATTACTCCACCGTATGAGTTTTTGGAATAGGGATGAAATGAGATGACTTTGTGAGGCGATACACTATCACCCATATGGAATAATGTTTCCGAAATGTTCTTAGGATACTTGTTATAAAATCCATTGCTATCTTCTCCCATTTACAATCGAGTATAGGTAAAGACTGCAACATACTTGATGGTCACTGATGCTCTACCTTAACATTTTGAGAAGTTAAGAATATTGAAACAAACTCATCCACCTTCATTTTTATACCGACCCAAAAAAACTGTTCTTTCATCACCTTATACATATTTTTCATTCTAGGATGAACATCCCATATCTAATGGTGGTAATCATGAAGAAGTTTTTCTTGAAAATCCATGGGTTCAATGATCCTATTTCTAAACCAAAACACTGCACTCTCATCCAACTTCCCCCTCACCATTGAGTTTTGACCTCATACCAACTCATTCATCATCAGACATATATGACTCTCTAACCATATTTATCAAATCATGAACCACTGAAACTAGAAGGAAAATGGAAACTTCACCTTTGTATTCACAATCCAAGTGCATATTTTCAAAGACTGACATCAATTGCCACTCATCCAAATATTCTTTTTCTAATTGGGCATAATACATTCAACTCAATGCATTTGCTACATAATTTCCTTTTCCCATTGTATTCATCAATTCAAAGTCAAAAATTTGGAGATACTCCAACCATATTCTTTATCCCTGGTTCAAATCCCATTTTGAGAAAATATTTTTCAATCTCTTATGATCCTTAAACACTATAAATTTCATATCAGATAGATAACGATGCTAATTATTTAAATCATGGACTACGGGGGAAAACTCTAAATAATTTCTTAGGTATTTATTGTCATGTACTTGTAACTACATTGATCCATATGCAACAACATGATCTCCTTGAATAATAAAACACCCCACCCTAATCCCAAAGCATTGAAATACAACACATACCCTTGTCCTAATTCCAGAACAACCAAGATTGGTGTTGATGTAATGAGAAAAATAGTCTCATGAAAAGTATTCTAAAGTTATTAATCCCATTGAAATGGAAAATTATTCTTTGTCAATGTAGTCTTAGGAGAATCTGGTCGTGATATATCCTGAATAAAGCACCAATAATAAGTAGCCAATCCAAGAAAATTTCATTTCCAAAAGATGTTGTGTGGTGGTTACCAAAATATCATAGCATCAATATTTTTTGGATCCATAAAAACACCTATTTCAGAAATTACATGTCCAAGGAAATATATATATTGTGTCCAAAAATCACACTTTGAGAATTTGGAATACAAACGATGATCTCTCAAGATTCCCAAAACTGTTTCCATGTGTTGCTCATGATTAGATGTTGTCCTTGAATACACCAATATGTTATTGACAAACACCACCAAAAAAGAATCTTGATATCTCTAAAATATCTGATTCATCAATTCCATAAATACCACTACTACATTATTAATATTAAAAGGCATTATCACATATTCATAATGGCCTTATTTTCTTCTGAAAACTATTTTTGAAATGTCATTATTCAAACATGAAACTAGTGATATCCTGAGTACAAGTTAATCTTAGAGAACCACTGATATCCCCTTAATTGATTGAATAGATCATCAATTCTTGGAAGTGGATACATTCTCTTCACCATAAATTGGATAATCGTATGATAATTGAAACAAAGTTGAAGATTTCCATATTACTTCTTAACAAACAAGACCAGTGCTACCCACAGAGATGTGATCAGCTGAATGAAAACTTTTTTCATCTATTCTTAATGTATATTATACTCTGTTAATTTTTTTGGAATCATTAAATAATATGGAAGTGAGATAGGGATACTCCCACAAGGAGATCCACCTTAAATCTACTTCCCTTATAAGTGGAAACCTTGAGAAATTCTTATGAAAGACGTCCAGAAACCGATCCACCAATGTTAGAGAAATTATATTATCGATCTATTCCATAGTTTCCAAATTCGACACTGATAATTGGTAAGATAAAGTTCCAAATGATGGTTCCAACAAGCCCGATGAAGCTTCCTTTACATTCTAGTCTCCTCGAAGGAGATGTTAGACACCATCATTAGTTGAAAAAAAGACCTATCTAGTGTAAAAGTCGATACAAGGCTTGAATGTTGTAAAAAAATCCATAACCAGGAGTATATCATAGACATTCATCTCCATCACAGTGAAATCCCATATTAGATTGACTCCATCAATAGTTATAGAACATGCTCTACACACAAAATCTCTACATTCTCTTTGTCCAAAGGAGTTCGATGTTTTACCATAGAAGGATTCATCTCCACTTTAAAACATAGAAAATAAATAACACAAGAAGAAATAAAGTAATGGGATACACTCATATAAACCAAATATTTCACAAGGGTAGAATTTAAAAGAATTGTATCTTGCACCATATATGGTCCAGAATGTAACGTCTCGGTTCTGGGTGCTGCCCAGAGGTTCCCCATACCTGGTTAGTCACCTGGTCTCAAGCTCATTTCCCCGAATGCTAGAGGCTTCCGACTAGCAGCGAGTGCATTGGGTGTGATAGTGGGAAAACTATGCATACATTGGGAGAGTAACGCAGCGAAAATAAATAGATACACAAAAGCATAAGTAGTAATAACAAGAAATAAGTAAACAATGGAAGACTAGAAAGTAATAAACAACTGGAGCACATACATAAACGCTGCATGATACATATGTCTAGTAAAGAATCTAAAAAAGTCTCAATGTTGGAATATAGTACAAAACCCAAGTTCATATAAAATAAAGAAACTCTAGTAGCATTGTAATCCTCAGCTTGGTCTTAAGCTTTCCAGCTCCACAACAATCGAGTACATGAAGTAGAAAAAATATTTCCCTTATCTATACCTGCAGCAATATAATCTATTTGGGCCCAAAAGCAGGACCCAAACTGGGTGTGAGATGAAACTCAGTATGCAACCACCCAAATATTTGTTCCTAACATTTAGTGAATATATATGGAAGGAAATAAGAAAAATGAAGCAATAAACAAGGAATTACCCAAAAGCAAACAATCCTACAGTTTTAATTGCACTCATTTTCATATATCAAGTGAGTATCTAAACATAACAAATAAACCTCTAGGATGTACTCATAGCCTATCCTCTCTGGTTCCACAAAAAAATCACAAGTAACCCTCTCGGTAAGTTGTCACATCCTAAACCCTCTGGTTCAACATATACAAGGGTATAACGGCCTCCTGGGTAGCTCACATTGTCTAATCCCTTTGGTCTCATACAGACAAAGTCTCTTTGAGGAAGCACTCATCGTTAATTCCCCCTATAGTCTTTTAATGATAAACTATAGACACTATGAGGAAGCACTCATCGTTAATTCCCCCAGTGTTCTCGTAACGGTAACTACAGACACTATGAGGGAGCACTCAACGTCAATCCCCCTATGGTCTTGTAGTGTGATAAAGAAATAATAGACACTATGGGGAAGCCCTCAACATCAATTCCCCCTATAGTCTCACTACACCAGGTTCATGTATCCCTGTGTAAATAAATCATTCACAAACGATATATGGAAAGAAAATTAAACTTCAAGAACTACATAGCTAAATAGTCTACAAAATATCACATCATGCTAGATAAAATTCACTCTATCCTAACAACACTAAGCATAGACAACAAAGCAGACTAACATGAAAAGATAGAATGAACTGTCCATAATAAACAAGCATGGGAAACCACATCCACAACATGGAAAAATAACCCTATTAACAATCAAATACCTCTATTCAAGAAAACAAGATAGCGGGCATTAATAGGGTCAAAATCCCAGAACAAGCAATACCCCGAACAAGGGAATTGGGTACTTTTGCACATATAACTCAGATACTAACTATGGAAAGACACCAACCTCCTACCTTAGCGTTGTATGATTGATATACTCCAGCTTCATCCCTTAAATTGACTTAAAACACATTAGATCTATAAAAACATAAAAAACTCTCAACTGAGGATATCTCACGAGAGGGTAGAAATCAAGAGATGAGACTATAGTTGAATGAATAACTCACCGATGCGATTCCAATGCAACTGACAAAGTTCAATTTGGATAGCGGACGGTGAGTCAGACGCCTATAGAAGATTCGTTGGTATCTGTCACTCTTGGATGAGACAAACCTAGAAGGAGAGTTTTTTGACGATTAGACGTGAACCCATTCCGACATAACAATTAAAAAAAGTACATGATGTGTTCTTAAAAAGTACACAACAAGTACTTTCCTTAACCAACTTCTACTTTAGGTGGTCTTGAGTACACCCCACACAACCATATACTCGGCCATTACACAGCCAGTACACAGTCACCTGCAACAACCAGATACACGATGTGTACTCCAAAGTACATGATTTGTACTATTTAAATTTCTAGATTCTCCTCTTTTTCTAAAAAATACACTAGAAAAGAAAAAACCATACCTAAAAAGAAGATCCAGGTTCTTAAAAACTTCCCCCTTAAAGAAATTCATCCTAAAATTTCTCTAGCAAGGAAGCGTAGAAGAGGAATACTCAAACAGCTCTGACCACTACGATCGTATGTTAGCCACCCACTCCCAAGTCTCACCCTGTACTCACCCATGCTTCCGCAGATCCCATACTAGAGGAATAGACTGACCACGTAGAACCCTTTCGCTGTGATCAACGATCCAAATATGATTCTCTTCGAATGATGTGTCCACCTCTAGATCAACCTCCATGGGTTAAAAGACATGAGATGTGTCTGAGAAGTAACACCATAGCTGAGAAACATGAAAGATATCATGCATATACCGATACCTCTGAGGTAACTGTAGCTGATTGGAAACCAGCCCTACCCTTTCCAAAACCTCAAATGACCTGATGTATCTCGGTGAAAGATTACCCTATCTTGTAATCCTCCTGTGTCCCAACCTCAGTGTGAAACATAGAAAAACCTGGTCTCCGACCTTGAACTCTAGAGGTCATCTCCATCGATCAGAGTAAGACTTATGTCATGACTGTTGGTTCACACCCAAATTTACCCAAGAGAAGAAGGGTAGAACGGTCCTTGTAGTGTAGCTTGGGTTGTCGATTCCACAGAGACCTAAGAAGATACCTAAGATACACAACCTAAAAGATGGATTTTTGGCCATGAAGTGGCCATCTTTGGGTTGATTTTAGATGGGTTTAAGTGAACTCTAAGATACTTAAGTGAATTCAAATTAAAAGAATGAGTTGATCCTAGGTTATCACTTGGGGTGGATTGGACGTATTTTCTTTTTAATGATTTCAATTTCTTAAATTTGAGATGGGTTCATTTAAGGAGATAAAACAACATCATCACTTACTGGTTTAATGCCTACACCCTCTAATACTAATCACCTATACACTTGAAGGATCAAAGTTTTGAGCAGTTCAAGGTAAAGGATCGTATTAGTACTTGAAGTGTGTGGCCTTAAATTCAACAAGGACGATGGAGTTTAAAAATCATCAAATAAAAATCCCAATTAAAGAAGTGATTATACATTAATTAGGTGACAAATAACATCCAATCCAACCCCCTTCTACTCCCTTGGATCAACCCATAAGTGGGTTAGCCCTCCATTGATCCCAAGGTTTCAATGGAAGCGGAAAGTAGACTCATGAAGGAGGAAATGGAGAAGTAAAGAAAACAACAAAAATAAAATGATCACTCCACCGTTGTGTGAATAATTTCACAAGGGTTGGTGTGAATAAATTCACACCTTGATCCAACGGTATCAAAGTGATATTAAGAACAACAGAATAAGAGTATAGGAGGAACTTTTATTAAGAAACTAAACTTAATTGAACAACTTACATGTGAAAGACAAAATTGAGGCAACAAAAATGCAGCATAACATTACAATTGAAAAAAGCATCCAAGATCCTCAACTCCTTCACCACCACTACCATAAATAGGTATTTTGGGAGCCTTGGGTCGAGCCTTAAACAGTACAAGTCATCCCACTTGAGTATGGTAGGCCTAGGGTGGTGGAAAGTTTGTGGAATTTGGAATTTTCCACATTTGACCCGAGGTGGCAGCCAGATTTCATCTACCGAACAGACGCGTTTGGATGACCTTCTAGATGGCCGAATCAGGGTGGGCCATAGAAGAAGCAAATGGAGCTCCGGATGTCTTCTAACCGCCTGTAAAATTGGGGCCCATTTGGAGTTGCGGATTCCGAGATATGAGCAAATTGGTGTAATGTGTTTCTGGGACGCAGAATCTGGCCCAGAATTTTATCTCTAACTTGGGCCGCCTAAATGACCAACATAGAGGCCTAATTAGCATTAACTCCTGAAGAGTGATTTGTTTCTGTACATGTCTTCTATCATCCCACGAAATTGGGGATTAATTGGGCCTGTAAGTTGGGCCCCACAGCCTAATCAGTGGGCTGATGTCCAATATGCCTTCTCCAGAATTGCTTCCTTTCATTTCCAAATATCTCCATCATCCTCCATGAATTCTCCACTGATCCCTGAATTAAACATGTTCATATTTAAGTGTAGATAAATTTACAAAAATATCAAATTAAAATATGTATAATTCAATTCCTTAAAATCAGATGAATCATTGTGTACTTTAAATGATGTTCAAAAATGTACCACATAATAGTGCATTTTAAGAAGGTATTACAATCATAATGTGAAATGATGTTCAAAGTGTAAAATGCACTAAAATGGTGTTTATGAATAACAAAGAACATGAAAATTATGTATATTAACAATGAATATTAGCCTCATTTAGTGGCTAATCACACCCCCAACTTGAGTTTTGCTAGTCCCGAGCAAAATATATCTCATCAAAAATGAAATTCAAATTCCCTTTTCAAAAAACATTTTAATACACAATGATCACCAAAAAACCTTATACCAAACAATCATGAAACCCATCAAAATATTTTAATACAAGATATTTTCATAAGCAGATCCCAATCCCAAGCCCATTCCTTTGATCAAATCCATCATCATACTTCATCCAACTCAATTAGGTGTAATGATGTGTTGTGAATCACAATAGATATGGGGGTTCATTTTCATTCAAGGGGGAAATCATGGAAGCGCTAGGTGGAATCACATTTAATCCTAATATGAGTATTATTCATCCCTCTTTTTTTTGATTTTTTTTTGCAATATTGCTATAGTAATTGAGATTGCAATTAATCAAATTAACCCATGTAGCAAGACTTTGCCGATGACTCCCAGACTCAAAGGCCTTAGGGCACCAAGTGAAGCCCACATACTCGGGCATCATCTCGAGTTAACTTAATCAAAAACAAAGTCATATTACCATAAATAGAGATAGATTGAAAAACTCAGGGCTAGACAACTCTGGAGTCACGATCCCCAAGTGCCGAAAGCCTCGCATTTTATCAATCCATTGCTCTACACGCAAATTTTTATTTTTATTTTTTATTTTTTATTTTTTTAATAATTTTTTTTTAATTTTTTTTTGAATACTCATATTATTCATAAAAATAAAACCATCCTATTCTATTTATTATGGGACCCCAAAAATTCAAATTAGTACCCCACAGTCTAGAGGACGTGCATTGTGGCATTTTTTTTATTTGGATGAAAATATAAACGATGAAATATCACATTGGACAGCCACACTTTCCAAAATCTATGCTCATGAAATTATACAAGGATTAAAATTAGAATCAGGGCATGCTAAATTATTTGATATTCAGTTTCAAAGTGTGCAATGTGTATTACCATGTTCAAAGTTAAAAGAATTTTTCCTTCCATTTTCTTTTTTTTTCAAATCATTCAATTTTTGTTTTTGACACAAAAGCATTTTTTTTATTTTATCTCCCCCCCAACTTAAAACAACACTGTCCCCAGTGTTTGAAGAAATGAAAAATTAGAAGGAGTAGAGGCAGGGAATAAAAACTTAAAAAGGAAATTGAAAATGAGGATTATGGAATGAATTCACCTGGTGGTTGAAGTTTGAAGTTCTTGCCGCTCGAATTTATTCCTTTGATATCCATGTCTCTTGCAAAGTTCCCTAGTGGAAAAAGGAAAAAACAAAACAAACAAAACAAACAAAACAAACAAAAACAAACAATATATATATATATTTATATAATAAAGGAAGTAAAATATAAGAATATATATAAAAATTATAGAATAAGGAAGCACAAGAAGCCGCAGGTCAGTGGTAAGCGCGCGCCCCTGTCTCCCTTCGGTCCGGGGTTCGAGTCCCCACGGCTTCGCCGGTTGTGACGGGGTTTGCCCCACGGCCTATGGCGTGGACTTTTTTTTTGTATTATTATATTTTTTTTTCTTAACCCATTGAATAATAAAAACAAAATAAACTGATGATACATTGTCTTCTTTTTAAATTTCTGGGTAAGGTATTACTCAAGGATCACACCACGTGACACGGATGAATATGGTGCTCCTCTTTCGTACCCATCCATACTCATAATAGAAGAACAGGTCAAAAGTCTATTTTTTTTATTTTTAAATATAAAAATGATTAAGTAATCTTATTTGAAAAATAAAGATGATTCAGAAATATTAGAAACATAAAAACCACGGGTTACCTCTCGTGCAGCGCTTTGTTTAACGTCGTTAGCCCGACATAGATCCCAAATTTATCAATTTTTTCCTGGTTCATAGATTGGATCAATTAACTCAACATCTATTTCCTGTTTATTGAATGATTCAACGAATGGTTTTAACCTTTGACCATTGACCTTGAAAATGTAACCACTTGTGGGATCTTGAATCTCTACTGCCCCATGGGGGAATACATGATGCACTATGAAAGGTCTTGACCATCTAGACCTTAACTTTCCTGAATGTAAATGAAGTTTTGAACTATACAAGAGCACAAGTTTTCCCGGTTCAAAATGTTTGACCTTGATATTCCTAGATTGGTAGGCTTGAACTCTAGCTTTATTGATCCTTGAATTTTCATAAGCCTCCATCCTTAGTTCCTCCAGTTCATTGAGATCTAATTTCCTTTTTGTTCCGGCCAATGAGAGGTCATAATCCATTTTCTTAATTGCCCAAAAGGCCTTATGTTCAATCTCCACTGGAAAATGGCATGCTTTTCCATAAACCATCCTATATGGGGACATTCCTAAAATGGTTTTATATGAAGTTCTATAGGCCCAAAGAGCATCTAAGAGTTTCTCAGACCAATCTTTCCTAGAGGGGTTGACAGTTTTTTCAAGAATTTGCTTAATTTCACGATTGGCTAACTCAGCTTGACCATTGGTCTGTGGGTGGTAAGCAGTGGAAACTTTGTGAGAAATTCCATATTTTTCCATGAGTGATGAGAATGGACGATTGAAAAAATGAGTTCCACGATCACTTATGATAGCCCTAGGAATTCCAAATCTAGAGAATATGTTTTCTTTTAGGAATCTAATCACAGTTTGATGATCATTGGATTTTGTGGGAACGGCCTCAACCCATTTTGAGACATAATCAACAGCTAAGAGTATGTAGAGGTTTCCCCGAGAGTTTGGGAAGGGACCCATTTAATCAATTCCCCAACAGTCAAAGATTTCAACCACTAATATGGGAGTGAGTGGCATTTGATTCCTTTTTGTGATGGACCCTACTTGTTGACACCTACGACAGCTTTGACAATATGTGTAGGAGTCCCTTGAAAGGGTGGGCCAGAAAAGACCACATTGAAGAATCTTAGCAGATGTTTTCTTAGAGGAAAAGTGACCTCCACATGCCTCACTGTGACAGAATTTAAGGATGGACTCTTGTTCAGATTCTGGAACACACCTCCTAATGACTTGGTCAGGGCAGAACTTATAGAGGTAAGGATCATCAAACACATAGTGTCTAACATCAGAAAGAAATTTCCTTTGAGCTTGAGTCCCTAAGAATTTTGGAATGACTCCTGTCACTAAGAAATTTGCTATGTCAGCATACCAAGGGCAGTCACTCACAGAGTATAGGTGTTCATCAGGAAATGAATCAGACACAAAGAGGTTATTTGAGTTGTCTTTGAATTCCATCCTAGAGAGGTGATCAGGTACAACATTTTCAACTCCCTTTTTATCCTTGATTGTGAGGTCAAATTCTTGTAAGAGAAGGACCCACCTAATCAGTCTAGCCTTAGCATCTTGTTTTTGGAAGAGGTATTTTAGTGCAGAATGGTCAGTGAACACAGTGATGGGTGATCCTAAGAGGTAGGACCTAAACTTCTCTAAGGCAAACACAATAGCAAGTAACTCCTTTTCAGTGGTGGTGTAGTTGATTTGTGCATCATTTAAGGATTTGCTTTCATAAGCAATGACATAAGGAGTTTTATCACAACTTTGTCCTAACACAGCTCCAACAGCAAAGTCACTGGCATCACACATAAGTTCAAAAGGAAGGTTCCAATTTGGAGATTTCATAATGGGATGAGAGGTGAGAGAGGATTTGAGGGTTGAGAATGAACCCTCACAGCTTTCTGTCCAAACAAATGGAGCATCCTTTACTAAGAGAGCACAAAGGGGACGGGATATTGAACTAAAGTCCTTGATGAATCTTCTATAGAAACCAGCATGTCCTAAGAAAGACCTCACTTCCTTGACAGTTTTGGGTGATGGAAGGTGATGAATGATGTCAACCTTTGCTTTATCAACTTCAATCCCCCTACTCGAGACCATATGGCCTAGAACAAGTCCCTCTTTAACCATGAAATGGCATTTTTCCCAGTTTAGGACCAGATTTCTTTCTTCACATCTTGACAAGACTCTCTCCACATTCTGCAGACATCCCTCAAAAGTATCCCCAAACACAGAGAAGTCATCCATGAAGACCTCAAGAAAATCCCCTACCATGTCTGAGAAGATTCCCATCATGCACCGCTGGAAGGTTCCAGGGGAATTGCATAACCCGAAGGGCATGCGTTTGAAGGCAAAGGTACCGAAAGGACATGTGAATTTAGTCTTCCCTTGATCCTCTAGGGAGACCTCAATTTGATTGTACCCTGAGTACCCATCTAAGAAACAGTAGAAGGCATGACCTGCCACTCTCTCAAGGACTTGGTCAATGAATGGTAAGGGGAAATGGTCCTTCTTGGTGAATGAGTTTAGTTTCCTATAGTCAATGCAGACCCTCCATCCACTACTCACCCTTGTTGGAAAAATCTCTCCATCCTCATTGGTTATCACTGTGATTCCAGCCTTTTTTGGAACCACTTGGATTGGGCTCACCCATTCACTCTCAGCTATGAGATATATGATACCTGCTTTCAACAATTTCAGAAGTTCCTTCCTTACTACCTCCATGAGATTAGGATTGAGTCGCCGTTGAGGTTGACGACATGTCTTTGAATCAGATTCCAGAACAATCCTATGAGTCCCGATAAGTGGGCTAATCCCAGGAATATCAGAAAGGGTCCAACCAATGGCTTTCTTATGCTTCCTAAGGACATCTAGAAGCATCCTCTCATGATTGGCTTCAAGAGAAGAAGAAATGACAATAGGATGTGTTTGATTTTCCCTCTAGGAAGGCATACTTTAGTGCAGTAGGAAGTTCCTTCAATTCAAGATCAAGTTGGTTCAAAATTTCAGCAGAAGATTGGGACATTGGATCAAGATCAATTTCTTTTTTTAGAGGTTCAGATAGGATTGATTCCTCACATGTAGAAGTTTCAGCTACTAGATTGGATTGATCAGATTTAGGGAAGGAATTTAGAGGGGTCTCTATGAAATTGGTTTCTTGAAAGGTTTCACTGATTGTTGGACCTAAGACTTCATCATAAGAGCAATTTGAAAATGATTCAAGCCAAGGAGATAAACTTCCTTCATATGAACAAAGGAAATCAATCTCATTCTGACTTAAACATTCATCAAATATTCCTTGATGTTCCATGGATTCATTATCAATGCTTCCTATAATGTTTACTTCATGAATATCCTCATCATCCCCTATTTGTGAGCTTGCATTATAGATGTTCAGGTCTAGACTCATGTTCCCAAAGGTGATGGTCATGTTCCCATTTCGGACTCAAATAACAGAGTTGATTGTTGCAAGGAAAGGACGACCAAGGATGATTGGGGTTTGTTCCTTATTTCCTAAGTTTGGATGGTTGTCAAGGACAATGAAATCAGCAGGGTAGATGAAGTTTTCAACCTTTACCAGAACGTCCTTTAAAATCCCCTTTGGAACCCTAATGCTACGATCAGCAAGCTGAAGTGTGACAGATGTGGGTTGGAGCTCTTCTAGGCCTAACTGGCAGTACACAGCATATGGGATGAGATTGACACTAGAACCTTGGTCACACAAGGCCTTGACAACTTTGCTTTCTCCTAGTTCAACATTGATGTAAGGGAAACCTGGGTCTTTCAACTTAGGAGGAATGGTCCCTTGAATGGTGGTACTCACATTAGCAGCCAAAAGGACTTGGTTTTTATGTGAAAATTTTCTTTTAAAAGTGCACAAGTCCTTAAGGTACTTTGAGTAGGAAGGTATGGTTTGGATTGAATCGAGAAGAGGAATGTTCAACTTGACTTGTGAGAAGATTTCCCTCAATGTTTCACTCAGTTCAGGCTTGGATTTCCCCCTCATGCGTTGGGGAAATGGTGCAGGTTGTGGGGTTGTTTGTTGAAGAGTTGTTTCTTTCATATTGTTATCAGTTTCCTCAGTTTGATCTTGTGGTTCACTTGAATTCTCATCCAAGTTTGAATCTTTAGGTGGGTTCTGAATTAGTTGTCCAGGTTTCTCAATTGATTTCCCACTTCTTAAAATAGTCACAGCCTTTAGTTGTTCATGAGTTGTTTGAGCACAACTTGACTCTCCCCTTGAAGTTGAGGACGGCACCGCCTGAGTAGGCATGGGTGCCTTTCCAGTTTTGATGGTTTGAAGTTCTTGTTTTAGGGAAGAGACTTCTGAGTTCATCCTCTCCATTTGTTTGCACAGTTGTTCTAGTAGGCTTTGTGGAACAGTTTGGGTTGGTGCTTGAGTAGGTTGGTTTATCCCAGGGGGATATTTTGGAGGTGGGATGGTTTGTTGAAAATGGACCAGTGGTTGTTGGTATTGGATAGGTTGGGTTTGGAACTGGTTATGGGTTTGGTAGTTCTGATGGGGGTAAGAATTTTGTCCCTGTGGTTGGCTAGGTTGTTGGTTATCTTTCCAGAGGAAGCCTGGGTGGTCGTTGTACCTTGGATTGAAAGTGTTTTGGTATTGAGGCTTTTGAAAGTTTAGGGCATTGACTTCCGCTGGGGGTCCTCCTAGAAGAACATCCTTGATGGATGGAATGGTTGGGCAGTTGTCTGTTTTATGGTCATGTTTGTCACAAATTGTGCAAACAAGGTCTACATTTTGGATTTCATGGACTTTCATAAGGTCTATCTCTTCAACCTTCCTAGAGAGTGCTGCGAGTTTAGCCCTAAGGCTTTCCTCTTCTCTAAGTTTATGAATTCCAGTGGTTCTTTGTGGCTTTTCAGAATAAGGTGAAGTTCCCCAAGTTTGGTTTTGTTCAGCCAGACTTTCGAGATACTCGTAAGCATCATTTGGGGCCTTGTTTTTAAAGGTTCCATTACACATCATGTCAATGAACTGTTTGTTCCCCGGACCCAACCCTTCATAGAAAATTCTCACTTGTTCAGGTATGGAAAACCCATGGTGTGGAACCATGTTTAGGGTGTCTTTGAACCTCTCCCATGTTTCATAGAATGACTCTCCCTCTTTTTCAAAAAGGTTTTGGATGCTCTTTTTAAGTGCAATTGTTTTGTGATGAGGGAAGTATTTTTTGTAGAATTCTCTTTGCAGTTGGTCCCAAGAGTGTATTGATGCAGGTCTCAAGTTGTTTAGCCAATTTTTAGCTCGATCCTTTAATGAAAAAGGAAATAGCCTCATCTTAGCGGATTCTAGTTGATGTGGGGGACACATGGTTTCAACAATGTCGTTGAACTCTTTGACATGAAGGTATGGAATTTCTGACTCCATCCCATGAAAGGTTGGAAGGTGGTTTAGGACATGGGGTTTGAATATGTAGTTGGTGTCTCCTATGGAATTGTGTCTAATGCATGAGGGGGCATTGTTCCAAGATGGAGTGAGGTAGTCGTTCATGGTTTGATCAACTACATTCCCTAAGTTTGGAGCTTCTTGGTTTTGGTTTCCCATTTGATTCCCCCCAGGGTTTACAATTTGATTTTGTGGATGACCCTCCATTGGACTTGTTTCAAGTTCTGACTTTGGGGTTTCAAGAATATTTGAATCTGATTTAAACAATCCATTAGGTGCACTTGACTCCCCTATCCTAGGACTTTCCACCCTAACTAGTCTGTTTGAGAAATCGCGGGTGTAGGCGGTCATGCGCCAAAAAAAAGCGAGAAAGGGACAAGATAAGAGATCTTGGGTGAGAGAAGAAGAATGGAGGTGAGGAAAGAAGGTTTTTTTGGATATAAGGTACTTACTTGGTCCCCGGCAACGGCGCCAAAATTTGGTTCACGCCCAAATTTACCCAAGAGAAGAAGGGTAGAACGGTCCTTGTAGTGTAGCTTGGGTTGTCGACTCCACAGAGACCTAAGAAGATACCTAAGATACACAACCTAAGGTATGGATTTTTGGCTATGAAGTGGCCATCTTTGGGTTGATTTTAGATGGGTTTAAGTGAACTCTAAGATACTTAAGTGAATTCAAATTAAAAGAATGAGTTGATCCTAGGTTATCACTCGGGGTGGATTGGACGTATTTTCTTTTTAATGATTTCAATTTCTTAAATTTGAGATGGGTTCATTTAAGGAGATAAAACAACATCATCACTTACTGGTTTAATTCCTACACCCTCTAATACTAATCACCTATACACTTGAAGGATCAATGTTTTGAGCACTTCAAGGTAAAGGATCGTATTAGTACTTGAAGTGTGTGGCCTTAAATTCAACAAGGACGATGGAGTTTAAAAATCATCAAATAAAAATCCCAATTAAAGAAGTGATTATACATTAATTAGGTGACAAATAACATCCAATACAGCCCCTTCTACTCCCTTGGATCAACCCATAAGTGGGTTAGCCCTCCATTGATCCCAAGGTTTCAATGGAAGTGGAAAGTAGACTCATGAAGGAGGAAATGGAGAAGTAAAGAAAACAACAGAAATAAAACGATCACTCCACCGTTGTGTGAATAATTTCACAAGGGTTGGTGTGAATAAATTCACACCTTGATCCAACGGTATCAAAGTGATATTAAGAACAACAGAATAAGAGTAGAGGAGGAACTTTTATTAAGAAACTAAAGTTAATTGAACAACTTACATGTGAAAGACAAAATTGAGGCAACAAAAATGCAGCATAACATTACAATTGAACAAAGCATCCAAGATCCTCAACTCCTTCACCAACACTTCCTTAAATAGGTATTTTGGGAGCCTTGGGTCAAGCCTTCAACAGTACAAGTCATCCCACTTGAGTATGGTAGGCCTAGGGTGGTGGAAAGTTTGTGGAATTTGGAATTTTCCACATTTGACCCGAGGTGGCAGCCAGATTTCATCCACTGAACAGACGCGTTTGGATGACCTTCTAGATGGCCGAATCAGGGTGGGCCATAGAAGAAGAAAATGGATCTCCGGATGTCTTATAACCGCATGTAAAATGTGGGCCCATTTGGAGTTGCGGATTCCGAGATATGATCAAATTAGTGGAATGTTTTTCTGGGACGCAGAATCTGGCCCAGAATTTTATCTCTAACTTGGGCCGCCTAAATGGCCAATATAGAGGCCGAATTAGCATTAACTCCTGAAGAGTTATTTGTTCCTGTACATGTATTCTATCATCTCACGAAATTGGGGATTAATTGGTCCTGTAAGTTGGGCCCCACAGCCTAATCAGTGGTCTGATGTCCAATCTGCCTTCTCCAGAATTGCTTCCTTTCATTTCCAAATATCTCCATCATCCTCCATGAATTCTCCACTGATCCCTGAATCAAACATGTTCATATTTAAGTTTAGATAAATTTACAAAAATATCAAATTAAAATATGTATAATTCAATTCCTTAAAATCAGATGAATCATTGTGTACTTTAAATGATGTTCAAAAATGTACCACATAATAGTGCATTTTAAGAAGGTATTACAATCATAATGTGAAATGATGTTCAAAGTGTAAAATGCACTAAAATGGTGTTTATGAATAACAAAGAACATGAAAAGTATGTATATTAACAATGAATATTAGCCTCATTTAGTGGCTAATCAACTGTGTAGTAGCCATCCTCTTCAGAATCAACTGTATCTGCTCTATGGTCTCCTGGACAAGATAAGGTCCTAGTATAGCTGCCTCTCCAACCTCTAGCCAACATAAGAGTGATCAACATGGCCTACCATACAAATCATCATAAGGTGCCATCTAAATAGTTTCTTGAGAACTATTATTTTATGAAAACTCTACAATAGGTATTTTCTTCTCCCTAGAGCCTCTAAAATCTAGGACACATGATCATATCATTCCCTCCATCACTTGAATCGTATGCTCAGACTGACCATTTGTCTGGGGATGGTAAGCTATACTCAGAAGTACTTGTGTACCCAAATACCTCTATAGTCCCTGCCAGACCCGAGAAGTATAACATGCATCCATTTATGAAATAATTGATTGTGGAACTCTATGAAAACACACAATCTCCCAAATATACAAACTTCCTAGCTCTTAAACACTAAAGGTATCCTTGATCAGCAAGAATTGAGAAACCTTCATGTGTTTATCAATGAAAACCCAAAATATGTCATTCCCTCAAGGCGACTTCAGAAAACCTATCATGAATTCCATCGTGACATCATTCCACTTCCACTCGAGAATGGGTAACTACTGAAAAATCCCTGTTGGTCGCTGATGCTCCGCCTTCACCTACTGGTAGGTAGAACACCTCATCACCAAACCAGCAACATCTCTCTTCATACCTAGCCACCAATACTAATGGTGTAGATCACGATAAATCTTAGTGACACCAAGATGAACTTCCCAAACTAAGGAATGAAAGTCCTGCATTAGCTCCTCATGTATGTCTGCTGACACCCATATGCATCCGTGAAAATTAAAGATATCATCCTCGCCTATGGTCCATCAAGGAATAGGGTCCTCTCCTAACACACTATCCCATAGGACTAGGCCATCAAAATATGATAGCTGCCTCATTCTCACTCATTCAAGAAGAGTAGTGGTATCAACTACGAAAGAAATAAAGGTCTGCCCCTGTCTGTTGTGCATCTCAAAATGCATCTCAGATAACAGATACATAAGCCACCACTCACTTCTAGCCTCCTAAACTTCCTGTATTTGAGTCCTCATGCTCAATGCATCAGCCACTAATTTTCTTTTCCGATTAGTGTAGGAAAGTTCAAAATCAAAGGACTTAAGGTACTCAACCCACCTTCATTGTCTCAAATTTAGATCGTGCTAAGTGAAGATATAATTGAGACTTTTGTGATCGGTGAAAACCACAAAATACTCTCCCAGAAGATAATGTCTCCAACATTGTAAGGCATGAACAACTACAACCAACTCGAGATTGTGCATCGGGTAATTCATCTCATGTGGCCTCAACTGCTATTGACGCCAAAATGTGGGGGGGAGGAGAAGACACAGTCCCGATGAATGCCTTGCGATGCCCCTTCGCGGAGTCCCCTTTGACGTTCACAACCTACCACGGTGCAAGGAGGCGGGATGCTCCGCGAACACATTTGACATTCGCGATGCGCCGTGGAGCAAGGAGGTGGGATGCTCCACGAACACATTTGACGTTCATGACCTTCCACAGAGCAATGAAAAATCGGGCTTTGCACCGAGCGTGCACTGCTTCGCGGTGCCTCTTCCCTATAAATATTGGCATCCCCCAAGTTCAGGATGTGGACAGTCCTACCTTTCAACTTCTTAGCTCCTAAATCGCGAAGCACCCTTCTGCTCTACGAACCATGAGCTATGCGAGGTACTTCTGCTCTGTGAAGTGCCTCCCCTTTGTCTCATTTTGATCCATTATTTTGAGAGGGATTCCTTTAGTAGAGCCTAAGGGCCTTCAAAAAGGAAGGGGATCCCCAAGGGGATACAGGTCATCACGAATAGTTTATGCTTCGTGAAACACCATTCATGTACACATGATCCACATGCTAAGGTGGGGTCACTATACTTCACGAAGCACATTGCTTCACGATACCCTTATTCGTGAGTCACCTTTGCTCTGAAAGAAAGTGCTCTGTGAATGACTTTACACTTCATGAAGAACCTCCTATATGCACATATTCCCTATTATTAGGCTGGGACGTACTAATTTGCGAAGCACACCACTTCACAAGTACCCTCTACCAAGCGGAGCACCAAATCTTCACAAGGCCCCTGCCTATGAACCCCTCTACTTTGCAATTCCTTTTCCTGCGTATCCCTCCAGGTTTGCACAATGTGATTTCAAAGTCCCTTGGATGATATTTCCCATTGCGTTTCTTCACGTCATGCTTCTTCGCATAGGCACGCTAATGGATATTGCTTCTTCGCATAGCTACGCTAATGTAGACCCCCCCAATGGTTTGCTCCATAACACCCCCTAGCCACAACGTTGCCAGTACCTTCTCTTCACCAAGGTGTAGTGGGTACCGGTTATGTAATTCCTAGGGGTGGGGAGTGAACCCACCTCGTCTGAGCTGCATGACGTTAAACTGCCAAGCACCATCTTCCTCAGCACATGACGTTAAACTGTGACCTCACCCCATGCCTTGCATGCGAGGTGCCCCCACCTTGGACATTCTCTATGCCTACTGGTCCCCACAGGGGATGATATCCTCCTTATCAGAGTGGTTTTTGTCCACGGGGAAAGGGAAACCACCATGGTGTAAGCCCCTAGCTCTCTTGCCGGAGGTAGCATAGCTGCTACTCATTTCTTCTTCGGTCCCAAGACTAGGGGGAAAGGGACACTGGCCCCCTCCATTCTTCAGTACCGAATCCCTATTCCGCTAGGCTTTGTCACCATCAGACCTCCATTCTGAAGTAAGTCCTAACCTCTTCAGGTTTCTAACCATGCATAAGCTCCTATTTCCTCATTGGGATGCTCCATGCGTACGCCCCAATCCACTTCCCACGGACTCACCTTTCGTGACGTGATCGTCAGGCCTTTGTAGCCCCTTGTTTCTCACAATGAGCATGACTCACGTGGGATTAGAGTAATCATCGAACTTGACATCTTATCTACCACCATATTCTACCTAAACTACGTGGTCTTTGATCATTGCTAAGGCAGGGTACGTATGAAGCCTCCATGAGGTTCAATCCCACCACCCATGGGACCCTAGGCCCTCCTTCACGTCGGTTTGCCAACACCCACCTGAACTACGTGGTCTTTGATCATTTATAACTCAAGGTACGTAGGAAGCCTCCACAAGGTTCAAGTCCACCACCCCAGTCAATCTAACCACATTCACGTCGGTTCACCAACACCTTAGGCCGCCTTAGAGAATAAGCCCCAAATGCCCCCATGAACTATGTGGCCTTTGATCCTTGCCAAGGTAAGGTACGTTGGAAGCCTCCACGAGGTTCAAGCCCACCATCCACCTGGACCCCTGGTCCTTATTCATGTTGGTTCACCCACTCCTGCCCCATACCCGAACTACGAGGAATTTGATCCTTGCCAAGGAAGGGTACGTAAGAAGCTGCCATGAGGTTCAAGCCCAACAACCAATGGTCTCGGCCACTTCAAGTCGGTCCGCCCCCGTCCTACATGACATTAAACTGTATTCCACTTTTGATTCCCTATTCAGCGATAAACCATTGTCATTTCGTTCAGTGGTAAGCCGTTGTGATCCTATTCAGTGGTAATCCATGGACATTCTTATCCACCGGTAAGCCGTTGCGACCCCATCCAGTAGCAATCCATTGAAAGCCCTAATCGGTGGTGAGCCATCGTTAGATGAACTACGTGGACTTTGATTCCCTACCACGAGGATACGTAGGAAGCCTCTGCAACTCTCAAGCCCAAAACTATCATCATCCTCATGGCGGTTCCATCCCATTCTCCATCTACTTCATTCAACCTCTCCATCATCCATCCTGATTCTTACCCGGGACGCCACATCCCAGTGGGATCATGCCACCTCATACCCCAATCCCCTCAATAGCATTTGGGCAGCCAACCACACGTTAGCCAAGACATCAGTGTTCCCTCAAGAGGTTTCACCCATCTGATCCACTTTAGTCGGTGTGCTGATCAGTTTGATCTGTCTCCACTAGACGTTAAACTTACGACATATCCTGTGTTAAACATGGGAAGCTGAGGAAAACCTCAGATACATGCGTATGACATATAATTCCCCGCATTCAACGTGGGATGCCTCGGGCTTCCGCACCCTTGAGAATCCCTATAATAAGGGGGAGAAACCCAGACGCGCCAGTGTTCTGATGCCCAGACACCCCTGTGATGCCCAATGTTACTACTCCCCTGACCTAAGGTTGCTGCCCTGACCAGAACCCTTGGAATGCCATGACAGAAGTAGTGTAATTAACTGGTGTCCATGAAGACATGGCGCTAGGAAGAGTTTCACGAACAACGTCTTAAGTCTATGAGGGAGACCCAGACTAGGTGACGAGTTCCGATGAGGAATCCACGGAAGGAAAAACCAACATCCCATCATCCCGTTTTGATCAAGGAGAAAACATCCCTGAACAAGGAATGGATGTCGCCCGCCTTTGGAAAGAGGGAATGCGGGGTAATAGCTACGCGTCCTCACAGACGGATGCACACACCCCAGTGAAAGTATCAGTAACATAAATAGTGAACTAGAAGTGAAGGTCTTATCCTCAATATGTATATTATTAGTGCTTGGGGAATCAATGGATTGATGTTTCACCGGATCCAATTCTCTGGCGCTGGGTCCCACCATGAAAATAGTGGGCCTAACATGAAACTCACCAGAAGTTTGGGTAGTAGAACATTGGAAATCCCGTTCTATGACGTTGTCAGCGTGGATCCCTCTTACCGGTCATGGAATATGGGTTGGTGTTGGGGCATTGTTTGTCGATTCCTTTTTCCTTCGACACTGATGAGTTAATCTCCCTGCTTCTCAGGAATCAGTTTGCCGCACCAAGGATACGATCACTGCCTGACCATTGATGCAGGGGCAGGGGCAGTGCCAACATAGAAATCCCTCATGGCTTCACCTCTTCCATGATGACCTCAACATCTACAAACATGGGGAACCCACGCCCCCTCTCCTCATCCGAGGTCATCCAAAGAAGGGTGATCAATGACCTCTCGCATCGTTATGAGGAGGAGGGCATAATTCTGACCCTGGATATGGCCCGTGTAGACTTGGTGGCATCCGCGCCTCACCATCAATGCTGCCCCCGAGGGCCGCGCAGGGAGCCATTGATCCCCACCCCGACATACAACCATTTCGGGAGCCTCTCCCCTGAACGCTGTGACAACTCCCTGCCGTACGCTGACGAGGTAGGTGAAATCCAACTCAACCTGGTCAGAGTCCCATTTCAGGGGCTCCCAGTGAGGGTTCCCACCTGGCCGCATCAGATCCACCGCCTAGTATTGCTGGATGAGGAGCAGGTAGGCTATGCATCATCCGCCCCGGTTCATCCGACACGACGCCAGCGTCGGGCGCAAGCTGAGGAGGACGCATGCTAAGGGGCGTCGACTTCGGCATCTACTGTGGCCCAAGCCACCGCCGACACATATCATCAGTCCCATGCATACACTGAGTAGGGGAACTTATACACCCGAACAAGATCGAGGCCCCAACCACCCCACGGGCAGGCTGGGTTGACTCTCTTGGTCTCTAGCACAAGCAGTGGATGCCATGAGCTAACCCAAATCGATGCCACCCAATATGGAGGTCCTCCCCGTACCACTACTGTAGAGAGCGCGATCCTTCCCTACTTCGATTCTCGACATGGAGGTCCGCCACGTGCTACCCCAATTAGAATGAAGGTCTTCCCCGTGGTGGCGATACTCGGTAGGAAATCCTCTCCAGTGCCCATTACACTGGGTGTGGAGTCATTCCTGCTGCCCTGACTGCCAGTTTAGGGACATTGGCCATCCGATGTCTCTTCAATGTGGGGACCCTCCCCATGTCCTTTCAGCAGCTGGTGAAGGTCCTCCTCGCCTCGACAACCAGAGGGGAGAAGGCCAGCCTCGCCTCACTAGCACCTAGGATGGGGGTCCTGCCCATGTTCAGCTAGACCGGTACAAGGAGCCTCCTTGTACTGAGGTAACCAGGGAAAAAAAGTTTGGTGGTCCTCCCCATGCTTCTTCTAGTTCTAGCGGAGGTTTTTTTCCACTCTAGCACAATCCATGGAGGTCCTCCCCATGTCCCCTTCAACATTTGTCCTGGTGCTCCTCGTACCCCGACTTTCTCGGGTGGAAACCCTCTCTGCCCCAGCACCAGTGCGACCGAAGGACCTCGTGTCAGAAATCAGTCCTATCCTGAGGAGCCACCCAGGGGCAGGAAGGCGGATTTTGTCTCCGTAAGAAGGATTCTAGGAATGTCTTTATAGAGATCAAACTGGTCCGCTTCTCAGACTCTGAAGTAGAGTATGACTCAGCTCGGGAACCCTCCCCTCGCTCATTCGAGTCAAGGGCTGGGGAATGGACAAGGCACATCAGCCTGGTGCTCCCAGAATGTGAGGTCCATCGGATTCCCACCTCCCTCCATTGGTACATCCAGGAGGATGAAAATCTGGAGACCCCGCAGGTTACGGTCATGCAATCACCACCATCATCATCGGAAGCGCTCTCTAGGTCCACAAGAGATCACAAAGAGCTATTCTGGGGACCAATGGAGGGAGAACAACATCACGTCCTATCACCAGTATCCCTAGCCCCTAAAACAGAAACTACGGCCGTCAGCCCATCTTATTGTGACATGGCGGCCAGGTCGCTACACTCTTTGGAGGACAACCCGAGATTCGGCTGCCGGTCAACCCATTCGCCATACTCTCCACTAGCCATCCTGTCATCCCAACGGTCTACTTTAGTACCGCTGCTAGCTCCTCAGCTTCCCCCCAATGATGAGTGGGGAAATCATGTTCCAGACCCTAAATCTGAGACAAAGATCTTGTGGAACATCTTCGCAGCGGACCACTTCCCTGAGAAGTTCTAGCCCATGGCAGTGAAAATTTTTTGCGCACCAGAATCCCTTACCCCAGAAGAGTTTGAATGTTTCCGGTAGAACCTATGGACGACTCAATTCCTTCTTCTCCACCAGAGAGTGTCTTATCCCAGGATCCAAGAGCACCTTGAAGACATCGGCGAACAATGTCGTCTAGTTGATCTAGCTGCACTCCATATAGCCCAGCGCCCCAAGTCACCAGGCCGCCGTAAGGCCCTCAAAGAGAAATGCGTTCAGAGTTTTAAGATACTCTACAAGATCATCAAGGGGGCTTCCCCCCATGCACAAGTCTGTGGCTGGGGGCAGTATGCTTCCCTCCTCTTTAGTCCTATCAGGAGGCAACCCGACTTGCTAGGTGACATCAAATACATGCCCCTGGTAAGGATCACCGTCAACATGGCCGATGTAGTGGATGAGGAGGATGAGTTGGTGCTTCTTTATGGGGACTTACCCCCTGAGGGAATGCCACCACTACTAGACCCATCAGGAATGATTACTCATTAGCAGAGGAACCTACTTGGTCTCCCTACGCCCACCAAGGCACTGGTACTCAATCGGAATTCCGGTAAGGGTAAATAGCATGTCGGAGCTCCCAAACACTCCAAACCATCCGCCTTAGTGAAAAAGACGGAGGAGGATCCTGAGAAGGCCACGTTGCGCCAAAAAATTTCTGAGCAGAAGAAGTTGGTCGACGAACTCTTGGACGAACGCACTGCGGAGAGACAACCAGACTACGGAAATCCTAGGCCAGTATAGTAGGGGTAGGAACAACTACCCCTCGGAAAGCTTCCCCCTGGAAACCCTGATAATGCTACTCCTACAAACAGAGATGAAGCTGGAGATCATGACAAGAGGGTGCAGTATGTCATGTAAAACCCTCCTGAACGGTACAACAATCCAAGGAATCCACCCAGGTTCCCCCAGCTGCCCCGCAAGTCACTCCACCAATCGCTCCATGAGCCATTGAGCCTATCTACCATGTTGAAGAACCCTCCAACACGCTCGTAGTTAGGGATCCCCGTCATGATAGGGACCCCCTCCCATATGATCCAATGGCGGCACTCATAGCCCACCTTGAGGCGTTAGAAACACGACAAGTGGAAATCCCACCTGATGGCAAGCCATATCCGGCATGGGTGAATGATATGTCAACACATTTCGGTTTTGGGAATCCCACCTTCTCCACCATTAATGGGACGGGGGATCCTCCGCAGCACTTGGACCACTTCAACTCAAGGTTTGGGCCCATGTTAGGGACTCCAGCACAGTAGGAGGCTTCCATGCTCTCAAGTTTTTTTTTGACACTGGAGGGGCCGACATTCATCTGGTACAACTAGCTCCTCGTCGGATCCATAACCAGCTAGGAGGACCTTCACAGGCAATTCCTCTACCAGTTCAGCTCTACCATGTGGAAAACAAGCACCACAGACCTCTTCAAGTGCAAAGAAAGGCCTGATGAGCGTGTCACGAACTTTATCGCTTGGTGGAAAGGGCTTACATACTCCCTTGACATGCCACTAAATCAGGAGCATCTGTTAACGATGTGAATAGTAAATGTCAAGACAGAACTGGTTCCTTATCTGATCACCCAAAACTACCATAGAGGATTCTGAGGCTTCTCCAATAAGGCTTAGTGCCTGGAAGAATCCCTACAACAGGCCAGCTAGGCACGTCTGTCACCCACTGTAATTCCCATGAGAAGGACTGTCAGAGCCGAGCTCATCGCGGTTGGCAAGATATAAGCCCTCAGGAAACTACAATTGAAACCAGTGGAACCAAACTCGTAGCCTTTTAGAGGCCTTCCACCTTAGGTGCAGCCTCCGGCTCAACACCATCCTCCTTAGGATCAGCAGGTTCCCCGGTGGAATGCACCGCCACCACCCAGGTGGGACAACCAGGCTCCACATCCTCAAAAGGTGCACCCGACTCCTCATCAGGGCCAGGCTCCAAGATCCCCCTTTACAGATAGAAGAAACCAGGCCTACTCTTTCAATAAGAATCAGGTCCCCGGCTATTTCAGAAGTGCCTTGGAATAAGGGATCATGCGGTTGCCTGAGTGCAGATGACCAGAAGAGGAAAACCTCACTGGTCAACCCAACTATTGCCCCTATCATCAGATTCTAGATCACACCCTCAAGCAGTGCTATGTGTTCAAAGATAGGCTTCAAGACTAGGTCGACAACAACATAGTCAGGCTGGGCCCGGCCCTGGCACAAGTGGTGGGTATCTTCGTAAGGCCAGATAGCAGCAATGACAACGAGGGAGAATGACAGTAGGTTTCCAACCGTGGGGCTCAGAAATATGATGACTGGATGGCTCAAAAAATGGTCACCTGTGCCCATGGCATCATTTGGGAACACCTAAATTAGTCGGAGCCTTCAGAAGCGACAACCACCACTTCTGCATCATCATCCCAGCCGGTCTCTTCCTAGAAGAGAAAGCATCAGCGGCACAAGGGAAACCAATGCACCCTGCCAATGCCATCATCATCCCGCACTCTTGGTGACTTAATACCTCCAGAGATGGGGATTCCTCCTAGAATCGACCTAGTAGTGGATGAATCTTCAAGTGATAGCCAAAGGTATGCTTCGGTTAATACCGCAGAGTTGGTAAACCCCTACATGACTCCCGACAACGAGGAACTCCAGACGAACCTCCCTAACACCCCCATATGACGCCAACAACAGTGGATCCACGACCATATGGGTTGTTAGGGAATATCAATTGACACCTCCATCCAGTCCATGCTTGCCACCGAGACCAGACAGCAGCCCTAGCGCCGAACTCAGCACACGCAACCTCTTCATCCAGTGTCATCTGGCCCGCCTTCCCCACCGTTTGTGCTGCTGGATCTAGCAGAGAAACCTCAAACATGCCATGACCAGTCTCTCCCTACTATAGGCCGATCTTAGTTGTCTGGTCCTCCACTGAAACTTACTCTCCAGGCTTCGACTAGTGAACAACGAGACATGCCTAGCACCAGCCAGTCGCCAGTATAGCCGGCAGGGCCCGCCATGCCTCCTATTAGAGAGCATCTTCCTAAAAGAAGAAGTTCGCGCCTAGCATAGAAATATGATGTTCTCAAGCACCTTTTCAGTATCCTAGTAAAACTTTCTATCCTTGAGGCCCTTCGCCTGTCATCAGATATTCGTAAGGCCCTCACTGAGGCTTCAAGAAGCCCCCTCCAGTTTGAGACGGAGGTAGAAGCTATAGAAGCATTTCATTGTGAAGCGGTCAAGAACACTGAATTCCAGGCCATCATTTCGTTATCTAGAGAGGACGAAGGCTCCCCCATACAGGGGAACATCTACCCGCTATACATCACCGGCCAATTTAACGGCGTGGAGGTTGGCCTCTGTCTCATTGACACCATCTTCGGGATCAACCTTATCCCGACGCGGATGCTGTGGAATCTGGGGTTATCTGAAGATGACCTGACTCCATCCAACTTAAGGATCCATGGATACGAAATGATCGAGAAGACCCCAAGTGATAAGATATGTTTGAAGACCCAGTTCAGTGGCCTAGTTTCCAGCACTGAGTTTCTGTTTGGCTCCCAAGACACCGCATAAAATGCATTGATGGGCAGACCATCACTCCACCTACATGTGGCGGTCCCCTCGCCGTATCACTAGTTCCTGAAGTGATCCCTTAATGGTCGAGTAAGAGTACTCCAAGGTGATGCATCTTCATTCGCCTCTTGTGAAGCCCGCTACCTGGATGCTGACTATTACAAGAGAAAGGACAAACAGATTCAGGGAAGATAGGTCGAACCTATCATAGTCGCAACTGACCACTGGGCAGGTCAGGATGACTCCTATGTCTTCCCAATCCATCGAATGGAGGCCACGACCCCTAACATGGGGCAATGTTTTGTTATTTTAGGTACAAGGGGGAAGCATATTCCCAAGTCTAAGTGAGGGCGGAAGATCACCACGTACTCCTATACAAATCAGGCTCAGGTGATCCCGGAACTTCCTACCCCCATACGGTATCAGGATGTCCACCACATGGCAACGATAGTATGTCATACGTGTCTGTTTCTCTGGGCCGGAATTAACCGTATCAAGCTGACAGGACACTATTGAATTTATATCATCAAGCATGGTCCCTTTGGATGAAGACCGGATGGTATCAGATCGACTGACTTCATTGCTATGGTTTCAGCAGTACCAAAATCTCCCAATGCAGCGACCACTGCCGCCCAGGCCGGTACCAGTATCCCGTTAGAATCTGCCAACCAAGAGGAAGCTTCTCCCACATGTGATCCCTCCTTTGAAAGTAAAAAAGAGGATCTAGAGGACAATCCACCCAACTTTCAAGAGGGCTTCTCCACTATGGTCGATGAACTGGTACAGGTGAACCTTGGTAGCGAGGTAGACCCGAGACCCACATTGATCGTGATGTGTTTGCCTGGAGCTATGACCAAATGCCAGGACTAGATCATCAGGTATCCATCCACCACCTCGGTCTTTCTGCAAAACATCGCGAGTTCAAGCAGCCTTCCAGAAGGATGCACCCTTATCACGGTGACATGGTTGAGGCAGAAGTTGACAAGATCATTAGAGCCAACTTCATGAAGGAGGTCCAATACCCCAAATGGCTAGCCAACATTGTGCCAGTTAGAAATAAGAACAAACATATCAGAGTCTGTATCAACTTCCGCGATCTCAACCGGTGCTGTCCAAAGAATGATTTTCCCCTCCCTATGACAGAATTATTGATCGATGCTATGGTTGGGTTTCAGGCCCTGTCCTTCATGGACAGGTACTCTGGATATAATCAGACCAGAATGGCCCCCAGGGATGAATAATCCACAAAATTTAGTGTGCTCCAAGGTATTTTCTATTACCAGGTTATGCCATTTGTCCTGAATAATGTGGGTGCCACCTATCAGCGGTCCATGAACCGCATATTCAAGCCAGTCCTCAGGACATTGGTGGAATTCTATGTGGACGACTTGGTGGTCAAATTCCGCCAACTCCAGGACCATCTCAAGGACCTTGATAAAGTGTTCAACTTCCTCCGTTCCTGCCACCTGAAGATGAACCCGTTGATGTGTGCCTTCGAGGTCACCTTTGGGAAGTTCCTTGGCATTGTTGTCAGGTACCGGGGCATCGAGATCGACCCAGAGAAGATCAAGGCCAACAGCCAGATTCCTCCCCCAAGCAATGTTCAGAAGCTTTAGGGTTTCCAAGTCCAATTATCCTACATACGCTGATTCATTGAAAATCTGGCCGACAAGTGTAAGCTCTTTTCTCGGATCATGAAGAAAGGCTCCGCCTATTAATGGGACGAAGAGTGCCAGACCACGTTTGAGGGAATCAAGTAGTATCTGCTCCAGCCTCTGGTCCTAATGCCACCCATCTCTGGAAAACCACTAATCCTGTACGTGACTACCCTAGAATGATATGTGGGTTCCATTATCTCCCAGAATAACAATGAGGGAACTGAAAAAAAATACTCTTATACCTTAGTTTTATGCCCATCGATACGGAGACCAGATACTCTCCCATCAAAAAGAGCTACCTTGCACTTGTATTTTCTGTGAAAAAATTGCGACACTACTTACAGCACCACGAGGTATATTTGGTGTCTCAGGTAGACCCACTGAAGTACATTCTGAACCGCCCCATGTTGACTAGTTTTCAAGCATGGTGGGAAGTAATCCTACAGCAGTTTGATATCAGGTTTGTCCCTTAGAAAGCCATGAAGGGACAAACATTGCTATACTTCCTTGTCGCCCATCCGGCTCCCAAGGACCAGTCCTTGCACCTAGATTTTCTCTAAGAGGCAATCCTATTGGTAGATCATGCCATCCCATATTGGAAGATACAATTTGATGTTGCTTCCCAAAGCCCCACCGACAGGAGACTCAATGACCCCAGGCTCAACAGGGTAGGCTTGGGTATTGTCTATATTACCCCGGAGAAATCCATTCTGCCGTACTCGTTCCTGTTGTCTGCAGGCTAAACCAAAAACAAGGCGGAGTATCAGGCTCTTATCAGTGGCCTTGAGATAGCCCTCTAGATCGATGTGCCCCATTTTCATGTGAAAGGGGATTCTGAACTAGTCATCAAGAAAATCAACGGTGAATATGTCGTCAGAAAGCCATAGCTCATACCATTTTTTGAGCGCACCCTCCAGATAATGGACCAGTTTCCATCTCGACTGGAAGTTACTCATGTCCCTCGATCTCAGAATAGTTGACCTGATGCCCTGGCCGGCCTAGCTGCATAACTTGCAGAACCCAAGTAGGATGATATGATTATACACATGGCACATTGGAGAATCATTGCTCCTGTCACCCCAGATGATGATGATGGCCTACAGGTAAGCCACCTGACCACCGGAGCCTCCACATTAGAACCCCCTGGTCCCTTAGATGCAATGGTTGAGGCGACCCTCGACTGGAGATCCCCCTTTGTTGAGTATCTCCAAAATTGTTACCTCCCGGCTGATCGGGCCAAGCGTCAGCGAATCCAACATCGCGCACTACAGTTTACCCTCTAGAGTGGTCCCAGTCTTGAGAAGATCCTCTAAAAGTGTGGGTTCGATGGTGTTCTCCTCCATTGCATCCAACGAGTTGAGATTTATTAGGTCATATAGGAGGTTCATTCCTGTTCCTACGACGCCCACCAGACTGAGCCGAAGCTATCTCACCAGATTTGGAGGCTGGGGTATTTTTGTCCCTCCATGTTCCATGATTGCATCGAGTTCGCCCAGAGATGTCATGCGTTCCAGATTCAAGCTAACTTCATGCATCGGCCACAAGTGCCTCTCCACTCCCCCAAGTACTATTGGCCATTTGCGGTGTGGGGACTCGATATCGTAGGAACATATCCACCGGTGACCACTCGCCAGTGCAGATTAATCCTGACCGCTATGGATTTCATTTCCAAGTGGGAAGATGTAGTTCCTCTCAAGGAGGTCATGGACCGTTCTATCATTGACTTCGTGAGCTCCAACATTATCTACCAGTTTAGAGTCTCTCATGCCATCCTCACCGATAATGGAACCAATTTCTGATCATCTAAGTTGAAGAAGTTGTACTCCATGTACAACATCCGTTCGGACCATACCTCCTGTTACCACATGTAGGAAAATGGGAAGACCGAGGCATTCAACAAGACCCTCTCAAATTTTTTTCAGAAAATGGTTAGTCAGAACAAGAAGAGTTGGCAGGACAAGCTCCCCAACGCCCTGTGGGCCTACCAGACGACGAATCGTAATTCCACCAAGGTGACCCCATATTCCCTGGTGTATAGAGAAGAGGCCATCCTTCCCATCGAGATTCAGTTGCCTTCATTATGCACAGAGGTCTATGACTAGAAGGCTCTAGATAAGGTAGCTGAAATTCTTTGGAAGAATTGGAAGCACTTGACAAGGGTAGGCTTCACTCCCTGCACAATCTGCAAAGGCATCAGAAGAATATAGCTAGAGACTTCAACAAGAAGGTTCAACTCCGCTCTTTCCTACAAGGTGACTTGGTATTGTCCCTCCGGACACCAATGATCCCTAGCAGGAAACCACCCAAGCTGGAGTCCAAATGAGAAGGACCATACATAATCCATAGGGTTTACCCCGATGGAGCATACTTTCTGGAGACCATGGATGGTGAGCACATCACTCCTCCCACCAATGCCATGTTCCTCAAGAAATACTTTTCCTGAGCCTACATTTCCTACATGACCTTAAACTGGATGGTCCTGCATGACCTTAAACTGCATGACAGTCCAACATGACCCTAAACTATTTGGTCCAGCATGAATTTAAACTGTTTGGTCCTACATGACACTAAACTACTTCGTCCCACATGAAGTTAAACTGTTTGTTGTCCTATAAGATGTTAAAATGCATCCGTAGAACTATGTGTGGCTTGATTCCCATCCCCATGGGATATGTAGGAATGCTCAACCATATCGTCTTGATCTTTTCCTACAAACTCTTCTCTTTGACTATCCCCCTGGGTAAATTTCTCTCAGAGAATCCTTGCATGATATGGTGTAGGCTTCCATCACCCCACTCCTTCCATGATTATAATGGTCACACCATGTGCCCTCTCCCCATTCTTTTATCCTCCCACATCCTCACCGCAAGACGATAAACTGCATGGCCTTCAAGAACTATGTACTGAATGATTCTCATCCTCATGGGATATGTAGAAATGCCTGAACATTTCGTCTGTTAGACCGGACCAAACAAAAAAAATCTCCCCTCAGGTCAAGACATATGGTGTGGTGCAGGACTTTTCCTCAATTCACGTCGAGATCATATCGATTCCACCATATGTCCCATTCCCCAGAGGCATCCGCCTCTTTCACCGCCCTCCTTGACTTTAAGATGTATGGGTACAACTATGCTTCACCCACTCCTTTTATTGGGACCCCATCATCTATCCCATCCAGAAGGGCCCTCAAACGATATGGATTCTAGGCCCAAGGGCCCTCCTACAACTTCGGGCCAATGACCTTGAGGATGTTGAGCAATAAATTGATACAAATCCCATCTTGCGAATATGGTCACCAGTCGATGCTCATTTGTTGTTCCTATTCCAGGTCACTATAAGGATGTTGTGTTTCGAATATGGTCAATAGTTATCTTGTGTTATTAGGGCCACTCCAAGATGTCCCTAACATTGAGTGAAGTGGTTCATTCTTCCTTATTGTATCTCCAACCGATGAACTCCCCTCAGGCGATGCCTGCTACTAGAACCCTATATGGCAAGGAGAGATGAATCTAGCTCCTTGTTTCCCACACCGAGCACTGCTCATGTGGGCTTAGGAGCTGTGATGAGGTGGTAACCGCACAAGAGGTTATATGACTACCATTAGTCTAGACGCCCGGCCTCAAGCCCCTTGGCCTTTTCTGGCCCATTAGCCCGTTATGGCCTCTGGCCAAAGTTCTCATTCAGGGATGTACGGTGTGGTATGGGATTATGTTCTCATTCATGTTGGGTTACTCTCCTTACCGTACACCTCCAGTATATTAGGTATCTTACCCATTATCATCCTCACTGCAAGACGTTAAACTCCAAGTTGGTCGGGCCTTTCTGACCGAAGCCCAGCCTCAGGCCCCTTGGCCCTTTCCAACCGAGGCCCAGCCTCAGCCCCCTTGGCCCTTTCCGACTGAGGCCCAGCCTCAGGCCCCTTGGCCCTTTTCGAATGAGGCCCATCCTCAGGCCCCTTGGCATTTTCTGACTGAGGCCCAGCCTCAGGCCCCTTGGCCCTTTCTGACTGAGGCCCAGCCTCAGGCCCCTTAGCCCATTCCGACTGAGGCCCAGCCTCAAGCCCCTTGGACCTTTCTGTCTGAGGCCTAGCTTCAAGCCCCTTGTCCCTTTCTGGCCTCTGGCCCAAGTTCTCATTTAGTGCTGTATGGTGTGGTATGGTATTATGTCCTCATTCCCTTCGGGTTACTCGCCGTACCGTACACCTCCTATATATTGGGTATCTTACCCATTCTCTTCCTCATTGAAAGACGTTAAACCGCAAGCTGGTCGGGCCTTTCTGACCGAGGCGCAGCCTCAGGCCCCATGGCCCTTTCTTTCTGAGGCCCAGCCTCAGGAGCCTTGGACCTTTCCGACCGAGGCCTAGCCTCAGGCCCTTGGCTTTTCTATCCGAGGCCCAGCCTCAGGCCCCTTGGCCTTTTCCAGCCCCTTGGCCCTTTCTGGCCTCTGGACCAAGTTCTTATTTAGGGTTGTATAGTGTAGTATGGGACTATGTCCTCGTTCACGTCGGGTTACTCCACGTGCCGTACACCCCCCTCTTTGGGGTATCTTACCCCTATATGCATCACTTCTAGAACTACGTATGGCTTGATTCCCATCCTCATGGCATACGTAGGATCGCATGAGAATCTAATCCTCGGGGTCAGCCTCATCTTGGCCCCTTGGCCTGAATTCCCCCAAGGATAGGATCATATGGTGTGGTATGGATTTATGTTTTCATTCATGCTGGGTGTTGTAACAACCATTCCATCTACCCCCTCCTGATAGTTTTCCATCCCCTTGTGCTATACTCGCCTTCCTAATCTAGTGCTCCCAAGATGGGCCCCTCGGTCCTCTTAGATGGTTCACTAATGTGACCAAGGGTACTCTGGTTCAGCACCTAGAATGATAGATCCAACCTGGACATGCTTTCACCCATTTCTCAAGCTTTGTGTTCCCCTTCATCAAGGCTTCCACCACCTTTCACATCCTAAAGGGACCACCAAACGACATGGATGCTTGGCCCAAGGGTCCTCCTACCATTACGGGCCAACATCCTCAAGGGTTCCGAGAAACAAATTGATACAAGTCCCGTGTTGCGAATTCAGTCAGCGGTCGATGCCCATTTGTTGTTCCCATCCCAGGATAACATGATATGGATGCTGTGTTTTGAACATAGTCAACAGTTATCCTCCATAGTCACTTCAACCCCATTAAGCCCAAAATGTCAGTTACATGATTCACATCCTTCTCCACCTCATCATGTCCAGGTAGAATTCTGAAACTCTTGGTACTATTCGTCAGGGTGCATCCGCACATTAGGAAGAGAAAGTCGTGATAAGGAAATCAATATGGGCTTCACGCCAATTTCCCCTTTCCATGTATTCCACATATTACAAATACCTTACCCGCCTTTGTTTCCTACACCGAGTTTGACTCACATAAGCATAGGGATCGAGGTAAGGTATGCACTTACTTGGAATAGTCCCGCTTCTCCATGGTCCAAGTTCTAAGACCTGAAACAAAGATCTTTTCATATTGCCACTTTGCATGAGAACTACAAACAACTTGATTTATATTCTATAGGATACATAGGAACACCCAGACACCTCACCTACAGGACTAGCTTAATTGAGAGCTAGCCTCTCCCACTTTCCACCTTTCCACCTTTGCTGGCCCCATGACCTGAGGTTTCTTTCTCGGAATTGCGCGTGGTGTGGTATGGGATTATGTCCTCATTCACGTCGGGTATGCTTTATTGCACCGTGGGCATTCCCCCTTGAACCTCATCTCTAAGTCCATGCCATATGATGTTAAACTATGCTGACTAGTCCCACGTGACCTTAAACTATTATGTTTATGCTTCACGATGTTAAAGTGCATGGTTGGTCCCATCACATGACCCTAAACTGTGACAATATCGTCCCAACCACACAACAAAAAATGGTACTGCATTGTGATCTCCTCACCCAAGAGATATCATCGTTGGTATCGGTCAAACTCTATACCATTTTTCAATGCCTTTCTTTGGCTTGATTCTGGTTGCGATACTTGGATTTTCCATTCCAAGATCATTGCTTCATAAAAAAACACATCCATTCACATTGAAGGACAAACAAGATCGATTGAATACTGCTTCTTTTTGTGTATGGGCCAGACCCGCAAAACCTTATTATACTTTGCACTAGTATCCCACCGTGCCATCTTTAAGAACTATGTGAATCTTGATCCCCATTTTCATGGGGTACATAGGAACACCCTTTTACTTTGCCTTGGGCCCAGCTTAACTCTCATTTCCACTCCCTCAACCTAAACCTTCTCAGGGAACACATAGTAATCTGGGATCCGGGTCCTCATTCACGTTGGGTTTTATAATTACCCCACCATGTGTCTCCCGCATTCCTCACCATCCATGGTCCAAGCACTATGATCATAAACTAAGATCACTTTGCGTCCTTGTCAAAAGACGTTAAACTGCATGAAATATTCAAGAACTATGTGCAACTTGATTCACATCCTCATGGGATACGTAAGAACACCCAAGCGTCTTGCTTTTGGGTCCAGCCCAAGAATTATAAATCATGTTCCCCCTCAGTTTCGGCCCCCTGGCCAGACCCCTTGTGGGGAACCATGTAACTGCACATTTACCCTGAACAAGTCCATGATGCCCTGCAATAATGTTGGGAAGCAACAGTTGCCTCACCATAGAGGTCCTGTTTAAATTTATGCCTGATCCCTGGTCAAATCGATGCACACACCCAATGCGTTTCCACCACAGTGGAGTAATTTCAGGAGTACTGGACCCCATTCGAACAACCCATTACCCCACCATGCACACTTTGCGTTCCCCTTATTCGGATCCTTGTCCCTTTCCACATATGAAGAAACCCCATAATAGTATGGACGCTTGGCCTATGGATCGCCTACTGTCCTAGGATAACGTTCCGTAAGACTAATGGATGAAATTTAGAGTTAGGATCTATGTTTCGAACATGGTCATTGGTCAGCGCTCATTTGTTATCCCCATTTCAAGATAAAACATTTAGGATACTGTGTTTCGAACATGACCAACAGTTATCCTTCATTGACACGCCACCCCCATAGTGTTCGGAATCCTGGGTATCATGATTCACACCTTCCATTCCCATCTGTTTGGTTTGATTCCAGCGCCCATGGCGTTACCCCATTTGTGCACAAGAGCACACTGGGAAAATGGAAATTTGGCTGTTCGGAGAGCTTCATTCTCCAGTCAGGTCTCTCACATTTCCTCCCGGAAGTCCGGACCAGTTGTTCAAACCCCAGATTCCCGAAGCTTGGTTTTTACTCCTACATTTGGATGGGGTGATAAGGTGGTCATCCCTTTTTTCTCACATCGGGCCCAACCCATGTGATCTTAGGGAATGATCATTGGACGCTCAGTGAATATCACAAGAATGCAATAAACCAATGTAAACAATGAAACTCATGAATGATATGGCATCAAACAATCAAATCATGAAAGTAAGTTTGAGGGTTTGTCATCATTACAGTACTCGAGGGTCGACTCTCCCCATGGATGGGTTGACTTCATCAAAAGAGTGTAGTAGCTCTTCCACCCTATGGCTGGTGGCATCCAGGAGTTGCTGCTGCCTGTTTAGCTCCCGCTCCTCTTAGGCAGCGAGGGGGCACAATTCATTGGCCGTAATTTGGGCCCGCTCCACATCGATCTGGATGGAAGTCATCTCCTCAGAGTCTTCTTTCATTCCTTCTTCGTCCTCTACCAGCTGGGTCTTTAATCACAATATTAGCTCAGATTACACATTGAGGGAGGTCGAGTGCTTGTTCGCCCGACTCTGCAGCCCTAGGACCTCATCTCCATCCTCCTGAAGCCTCTTGATGTTTACCACCTTCCTCCACTGCCAGCCCACACCAAGGCCATGGTTATACTCCTGAATCTTTTCAAACATAAGATTTTTGATGAGCATGTGAGGATGCTGGGCATCCACTCCCCCAACACACAGTTCGAGCAGTCGCGAGAGAAGTCTGTCCATCTCATCCATCCATAGTGTTTGGGGGGTGTCATTAATGATGCATGTGATCAGATTCCATGATTGGCGATGATCTATCTTGCTATCCTCTTTGTCAGAGGCCGTGTAGTCCCTGTCAGCATGATTGGTAGGCTCATACGTGGGGAACGCCCCTAGGAAGTCTTCAGCAGGGTCCATGTCCAGTATTTGATCGGGTGTGGCGGGACTTGGGCCGTCCGACTGGTCCTCATCGTCGGACCCCTCCTCAAAAATATTAGGCTCAGCCTCTCTGACGGTCCCTCTGGTGATCCGGAGCACCACAGTTAGGACGGTTTGGACCTACGGCTACACGACCATTGGCATTCCTCTAGGATGGATGCCGCCAGAAGCCCCGACCAACCTCACCAAGGCGGCCCATTCCATTTGAAGAACTGTACACCCAAAAAAAGGAGGGGGAACATGAATGTCAGTTGGAATGGTCAGGGGATGGCAGTCATGAAATTGGTGGAAGGGACTTACATAGATCAAATTCCTGATATCGATCTGGGGTTGATGTCGTTGGGACCCCGAAGTGTGGCCCCCCATATATGATTGGAAGGTCTGAAAGCTCCGGAGGGGTCGCCTTAGGTATACAATCCCCACTATAGGTAGAAATAGATGCAGCGGTACGCGTAGATCCCAAGGGACTTGCATCTGCGTCCACCACGGGATGAGAATGAGTTCTGTATATAAGACTCTTCTATGTGGTTCAGATGTTAGCAAGGAGTCAAGAATGACCTCAAAGCAAGTCTTGGAGAAGGGGGTTTCAGATTGTTACCTCAAGGGCCTCTACGAACTCTTCAAGATCTGAGTCTTGATCTCCAACTTCACACTCCTCCAATGGGCTCCCTCTCCTGGCCTCGTCTCCCCAGGAGGACTCTTCTGATTCTTCCGGCAAAGGGAAGTGATCTCTCAAATCAGCGACTGCCAACTACGGGGGAGTAGTGCGATAGAGAAACACCTTGACTCGATCTGTCATTGGATGAGGATCACCCTGGGAGTGCACAAAGTCCTCCATCTTAGTTAGATATTGTTCCCCTTCAGATTGGGACACCAAAAAGCTGGCCCTAATGGGGCTTATTCCCAGAAAATCTATCTCGAGACGGTTTAGGTGCTGCCACAACTCAGCAGGGCCGAGGAATTTCTTGTTGACATATCAGATGTCTTAGGCCTCTAGGAAGATATCATTATCTGGCATGTCTATATGGAACAACCGCTTCCCCAGAGCCTGGGTGGGGATCCTGTGGAATCCTCTAGGCAGTCTCCCCTCTGGATAACTCAGCTCTTCTAGAATCACCGGGTCAGCTACCGCTACCGGATCCACTACCATTTCTTCCTCCTCAACTAGTACGGGACTCGATGGCCTGGTATCCCCATCAATGAGGGATGCCCTTTCTGCCTTCTGGCCCCATCCCTGAGGTTGGGGAAGCTCACCATCACCGACTCGAATGGTTGGTTGCTTCAGCATCTCCCCCAGGTAGGCCGCCTCCCAGCTCTGGGCATATTCCTTTACCAACTCGAGGATGGCCGTCAGCGGAGGCAACTCGTTCCTCATTTTCCCATCTTCCCACGTGAACATGAGACACATAAACCTCATCACACATGTGTGTTCTTCATGAAGCACCTCCAGATAGACTTGTGGGGTCGGCCACTGCATATAGAGAAATTTCCTTGCAAACCAGTGTGGGGTATACGACTCGCATAAGGGCTCGTGGTCTACCCTCAGCACCAGGAATAAACCTCGAAAGGCCAGGAGATAGGCCCGGTGCTCTTCCATCCCCGTCCGTTATCAGTGAATACTATTGTCGGTAATAGAAAAGTGGAAATTGAATTCCTCCACCCTCCCCACCCAGTTCAGAACCGAAGGTGCAGTCATCTTGGCCAAAAAGTTCCCTACGAAATTCTGGATCGATGGGAAGATGTTCGATCTCAGAGGAGAGATAGGGTTCAGGTATTCGTAAACCCCCTGATATGTGCCACTATCCACCCGTACAAAAGGTTGAATGGCCCATATACCCTCTGCGTCCTTTTTTACTCATTGATATTCCACAAAACCTTATACAGTTTGGCGAGCATCGTAATTCCTAGGTTGACCCGCCCTCCCATCTCCAATGTGGATTCCATGAAAAATGTGCTCGGGCATACTCCCATGTTGGTATCCCTCACTGGAAGGATGAAACCACAAATAAGAGCCGTGATGAATGCTGCCAGCCTGACTATTGGTTGTTGCTCGGTGCTGATGCTGAATCCCCACGTCTTCCACTGGCTGTTCTCCAAAAGCCTCCAGTACGAGTTCTCCTTACTCCGACCCCCTGAGGGAAGGTCTGAGGCCTTTCCAGAAACTGCCTGTTTTCTAGGAAGTTCAAGAATTGTTTGAACCACCACTTTAAGTGGACGTCCCTTACTGTTTCCTTGTCCTCCCTGGGCACAAGCTCCATCAACGCCATCGCTAGCCGTGGAATCTGTTCTAGATCCTCCCACTCACTCATGACGGGGAGGAATTCGTCGTACATCACCACCAGTATCAGGACCCCTGAGATCTGGTGGACATCCCACAAGATGATACCAACCTCCCCATGGTGTAAGTGGAAGGTATTGGTCCTCGATGACCATCTTTTCAATAGCTCTAGCATCAACTATTTCGGTTGATATATGTGGAATGGAGAGGCCCAAGACACCTCATAAAAACCTACTCTCCTCAGCTCCGCCCCAAACTCCTAACACAAGGCGCCTACCCAGTAGGCCTAGGACTAATCGTCGGTGAAGTTGCCGCCCTGGCGCAGGTCCCATTCCTCGAACCACCCCTTTCTCGGGTTCCTCAAAGCTATCGTCAAAATCATCTGGTACAGAGGGGGATATGTCTCTGGCTATAATACCTTCCCATCGACATTATTCAGGTGGTTGTATAAGAAATAAGCGATGATGGGTGTGAAATCCTCCTAGGCATGTCCGTCAGCCACCCTAAACCATCGGCGTTGGCACGTCGTGCACTTGAACCGGTAAGCCGGTTCGTCCCAACTTCTTTCTGGGATAAAGACATCATCCGTCATCCCAAATCCATACAAAGGAAACCTCTTACACAACGGATAGTTCTTCGGGATCTCTGATAGCAGCTTCACAAGCGAATCATGGTTAGAGTGGCTCCGTACCAACTCCCCCAGACCCAGACTGTTCCCCATCTCGTCCCTCCGGGCGGCATCTGCAAGGACCCCCCGGGTAGCTTTTTGACAAGCCATTTAGTTTTGAAATTGGGGATCTTTTCATGTTGGTTCGTGAAGATAGTTCATGGAGGACATTCACAGAGAACTTTAGTGAAGCCTATTCATGGAGCCCTGCCTCATCCTTCAGGCACAGAGTTGCGAAGCGTTGAGATGCAAAGTCAAAGACTCGCTGAAGTGCCGCGAAGCAGAAGGTCTTATTCACAGAGTGCAATTATGGAGTACACAGGGATTCACGAATCGAGAGCACTAAATTCCAAAATCATGGAGAGGAGAAAAGAAAAAAGAGAGTTTAGGTCCCCTATTTATAGGCGAGGGACCCCCAGAGCTTCGCGTTGTGTTTCGACCGAAGTGAGCTTCACGGTGCGTCCAGCCGGAGATTCTCTTTCTGGCTTGGCGAGCCCTCTTCACGAGATAGCTTTGCGAATGACCGAGGATTTTGGCGATCTAACCTTAGACTTTGACCCTTGATCTCTCCGCGGCTCCAAGTCTGAGGGGGGGGGGGCATTTTTTGATTCCAAAATGTGGGGAGGAGAAGAAGACACAGACCCAATGGATGCCTCATGAAGCCCCTTCACAGAGTCCCCTTTGACATTCGCAACCCGCTGCGGATAAAGGAGGAGGGACGCTCCACGAACACATTTAATGTTCGAAAAGCACCACAGAGCAAGGAGGTGGGATGCTCTGTGAACTCATTTGATGTTTGCGACCTGCCATGGGGCAACGAAAAATCAGGCTTCGTGCTGAGCGCGCACTGCTTCGCGACACCTCTCCCCTATAAATACCGGCCTCCCCCCAAGTCCATGAGGTAGACAATCCAACCTTTCAACTTCCAAGATCCCGAATCATGAAGCACCCTTCTGCTCTGCGAACCATGAGTTATGTGAGGTACTTCTGATCTGCGAAGTGTAGAGACCCGAAGCCTAACGTACCTTGACATTACATTACTTTTGCGGAATACTTAGTACATAACAAAACACACACACAAGGACCGTAATAGTTTAGTGTCTTTGGAAACTCGGAGTATAATCTTCTAATCGTGGTGAAAGATCTTCAATATCTCCCATAAAGATCTTCTTTTTTTTCTACCTAAAACCTTTCTTTATATCCTAGGGAAAAGAAAACATAAAAGGGTGATCTCAAATGCTCAGTAAGGGTAAACAAAAGAAATATCAATCACATAATTTTCATAAGAACATAACATTTTTGGAAATATTAACCTGCAAAAGAGAGCATAATTTCATAACATGGGATAAATCATAGTAGTGAAATGAAATCATAACTTAAAACATTAATCATTGTGGTATACACACATAATCATAGAGAATCATTTCTTGTTAGTCAAGACTCATTGCCAAGACTATCTTAGTGGACAAAGTCCCTTTCTGAATCGAGTAACCCTCGTTTCAGTCCTGTTTCACTGAACCGGTATAACCTACCATTCCAGCCATGTCTATCTCATGAGATATAAAATCTTTACCCAATGCATTGGAGGGAGATATAGGTCCCACCCATCTCATAATGATACCATTCTTATGTGTGCCACAAAATCATAAATCATACATCATTGCATAACCCATGTAATAAAATGGGATTCTTAAACATCATGTCATCATAATCCATAAACAATTGATATCATAAGAAAATTGATACCATTTAAATCATAGAGAAATTTTACTTGAAATATACATATCAAATAATGTCATCTTAGATGGAAAATAGTTTTGAGAAAAACACTTGAAATTAATTCTTGAGGAAAATATCCTTTCTTCTTTAAAGTCATTTTCTTTTCACAAAATTCCATGCAATTTTAAAAGATAAGGGTTTTGTTGAAAATAATCATGAAATCTTGTAGAGGAACTTCTTGAAAATGAGGTGTTATGAAACCGTAAAAATCCTTTCAAGCCGTATAAGTTAAAAATAACATTCTCCTCGTACTTTTGTCGGAAAATTCAAAAAGTACCTTATATGGTAACCAAAGGAAAGATTCCATTCATACAATGTGGTAAAAAGTCAATAAAGGGTAAAAATGACTTTAAACATTCATAGAAGAATTGTAAACATTTTATAAAAACATTTTTAGAAAACATGGTCATGGATGATAAACGTAACCCCAGTAAATACTTATGTATAAGCAATCTCGGATAAAAATGAGATTGAAAATTTATCCCTTACCTTAGGTCCGACTTGCTTTGTATGTGTCCGAAACTCCTGTATAATGATTTAAATCATGTTATTGACTTATTCCAGAATCATATTCATTGTTATGATATCATATATGGTTCCTTATGAATTTATATTATCCGTTCTCTTGTAAATTCCATGTTAAAGAAGCGTTTTGGGTAAAATCGTTTCATTTATCGTAGGTGTTTTGACTTGTTGTTCTTGACATTATTATTACTTATATCATGATTTACTTACTTATAGAATATAAAACATGATTTATATATCATATATATTCAGTATATATATATATATAATAGATAGATAAATGAAATGAAAAACACCGTTCATGGAGACGGTAGTCCGTACGTACGCATGAACGCTGTTTTCCTTTCCTTATTGTCTTGAATGGAAGTAAGTAGATGACATACATATATATATATACATGAATCTAGTAGCTTTATAATGTCATATATTTCATTATTATTTCTTATATATACTTTATAATCATTCTTAAATGGTTAACATGGAGAATGAATCTCATCGCGTCGTGGAGACGGTAGTCCGTACGTACGCACGAGCGATGATATCGTTCCCATGGTCGTGGAATTGTGTTGAAGTGTATGTATACTATTTCAGTATCAATAAAACTTTATAATTATCATATATAGTTACTCATTACACCTTTATACCCATCCAATTAATGTGGTGGCGGAAAATAGATTACACCACGGCGTGGAGACTGTATTCCGTACGTACGCACGCGCGGTGATTTCCTTTTTCCGTAGGATGGATAGAAGGTTAATTAGAGTTGTTTAATATTTATAATAACATATCAGTATATAATAAATACTTATGTTATTACTTTATCATGAAACAAATAAAGAAGAAGAAGTTGAAGAAGAAAGAAATTGAAAAAGATCGGTAATGGATATTACCTCTTTTTGAGGCGCCTTTTCTTAGCCTCCACTTAAAGAACTAAGGATGGTCTTTGAAGAATACCAGGACCTCTATGATGATACTAGGGAAGTGGAGAAGGGATTTTGGAAGGGTTTGGCCGAGTTTGAGTGCTCAAATTGGTGTGAGGAGGAGGGGGAGGAGGTGCCCTTTTATAAGGGAGGAGTGGGGCACCTTAGGAATATCTCAAAATATTATTTTATATTAAAGTCAAAATCGGTTTATAATGGTTCCAAAGGGTCTTATTTCGAATCTAAAGTGGGGATGGGTCGAAATCCTATCATCCAATAGGATTTAGACAAGTTTAGGGTATTATTTTAACCTTATCAATTATATTTAACTCTAAGTTAAATAATTTAACTTTTACCGTGTCTTTTTGTTTTCTTACACTATATGGTTAATACACTTACTATAACATTCCAAACGAACCCCAAATTATTTATTATTAATATATATATCCTTATCTAAGTCATTTGGCCGAACCTTATATTTTTAGGAATAAAATAACAATTAATAATATAATATTTTATTTAAAAACTATTTTGTGTCAATTTTGAAACTATTTGATTTATGATTTTTGTGAAAGTCATAACAGAATTATATGTTCGATCCAAGTTGATTAAATCAACCCTAATATATCATAGTAACCTAGAAAATTAGTGGAATTCATAAAAAGTCTCAAATTACATTTATTTTGGTGTTTATAACATCAATTATGTCAATATTTCATTAATAAGATAATTACTGCATCATCTTTGTGTCATAAATAAATTAAATTATTTGATGTCTAAAAATTACAAATAAAATACCATCATGTAGGAAATCCTTTTAGCTTTCTAATGAATATTTACAATAGAATTTATCTTATGTACAACCCTATATTAAAAATGTTTTAGTAAATATACTTTGATTTTAACTCTTTTAACTCTTCTTTGAATTAAATAATAATAAATGTCCTAATCTAATCCAAGCGGGCCTAAATGATAATATTTTACACTTAAGGTTGTTTTTGGTCGAGATAAACTTGTCCAATAGAATTAGGACATGTGTTAGGGTAATATCAATATCATTCTTACCCTTAATTACCCTATTTACTTTTAACCGTGGTAAATAAAAGTAAAAAGTTACTATTCACCAAAAATTATTTTCATCTCATTGAACCACATTTTACTTACATACATCAACCGTGTCTCTCGGATTTTTGAAATTCCATTCACAGAAGCGGTAAAATTATGTTTTATGAAAAATTCAGTTTTTAACTACCACTTAGTAGTTTCATTATTCATCAAAAATTGATGTTTTTCAGAAAAATGCCAAAAATTCATCCTAAAATATATTTTATATTCCAAATTCAAAAATGAAGTCTATTTTACCAAATTCATAACATAGAAGTTGCATTAATTAATTTTATAATTAAATCCCGCTGTTAAAACAAATAGCGTGTTTTTAAGAAATAATATCTATCAAAAGATTGACACTTGATTATGTCTGGTTTAAATGTGAAATTATATTCAATGACCAACATTGTATTAAATCGTAAAAATATATTCTAAATATACTTTAAAACCACTCAAATTAATAATTTATCACTATTAATTATTTCGATTAAAAAGTTGTTTTTAATTATAATTTAGTAATTTTCACTATTCATCAGAATATGAAAGTTATCCGAAAAGTACCAAAATTTCACCTTAGGCTAAATTCGATACTCCGAATCCAAAAATGAAGTCCATTTTGAGAGCTAAAATTTCTAAAATTTAAAAAGTGGTTATTACTATTCATAACGGCTTGTTTTAATAATATTTTAATAGCATATCATTGTTTCGTGAAACTGAGTATTGCGTACTACACACGCTATCGAGGAAGGTTGCGATTGCGTGTAATGAAAGGCAAGTCAAAGATGCGTGTTGTGCAAGCTCCTTTTGGTGTAGCGTACAACACAAGACATTAAAAAAATTAAAAAGAATATTTTTCATAAAATCTCGGGCTGTTACATTCTACCCCCCTTAAAATGAATTTCGCCCTCGAAATTCGTCAGGGTTATAAATGGTTTACTATTCGAAAGTTTATTTAATAGAAACCCACATCGTAAAAAGGAATATCAAAACCAATCTTTAAAAACAAAAATATGAAACGTAACGGTTACCCAAATAAACTAATCACTGGGTTTCCACATAGGTGAAAATATGGATGTGGAAGAGAAATCTAACCATCATGTTCTGATGGAGAGTGGTAGAGAACATGGCTATGGAAAAGCCAGCAATCACAAAGCCATAAATTTGTGACGATCTAAGGTACCATCTGATTCATTAGATATAAGATCACTAGGACAACATTTTTGGTTTTCAAGATCGTTTTCCTAAAGTTAAAGAATTTGAATTAGAATAAATACTTACTTTATGTTGGTACAACATCACTGTTGTTCGTGCCTTTAACAATTTCAACTTCATCTCTTAAATAAATGAAGTTGAATTTGTTATTCGTGAAGTGTTAGCAGATCATGTGATAGAATGACGGGTCATTCCATCTGTCTCAAAAGGTTAGCAAAATTTATATACATAAGTCGATCTATAGTGAGATTAATCATATATGGTTCCTAAAATGGACTTATACTTTATATATCATACTGCTTAATATAATAAAACTAGTTTCTACTAAATAGGGACTTCCTGTAGGCCAGTGGTAGGCGATAAAGGCCAGTCGCACTTCGGTTGTGGGTTCGATTCCCACAGCCTTGTCCGACGCGATGGGTTGTCGCCCGTTCTGCAGGTTGTCCTTTTTCTAAAACTATATTACTATAACATCCTATCGAAAAAAACTTCTATCCTTAAACAATACTAACTTATGTCCAACATAATCCATTCCAATCTTTAGGCTTATCCATAATACTGCAGTCCACTCTCATAACATAGTGAAAACGATTACCAGAGATTTAACACCATCGTCGATCCCCATATATCATAAGATATGTTTTTTTTGGTCACATTCCAAACATTCAAAGTCCTTAATCATGTATTCTCTTGAATACCTTAGTGAAAACACGAATGCAGTTAAAAGTTAACACTTTCCACATACCAAAATACTCAAAAATCTATATACTCAAATCATGATATCACTTAGTCCTTATATCAATCATGAGCTCATGAATACTGTTAAACATTTAATTTTCTCCTTATCCCTTCATTATGCGCATATCATCTACATTCCAAAAATATCTGAATAACCTTTCATGGATACTGGTAACATTAATAAAACACTTTTAAAACTCAAGGAAAGACAACAATGTAACAATCCTTAGATGTCTCTTTATTCCACAATACCATGAGATTTCTTATACAACATTACACATGATAAACATGTAATCATTTCACTACATTCTTAAACCATTAACCGAGCTTCAACAATTCTTTCATCTCACATATCATTTGTAGTCTCTTCATCATCATCCACATAAATACTACCCATACGACCATACTGATTCTCTTCATGAGTCTTTCCCTTAGGACATTGGTTTGCATAATGCCCATACATTCCACATTTAAAACACTTAACAATTTTTGATGTCGTAGCAATACCATTATCCTCATCCATGGTGTTAACTGAACCTTTTCCTTTGCACTTACTTGCTTTGTGTCCTTCTTTTCCACACCCAAAGCATCTTCCAGTTCCTTTGAAACATTCTCCTTGATGCCTCTTCCCACATGATTTACATAGGGGAAATTGAACTTTCTTTCCTCTATGATCATCATGAAACTCCATCTTTCTCTTATTAGCCGAGTCAAGAAACTTACCAAATTTTACTTTATTGATCATATGATGAGATTGCTGATTCGGAATAATAATGATGTTTGGACTTCCAAATCCCATTTCATTATGAAGAATATCATTCCATATACCATCATATCCTCCATTATCGTTAATCATCTTGTTTCCAGCCATTTTCTAAAACCCAAAAAGAATAGTGTTAGAGGAAAAAAACATAATAAAGGGAGAGTAACTTCAATATCTAACATCTTAGGTTTAATCTAATATCATTACCATAGTTCTAGGACTATATCCTATACGTATACTTATCCTTAGGGACATCCCTAGACATACCTTAGAAATATCTCTAGGGATCTCACTAACATTTTCGCATCCTAGTTTCCAAAGGTTGACTAAACCTTTCCTCTGATACCAACTGTAGAGACCCGAAGCCTGACGTACATTGACATTACATTACTTTTGCGGAATACTTAGTACATAACAAAACACACACACAAGGACCGTAATAGTTTAGTGTCTTTGGAAACTCGGAGTATAATCTTCTAATTGTGGTGAAAGATCTTCAATATCTCCCATAAAGATCTTCTTTTTTTTCTACCTAAAACCTTTATTTATATCCTGGGGAAAAGAAAACATAAAAGGGTGAGCTCAAATGCTCAGTAAGGGTAAACAAAAGAAATATCAATCACATAATTTTCATAAGAACATAACATTTTTGGAAATATTAACCTGCAAAAGAGAGCATAATTTCATAACATGGGATAAATCATAGTAGTGAAATGAAATCATAACTTAAAACATTAATCATTGTGGCATACACACATAATCATAGAGAATCATTTCTTGTTAGTCAAGACTCATTGACAAGACTATCTTAGTGGACAAAGTCCCTTTCTGAATCGAGTAACCCTCGTTTCAGTCCTGTTTCACTGAACCGGTATAACCTACCATTCCAGCCATGTCTATCTCATGAGATATAAAATCTTTACCCAATGCATTGGAGGGAGATATAGGTCCCACCCATCTCATAATGATACCATTCTTATGTGTGCCACAAAATCATAAATCATACATCATTGCATAACCCATGTAATAAAATTGGATTCTTAAACATCATTTCATCATAATCCATAAACAATTGATATCATAAGAAAATTGATACCATTTAAATCATAGAGAAATTTTACTTGAAACATACATATCAAATAATTTCATCTTAGATGGAAAATAGTTTTGAGAAAAACACTTGAAATGAATTCTTGAGGAAAATATGCTTTCTTCTTTAAAATCATTTTCTTTTCACAAAATTCCATGCAATTTTAAAAGATAAGGGTTTTGTTGAAAATAATCATGCAATATTGTAGAGTAACTTCTTGAAAATGAGGTGTTATGAAACCGTAAAAATCCTTTCAAGCCGTATAAGTTAAAAATAACATTCTCCTCGTACTTTTGTCGGAAAAGTCAAAAAGTACCTTATATGGTAACCAAAGGAAAGATTCCATTCATACAATGTGGTAAAAAGTCAATAAAGAGTAAAAATGACTTTAAAAATTAATGGAATAATTGTAAACATTTTATAAAAACATTTTTAGAAAACATGGTCATGGATGATAAACGTAACCCCAGTAAATACTTACGTATAAGCAATCTCGGATAAAAATGAGATTGAAAATTTATCCCTTACCTTAGGTCCGACTTGCTTTGTATGTGTCCGAAACTCCTGTATAATGATTTAAATCATGTTATTGACTTATTCCAGAATCATATTCATTGTTATGATATCATATATGGTTCCTTATGAATTTATATTATCCATTCTCTTGTAAATTCCATGTTAAAGAAGCGTTTTGGGTAAAATCGTTTCATTTATCGTAGGTGTTTTGACTTGTTGTTCTTGACATTATTATTACTTATATCATGATTTACTTACTTCCAGAATATAAAACATGATTTATATATCATATATATTCAGTATATATATATATATAATAGATAGATAAATGAAATGAAAAACACCATTCATGGAGACGGTAGTCCGTACGTACGCATGAACGCTGTTTTCCTTTCCTTATTGTCTTGAATGGAAGTAAGTAGATGACATAGATATATATATATACATGAATCTAGTAGATTTATAATGTCATATATTTCATTATTATTTCTTATATATACTTTATAATCATTCTTAAATGGTTAACATGGAGAATGAATCTCATCGCGTCGTGGAGACGGTAGTCCGTACGTACGCACGAGCGATGATATCGTTCCCATGGTCGTGGAATTGTGTTGAAGTGTATGTATACTATTTCAGTATCAATATCACTTTATAATAATCATATATAGTTACTCATTACACCTTTATACCCATCCAATTAATGTGGTGGCGGAAAATAGATTACACCACGGCGTGGAGACGGTATTCTGTACGTACGCACACGCGGTGATTTCCTTTTTCCGTAGGATGGATAGAAGGTTAATTAGAGTTGTTTCATATTTATAATAACATATCAGTATATAATAAATACTTATGTTATTACTTTATCGTGAAACAACTAAAGAAGAAGAAGTTGAAGAAGAAAGAAATTGAAAAAGATCGGTAATGGATATTACCTCTTTTTGACGCGCCTTTTCTTAGCCTCCACTTAAAGAACTAAGGATGGTCTTTGAAGAATAACAGGACCTCTATGATGATACTAGGGAAGTGGAGAAGGTATTTTGGCAGGGGTTGGCCGAGCTTGAGTGCTCAAATTGGTGTGAGGAGGAGGGGGAGGAGGTGCCCTTTTATAAGGGAGGAGAGGGGCACCTTAGGAATATCTCAAAATATTATTTTATATTAAAGTCAAAATCGGTTTATAATGGTTCCAAAGGGTCTTATTTCGAAGCTAAAGTGGGGATGGGTCGAAATACTATCATCAAATAGGATTTAGACAAGTTTAGGGTATTATTTTAACCTTATCAATTAGATTTAACTCTAAGGTAAATAATTTAACTTTTACCGTGTCTTTTTGTTTTCTTACACTATATAGTTAATACACTTACTATAACATGCGAAACGAACCCCAAATTATTTATTATTAATATATAAATCCTTATCTAAGTCATTTGGCTGAACCTTAGATTTTTAGGAATAAAATAACAATTAATAATATAATATTTGATTTAAAAACTATTTTGTGTCAATTTTGACACTATTTGATTTATGATTTTTTTGAAAGTCATAACAGAATTATATGTTCGAACCAAGTTGATTAAATAAACACTAATATATCATAGTAACCTAGAAAATTAGTGTAATTCATAAAAAGTCTCAAATTACATTTATTTTGGTGTTTATAACATCAATTATGTCAATATTTCATTAATAAGATAATTACTGCATCATCTTTGTGTCATAAATAAATTAAATTATTTGATGTCTAAAAATTAAAAATAAAATACCATCATGTAGGAAATCTTTTTATCTTTCTAATGAATATTTACAATCGAATTTATCTTACGTACAACCTTATATTAAAAATGTTTTAGTAAATATACTTTGATTTTAACTCTTTTAACTCTTCTTTGAATTAAATAATAATAAATGTCCTAATCTAATCCAAGTGGGCGTAAATGATAATATTTTACACTTAAGATTGTTTTTGGTCGAGATAAACTTGTCCAATAGAATTAGGACATGTGTTAGGGTAATATCAATATCATTCTTACCCTTAATTACCCTATTTACTTTTAACCGTGGTAAATAAAAGTAAAAAGTTACTATTCACCAAAAATTATTTTCATCTCATTGAACCACATTTTACTTACAGACATCAACCGTGTCTCTCGGATTTTTGAAATTACATTCACAGAAGTGGTGAAATTAAGTTTTATGAAAAATTCAGTTTTTAACTACCACTTAGTAGTTTCACTATTCATCAAAAATTGATGTTTTTCAGAAAAATGCCAAAATTTCATCCTAAGCTATATTTCATATTCCGAATTCAAAAATGAAGTCTATTTTACCAAATTCATAACATAGAAGTTGAATTAATTAATTTTATAATTAAATCCCTCTGTTAAAACAAATAGCGTGTTTTTAAGAAACAATATCTATCAAAAGATTGACACTTGATTATGTCTGGTTTAAATGTGAAATTACATTCAATGAACAACATTGTATTAAATTGTAAAAATATATTCGAAATATACTTTAAAACCACTCAAATTAATAATTTATCACTATTAATTATTTCGATTAATAAAGTTGTTTTTAATTATAATCTAGTAATTTTCACTATTCATCAGAATATGAAAGTTATCCGAAAAGTACCAAAATTTCACCTTAGGCTAAATTCGATACTCCGAATCCAAAAATGAAGTCCATTTTGAGAGCTAAAATTTCTAAAATTTAAAAAGTGGTTATTACTATTCATAACGACTAGTTTTAATAATATTTTAATAGCATATCGTTGTTTCGTGAAACTGAGTATTGCGTACTACACACGCTATCCAGGAAGGTTGCGATTGCGTGTAATGCAAGGCAATTTATAGATGCGTGTTGTGCAAGCTCCTTTTGGTGTAGCGTACAACACAAGACATTAATAAAATTAAAAAGAATATTTTTCATAAAATCTCGGGCTGTTACACGAAGTGCCTCCCCTATGTCTCGTTTTGATCCCCTATTTCAAGAGGGATGCCTTTCGTGAAGCCTAAGGGCCTCCACGAAGGAAGGGGATCCCCAAGGGGACCTAGTTCATTGCGGAGTATTTATGATTCTCAAAACACCCTTCATGTACACATGATCTACACGCTAAGGCGGGGTCACTATACTTCGCGAAGAACATTGCTTCACGATACCCTACTTCGCGAGGAACCTTTGGTGAGCAAGGGAGTGCTCCACAAATTCTTTTACACTTCATGAAGCACCTCCTATATGAAACTCTACCCTATGCTTAGGCTGGGGTGTACTAATTCGTGAATCACACCCCTTTGCAAGTACCCTCTACTAAGTAGAGCACCAAATCTTCACAAGGCCCCTACCTAAGAACCCCTCTGCTTTGCAATTAGTTTTCCCGTGAATCCCTCTAGGTTTGCACAATTTTATTTCAAAGTCTCTTGGATAATACTGCCCGTTGCATTGCTTCACCTCATGCTTCTTCTCATAGGCACGCTAATGGCTATTGCTTCTTCGCATAGCCACACTAACGTGGACCCACCAATGGTTCTCTCCATAACACCCCCTAGCCATAGTGTTGTCGATCCCTTACCTTCACTAAGGTGTTGCGGGTACTGGTTATGTAAGTCCTAGGGTTGTGGAGTGAACCCAACTTGTTTTAACTGCAGGACGTTAAACTGCCAAGCACCATCTTCCTCAGCACATGACGTTAAACTGTGACCTCTCCCCATGCCTCACATGTAGGGTGCCCCCACCATGGAAATTCTCCATGCCTACTGGTCCCCACAGGGGATGATATTATCTTTATTAGAGTGGTGTTTGTCTGCGGGGAAAGGGAAACCACCCTGGTGTAATCCCCTAGCTCTTTTACCGGAGGTAGCACAACTGCTCCTCTTTTCTTCTTTGGTCCCAAGACTAGGGGAGAAAGGGACACCAACCCCCTCCTTTATTCGGTACCAAATCCCTCTCTCGCTGGGCTTTATCGCCACTGAGCCTCCATTTTGTAGTAATTACCAACCTCTTCGGGCTGCTAACCATGCATAAGCCCCTATTTCCTCTTTGGTACACTCCATGCGTAAGCCCCACTCCACTTCCCACAGACTTACCCTTTGCGATGTGATCATCAGGCCTTTGCTGCCTCTTGTTTCTCACACCGAGCATGACTCACATGGGCTTAGAGTAAGCATCGACCATGACATCTTATCTGCCACCATCTTCCACTTGAACTACGTGGTCTTTGATCCTTTCTAAGCCAGGGTATGTTGGAAGCCTCCACGAGGTTCAAACCCACCACCCATGGGACCCCTGGTCATCCTTCATGTCGGTTCGCCGACACCCACCCAAAATACGTAGTATTTGATCCTTGCCAAGGAAAGGTACTTAGGAATCCTCCACGAGGTTCAAGTCCACCACCCCAGTCATTCCGACCCCATTCACGTTGGTTCACCAACACCTTGGGCCACCTCAGAGCATATGCCCCAAAGGACCCCATGAACTATGTGGCCTTTGATCCGTGCCAAGGCAAGGAACGTAGGAAGCCACCCCGAGGTTCAAGCCCACTATCCACCTGGACCCCAGGTCCTTATTCACATTGGTTCACCGACTCTTGACCCATACCAAAACTATGGGGACTTTGATCGTTTCCAAGGCAGGGTACGTAGGAAGCCGCCCTGAGGTTCAAGTCTAACAACCAACGGTCCATGCCACTTCATGTCGGTCCGCCCCCATCCTGCATGATGCTAAAACTGTATTCCACTTTTGATTCCCTATTCAGCGGAAGCCGTTTCCATTCCATTCAGTGGTAAGACGTTGTGATCCTATTAAGTAGTAAGTCATGGACATTCTTATCCAACGGTAAGTCATTGCCACCCCATCCAGTGGAAAGCTGTTGAAAGCCCCAATCGGCGATAAGCCGTCATCATATGAACTATATGGATTTTGATTCCTTGCCACAGGGATACTTGGGAAGCCTCTTCAAGGCTCAAGACCAAAACCATCGTCATCCTCATGGTGGTTCTATCCCATTGGCCATCCACTTCATTCAACCGCTCCATCATCCACCTTGATTCTTACTCGGGCCGCCACATCCTGGTGGGATCATGACACCTCATACCCCATTACCCTCAATAACATTCGCGCATCCAACCACACGTTAGCCCCGACATCAGTGCTCCCTCAAGAGGTTACACCCATCTGATCCACTCCAGTTAGTGTTCTGATCAGTCTGATCCATCTTGGCTGGATGTTAAACTTGCAGCATACACTGTGTTAAATATCGGAAGCTGAGGAAAATCCTGGATATATGCCTAAGGCATATAATTCCTTTCATTCAACGTGGGATGCCTTAGGATTCCACGCCCTCGATAATCCCTATAATAAGGGGGTATAAACCTAGACGTTCTAGTGTTCCAGTGCCCAGACACGCTAGTGATGCCCAACATGACTACTCCTCTAACCGAAGGTTGCTGCCCTGACTGGACCCCTTGGAATGTCCTCACAGAAGCAGTGTAATTAACTGGTGTCCATGAAGACATGGCGCCAGGAATATTTCACTAACAACATCTTAAGTCTATGAGGGAGACCCAGACTAGGTTACGAGTTCCGAGGAGGAATCCATGGAAGGAAGAACTGACATCACATCATCCCGTTTCGATCAAGGAGCAAACATCCCTGAACAAGGAATGGATGCCGCCCACCTTTGTAAAGCGGGAATGTGGGGAAATAGCTGCGCGTCCTCATAGACAGATGCACGTGCCCCATCGAAAGCATCAGAAACAACTATCGAGACCCATACACAATGAATTCTTCTCCCTACATAGGCACTTATCCCATAATAATACCTAATGCATCATATTAAACAGTATAACTCTTTTCCAGCTCTGGAAATACTATTATCGGTGCAGAAGTTAACCTCCATTTTAAATCCTGAAAGGATGACTCACAAGAATCTGACCACAAGCACTTCACACCCTTCTTAGTATGGCGCCTCAGTGGCACTGCTAAGCCTGAAGAATCCTGTATGAAACATTTGTAGTAACTAGCCATCCCTATAAAAATCCATACCTCAAATACGTTCTTCAGCTACTCTAAGGAAACTACTACTCTCACTTCACTTGGGTCTACTAATACTCATGTCATTGAGATAACATGACCCAAGAAGTGAATTTGGTTCATCCAAAAGTGGCATTTTGAGAGATTAGGATATAACGGATTCACTCTTAGTGTACTCAAAATGATCTCAAGATGTGCGGTATAGTCGTGTAGACTGTGAGAGTACACCAAGATATCATCCATGAAGACTACCACAAAAGAATCCAAGTATGGATGGAACACTTGGTTCATCAATTCTATGAAAACTACAAGCACGTTTGTAAGACCAAACGACACAACCACATACTCGTACATATGATACCTACTCCGAAAGGCTGTAAGAGGTATATCTAATGGTCTACTGTGCAAATAATGATAATCAGATCTCATGTAAATCTTTGAGAACACCCGGGATCCTCAAATATGATCAAATAAATCATCAATCCTTGTAAAGGGATGTCGGTTCTTGACTGTCACCTAGTTTAACTTCCAATAATCCACACAAAGTCGGAGGGTACCATCTGCCTTCTTCGAAAACAGGACAGGAAAACCCCAAGGAGAAGTACTGGGTCAGATGAAACCCTTTTCCTGCAACTCCTCCAACTACTTCATGAGCTCCTATAACACTAGTGTAGCCGTCCTATAAGGTTGAATGAACACTAGTGTCGCCCCTGGAACAAGATCAATAGAAAAGTCTACCTATCTCTCTAGAGGAAAACCCAAAAAGTCATCTGGAAAGACATCCCTGAAATGATCGACCACTGGAGGGAAGTCACACTGTGACGCCCCCTGGTCATCTAGATATAGACTTGCAATCTGGGCTGTAACTCCTCCCAACCCATGGTGCTTGGGTCCTGCTCTTCTTGCCTGGACATTCCATTCTCCCTTCTGTAAGAACAAACCACCCTCTGATGATGTGAAACTCACCCTACGATGATAAAAATTGACAACTTCCTGGAAGGGAACTCACCAGTCCATCCTGAGAATGACAACATAGCCTGTAATATATAGGATATAGTGGTCCCATAAGAAGTGACACCCACCAACCTCAAGAGGGAACTCCTTGCACTAAAGTACACTTGCCATTCTTATCCTCAATAGAGTGTCAATTGTCAGGACATCATAAAAAGAAAAGATACAGAGCCCAAGGCTCTCTACAACAACAAAAAATATGAAACTAAGGGAATCCCCTGTATAGAAAAGTGCATAAGCAAGAACTGAGGAAACACGAATCATACCTCGAACTATAGAGGGTACAAGATCCTACTTTTACTGGGTATGAACCCCGTCAAAAGTTCGTCTGGTACCGTGACCCTATGACCATTCTTGACCACCCTGTTGTAATTGAAATCCTACCAACTGGCTACCACGACCGTGACCTCCGCCTCATCCTGAATGGCTAGAAGAACTCTAGTTCCCAGACAGATGAGAAACTAGTGGTGCTTCTTCTGAAAGAGGAGTAATAGAGTAACCCCTTTCATGAGCTGCTAGTGAGAAAAAATTACAGAACCGCTGAAGATGGCCCATTCTTTCACAAGATCGACACTTGACTGGGTATCTTGGGCAATGTGGCCTCATATGCCCACTCTCCCCACAATGGTAGCACACCACCTAGCTACCTAAAGGTATATCTCGCATACTCAGATCTCCAAGTGTCAAATCCCTGTGGCACTTCTTACTATTAGCTGGAGAAGCACTATCTCTAGATGTCAAACTGACCAGGCCCACAACTCCATATTCCCTCAGATTGCGCTCTGTGATTAACATCTGGTTGAATATATAAGATATGGTCATCAAGCTAAAGATGTTCACCTGAGATTAGATGTTGTGCCTAAGACCATCCTCAAACTTCCCCAAAAGGAATAACTGATCACTTACTGGGATGGGTGGGAAGTGTTGGAGCTCTATAAAGCGAGAAGAATACTCCACGACTGAAAGAGTACCATGTTCCAATATCATGAACTCTTGGGCTCGATCATCCCTCAAAGTCTCCGGGTAGAAGTAATCATAGAAGGCATGATGGAAATCACTCTAAGCCATAACCTGCTGGTGTCTTGTCTGCGAGATCACATCTCACCATCTCTTGGTGGAATCCCAAAGCATATAAGTAGCGAGCTTCACCCTCCTCTCTGGAGGCATCTCCAGATGCTCGAATATAGATAACATGGATTCTAACCATGACTCTGTAGCCTAAGATCCTCCATCCCCTAAGAAGGTGATAGGATGAAGCTGCGGGAAGACCCACGTCAATTCTGACATAGACGGGGTAGGTGGCGGTGCTCCCTAGAATGTCTGCATAAACCTCATGAAGCATTCTCGGAACTGTGTATCAACACCTATATCCAGAATGATGACTGGTGCCATGACATGCACGACTGGAGGATCTGGTGGCAGTTCTTGATCTTCCATGTTTGGTGTGTGGTCACTACCCTATAACTGGCATACAACAGGAGGGAATCTCGGTGGCATGACTCTACAAGGTAAAACACACACATTATATAAATATTATCAAGGACTAAAACATATAATTTCAAGAAGGTAACATGAGAAACAAATAATTAAATTTCTTAAAAACATAAATACACAACATGTATTCCCCCTACACAACATGTTCCTTTAATCCTTCACATGGGCGTGTATTCCTGCCAACCCTGGTCGTGTAACACCCCATACACAAGGCGTGTTATCCCAAGACATGACATATACTTGAATCCGATTCCCCTGCCCAAGTTCTTCTACATGAATAACCCACACTGTTCTTCTAGAGCAAAACTACATGACGTGTTTGTGCCAAAAATGACATGTACTAGATGTAACTTCCCTGACCTGTGTTGTTAGTCACACGGCAGGTTACACGGTTGAATATAATCGATGTGTTTATGCTATACACGAAATGTACTCACTACCCACAATCCACCTATGTCATTGGACACGCGGCTGGACACATGGTTTATAGACATGACGTGTACGTCTGGTACATGGCATGTTCCACCAATGATTTATCAACCCCGTGCCTCATCCCACACAGGAAGTAACATGGTTAGAAACTACACAGCGTGTATATATAGTACATGACATGTACATAAGAAAAAAAGTTCTTTCCTGAATAGAAGGATACATGGAGTGTATTCAGCAATACACACCATGTATTCTAGGTTTTTCCAGACACTAAGCCTCAAGAACTACTTCGGAACCCAGGAAAACACTAAAACAAACATAAGTGCCAAATTTCGATCCATGAGGGCCCAAACTTCCCGCGAATCAAATTTTGGCATCTCATACATGTCATAAAAAAGTATAACAATGCAATGATTCACCAAATTATGATCTATGAGGGCCTATAACACCCGAAGAAACAAAGTTTTTCATTCATTCAAACAAAACCTTAAGCATTAGAAATACCCTATTGAACAATAGGTATTCTATCAAGGCATCTATCGTAATAGCATTCATATATTTCACAACATCTATCACAAAAACATGTAATCAATAATGCACCTTTAATGGCATGGAAAGAATGCATGAAATGTGATCTCTATCAAGTGCCTATTTGATGCATGAGATGTCATACCCAAAACTCATCAAATTGTAAATGAAATAGAACCACAATGATATAAATCATAGGAGCACAAAACAAGTGAATCACCCAATGATGAAATCAAATCGACTGTAACAAATGAATCACCAAAAAATTGTATTATTCGAGCTAAATTTTCTTTTTCCTGTACATGGGTCAGCTACTCCAGAGCACAACATATTACCAACTACCTATTATTTTCTATCCCAGTCTATTGTCTCCAAATAGTAAGACAATGTAGAAAAGAAATTCCTTTGACACCACTTTGTAACATCCCAGTTCCAGGTGCCACCCAAAGGTGCTCTGAATCCAGTTGATCACATGACCTCAAGCACATTACCCCAAACATTAGAGGTTGCCGACTAGAAGAGAGGGCCACATTGTGATAATGGGGAAACTATTACCTCATCGATAGAGTATGCATAGTGGAAATAAAATAGTAACCAATACCAGAACTAGTAATACCATACAATAAAAGTAAATAGCGGAAGACTAATAGTAACATAACAATAGAAGCATATATAAATGATGCATGTCACATGTTTCTATGAAAGAATGAAAACAATTCCCAATGATATAAATACAATAATAAAAATAAAATACATAAAATAAGTAAACTCCTACAGAATTACAAGCATCAGCTTGGTCTCATTATCTCTAGCTCAAACAACAATCAAGTACCTAATGAAGAAGGGTTCTTGCCTTTATCTATACCTGCAACAATATAATCTTTTTAGGTCTAAAATAAAGACCAAAATAGGTTGTGATTCGAATCCCAGTAGGAAACCACTAAATATATGTTCCTAATTATCAGTTAATGTATAGAGTCGATAATATGAAGAAATGAAGTAATAAATTAGGAAGTACTCAAAAGTAAACAATACAATAGTTTTCAATTACATTTATTTACATTTATTATTCAGCCTTTGAATTATGTAATCTCAAGATCTAGCCAAATATCTATATCCCCCTATGTTATAGTAACAAAATATATGTCTCAAAATACTATCTAAATAGTTAATAAAGACTAAGTCAAATCTTGTGCTTTGGCTTGGAAGACTTGTCCCAATAATTGAATCATTCATAAGAAACCCTCTGGGAAAGTTCTCATAGTATAACCCCTCTAGTCTACCATATCATTATTTCAATTAAATAATGACCCAAAATCAAGATACATTCCTCAAATGAAGATTCGGGTTCTTAAAACATATGACACAAGTAAGAAATCCATCAAAACTAATGATAGAATAAGAGCCCATCCAAGGTGATCTATAATGAATCTCATGGGTCTCTACAAGATCCTATTATATAGCCAATACCACCAAGTCTTAACAGGGAAACCCATAAAGGTATAACTTGTATCACTCAAGTAATGGTGAACTCTTAGTTTATACTAAGTATCGTATATTCGGGACTAGGTTTTACCCAAGGAATGGAAGAGAAATCTTTCCAATGAGTCCATACACAGTTTTTTCCATGGGAAACTAGTGTAACTCACGTGTATAAATAATCCTCCCAGAGAGCCTCTAAAAGACAATAAAAAGTATCAATCCTCGCATATCAAGTATATCCAAACAAGCATAAGGATTGCATCCCTGACATCATTAAGTCAAGACCAATGTTATGTCCTCATTCATAGAAAGTGTGGCATAACAAAAAAGTCACATATCACAAGGCATAGAATATAAAATCAATAGACGTCAATAAGAATCTAAATATCACATGATAAATAATATATCCATGTTCAACTATTTTAGACAAACAATTAAGGCATATGAGGCATGATATAAAATAAATTTAGCATAAGTATGAGCACAAGATGCATGATATATGGAAAATATCATTAATCCCAAAACAGTAAGTATATAGAATGTTTCCTCTAACATGAGAAATATAGTGTGATCATATGAATTATACTAAATGGGTACTAACTCAAGAAATAAAATTCATCTCAAATTTATTTATAAGGCATTTTCAAAGGGAGAAACACACACACACATAGTGGTCAACAACTTGAGGCACATTCATTTAGGCCATTTAGGTGGAAAAAAACCTAAGAGGTGGACATAAACAATGTGAACAACCCGTGGATAATTTTCTCCATAAGCTAAGGTCATAGAAGACGTGATCAGACCATTATATTAATTTATGAAGCCTTTTTCAGGCATCAATGGAAGGGTCTAATTCGCAGAACAATGACACATCATTCATAAAGTGACAAAATGAGAGGGAGAAACCTGAACCAGCTACCTTGATGTAGTATTACTCCATTTTTCTATTTTCAAATCTCAAATCAATCTAGAATGGTAAAAAACAAAGAAACCATACAATTCCATGAAAATAGGTTAAAAGAGGTCCCACCTAAATAGTGTAATAGAGGATGGAAGAAAATTAAAATATAAGGGAGGATATCAAAGAGATTATAAAGGGTTTTCCAATGCTTTTGATAGAGAGTGATTTGGATGAATAATGGAGGAGAAAACTTGAAACTTATGGAGGAGGAAAAAGGATATCGCACAAGAGGGAGGGGGAGCTGGTCTGTTGGAGGTAAATGAGGAAGAAGGAGGGTTGAGAGAAAACATTAAAGAGAGGTAAAATTGGTACTTATCTACATATGTTGGGGCACACAGTTTGGACACATAGTTATCTGAACCATTCACCAAATATTCTCTATGTTCTTCTCAAAGGGGCACCCTGAATGAGCACAGTCTGGCTAACCGTGTGCAGCCCATGCAAAATTACTCTATCTAGGGGGTCTATAATTATGAACGATCATGCGTGTAGGGTATCATGATTTCAAAAAAAATATTTGGCCCCAATAACCCACTATCTACAACCACACTATTAGAGAAACCATTCGGGATGAGTTTCATGGTTTCTACTAACCGTACATCCCTGCCAGCCTCTTTAATTTTCTAAGCTCTAGGCTTTGAATGTGCTCTAGACTCCCCTGAAACCTCCTTGACTCTATTAGGAATAATTACTTGGTTAAATAAAATAATTTAATACTAACAATAAATGTTTTGTATGTTTGAAAAAATTCATAATGTTACAAGATCATATCAAAATAATAATAACACGTCATAAGGAAAATCATATAAATCAAGAAATAAACATATTAAAATATTTTATATGTTGAGGAAACCAACCAATCCATTCATCACATGTTAGTCTTGGGATAACCACATATGTACCTACTTTAGTCTAGCAATAACTATCAATATAACATCATTTGGGCTTGGTCTAACCGATCATGTACCCGTTGGTCTCATAAGAAATTAATCATTACCCAAAACATTGGTGGGATATAATGGAACCACCCATCAAATAATTAAAATGAATTCACATGTATGCCACATGATGATGAAAATATTTATCATATCTTTATAGCTTCACCCATAGAAAATAAAATGTGTTTGATAAGGTTTTAATTATCATAATCAATAACTATCTAGGGGATGCATACATATGGTAACATTTGATTATACCCCGAATAAACCGTATGAAATATCAATATTTCATTTGTAGATGAAAATGTATTTAATGAATCACTTAAAACTTTCCTAAGGAAGATATGACTTTCATTTTGAAATCATTTATTTAAAATATAAATATTTCATGAATATTATGAAAATAATTTTCTTCAAAAAAATTAATGGAATCTTGTAAAGGAATCATATAATAAAATATTAATCATAATGGTGGAAAAATATTTTGTTTAGTATATTTTAAAATAACAATTCCATTCACAATGTTGGTAAAAAAGTACCTTTTTTGAAAAAGAAAATAATATTTTTTTTATAGAAATTCAAATATTGGTAAAAATGAATATAATTAATTATTGTAAAATATTTAAATTAATATTTAATTTTATTAGAAAACATGGACGTGGAAGTGATTATATTATCTACCAAAGAAAGAAATAAACTTTGTTTTCCTTAAAAAAACATTCTTTATGGATTTTGAGTTCAGATGGGGAAAAGAATGAAATAAAAAATGTAATATCTATAAATAAATTTAGGATTATAAAATTCATGATATTTCTGTGTGATAAATTATATAATTTCATAATTGAAAATTTTAGTGTAAAAAATATCAGCAAATTGGGATATTATAACATAAAACATCTACCTCAAGTCCAAATTGCTTCATAAGTGATCTAAAATCCTGTATAAAAAATTAAAATTTATTATAATGATATTCTAGAACCATATATATACTTATAATACCATACATGGTTTACTTATAATATATTATTTCCCATTCACTAACAATCTTTATTTTTCATTATCATCTCAGGAGTTAACTGCTTTTTTATGTATGTTTCAGTTATGTAGGTATGTTCATTAAATATTGGTCATGAATAAATCACCTCTATAATGTTAATAATTAAATTTATTTAATATTATTACATAGTATTAATTGTAATTAACATTCCACAATCATTTATGTTGTGAACATTATAACATCACTCATGTAGGTGGTAAAACATACAAAAAGAAGAGCATTTTATAAAGATTGAATGAGTAAGAACATTATATTTTATAATAAATATATAAAATTAATAAAATATTATTATTTTCATATGTATTATATATATCCATTATATATAATTTTATATCTATCTATAGATGGTTTATCTTGAAAATGAAATATATTGCTCATGGATAGAGTAGTCCATATGTATAATAATAATTTCATTTTATAATGGGAAAGAGGAAAAAAATAAAATAATATTTTATTATTATATAATCATTATTATAACTTAAATAACTTATATATACATTAAATCTATAATTATAACTATCCATAATAGATGTTGATTGAAAATTAGTCACATCGCTACTTGGGTGTGGTAGCCCACACCTATGCATGAGAGATACTTTCATTTACCATTTGATCAAAAGGAAGTGGAAAATGGTTTTCCCATAACTAGAATAATATTTTATTCTATTTATGTTACATGTGAAATTATTTTAGGATGTATATAATAGATTTATAGTAAGTAGAAATAACATTTGAAAGAGTTCGGTAAGATGACTTCCTCTTCTTTAAGTTTCAACCTTTGGCTTATACCATAATCCTTTTAAGATAAAATTAATATATGAAAAAATAACTAGAATGTGGGAAAGGAGACTAGGAAGGTGTTTGGAAAGTTCTTTCAAAGATATAGGGCTAAAATTATGTGAATGAGGGAGGTGAAGAGGTACCCTTTTATAATTGAGGGTATGAACACACATAGAATTATATTAAATATTTAAATAATATAAAGTCACTTTCTTGTGAAAGAGGCACAAAATGGCCAAAAAATATTATTAATGTGAATATAAGGTTTAAATTTATTAATCTAATAATACATATACAATTTCATATATAATTTTTAATGTTATCCCTTAATTTATCTCTCAGGTAATCCCTTTTTACCTCAACTATGTTGAAATTTTTCACTTATTTTATTATTCGGTATGATAAAAAATGAATGAGGCCCAATTATTAAAATTTTAAATTAGTGTTCAAAATATGGAATCCATTTTATGAAATTTTGTTTCTATAAATGAAATAAAATAATTTTTAAATGAACGTGCAAAATGAAATGAAAACCATTTTTTAAATATATTATTAATCATAAAATTTAGTTTACTTTTATACCACGCCTTTTAAAAACTATTTCATTAATGTTAATATTTATTCCATAATATATATTCTATATATTTTATTAATATCATTAATAAATAGTTATTTATATATTATATTTATATACAAACACATTATGGACATAAAAACCTTTTTAAAAAAATAAATGTTTTTATCTTCAAATGATTTTATCACCATTGGAATCCATTAGATAACTAATCTACAAACGATGATTCATAAATTATCAAAAAATTTCATTAAAATAATTTTTAAAAAGTGATCAATATATAAATATATAATATATTCAGGAAAAATATATTCTTATAAAAATAGGTCTTTTAATCATGAAATGACTTTATTAAAAATTGAATATCTTTTTATTATGAATTAATAAGTACTCTAGGATTAAAGAAATAATATAAAAATATATATTTATTAATGTGTTTAATCCACATCATACCCACCAATCTAAATTCTTGGTTATAAATGTTATAATATGTCACGACCCGTCCACGGGGCCCGTGCTGTGACTACCCCAAGCCCGCCTTCCATAGGCCAGGGGCTGGCGACTAGCACCAAAGGCATAAATCCCGATAACTGGTATGGCATTGCATTTATAAAAGTAAACAAAACACCACAGAGTACAAGCGGAAGTAAAACACTAGGTACAAAAGAAAGTGCTAAAAAGTAAATGGGCCAGAATACAAACCCAACTGAAAGTACAACTACAACTGAACGAAAGTACAACAGAAAAAGAAAAACAACTGGAAGAAAGGAAGCAACTCTTGGGTCATCCCCTCAGATCCTACTTGAAGGGTAGGTACAGATAGTGCATCACCTAGATCGTCCACCACAGATCCTACTTGAAGGGTAGATATAGATAGCGCAGCTCCTGGATCGTCCACCACGGATCCTACGTGAAGGGTAGGTACAGATAGACTCCAAAACGCACTCGCTCATCAACCTCCTCCGAGTGTCGTCTCACCGTGAAGTCCACCTCCTGATATTGACTCGTCATGTGGTCCAACTCCAGGTACCATCCAGTCCTCAAACACTCAGCCTATGTCAGCGCTGCCCGTCATCTGCAACCAACACAATGAGGTGCGGGAATAGCCCGTGCAAGGGTGAGTATATGATACTCAGTAGGGACCCAGAGACCCTCAAGGTCTCACTAAATCCAACAAGGATAACCACAAAGAAGGATCTCAACAGATAACCCTTACTTAGGTATAAGCCCATACTTATACCTAAGTTATCAAGTAACCCATCTCAATCATGAGGAAACAAAAAGGTTATTAAATCAATGGAAAACCACTACTTAGGTATATGCCGATACATATACCTAAGTTATCAAGTGACTCATCTCAATCATGAGGAAAACACAAAGGTCATAGACTCAGCTCAAACCAGGATTTTTATTATCGAAACCGTAACTGCTGAAGAGCCACATCTCTAGAGTGTAAAATGGTCCTATAATGACTCTCAGGTACTGATCACTAACATAAGATAGCTGAGGTACTCCACCCTTCGAGTACCGCGGGTCAGCCACCCAAACACAGTAGTGCTTCCCGCTGGGGTATGCCACCCAAACACAGTAGTGCACACCCCCTAATAGCCTGCAGAGGTACTCTCCGGACAAGTACCGCAGGTCTGCACTGTCACACAGTAGTGCTCCATCCTCCATGGGTCTGCACCCAAACAAAGTAGTGCTCCTTCCATTGGGCTAGTCGACTCAGTTCAAGTCGAGTCGGTCAAGCAGTCGTCAGGTCTCAGCCGGCTACACGGTCTCTGTACTCCGTACGCTCGTCTCCAGAGGGGTCCACTCCACGAGCTATAAGTCGATACTCCAAGTATCTCAAAGTCCCATGAAGAAGTATCTCAAAGGACCGCCTCATCATAGGGGTCTCAACGCAACAGACGGCGCGTCAATCGGACACCCAGTCTGTGAGTTATTAGCCTTTTCGTTCCAGGGGTCCGGCTGGTTTCGTGTGCGAACCAACCCAGTCGTATCTCAACTGTACCCCGAACTCTCATAGGGTATACTCATAGGGACCGTTTCTCAATGTGATCACCAACGCCGCTGACGGTTCGTCAAACGGACGTCCAGTCTGAAGGTTATCATCTTTTCCGTTCTAGGGGCCCGGCTGGATTTGGTGTACAATCCAACCCGGACACTATCCAACTGCAACCAAAACTCAGGTGAAGTATTCCAAAAGTTCCGTCTCATCAAGAGGAAACCAACAAAGTCGACGACACGTCAATCGGACATCCAGAGCTCAAGATATAAGCGTTTCTGCTCCAAGGGCCCGGTTGGTTTCGTGTTCGAACCGACCCGGCCATACCCAAAGTTCTCCGAAACCCTTAGTGTAATATACCGAAACGACCTCCTCGATCCAAGGATCGCTATGAAACTAAAGGTGTGTCGATCAGAGGTCAGTGGCCCAAGATATGGCTATTTGAACGGAAACTGCCCGAAAATAGGGGGTTCAGGCCCGGTCCGACCCGGCCCGAGACCCCCCTGGGTCGGCCCGAACCGGGTCGGCCCAAACCGGGTCAACCCGAACCGGGTTCGGGTCCGGCACAATAGGGTATGACCCGAACCGGCCTGGGCGGCCCGACCAGTTGGCCGACCGCACTGGCGCGGCCGCATGGCTGCTCGGCTGTCCGGTTGAGCGGACAGGGGGTGCGGTCGCCCCCTTGAAAGAAACTGCGGCACCCCGCATGGGGGCCTCCCCTTACCAACGGACGCGGCCAAGTGCCGCGTCCCGCCTCCCTCGGTCCCGCGCGGTGGCGGGACCAGGGCCTGCCGTCACGGCTTCAGCCGCGGCGGCCCTTCCCGGCGGCACGCCGGACACCGTCGTGCCAGCAGGGCGTGCCGACAAGATTTTCCTCGGACCACCGGATGCTCTCCAGTGGTCCGTTTTGCTCGCCGCCTTCGCCAACGGTCCTCCCGAGATCCGACCTTCACTGCGGAAACTTCAAAATGACCTTGCGGCCCCGATTTTCATAACCGGTAAATCCGCGCACAATGATCAACCAGCGGAGTCTTCAATTTGCCTCCATGGCCCCGACTCTGGCCGTGGTTTCGTTTGGCCTCAATGGCGCAGCGTGACGGCACCACGCTTCTTCGTTGTGTTCTTTCTTGCTTCCGTGCATTGCTGTTGCACCGTGCCGCCTTTGTTCGTGCCGCAACGAACAAAACAACAAAGGGGGAGGAGAGTCGACCATGTTCGTGTGGTCCGACCTCCTCCCGTTAAGTTGATAACAAGCGGCCAAAAAGACGAAGAACGACCATGGATTTTTCACGAACATAGGAAATCAACCCCAACAGTTTTCCCTGCAAATAAATATTCCCAACCCGCAAAAGAAATCATTCGCAGATCAACTTGAGAATGAGTTGATCCGGGTTCTTTGTTTTAGAAGGAAAGAACCACAGGAATATAAATTTACACAAAATTAACCCCTACCTCAAGCATCGTCGTCGAATGAGGTTGTAGCGGAAAGGGGACGTCGCGGAAAAAGGATTCGTAGGCATCGCGTCGTCGATCTCTGAGGATCTGGCATTCTTGTCGACCTTCGTCGGAGGTCGGCATTCTTCGTGTTCTTCGTGAGGAGGAATAACTTCAAGAATTTCAAGAAAACTCTCCCAAGCCTCTCACAACCCCACAACCCTTAATAAAATAAGAGTTGTCTTATTTTATTTATCAAGCCATGCGTTATGAAATTCAAAAATGAAATAATCAATTAAGTGAATTAATTTTAATGTTTAAACCGCCAAATTAATTGCGGCGTTTCATAATAGAAAAACGCAAGGGTTGACTTCCACTTAATAGGGGTGCGGGTGTGTTACCTTAATAAAGGAGGGGGTTTAGGAAGAAAATAATCGGTGGGGCTCATGTGGGCCCTACCTCACAAATATCCTACCTAGTGGGTAGGATATTATGGGTCCCACCCAAACACTTAGGTTAGGTTGAACAACTTGAAGTAAAATAAAAATTGGGCGTCCAATTTTTTATTTTATTCCTTTACTTAACCCCAAAATTTAAAGACCACACCTGAGCAAACACAACTTCTGAAAAGGTTTTTCTAAGCAATTTCCGGCGCTGCGATTCCATCGTTGCCCTCAGAATTCAATTCCGAGCACCTGTTCAAAAGTTAGAAAAACCCGCTCGTTCATTCACTGAATATACCCGAGCTAAACTTTAGAAAATGATTCCGGCCAAACCGGGCCTCGGAATTAGGTGCTTTCAGAAACTGCGTTCTTGTAAAATCCCAAATAAAATTAATAAAAAATTTCCCCTGAATTTTACGGGCCTTTACATTACTCCCACCTCAGGGATTTACGTTCTCGTAAAGCTTTAACACAAACTAGGGTTACAAAAGCGGTACTGAGAATGCATCTGAGCCTTCCGCTCCCATGTGCTCACCTGGAGGTTCCCGTGCTGCCAATGAAAGTGCACAAGAGGAATCAACCATCCTCATAGGACTGCTCCTGCCGATCCTCAACTCCTACTGGAACCCCGCAAAAGTCACCCCATCACCAAAGTCCAGCACCTCATGGCCGATGATATGCGTCGGGTCAAGCATGTATCTTCCCAGTCGAGATACGTGGATGCCATCGTGCACCGGGTGCAACTGAGGTGGATGGGTCAAACGGTAAGCCACCTCACCTACCCTGCTGAGGACCTGAAAAGGTCCACTGAACCTCGGAGATAACTTTCTGCCTTGGCCACATCTTCGTAAACCTCATTGAGGTGAGACCCGTATAAGGACGGGATCATCATCCTAGAACTCAAGAGGCCTCCAATTCCTGTTTAGAACTGAAACTCAAAACTCCTGCTGCCATGAGGGTAAGTTCGACCGACTCAAGAGTGATCGGCCGCACCCTCCTATTCAGGAATTTATCCGGTGCTGCTTGGGGTTTCCTTTTCGCCGACCAAGTAAAACCCATCCCAACGTTGTAGTTAGACCATAACCTTTTTTCCTAATACCGTCAATTTGTGCATGAACTGTGATTGGCCAGTCCAAAATCGAACCAACGTCGTAAGGCCTCGATGATTCCACCAAGAGATTCCAACTGAAACACTCACCTCGTGGGTCTGACCACACTGTCGGTGTAAGTGTGATTATCGAGTCTTCTCCCAAGGTATCTCCAGACGTGAGGGACAAGTCTATGGCTTACCGGAAACTCTAGGTCTGGGACAAGATTTGAGAAAGGAATGAATGATTCATATCGACGTATGTTACTACGGCTGCTTTTAGTGGACACATACTATCCCTTGAATCATTTTTAGAGCCATTGGGTCTTACTCCTTGACCGCATGCAGCTATAATATTCCCCTTCTCTCTAGCTCCCTTAGTCTGGCGGGGAAAACTAAGGCGGGTGGTTATAGCATGTTAAAATGTACACCACCTCATGCTCCTCTCCTAGCTCTGCCTCTACATCTGCTGCTTCGCAGACTCATCTCTCCTTAAAGATTCCTCTTCTTGAAACATTTAACACGCTCAAGTCTCTAAGACTGGCGCCCGTTTTCTTATTTCATACTGCACTGTGCAGTCTTCATCCTCTCCTGGATGATCCGCACATTCTTTGCATACGATCTGAAAGAGCTGCTAAGATTTCCCCCTAGCCGAAAAGAGAAACTCGGTCTCATCCCCTGGATGAACCACACCCATTTCCTAATACAGTCAATCCTGACATGAATGATGCATTCATGCCATGGATGAAGTCGTAAGGCCTCAACGTAGCTACCAAGAGATCCAACCGCCACTCTCGCCTCTAAGGGTCGAGTCACGCTGTCGGCATCAATGTGAGGTCACTGGGTCTCCTCCAGTAGAAATCTCAAAAGTGAGGGTCAAGTCAACATTTTTAACCGGGACCTCTCAGTATCAACCAAACAAAAGGACATGAAAGCAAACATCACAAAGCTAAGTGTCTATTTATTACTGCAGCTCATATTACAAAGACACAAATACAACAGCAACATGGAACTAGAAGTACAAGTGACGTATCCACTAGTTACGCTCCTGTCCACCTACTCCCGGAGCTCTACTGCCTTGTCCACTGCTCGGCTATTGCTCAAGCACCTGCCGCTGCTTCTGCCTCGGTGGATCCTCCAAAGCCTATGGATCAGCTGTGTGGGGGGTCAGATAGTCACGTGCCAGGTGACCCTTCCTGCCGCATTCATAACACCTCCTGCTCCTCGTACGACTGGATCTGGTCCTCTTGGACCTCTGCATCATCTGTCTACTTCCCACAGATGACTCAGCTACTGATGGAAAACCATGCGGAAAAGGTAGTATCTCTTGTACATGCTCGGGGTGCAGAGCTACTGGTACAAACTCCACCCTGAAGAAGGTCTCGAAGTCTCCCCATGTAAAGTTCATCCCGTCGCAAAACTGGAACAAGCAGCTCCACCACCTGCCTGCTGCTGCCTAAAGGAGGCTGGTAGCAAATAACACCATGAATTCTGCTGGCATCCCTACTATCATGAACACTCTCACCACAGCCTCCATCCAATCCTCAGCCACCTGCGGGTCCGTCTCTCCCCGGAACCTAGGTGGCCTCTGGTGCTGGAACTTGTGCAGCGCACTCAAGTGGCGTGCATCGCCTACTATTGGGCCTGGTGTCATCGGTGGCCCAACGTATGGTAGTACCGCTGGTGCCTCCACTAGTGCCTCAACTGCAAGAGGGCCCTGTACCGAAGCCTCATCGCTCGGAAGGCTATCAGTATGCACATTCCTCTGGGCTCTAGATGGTCATCCATGGAAAGGCATCCTGAAAGAAACACACGTGACACGGTTAAACAATTATACCTGGTGAGCTGACATGGTTTGTGCTGACTTTTAAAAACTTCTGGAAACACACACGCAATTAGTGTTTTCATGCACAAAGTCGGAAATCAGTTGTCAGGGTCCTGGTGTATGGATACATTGGACACCCACACCAACACTGGACTCCCTGAACTGAAAAACACACTCGGTACTCTTAACACTATCGCTCCACAGAAAGAAAATATCATAATTATAAGTTCGGCGGTAGAACCGACTCCTCTGATGCCAATTTGTCATGACCCGTCCTTGGGGCCTGTGTCGTGACTACCCCAAGCCCGCCTTCCATAGGCCAGGGGCTGGAGACAAGCACAAAAGGCGTAAATCCCGATAACTGGGAAGGCATTGCCTTTATAAAAGTAAACAAAACACCACAGAGTACAAGCAGAAGTAAAACACTAGGTACAAAAGAAAGTGATGAAAAGTAAATGGGTCAGAATACAAACCAAACTGAAAGTACAGCTACAACTGAACGAAAGTACAACAGAAAAATAAAAACAACTGGAAGAAAGGAATATGCTCATGGGTCATCCCCCTTGGATCATACCTGAAGGGTAGGTACAGATAGCGCAGCTCCTGGATCGTCCACCACGGATCCTACCTGAAGGGTAGGTATAGATAGCGCAGCTCCTGGATCGTCCACCACAGATCCTACATGATGGGTAGGTACAGATAGCCTCCACAATGCTCTCTCCCATCAACCTCTTTCGAGTGTCATCTCGCCGTGAATTCCACCTCTGGATACTGACTCGTCGTGTGGTCCACCTCCGGGTACTGTCCAGTCCTCGAACACTCTGCCTCTGTCAGCGCTGCCCATCGTCTGCAACTAACACAACGAGGTGCAGACATAGCCCGTGCAGGGGTGAGTATACGATACTCAGTAGGGACCCCGAGATCCTCAAGGTCTCACTAAATCCAACAAGGATAACCACAAAGAAGGATCTCAACAGATAACCCTTACTTAGGTATAATCCCATAGTTATACCTAAGTTATCAAGTAACCCATCTCAATCATGAGAAAACACAAAGGTTATTAAATCAATGGATAACCACTACTTAGGTATATGCCCATACATATACCTAAGTTATCAAGTGACCCATCTCAATCATGAGGAAAACACAAAGGTCGTAGACTCAGCTCAAACAAGGATTTTTATTATCGAAACCATAACTGCTGAAGAGCCCCATCTCTGGAGTGTACAGTGGTCCTATCACGACTCCGAGTTACTGCTCACTAACCTAAGACTGCTGAGGTACTCCTCTTGTCGAGTACCGTGGGTCAGCCACCCAAACACAGTTGTGCTTCCCGCCGGGGTATGTCACCCAAACACAGTAGTGCACACCCCTTAATAGCCTGCATAGGTACTCTCCGGACGAGTATCGTGGGTCTGCACTGTCACACAGTAGTGCTCCATCCACCATGGGTCTACACCCAAACAAAGTAGTGCTCCATCCACTGGGCTAGTCGACTCACTCCAAGTCGAGTCGGTCAAGCAGTCGTCAGGTCTCAGCCGGCTACACGGTCTCCGTACTCCGTACACTCGTCTCCGGGAGGGTCCGCTCCATGAGCTATAGGTTGATACTCCAAGTATCTCAAAGTTCCATGAAGAAGTATCTCAAAGGCCCACCTCGTCATAGGGGTCTCAACGCAACAGACGGCGCATCAATCGGACGTACGGTCTGTGAGTTATTAGCCTTTTTGTCCTAGGGGTACGGTAGGATTCATGTGCGAACCAACCCGGTCATATCTCAACTGTACCCCGAACTCTCATAGGGTATACTCATAGTGACCGTTTCTCAACGTGATCCCCAACGCCACTGACGGTTCGTCAAACGGACGTCCAGTCTGAAAGTTATCAGCTTTTCCTTTCCAGGGTCTCAGTTGGATATCAGGTACAATCCAACCCGGCCACTATACAACTGCAACTAAAACTCAGGTGAAGTATTCCAAAAGTTCCATCTCGTCAAGAGGAAACCAACAAAGTCAATGGCACATCAATCGTATGTCCGGAGCTCAAGATATAAGCGTTTCTACTCCGAGGGCCCGATTGGTTTCGTGTTCGAACCAACCTGGATATACCCAAAGTTCTTCGAAACCCTGAGTGTAATATACTAAAACGACCTTCTTGATCCAAGGATCGCTACGCAACTGATAGTGCATCGATCGAGGGTCCGTGGTCCATGATATGGGCGTTTGAACGGAAACTGCCCGAAAATTGGGGGTTTGGGCACGGTCCGACCCGGCCCGAGACCCCCCGGGTCGGCCCGAACTGGGTCGAACCGAACCAGGTCCGGGTCCAGCCCAATAGGGCGCGGCCTGGCCTGGTGGGTGCAGCCCGGCCCGGCCGGTTGGCCTACCGCGCTGGCGCGGCCGCGTGGTCGCTCAGCTATCCGATTGAGCAGACAAGGAGTGCGGTCGCCCCCTTGAAAGAAACCGCGGCCCCCCGCATGGGGGCCTCCCCTTGCCAACAGATGCGACCGAGCGCCGCGTCCCACCTCCCTTGGTCCCGCGCGGTCGTGGGACTAGCGGCCTGCCACCGCGACTTCAGCTGCGGCGGCCCTTCCAGGCGGCGCGCCGGGCGCCGCCGCCTCCTAGCGGCTGGCCGGAGCTGCCGTGCCGGTGCGGCACGCCGGCATGATTTTCCGCGAACCACCGGACACACTCCGGTGGTTCATTTTTCTCGCCACCTTCACCAACTGTCCTCCCAGGACCCGACCTTCACTGCAGAGGCTTCAAAATGACCTTGCGGCTCCAATTGTTGTCACCCATAAATCCACGCACAATGATCAACCAGCGGAGTCTTCAATTCGCCTCCGCGGCCCCGACTCCAGCCGCGGTTTTGTTCGGCCTCAACGGCGTGGCACGACAGCGCCACGCTTCTTCGTTGCGTTATTTCTTGCTTCCGTGCAGTGCCGTTGTACCGCGCCGCCTTTGTTCATGCCGCAACGGACAAAACAACAAAGGGTGAGGAGAGTCGACCGTGTTCCTGCGGTCCGACCTCCTCCCGTTAAGTTGATAACAAGCGGCCAAAAAGACGAAGAACGACCATGGATTTTTCACGAACAAAATAAATCAACCCCAACAGTTTTCCCCGCAAATAAATATTCCCAACCCGCAAAATAAATCATTCGCGGATCAACTTGAGAATGAGTTGATCCGAGTTCTTTGTTTTAGAAGGAAAGAACCACGGGAATATAAACTTACAAAAAATTAACCCCTAACTCAAGCGTCGTCGTCGAACGAGGTTGTCGTGGAAAGGGGACATCGCAGAAAAAGGATTCGTCAGTGTCGCGTCGTCGATCTCCGAGGATCTGGCGTTCTTGTCGACCTTCATTGGAGGTCGGCGTTCTTCATGTTATTCGCATTCTTGGCGAGGAGGAAGATCTTCAAGAACTTCAAGAAAACTCTCCCAAGCCTCTCACAACCCCACAACCCTTAATAAAATAAGAGTTGTCTTATTTTATTTCTCAAGCCATGCGTTATGAAATTCAAAAACGAAATAATCAATTAAGTGAATTAATTGCAACGTTTAAACCACCAAATTAATTACGGCATTTCATAACAGAAAAACGCAAGGGTTGACTTCCACTTAATAGGGGTGCAGGTGCGTTACCTTAATAAAGGAGGGGGTTTAGGAAGAAAAGAAACAGCGGGGCTCGTGTGGGCCTCACTTCACAAATATCCTACCTAGTGGGTATGATATTGTGGGTCCCACCGAAACACTTAGGTTAGGTTGAACAACTTGATGTAAAATAAAAATTGTGCGTCCAATTTTTTATTTTATTCCTTTACTTAACCCCAAAATTTAAAAACCACACCCGAGAAAACGCAACTATGGAAAAGGTATTTCTAAGCAATTACCGGCGCTGCGATTCCATCGGTGCCCTCAGAATTCGATTCCGAGCACCGGTTTTAAATTTAGAAAAACACGCTCATTCGTTCACTGAACGTACCTGAGCTAAACTTCGGAAAATGATTCTAGGCACACCGAGCCTCAGAATCAGGTGCCGTCAGAAACTGCGTTCTTGTAAAATCTCAAAGAAAATTAAGAAAAAATGTCCCTTGAATTTTACGGGTCTTTACATTATTAATGTGACAACCGGGTCCCAGTGACAGTACAATCACCCCGCCTTAACATGGCCGTCGAGTCCTGGCCCACCAGGTACCACTAGTTGCCCCGCAGACACATGGGGCCCACCCCAGGGTCCACCCACGTTCCTGAATGGGTCATCTGACTAATGATAGTCCCTGCCGGCCAACACATGTCCTTTCTAGTGTGCTTTGTCCTCACTCACACACACCCTGGGAAACTTCCCAGGAGGTCACTCATCCTGATCACTACTCCAGGCCAAGCACGCCTAACTACGGAGTTCTAATCAGGCAGGCTCCCGAAAAGGAAGGTGCACCTTGTTGACATGAGTCATATCATTTAGTCATTTAACCCTTTATCATTTTGGGGATGTTACATAATACATCATGGTTTATTTAGACATGATGTTATATTTAAATCAAGCTACCAAATACATCCAATTTATTTTGAAGGAGTACATAAAACATCTCGAGGTGTTATAACCATTGCAATTTTATCTTACTCTTAGGATTCCTAGATAAGATTAAATCAAAGCCCAGAGTAGTACTTGATTACCTAAATCATAGGGTTAACCATTTCCCCTATGCCTAACATAATATTATTCATGGGATCCAAACATTAGAAAAACCTACCTAGTTGAATGATCAAGGTAATGACATGTTCATTCTTAGAATAGAATATAGATCATAGTATTTTTAGATAGGATTTAATATCTCTCCATATTATCTCATCCTACACCCTTTATATATGAATAATTTTAGTGATATAGTCTTGAATACTACCCCTTTTACCAAAATAATTTATTGAAACCATATTGATATATAACTCTTTATATATCCCATAACATAGGTAACTAACCCAAATTAAAATAAATCTATATCAATATATATCAAAATTCATCCCATGTTAATGAATTATGAATCCATTTTAATTTAAAGGATTAATGTCGCATTAAATCGTCAATCATCAAAAGAGTAAGATTGGAGTAACAAATAGTCATCCAATACTTTTCTTGGCAAGTAATAATCCTATAGAATAATGAGGAATCAGAATCAATGTCCCTCTGAATCGAGACACTCAAGAAAATTTTTTGTTTCATCAAAATTATGACACCTAATATGTATAAATCATAATTAAAGAAAACATTTACACTTATAACCTAAAACAAGAAAAATTCAAGGCTGATGAAAAACTAAATGCATTATCATACATGAAAGATAACTCATTAGATTCCTATAGGGTAACATATAGAATTATTTCAAAATCACTAAACTAAAACATACATCATAATTCAAAACATATAAATTATATCTTTGAATAGAATCAAGTAAATAAAATAAAAAAATGAATAATTCATAATTTTAATCACGAGATAAACTATTAATTAAAAATATCATAAATAAATCTAATTATAATGAATTTATAAACTAACTATGAATTATGGCAATTCAATAATTAAATTGATATAAAAACATTATATTTTTTATAAAATATGAACTCTTTCATATTTTAAATTATATGAAATTTACATTAAACTTTTGATATTATATAAAATATGAAAATTTTATATTTCAATCCTATTATGTAAACAATTTTCATAATCTAAAACTAAAATATTTATATAATTTACTCCTTGATCAAATAAATTATTAAAAATCATTTTATATGGTTTAAATTTTTTCTTCAAATAAGGCCATTTTATTTTATCAATTCAAATTAATAAATATGAGTAATTAATAATAAAGAAAATATGAGGTTATTTTTTAATTTTTTAATTTTTACTATTTAATAAATTATTCTTATAATTCATATATAGAACATTTATATGAAAATTATAAGTGATTCCATATAATTGGAAAAAATTATTTTCATTTTAAAAAGTAATATTATGAATATTTTTTAATAAATTCTTCACAATTAAATATTTAATTAATTATAAAAAAATTATAATTTATTAACTTATAAAAATATTGAAATTAATAAATACCTTAAAGAAATTTTTATTATTAATTTCATAAAATTAATTAATTTACTCTATTTTAAAATTGTAATTTTTGAAAAATTATTTATTTTCAAAAACTATATATGAATAAAACAACATAGGGTTTTTTTAGTATGAATAAAAAAGTAAATTGGTAGTATTAGGGTATAACATGAATCTTCTTGATATTAACTTAGTGTAGCCATGTCTGATTGATAATGTTGAAGGATGGGCTATGCACTGTTAACCCACATAAGATGAAACACAATACAATGACATGTGTTACGAATAATCAATGTAGTTACACCATCAAAAGTTATAATATGTTGTTTCTTGTTATTAAACCCAACATATAATGACTCACATATGATTATATCTGAGCTCTATTAATTATGTAATAATAACTAAAATTGGAAATTTTTTGATTTAAATAGGCATTAGGTGACATTAACTCAATCGGTGAGCCCCTATGTAACATTAATAGAGTGATACGTAGGAAGAACATGATGCCTAATAGTCTACGTAAGATTAATATTAGTTTTCATGCTTTATATGACCTTAATTCTGAAATACTCATACATTAATTACATATAATAATAATAATAATTAGGTGAAAATATTAAAAATATGTACACACACAATAACTCCAAATCATTTTTAACAACATGAACCAAATTTCAAATGATAATATAATGCACTATTATATATATAATGAATTATTCTTGTTTTTTACCATTCAAGAAGTTGATTTCTATATTATAATCAGATGGTCATGGTTTGATACCATTTATGGTATTCATTGATTAGTTTATCCCTAAAACTAAGAATTAGAAGAAAATAAGAAACCCAAACTAAAATTAATAGGAAAGAAAACCTGAAACCATGAGACTATGTAAAATGAAGAAGATTCCTATAAGTGTACCTAAAAAAAGTTTTTATACTACTTCTTCAATCATATGAGATTAATGAATATCATAAGTGGAATCCAAATGATATCCATCAATTGTGTTGTATGTATAGGAAAACCTGATTCATTTGATTTTTGAGTGAGATCCTCCTATCTCCCACAATATGATAGTACCTCATGATGATAAATAGTGGTGGAATGAAGATATCTTTAAGAAGTTGAAATTTAGATAAATATTGAGAAATCTATATTTCATCCCATTTCAGGGAAGTATCATGTATATATTTTCCTTGGTACATTCACGAGCCTTACATTGATTTTACTCAAATTATATGTAATGATTGAGTAAAGGATTCAGTTATAAAAACATAAAAACCTACACATGAATTAAATAATACTTATTTCATTACATAAAACACTTAATAATATAATGACAACCCACATGGTGTATTTATTTAATGACAATACTTAACATTTCACTACCAATGTAAAGGTACTGGTTGTTATCCTATAATAATCCCTATGATGTAACAATTTTTTTTCACATAATATGCCTTAGTTTTCCATACATTTAATAGTCTACAACATTGACAAATAATAAAATGAGATGTGTTCTTTTTCAAATAAAATATATTTGGGATTTATTTTATATCTCCTTCATGGAGAATGTTGGGCCTTCTACATTGTCAGGTTTTTGATCTAATGGTTGGTAAAATGGTTTAGATTATCATAGAAATTGTGATATGATATAGGGATGTAACACTAGGTGATGTGAATGGTTTATAATTGTTTCATAAGAAATTTTTGGATTGTGACATGAAAAAGTTTATAAGGATGAGGGATCTTATGGTATGACATACTATGACTACCACATTATACTTTATTATAAGCCAAAGAATATAATGTCTCACTTATGGTAAGTTAGGCATGGGTAGAAGATTTTGAGTGGTTTTATAGGGTTGATTTACTTTTCACTTTTTATAAACATGTATACATATATATATTATTTTATCACACCATTGGCAGTGACCTATTGAGTTCACACTCATTCCATACATAATCCCAATAGGATGCGTGTAGAGTGTATGTTCCTTGATGTTGCTGGGTGAAAGATCTTGAAGATAGGTGTATAGTATCTAAGGATGTAGTGGACACATGAGAAAAATTTAAATACTCATAGTTAGACCATATAGATCTTTTTTCAATATAGGGATACATTTTCTTTATTTTTGGACATGATTGTATATTGTTGACCTATGGTATATATTTATGGATTTCGTCTGATTTTTTTGACTATGTTGATTTACATTTTTTAAAGAAACATAAATATGGTTATCTGGGCTTTTATTTTACATTATGTATCTATTTAGGTTTAATAATCCATTATTGCTCTATTTTTTAGGTTAATGGGGTATAATATCATCATGAACACCTCTTAGACACTCATTTCATGTTAGTATCCTTAAGAATTCGTCGAGGAACACTGGACATTTATGGGTCATTGTATTAGGTGTTATATGAGTGATCTAGGTGACATATTCTACTATTTACATAATTTAATGATTTAATTTATACATATATTATTCTTAACCAAAATATATTTCAATCGTATTAATGAATAATGTTTATAAAACTAATGATATGTGTTCTTCATCAAAAAAAAATTAATGCAGTTTATAAAACCTATTAAAATGAATCACATTAAAATAATAAATGAAATTATTTTCATCAAATGTATTAAAATAATAAGAAACTAAAATACACCTTAAAATAATATACAGTGTGTAACAAATAGTCATTACCTAATTTTTTAATCAGCGACTATTCCCTCAAACTAGATGGTAATTTGACCGAACATCTCAATATCCATTGATCATTAATTGAAGAGTGAGTTTAATTTCAATAATGAATTTATTTTTAAATGTATAATAATAATTACAAGAAAAATCTATATAGTTATTATAACAGATAAATCCCTAATTTTGATTGAAAAAAATTAATCATTTGGAAATACATAACACCAAACTTCTTAAAAGAATAGAATATCTTTTAAATATATGATTCAAAGAATTATAAATAAAATATAGTAAAATATAAATATAAAAAATTTAAATTATAATAATATTAAATAATAGAAAATAATTACAAAAGAAAATATTTTATAAATCTAAAATTAATCTTATGAACACTTCATAATTTAAACATATAACACATGGACATTTCATATATCTTGAATATTAAAAATTTATAATTCAAATCATATTTATATGAATTTTTTTTATATGAACCATTATTATGAACACTTCATTATTATAACAAAAAAATAAAAAATTCCATATTTAAAAATTAGTTTAAAAATATGATCTATTCGTATTTACTTAAATAGATATTATTTATATTAAATATAAACACTTAATAGATTATATCAGAATTCATATGAACACATCATATACCATAATGTGTATAATTTCACATTAATATATATTTTAATTTAGAATTTATGTAATTAATCCATTTTATATAAAAATAAATCTTTCAAAAAATATATTATGATTTAATATTTCTTATATTTATGAATTAACTAAGGAATATTTTAATGATAAAGTAATAATTTGAACACCTCATATTTAATAAATAACTTTTTTATAATTATTTAATCAATCGAATAATGACCATTTTATATTCCAAAGGATTTTATGAACTTTTAATATTTTAAATGTAAAAATTTTATATGGCCTTAAGTTTATAATTTATATGAAATATTTAATTAAATATTTAATTTGTAAACAAATAATTTACTTAATTTCCCATATCGCTGAAAAAAATATATCTTATCATTATATGATTTATATTCCAATCCTATATAATTTGTTTTGGGAACTATGATATCACATATCATATAAAATTATATAATATATCACATCATACAATATAATATACCATTATTATCATGTCACATTGTTGTATATAACTGATTGTGTTCATATTTCTCATGGAACAATATCTTACATCACTCAACGTGACAACTTAATTAATAAATGAAAAATAAATTATTAGTATTTCAGACACAAACCAAATCTATTGGGACCTATTTTGGATTTTTTATGATATTTGTGGGGCCTCCCTAAGAACTAATCTAATATAGAAGTTGTTGGTGACTAATAATGTTGACTTAATTAAATGGATGAGTGACGTTAATCATTAAGGTGAAATCTACAACAAAAAAACATAGTTGAATGATAAATCGAAATAAAAATTATAATAAAATATGATGCTTGAATATAACTGATAAGTTTTAATACATAGATAATAAAAAATATAATCTAACATACAACAATAATAACCTTAATGAAATCCTAAGGGAAATAAAAAAGTCAAAATCCATACAACTCCAACTATCTCAAACTATGACATCAACCTATAAAAACACAAAAATACCTCCTGAAAAAAATATCCACATCTCTACTAGTATAACATTTAAAACATTAAAATTCCAAATATTTTTCCTATAGTTGGATGAACACCATCGTACTTATAAGGGTCATCCCAAAATATATACTCCACCCAATTAACATAAATTAAATATGAAATGAAACTAAAATATTTTTATACACCAAGGAAAATAGTGCATGCTAATACTGAAAAAGATAAATTCCTTAGAGTTAAATCATTCTCCTCAAATAGGGGAAAGAATAACCACTTAACATGTTCATATGAAACATAATATCACACTTGAACTAATATCAGGTGCATGTAGTGCATCATGTGAGAGAAAAACATATTCATTGTCAAAAAGTTATGTTTACATAAAATTCCCTTTTAACTCACCCTAAAAAACTCATTTAAATAACATTATAGATATATATTACACATGTACACACAAAGTAGGTCCTATTGAGAAACTAATTTATCTATTAGAGGATAAATCGTTGATATTATGGGAGATCACACTCCATCAATGAGAAGTAGTAGTACGAGGAATACTTAGAACACATCATGGATGGGAAAAACATTGATGGGAAACATCACCTTAAGGAATACCCAAATTTCATGTATTATCCTATAGTGGATAACACACTAGTAAAGGAATACCAAAACATCATGTTGAATCCTATATATTATTACACAATACTAAAAAATAGATTTTAGAAATAGGAATATTATTGCTCTTTTAAAAACTTCATCCCCACAATATCAGGTATTATATCAAGGAATCTATCACAACAATATGCATATCTAGCACAACATCTATCACAAAACATGAAATCAGAAATGAACCCTAAATGGCATGGCAAGAATGCATGACATGTGATCTCTAGTAAGTGAATATATGATGCATGAGATTGCATACCCTCATATCATCAGGTTGAAACAGAAATAGAACCTCAATATTATCAACTTTAACATCACAAAACATATGAATCACCCAACGGTGAAATCAAATCAACTGTAATAATTTCAAAATCAGAAAAATTGTAATAATCGAGGTAAATTAGCTTTTCCCTGCACACGGGTTAGCTACTCCTGGGAACAACTTATTAAAAATTACCTATTCCATCCTATCCCTTACTATATGATCCAAATAGTATGTCAAGAAGAAAAGAATCCCTATGATACCACTTTGTAATGTCTTGGTTCTTGGTGCTTCCTAGAGTTTCCTGAGACCCAGTTGGTCACATGGCCTTAAGCGCATTTCCCCAAATGCCAGAGGTTTCTGACTAACAGTGAGGGACTTGGGTGTGATAGTAGGGAAAATATACCCTCATTGGTAGAGTAACATAGTAGAAATAAATAGATATAAAAAATAGGAAGTAGTAATAACATGAAATAATTAAACAGTGGAAGACTAGAAAGTAATAAACAACTGGAGCACATAAATAAATGATTCATGATGCAGATGTCTAAGAAAGGAGCCAAACAAGTCACAATGTCAGAATAAAGTACTAAACCCAAGTTCAAAGAAAACAAAGAAACTCTAGATGCATCCCAAGCATCAGCTTGGACCCATGCTCTCCATCTCCACAACAATCAAGTACGTGAATTAGAAGGGCGCTTTCCCTTATCTATACCTGTAGCAATATAATCTGTTAGGGCCCAAAAGCATGACCCAAACAGGGTGTGAGATGAATCCCAGTAGGAAACCACCCAAAGATCTGTGCCTAATAGTCATTGATTATATTTGGAAGGCAATACGAAAAATGAAGTAGTAAACAAGGAACTACACAAAAGTAAACAATCCTATAGTTTTAATTGCATTCATTTTTATATATCAAGTGAGTATATGATCAATGAAGTATCCCTATGGGATGTACTCATAGCCTATCTCCTTTGGTTAAACCAAACAATCACAAGTTACCCTCTGGGTATGTTCTCACATCCAAACCCCTCTAGTTCAACTTATAAAAGGGTATAACGACATCTTGGGTAGCTCACAAGGTCTAACCCCTTTAATCCCATCCAAAAAAGTCTATTTGAAGAATAACTCACCATCAATTCCCCCTATATTCTTTTAATGATAAACTACAAGCACTCTAAGGAAGCACTCGACGTTAATTCCCCATGTGGTCTCATAACTATTACAATGGACACTATGAGGGAGCACTCAACATCAATCCCCCTAAGGTCTCACAGTGCGATAAAGAAATATTAGACACTCTAGGGAAGCCCTCAATGCCAATTCCCCCTATAGTCTCACTACACTAGGTTATTACAACCATGTGTAAAGAAATCATGCCCAAATGATATATGGAAACCAAATTAATACTCAACAACTACTTGGCTAAACAGTCTACAACATATCACAACAAGTCAGATAAAAGTCACTCCATGCTAACAACACAAGACCTGAAAAAAAATCAGCCTAACATGAAAATCTATACCGAACGGTCCATAACAAACAAGCATGGGAAACCACATCCATTGCATGAAAAAATAACCCTATTCACAATCAAATACCTCTACTCAAGAAAACAAGACATAGCATGAATTAACAGGGTTAAAATACCTAAACATGAAATACCACGAATAAGGGTATTGGGATATTTTGCAGATATAACTCAGAGACTAGCTACAGAAAGGAACAAACCACCTACCTCGACATTGTACGATCGATATACTCTGGCGCCGGACCTTGAATCGACCTAGAATGTGGTATATCTACAAAAATATAAAAAAGACTCAACTGATGATATCTCATGAGAGATTAGAAATAAAGAGATGAGACTCTTGAATAAGGAAGAAATCACCAACATGATTCCAAAGAAACTGACAGAGTTCAATTCATAGAACAAATGGTGAGTTGGAGGCCCAGATAAGATTCATTGGTATCCGTCACTCCTGGATGAGACAAACCTAGAAGGAGAGGTTTTTGTCAATTAGATACGACCTCGATCCAACAAAAAAATTAAAAATAAAATTACAAGATGTGTTCTTTAAAAGTACATAGTGTGCACTTTCCTTAACTAGCCTCTGCTTTAGGTGGTCTCCAGGTCACCCCACATGACCATGTACTCGGCCATTACACGACCAGTACACGGTCACCTGCTGCAACCAGATACATGACATATAATCAAAAGTACATGATGTGTACTCCCTAAATTTCAATATTCTCCTATATTTCTCAAATACATTAGAAAAGAAAAACCCATACATGAAAGGATGATTCATGTTCTTACACAGACTGATCAATCACAATCACCTTCTCAGTTCCATATAATTTTTTTCTCACCACACGTTGTCCATAATGACTTTTGGAGGTTTCCTTTGTTGAGGAGTCATGGTATTCATGGAATTACCATGTATATATAAATTCTAATGAGGAGGATTTTTCTTCTCCCCTCGTTTTTTCAAAGTATACAATGGCTGTGGCACCTGAGGGGTGTCCCAAACACCAAACCTTAGAGCACTATGTCAATAGTGGAGAAGATTCCACATCTTGTTGCAATTGTAGCATGCTCTCGGTATTATGGAACAATTATTATTGATGTGACTTAGTGAACCACACTAAAAAAATATAGTCTTGGTCTTGGGTCTTGGGGGAAGGTTAATTGATCTTGTGGTTTCATTCTGATGTGTTTCGCCACCAAGAGAAAAAGTGTCCCTCTTCATTTCAACCTTATTGTTAGATTTATTACCTCATCTTGTGAAGACAACCATACACCCTCCACTTGTATTTTTAGTAGTGAATGATATTGTAAAAGGATTATCTAGTTGTAGTCTTGGATCAATAGTTTAAAATTCCTGAGAAATGCTTGGGACCAACTATTGGTTCACTTATGGTTCAAGTGCATCCACATTATCAATGACATCCTCTGACAGATTACTATAACTCCTACCGGGTTCCATTTTCTAGAAACAATAAAACCAAGATAAGTCTCACTTTCTATCAACTGAATGATTAGAATTTCAAATTATACTACATCATACTATCACAAAACTGATTTCCAAAATTCAACTTTTTCCATGTTCAACCATTTTTTCAAAACTTTATACCTACTTTTGAAAATCAAACCCCTTCCAAAATACCACAATTATTATCTAATTCAAAATATTGCATTTGAAAACAACTTTGACATTTTTCAAAAATCAACAATTTTGCACCAAATCATAAATCATTACTCAAAATGAGATATGAAGTCCCAGTGGGAAGTAATTCCTCAAATGCATTTCATGCTCGTCTCATTAGCTAAACCTATTAAAATGAGAGTCCAAATACTATAAGGGTCTCCGAAAGACTTATGTATCCAACTACCTGGTAACTTTAGTTACAACATAAAAAGGTTATCTACCAATTTTTATGCTCTATAGTTCAAGTTCCGACAATCCTAATCCTTTTTATGTTCCCAAATCAATGAATAGATCATAATTATTTCAACTCTCTGACTGAAAACCAATAACATGTCAAAGACCAACCAAAACATAGACCACTTGTTCCACAAAGGAACGACTAAGCTGATATGACATGAAATATCCCACCCCTTCTCATTGGCTTGAGGAGGTGGAGTAACATTACTTATCCTTAAGAGACATCACCAAGGTGCCAAAGGTTAGAAATAAATACCGAAGGGCTCCAATACACATGGGGGGTGATTTTCCCTTCAGGAATAAAACAACTAACCAAACAATCCATAACAAAGAAAACCACCATATGATGCATGAAATAAATGAAAGAAAACTCAACATTTCATTTATCAAAACAATAGAAAACCATATACAACAGTGGAAGACAAAACTATCAAAACAAAAGATAACTAATTAATCAAAAAATCTCTACATGATCCATGATCCAACTCACCAAAAATATAAGTATCATGAAGTACTACTAAATATGTTTCATAATTTACCTTTTCCCAGTTATGGGAAAACAACATCTACAAAAGTACAAAATTTCCAAAGAAGGGGTGAGTAATGAAACTCAGTAGATTTATCGAAATGAATTCCCTAGTTTGGACACTAGGATAGAACATGTTAGAAAAATTTATATAAAATAGTTTATATAATTTTTTTTTATAAAATCTCTTTATAACTAAATATAAACAAGTTCCATAGTAAAGTAGTATATCAAAACAATAACAAGTTCCATGGAAAGAAACCAAATGATGCTATCAACCCATTACATAAATTCAATTTGGCATAACTCATTCCAATACACAACCCACACATTCAAAAATGAATTCTCTGTAATGATAGTTCCCTACTCATGAGCTTTTTCTCATCGATATACCATGTCTTCATAAGGTAATTAAATCTCATGTTCCATTACACCTTTGACACTGACTATAAGTTCATATTTCAACCAAGATTTGTAATTAAATATTAACTCACCCTACCAATCTATGTGCTATTACACATTTGAAACCAACTAGAAAGTCATATTTTAAGCGGCATCATAAATTAAATATGAACACACACACCAACCAAGTATTCCAAAACACCATGCCAATACAATCATGCTAAAACCATTCCATAGCCAAATCCATTTCAATTTCAAAACTATTTCTAGAAAACAACATTTATATTGATTTTTTTTATAAAACGTTTTTTCATTAATATAACCAAGAAACTATTTTAAAATTGACATTCTAAAATTATTAGTCAATGAACATTTCACAAAAATTCCAAAATTTCCCAAAAAACACAAAACCAAAACTAAAGAAATTTTCTATCATGATTTTCACAAAATGTTCATAACCAATTTCAATAAATTTAGTCAAATATAAACTAAACCTATATATTATAAATAGAGGAGTCGAGAGCGAATCCACCTACCTTAAGTTTTATGATGAAAATTGTAGAATGGCACTCAAATGCCCATGAAACCAGGCTGAAACTCCAAAAACCTACCTTAGATCTATTCCCCTAATATCAACCAAACCAAATATAATCATATTTGGAATGAACTATAATAGATCTAACAAAGTGGATGTAGATCTAAGAAATTTATAGAGGGAGAAGTAGATCTACATAAATCCAATAATAATGATGAAGAGTGATGACTTACCTCAATAATTGATCTTTAACTCACTAAAGAATGCCTTCAGATCACTACTAAAATGATTGTGAGAGGTTCTCCAACCTTTGAGAGTGAAAAATCCCGAGTTAGGGCCATTTAGGGATAAAACAAGGCATTAGAACATAAAAAATGTATAGATATACAATTTTAGGATCTAGTTTTTGACCGTGCATGGTTAGTCACACATTTAGGGAAACCGTGTGCTAACCGTGTGAAATCTTCTATCTCAAGTAGGAACCCCTCATGGTTGGTTCCCATGGTTTAAAAACCACATGAAAACTATGCTAAATATGAATGTATTAAGTGGAATGGTTTCTCCTATTAATCTTCATGGATTGGACTAATAGTGTGCCATATTTGCACCTCCCCCTTTCCCCCTATCTCATTGGGAATGGTTTTCGGTAGGTGTCACATAGTTTTCCTAAATTATGAAAAAAATGTTCACCTATAGGAAACCCCAAAACACTACAAATTTTCACCAAAATCTACCTTACATAACCCATATACATTACATACTTAAAAAGTATATGGAAATGGTTCCTTAATTGAATCCCAGGGTTTTACTTGTAATGTCACCAACCTAGTGGCCTCTAAATTAGTGCCCTGAATCAAGTTGCCACATAACCTTAGGCATGCCTCCCCGTATTCTAAAGGTTGTCAAATAACAGAGAAGGTCTACGTAGAAACATGGTAATAATATACCCTCTTTATCAAAGTATGAAACAACATAAAATAGTAATAAATAAGCAAAACAAAAAACAATAACCAATAAAGATTCATTACCATCCATTTCCCAAAACTAGGTACAAGCCTACAACCAAATAGTAAACATCATGTGTCATGTCATACATTTCCAAGTGCAAGGAAACCCAAAATAAAAATAAACTAGATAATCCCCAAAATGGGTCCCAACACTGAGTATGGAAGCCTCATCCAAGAACATCCCATTCCCAATCAACCAACTAGCACAAGGCACTTTCCCTTGTCCTGACCTGTAATAGTATTCAATGAAAACCCTAGCAGGGTGTGAGTATAAGTCATTATTCCCCCCCAATGGTTTCTACAAAATATCACATCTAAATAGATATTGTATGAATGTACTAAAATAAAAAACAATATAATCAAGGGTAAATCATGTTCCATTAGTCGACAAGTTCATGTGATACATTTTCATCATTTATTCCACAAGTTATGCATTTTAATCAATTACAGTATGTCCTATACTACTCAATTTCTCTGAATAAATGAATAAATAAAATTTCTTATATCACTAGGTAAAATATTTTCCAAAAAATTACATCACACTTACGTTGGAGCCTCAGTCCAGGTAGTCTCATCAAATGAAACCTTAAGTGGTATACAACCTCAGTCTTCTCCCTTAATCGTGTATTAAATGGGGTGGGTATTAGAGACTTATTCTAAAAGAACTTGTGGTCATATATCCTTATGTAAAATACCCCACATATACCACTCATCCTTCTTCACATTCTTATTTAATCATTTACCACATTTATCAACCAAACAATAAGCATTTAACACATTTTTCATTTCAAAAACCTATAATAAATTGACATGTGTAACCATAAACTTTAATAATTCATTCAATATAGAAAAAATCTTCAATACTTAACCCATTAACCCATTAACCCATTTACCACTCTCAATTCACGACTCACCGACCCCTTAACACTATACTAAACACCCCCTTATTCTATCATAGTAATTAAATGAAATTATCATCAAATATCCTTACAAACAATGTTAACTAACCAAACAAAATTCTAATGGATTCCCTACATAGATCGAAGTTAACAAGTTAAACACATTTATTATGGGATCAAAGTTATAAAAAATCAATTCAATGCTAATCATTACAATTCACCATGTTAGGGATGATGAAAACCCCATAGGTGGCCAAAAACAAGTTTATTTAACCTCAATGCATCCCAAGGGGATCATGAGCGGTCCAATTCATCATTTTGGAATTAAATTTACCTATTCATACTAAGGGAACAAAACAAAAAATAATAAATCACCATAACACAACAAAATACACATAAATCAAACATCAATACTATGGTATATAACTTATATACCACCTACCTTGATTCTGAAGAGAACTGAACACATAAAATTATCCGTTGACTCATATTCAAACACCCTTCAAAGCCCCCGCCTATGATATTCTAGAAAAATAGGGTCTAAGGTATTTATAACAATAAAACAACCACATAATCCCTAATCAGAAAAAGAGAAGGGATATGAGGACTAGAGCCACCGAATTCTTCGATTCGCAACCAACGATGCTCAAAATGGACTTGAATTGATGGATATTGATCATTGAGAATCGTGGTTTGTTTTGAGTCATCACTAGGATTGTGGTAAGTGAAATGAGGAGGAATTTATGGTGAGAACTCATAAATATTGAAGGGTAAAAAGGGTAAAATCCAAATTTTAATGAGGTGCACCATTGGACCATATGGTTTTCCAAAATGTGAACCAACCATGAACCAACCTCTATCCAATAGTGTCTTGGTGGAACAGTTACCTATGGATCCTACAAGGTTTAAAAAACCATACACTAAACATGTACAATGGATCTATCCATGTCCACATAGTTTCCACTCCCCCTTTATGAGGTTTCATACAAACGTGCACCCTTCCCTGAGACCTACATGATTCGGGTGCACTGTTACTCCTACTTGTGTGACAACTTCACAACATGAACTAGATGGCCATTTTTCCCTTCATTTCATTTTGCAAACCCACGTTACTTCTTAAGCTTCCTCATTCTTCTGATAAAAATTTAATTAAAAATATTTAACAGATTTAAACCAAGATTTAAATATTAACATACCTCCATGATGTTTGGGATCCTATACCCTCCCCACCTTATAATGGATCATCCTCGAGCCACACTCCCAAGCATCACTGAGCTCCATAAGAAAAGAGTTCAGGCTACAGGGGATGCATATTTGTTTCCCTCTCCCAAGTTTCTTCCTAAACATTACCAAGCTACCATAAAACTCAATCCAAAAGCATAGTCTTTCCCTCTATGGCCTTTTCACTATGATCCAAAGTAAAAATTAGATACCCCTTAGAGGATACATCAGCCTCAAGCTCAAAATCATCAATATAAATCACAAGGGATGGGTTAGGGTGGTACTATGAAAGTTGTGACACATGAAAAACATCATCAATACCAATATAACTATTTGGAAGAGATAATTAGTATTCCATCAGTCTGATCCTCTCTACAATCTCAAATAGCCCCACGTGCCTTGGCACCAACATACCCATTTTCTGAATCTAATAGTGACCCGACCATGGCGATAGCCCAAGATACCAACATTCACCCACAATTAACTCTAAAGGTCTATGACGATGATCTGAATATGAATTCTACCTGCTCTATACCATATACATATGATATCAAATCAACTAAACCTACTTTTATGTCTCTTGCATGAGACTTAGTCCCAACAACTCTGATTCCTTATCCTCCACCAAACACAACATAGATCTATATGACCTTCTATATAGTGCCTCAAATAGTGACATATGAATCATCACTTAATAACTATTTTTATAAGTGAACTCAACAACTTCGAAGTGTTTCCCCCATGATCAACTAAAATTAAGGACACATTCTCTCAACATATGCTTTATCAACTGAATAGTATGTTCTGATTTCCCATCAACCTGTGGGTGAAAATCCATACTAAAAAATTACTAGATAACAAGTGACTCCTATAACCCCTTCCATAAGCCCATAGTAAAATGAACGTAATGATTTGAAAATATAGTTTATGGAACCCCATGAAATTATACTATCTAGTGAAGATAAAAATCACCCAATTGGTCAATAGTGAAGGTCCCTAAAATCGGTAGGAAATGTTTCCCCTTAGTCAACTAATCCACAACTACCCATATCGCAACATTCTTCTGAGGTTTCCTTGGATGAACCACCAAAAAATAAATCATCATGTCATCCCATATCCATTTTCGAATGGGTATAGGCTGTAACGACCCACCTATATGACGATTCTTATTCTTCATATGCTAATAGGTATAACATCATGTTATGAAACCTGCAATCTCTTTCTTCATCCCAGACCACCAATATAGCCTATGATGATCATGATACATTTGGGTTAAACTAGGATGTACTCTGCACATTGATGCATGAAACACATGCATCATCTCTTCCTGCATACATGTAGTCATGAAAAAATTACCACGAACATAAACGATCTAATCATCACCAACTGCCCAACCATAGGGTGCCTTCCACCTTCAAGAATTTCCCTCAAGGAAAAGAACCCCAGATCCTCATAGTTCCTATCCTTGACCAGATTTAGAAGGGTATACTCAGATACCAAGGATTCAAGGGTTAGGTTTCCTCATCTATCCTGAACCTCTAGATATATCTCCACAAACCATGTCATTATCCTTTACTCAGAATTAGATTCTTGAACTGCCCAGTTTTGAGACTTCCATCTTAAAGCATCTGCAACACTATTCCCATTTCCCAGCATGTACACCCATTTGAAATCAAAGGTATACATGTAATTAACCCACCTTCATTGTAAAATGTTCAAATCACATTGGGGGAGGATATAATTAATACTTTTATGATCGGTATACAAAGTAATGCTGTCTCACAAAAAGTAATTCTGACAAAAAATTAATGTGTAAACTACTATCTCCAATTAAAGATCATGTGTTGGGTGATTTAGTTTATGAGGCCTCAACTACTATGACCCATATGCCACAACTCGGTCATTATACATTAATACTCCCCCATATCCAATTCTAGATGTATCACCAAACAAAACATACTACTTGCCAAGTCTGCAAATAGTCAAAATTGATGCAATATATACCCGCTTATTTAACTCTTGAAAGGAATTCTCACAAAACAAAGACCACTCAAAATTTAGGCCTTTCATGGTTAATCCCAAAATAAGTGTTTCCAAACAATGGAATTATTTTATAAACCTTCCATAATATCCCTATAAACATAGAAAGCATTGGATATTAGAAACATTCTTTGGATTCACCCAAGATACAACAAATTTCACTTTCCCTCGGTCCATGAACACACCTTGCTCTGAGATAATGTATCCCAAGAAATGTCCCATGTCACTCCAGAAATGAAATTTGGATATCTTGGAATATATCTTATTTTATCTTAGTGTTCTAAAATGATTTCAATTTTTTTAATGATTTTCATGAGACTTGATGTACTCCATGATGTCATCACCAAATATAATGACAAACTAATCTAGGTACATGTGAAATATCCAGTTCATTATGGCCATAAACACTATTAGTGCATTTGTGAACCTAAACAACATCACAAAAAACTCATACAAACCATACATGCTACTAAAGGTAGTTTGTGATATATCAAAACATCTCACCCTCAAGATGATGATACCCTAATCTCAAATCAATCTTGAAGAACATGGAAGCACCCATTATCTGGTAAAAAATATCATTGATTTGAGGAAGGGGGTATATATGTTTAACTGTCATCGGATTTAACTTCCTATTGTTGAAAAAAACCACAATGATCCATGATCCTTCTTGGAAAACTCTACTAGAGACCCCATTGATGATGTACTTGGGAAAATAAATCCATTATTTTCAAGTTCCCCCAACTAATTTTCAATTTAATACAGTTCATGTCATGCCATTCTATATGGTGGAATAGAAATTGGTTCTACCCCCCCAAAAAAACTCTAACATGAAATAAACTTCCCTTTTGGGTAGAAATACCGAGGAGTCCCCAGGAAATACATCCTAAAACTAATCCACCATAGGAAGAAAGACACGTTGCTCCACTTCCCCATTATTAAGCATAAGAAAAGCCACTTAGGTTGTGATATCACCCAAATACTGACTGACTGGCCCTACAGCCTACTCGGATATCCCATTACAAATGATAAACATATGTAATCTCCTCTAGAGATGTGAACATTACCTTACAACGGTAACAATCAATATGGACCTGGTAAAACACTATCCATCCTATCCCCAAAATCAAATCAAATCCTAAAATTTTGAGTACAAAACATTCACACAGAAACTGGTAACCACAAACCATAAGGGAACACTCTTTACATTGCTAAATATTTTTCCACCTATGCCCCTAATGGTGTGACAATAAATATAACCCTCTATATATGTACCACCGCTAGGCCCAACACACTCAAAAACTAATAAGATATAAAATAATGTGAGACTCTTATATAAAATAAATAACTTGTGAGCATGGAATCTATGAGAATCATACCTAGAACTGTCGATGGCCTGTCCTTACAACCTCTCGGTGCTGGCTAAAATACATGAAGATAACATTGTCCTCTACCATAGCCTATGGTCTATATTCCCGATTCTAAACTACCACTTTGATATGGGTGCTCTCTCCCCAGAGTACCACATCCTACACCCCAATCAGTATGGCTAGAAGAGCTCCAACTGCCTTCCTGATACATGGTAACTGACCCCCTACCTACACTATACATGTTCCTCAATCCTCCATCGGTCCCCAGCTAATATTGGTTCCTACATAACCTATTCACATTCCCCATCATTCCACATTATTTGAAATCAACCAATGACCAGGGGCACTGACCATGAATGTGGCCTAGCCTTCCTTGGTGATAGAAAAACACGTAGTCACAAGCTTGCGAGACTAGTCCTCTCCTCCAACTACCCTTCATAGCACTATCCTAGTAAATACTATCAAATAGGAACTTCCTACCATTAGAATTTTCACCACTAGATCATCCAACTAAATCACATGGTCACCACCAAAATCCTCTCTCAGGTTCCCATCAGAAAAAGGGCATGATATAACACCTCATCAAACCTCTTTAAATGAATGATATTCAACTGGGACTTGATCTTGGGTCCAATTCCATCCCAGAAGAAGCTCACCATATTATCCTTTTCTCTTATCAATGCTGGGAAAAAGTGTTACAAGTTGGTGAAGTGGCCATCATAATCTATCACTAAAATGGCCCCCTTGGTCAACCTCATATACTCTACAACAATCTCTTATATAAAGGTCTATGGGTATAAGTGTTCCAAAAACATATAATAGATATCTTTCCATAACATATCATCAGTTTTCTGAGTCTAAACCAAAATATCCCACCATCACTTCTCTATTCCCCGCAACATATAAGTTTCTAACATGACTGTATTATCAAGAGGAGTCTCTAATTGATCAAAATATTTCTAGATGGACTCAACCCAAATCTCTACTTCCTTAGGTATATCCTCTCTAGAAAATGTTTAAGGGTTTTCAACTATAAATCTCTAGTCAGATCAAACAGACTCAACATGACCCACCTTAGGTCCCATTCCATCATCTGTATAAAATGAGAAAAGTTCTCACACAACTTCTCCTCTCCATTGTTACCCTAAACCACCATAATATCCTATCCCACTTCTAGTGGATCATTCTTAGAAATATCGTCTTGTCTCACAATCAGAACATGACTTTATGGTGGCCTTTCTCATGAATTCCAAACACACATCTTAGAACACTTAACTGAAAAATCCACATTTAAAAAAAATAAGGCTCTTTACTAGACATAAATAACTCATCTCGCATACATCATCCAATAGATATAACTACATCTTAAACACTACCCTTATCCATCCCTACCATGGGTCATAGTTAACATAGGGTAAATATACTAAGACATCCGCAATTATTTTCATTAAACACCCATTTTTCAATTTTCACTTCCAAAACATAAATATTTTTCTTTTATGCCCCTCTCTATCATTATAAAATATCACAATAAGATTTAAAAAAATTTGTGACACTTAATTAGGCATTATTCCTTAACCATTTTATTAAATTCTCTCCATTTTCACGTTCATATCATCTTTATTGGGTGTCCATTTTTGTTCAATTTTCAATGGAAATATAAGAATTATATCTTTAAATTACCACACTATTTTATTGTGTGTTTTTACCATGATAAATTACACATATGTCCCTAGGTTCCTATAATGATGCATGGATTCAAAAAATTTTACCATTTAGGTTTTGAGTTAAATATCATAAAATAGTCTCATCACATAAAAAGTGCATCACCCAATGGTGAAATATCATTTAATTGTAACAACACATATAAAAAAACAATCCTACCCTGAGATACTTGGGTTTTCCCTCATATATGGGTAAGCTAATCCCAAAAAAGAGCTCATTTACAAGACCCTGACACATATGAATATCCATATACCATACCCAAGTAGTGAGTCGACTGAAAATAACTACTCTGATACCACTTTGTAACACCCCTAACCCAAATTACACTAAACTGGTTCCCCAAGAGGGGTCATCACATGACCTCATAAATGCCTCCATATATTCTAGAGTCTACTGAAAAGAAGCGAGGGTATAATTAAACATGTTGGTAGACTATAACCTCTTTATCAGAGTATTAAAAAATATACAATAATAAGAAATAGAGAAAACAATAAAAAATAACCAATAAACATGCATTACCGACCATTTCCTAAAATAGCGTACAAGCCCACAAAAAATAGTAAATATAATCTATCATGTCATATAGTTCCAAGTGAAAGGAAACCCAAAAAAAACTAAATAATCCCCAAAATGGTTCCCGACACTAAGTGTTCATCCCTCGTCCATGCACATCCCATGTCCATTCAACCGACTAGCACATAGTTGTTTCCCTTATATTGAATTGAAAGAATAGAGTATTATTGAGTACCCAATGAAAACATTAGTAGGGTGTGAGTACAAATCATTAGTCCACCACTAATAGTTTCTACAAAATATCATCTCTATACAAATAGTGCATGAAAGTACTAAAATAAACAACAATATAAGAAAGGGTAAACTGAGTTCCATTATTTGAAAAGATCATGTAATTAATTTGATCATTTATTCCTTAGCCTATGCATTTTCATCAATTTCACTCCATCCTATGATAGTAAATTACTATACATGAAGGGATAAATCAAATTCCCTATATCACTAGGGAAAAAATTTCACAAACAATTACATCACAAATACCTTAGATACTTAGTCAAATTAGTCTAATAAAATGAAACCATTAGGAATATATAGCCTCATTCTTCTCCCTAACCCGTAAATTAAAGAGGGTGGGTTAGAGCCTCATTATTACTTGACTAGTGGGTGTATATAATCAAGTCAAATACCCCACACACACCACTAAGAAATGTGCACATGCTTCTTTAATCATTTACCAAATTTATCAACCAAACCATAACCATTTAACACGTTTGTCATTTTAATAACCCATACTTAATTAACATGCATAACATTAAAATTTAATAATTCATTAAACACATAAACCATATTCATTCCTTAACCCATTATCCCATTTACCAATCATAATTCATGACTCACTAACCCCATAACACTACCAAATCCCCCCTTATTCCATGATATCAGTTAAGCAAAATTATCATAAAATTCATTTACAGACCATGTTAACTGACCAAATGAAATACTAATCGATTCCATTAATATAAAATATTAAACATGATAAATACATTTATTATGGTATCTAGGTCATAATGAATCAATTCTATTCTTATCATTAAAATTTAACTTGTTTCGGATAATGTCACACCCCATAGGTGGCCCTATAATTGGTCTATTGAACCTCAATGAATCCCAAGGGGATCATGAGAGGTTCAATTAATCATTATGGATATCAATTTACCCATTATTATAAAGGTAACCAAATAAACAAGAATAAATCCCCATACCACAACCACATACACATAAACCAAACGTCAAGTCTACAAGATATAACTTGTAGAACATCTACCTTGATTTCGAAGACAACCACACACACAACCATAGTCCTTGACTCTGATTCAATCAACATCAAAATACCCAACCAAAGGTTCACTTGAGAAAGTGGTTTTTAGGGATTCTGATGAAAATAAACAACCACACAATCCCTAATCATAAAAAGAGAAGTGAGAGTCGGATTAGACTCACCGAGATCTTCTATTTTCAACCAACGACCCTCTAAATGGCCTTGAATCAATGGAGATTATTCCTTGGGAGGTTTGTGGTATTTTGGGTCACAAATTGGGTTGCTGGAGGTGAAGTGAGGATGAATATTGGGTGAAAACACATAAATCCTTAAAGGGGAAAAGGGGGAAATACCACTTTTAATGAGGTGCCATGTTTGGCTACACAGTTTTCCAAACCATGCACTAACTGGGTGACAAACTCTATCCAAGAGGGTTTAGGTCACAGAATTACCTAGGGACCCCATAGAGTTTAAAAAACTAGGCACCAACCGTGAAGAATGGCTTGGTCCAAGGCCACATGGTTTCCCCTTCCCCTATACACAGTCTCATCAAAAGTGTGCTCCCATCCATCAGGCATGCACTGTTAGGGCACATAGTTACTCCTAACCATGTGCCAACTATGCAATATGTACTAGATGAAAATTTTCCATTTATTCCATGTCCCAAACCCATGGATCTTCTTGAGCTTCCTTATACTCTTGCTAATCATTTTTTAACCAACTTCAAGGGATTAAATCTATGATTTAAACAGGAACGCACCTCCAAAAAATTTGGGATCTTATAGAATACATATATTATTTATATATCAATTATATTAATATATATTATTACATATATTATTATGTTATAATATATTTAAATTATATATATAATTATAATACGAGATAATATATGTTAATGATAATATTTTTTATATTTTTTGATAATTTTTGTTAATAATATTATTTTATAATATATGTTAATTTTGTTAAATTAAATAAAAAATTATGATTTAATTTTTATAATATATATATATATATTTATTTTATAATTTATATAATAAAAAAATATAAGTTAATTTTTTATTAGTTACTCACACCCTAAGTTTTTAATATTATAAATAGTGTTATTTTATTCTGTATTAGTAAATGTTATAGAGATAATATTAATATATGTTAACTAAAAAGATTTGATACATATGAATATTGAAATATATATAATTGAAATATTGAGGTTAATTAAATTTAAAAATAATACATCATCGATGTCGATGGGTATGAAAGTGAACTCCAGTACCTGACCTCATCTCTTTGGGAGTATGTCAATATTGACCAGTTTATTTGGTAGGTTCTGCAATGTGATTAAAAACATGTCTAAAAAGACATCCATTATAGTGACTTGAAAAGCATAACTATAACTATAATGCCATCCAATTGAGTTTTATATAGAACATTGGAATATATCTTGATAATGGATAATAAAATCACTAATTCAGACCCCCAATTACTACATCAATGTGATTAATAAAGAATTAAGTGAATTGAAAATGGAACAAGATTCACAATAAGAGACATATATCCCATTATGGTTAGTGAGAAATGATACATAGTTTGTCAAGAATATAAATAGTCACTTTCATAGCTACTTCCCTTCATTAATGAAATGTGTATGTAGAATGTCTTAGTTTTCACCATATATGACGAGGAAGGTTCAATCAGTGTAAATTAAATGGAATATACAACTACCTAATAAGTGGAATTTTGTTGAAGATTTCAACATGATGGGTTTTCATCATCTATGTTTAATGGATTGAGTGTATATTATGGTTCCCTAGGATGAGGGATATGTGTATGCTCAGACTACAAATATATGATCTCTATAATGTGTAGTATACATATCATTGACTTAAGAATTAAATCGAACTCACCAATACTAAATGAATACTGTGCCTTGGTTATAGTCATATTTTAATCTATATTGATCCCATATACCTAAAAATAAAGGGGATTTATGATGATAACAATTTAATAAAAAATAAAAAAAAAAATAAAAATTAATCTATAACTGTGACTAATTTAAATTCCCATAGTATAGCATGATCCACCAAGGAATGTGATAAATCAAATTTTCCTTGAAATATGTAAAAATATGTACTCAAAATGTGGTCCCTGATAAATACATCCTCTAATATTTCATTTAAAATGAGACTTTTTCACTTTAAAACCACATGGATATATATGGTCCAAGGAAATTTTCAAATCTAGAGCCTAATTTTTTTAATACATATACCATACACCTTTGAAAAATTCCTTTGTGGTTCTAGAAAATGTTTTCCATACTACAACAACATCATGATTATAGTAATAATATTCCATATAATAATATGAAAATTAAACAGGGGAACCAATGTAGTATAATGTTGCATCCTCTTTGGAAAAAAACTGTGGTAGATATGAAATAATCTCACACATATAAAGAATTCATCATAACTATATGGGAAAAAATTAAAATTTTCACTATATTAAATAATGAAAATATATTTATATTAAATTTTATTCTTGTATAAATTTTCAATGGTAATATAATCAACTAAAAAATGTGAATATGAAATGGAATGTGTGTATCTATATATGTGTGTGTGTGTCTATGACTTTATTGACATGTAAATTTCCAATATTTTTTTTAAAAATTCTATATATGGAATATACTATTGGAATAAAATAATTTATAATAATTTTAAATTAATAGTGTGTTATAGGACCCATATGTAAGGTGTCAACATCAAAATTAGCCACAAACTGAGATGCATGTGTAGGGAATTAATTCCATTCCCAAACCTGTATTAACAAAAAACATCCAATAATATACCTTTTTTCAGTACATCATTCTTTTCATAATTCCTTATAAATAATTTCAATTCATAATGAATACCAACTATATCAACTATATTTTATCAAAATCCCTATGTATATATAGGTGTTATTTTATTTTTATGGGATACTTTATTTTTTTATTTCTTTGATTTTATATCGCATTCTTATCTATTATATTATTCCTTCTAACAATAGTTAAAAAATAATAAAGGAAAATTATATAAAATTCACTTATAAATTATTATTTTCATTCATATTTTTCTTATCATTAAATTTATTTAGGATTTTATATTCTATATTTTTATATTTTTCAAAGTACTAATGTTATCTGTTTTCCAATTTTAGTATAATTTCTCATAGTTTTTCATTAATTCATTTACATTACTATGTTATAGCATTGTACATATGATGTTTTGGAAAATTAAATTACATTTAAAATATAGTGTATATATACAAAAGAGTTTTAAACAACATTAGAAGATGTAAAAACACCTCATGAAGTTATAAAACATCTTACAATGATTTATTATAAATAAAAAATTATACCAGAAAAAATGGATTTCAATACTTATTATACTATTTCAAAATATCATATATAGATTTAAAAACATCTTATACAAGTTTTAAAAAATCTTATGAATTTCAGAAATATTATTCATTCCAAATATGTAACAGATTTAAAATATATAATATGTTTGGAAGGTCTAACAAAAACCTACAAAAGTCATATGTAATTGATATAGATTTTTAAAAACATAAATATCCTATGAAATGGAATAAATACCCTACAAACATTCAATGTTCAGTTTTTTTTCAATGTTATTTTGAAATAGATGGAGTATGAATTGATATGATTTGAGATGAAGGAGAATATTGGCTATGTTTCATACCCTTACTAGATTTCTTATGTATTTTATTATTTCATAATGTTCTTAATTTTTTACAAAGTCCGTAAACCATATGATATGTAAAATTAATATTGAAATATAAATAATTTTATATTTAGAACTCATTGAAATGGTTTTGAATGAACTCATAGAAATATAGAAGGAATATAAATCATAGAATTTTACAAATTATTCTTGTATCTTGAACATGTATTCATGAATCACTATTATAGATATTTTTATAGTGATTTTCCAAAATAATTTAATGATATTAAATATTTTTTAAATATTTAGAAATCATAGAAGTATTTATTTAAATCAATAATAATATATGTGAAAGATATAATAAGTATCTAGGACTATTAATTTTCAGTTGTAAATAAATAGAGTATTAATGATAAAATTGTTAATATTATTTTTCAATTACACAAAATGTTATAGGGAGTAATTATTGTAACAATTATATAAATTAATCTAAGGCTACATGCAAGTTCTTGATACCTTATACAATAAAAAGAACTTGATTCAAAAAGTTAGAAAAATATTGAATGATAATCTAGAAATAATAAATGATAATTCATGACTATTACTTCATTTCTTCCAAAATACTTAACGTTTATCATCATACTAATTCATTTTCTATGGAATGTTCTTGGTTATATTTTTATTAAACCTTTTAAATCCCTAACTATATTTTGTTTTTCAGTTTTTTACACTATTTTATTATATTTTCCTCTGATAATAATTATTTATTGGTTTATAGTTTTCCTACAAAGAATCATGTTATATATGGTTATACCTCCATAAAGAGTCAATTTGGTAATAGTTTTTATATTTTGTTTAAAAAAAATTATTTTTTTGTTTGTGTTTTCACTAAAAAATGAATTGTGAAATTTAGTTGGGGAAACCCTTCAAATGTAAGGTCGATTGGTGGGTATCACACCTCTTTATGAGTAAAGAGGTTTGAAGAGTAAATGTTCAATAACATTCATATATGAATTACTAAAAATATCACTTTTTTTAAAAACTATTATACTTTACTATTATTTTATCAATGATTTAATAATATATTATGAAATTTTCTATTAACACCTAGACATTTCATTAAACTTACTATCTATTTTAGCAATTGGTATCAAATCTATACCCTCAATGAGTTTTAATTTATTCAATTTGAACTAATACCTATAAAATTTTCATTATAACATTAATGATATTAGATATATTATTTTTTAAAACACATTCTAGGATTAATGTTCTAAGGGAATGATTTATCTTTGAGGGAATATCATGGTGCAAATGATAGTAGAATTACATGGAATATTCCTTCCATTGATGGAAATGACTATGAATATCATAAATAATGAATAAATGTCTTCCATTAGTAATATAGAATTTTACAATGTAACAAAATATTACATGTTATAAATTACATGAGATTGACCCTATGCCCATATTGGTAATTAAACATCATAGTTTTTTCTTAACTATAAAATCAATAATAATGTTTATTTTGATATTTGTAAAAACTTTTGCAGTCATATATCTTCCTATAAAATTGCTCATTATATTTGGAAAATTTATTACAATTCCACACTATAGTATATAAATATTAAATATAATTAATTATAGAATTTAATTCATTAATTACCATGACATCAATATGGGGAAAATAAAACCATTAATCAAACTTACTACAGATTCACCATCATTTAAAAAAATGATGGGTTATATTAAGGAATAAATAGGAAACACCTCTATACTTGAAAGAATTCGTAATTATTTACCCATGAATTACAATGGAAATATTTTTTCAATTAATGAGAGTATTAATTTAAAAGGGTAAACTTTTGATAAACTCTTTTTCTCACATTATTACTATTAACTATAGTTTATGAACATTATTAAAGAACATATAATCAAGAAAAATGGTTTATCATTCAAATTTAAATTTTTTGCCTCATTTATCTCCTCATTTTTTATATATAAGGAAGATAAAAATATTATGTACCACAACTTATTACTAAATTCTATTAAATAATGAGATGAAAGAAAGGAATAAAAAATATATTTAAAAGATATTATAGAAGAGATGATTGAAATTTCAATAATAACCTTAAAAATAATTGTAATTATAAAACATATGATGATACATGTTTTGAATATTGGGAATATTTATATTTAAATATAGTTTTTAAAATATTTAATAATGTAAATAATGATATGAAAAGTAAAAAATGAAAGAGAAAAATGTTATTGGTTTCTAGATGGATTTTTAAAAAATAAACTTCTTCTCAAGAAGAATTTAGAACCAAAATATAATTAGATAAATTATTATTTAGGCCAAATCTGAAGGTATATTTTTATTTTATTTTATTGTTTGATTATATTTATGCTTATACTTATGTTTATAGAACTATTATTTCTTTATTAAATAAATAAATTTAGAAATTACCAAGAGATATCACATGAATGTTTTAGTTATATAAGGAACTCAATATAGAAAATATGATAGTTATAGAAGAAAAAAATATTCTTATAAATAAAAATGAAAAAAATAGAGAACTATAGTTCTAGATCAAATGAAAAAAATAAATTATTTGAGTTTTTATAGAAGATAAATGAGACAAAGAGTATTGAGAATGAATTTTAGAAGAGAAACATATTAATATTTATTCATGGAAGTAAATGAAATGTAAATTTGAATCCAATTAATAAGATGAATAAAAATTAAAAATTGTGTATATTATAATGTGGATCTACCATTGTTTTATAAAAATTTGTAAATAATTTTTTTGAAATAATATATGTAATGTATTGTGTGTTTTAGATACATGATATGGGGACGCTTTTCCAGAGAATTCACTCTCAGATTTCCACAACAATTTTGAAATTGTAAATAACATACTTATTCATCATTATCATCTATATTTCATATTAATACTGTTTTAAAATAAATTATGTTTAATTATAGTTGTTTTATTAAGCCTATTATACAAAATGATCAATGGGTATAAAATATTTTTTTTTCAAATGATATTCCTTGTAATTATCAAGGTTGATATTTGGTGTAACACCCCAAGGATTTAATAATAAATTTAACAAAAATAATGAAACACTGAGACTATATGAAACAACAATTTTTTAAAGAGATAATTATATACAAGTCATTAAAAATAATTTTACCACTTATATGATTTTAATTTCGAAAAATGGACATCTACGGTAGTGATCATTAAGTTATTTGGATTCTAATAGAACCAACATTATTTTGGTGAATAGTAACATACCCATATAAACAATAATATGAACTATAATATAACCATTATGAATATTAAATTATATTATTATTTTATTTTCTTAAGGTAATAATATAATGAGATCTCTATTTATTTTCAGGGTGATATAAAATGAGTCGTAGTTTTAAATTTTTTATTTTCGAATAAATTATGATTTTATTTAAAAATTAAATTAATCATATTTAGAAAAGTAATTATAAAAAATAGTGTTCCTTTTTTAGTTTTACATGTCAAAAAATTATTAGGGTATTTTTTTGGTATTTTTCTGAGATAGTTGAATTTTTTAGAATAGTAAAATTAACTTTTAAGTTTTTGGTGAGTTTGATGACATCATAATAATAACATAATAATGATGTAATCATTTTGGTTGATAATGGAGGACTAAAATATGATATGAGGTGTCCCAAGTGGCAAATACTATGGCCAAAAACCATGGTAAATCCCATGGTTTTTCAAATACCACTAATGATGTGTCCTTCGAAATTAATTAAAAACTCCCTCTCTTTCACTATAAATACCACCCACACACCCTCTTAATATCTCACATCTCAAGAATTTATAATTTTATAAACACTAACCAATCCCATTCCAAAGGATCATTACCATTTCTATGGCCTACTGGTCTAATAAAAATGAAAAAACCAAAGGCCGTAAGAAGGATCTCAATGAGAAGAGATCAAGAGGTAAAGATCCTCTTTTATTTTCTTGTGTTTTCTTTTCAATTATTTTCTTTTATTATAAAATATTCTCCTCCCCTAATATAATAGGAATTAAAGCTTCATTATTATATATATTCTTAATTTTTATAATGTTTATGAAAAAATTCATCATCATTCTTCCTCTCCTCTTCCACTTATTCTAAAAATGAAAACACTGTCCGTGATGTGTCAATTTATCGACATCATGGATGATGTGTTTTAAATTTACTTTACATCCATAAAAGATGGTTGTAAAAGTATTTTAATGGTTGAAAACGTTTTTAATGTTCATTATATGAACTCTATTATGTTTTATAATTAACTTATAAACATAATAATAAAGGTATATGATGAAACAAGCTCATGATTATTGAAGAACCGCCAAAATAATCTAATCAAATATCACTAATGATTTATCTTATAATTCATCCTCATAACATATAACATAAATGATTTATGGATTCATTTAATATTTTGGAAACATATTAATATAATTCCATTACAATTATAGTTTTTCTCTCCAATTCGTTAATAAAATCCTTTACAAACCGACAATGGAAATCATTTGAAGTGCGCACCCAAAACAATGGAAATAACAAAAAAATATTTATAAATAGGTCGAATGATGTTATAAAACGATCATATATGGTGTTATAAACATGAATATATATCTTTAAAATTTTAATAACACTGTTTTAACCATTATAAAGTTGGTTTAAACAAGTTTTAAGTAAGACAAACCCAAGGTAATGAAATTCTTAATCCATTTTCCATTATTTGGGTTAACCTTCTATTTCATTAATTACATGGAACTATTATATGTTACTAAGATATTTTTAGTAATAAATTTAATTAATATTATATTTTATTATACATTTAATACACACAATCATTTCATTCTATCAATTCTCACTCTAATTATATGATATTTGTAAGGGAAGTTTCTTTAAAAGATTTCTTATAAAATTCTATTTTAAAAATTCAAAAGAAATGTTTTAATGAAATTATTAAAGTTTTGTTATTATGTTATGTTTCATGGAATTTTTTATAATGAAAGGTGAGACCTATATCTCCCTCAAATTAATTTGGTATGTGTAAGTTGGAGGTTATCCGTATGGTTACTCCAAGTGTAACTACGATGGTTACACCATGAGGTCGCTGTGAGGGTTACATTGTAAGGTATTTGTGAGGGTTACAGATGATAAGGTTGCTGTGAGGGTTAAAATATATTTAATTAATTCCCAAATATACCTTTATGGTTTTATATATGTTCTCTAATGCTTTATGAAAATATTATGTTTCACAAAGTAAGTATATACAGGTGAGAAGTATGTCTTTGTGAAAATGATTTTATATGATTAGAAGTTTTCATGGACTAATAGTTTATTTCCTAATTTTTATATCCCTTACTGATCTTTTTATTCTAATTGAATGTTTTTAAATGTTTTTCAAAGGTTATAATGATTTTAAGAGAAATAAATAAGTCAAGTTAAATGTTATGAAGTTTTGTTAAAGAAATCATGTTGTTCTTTTGTGTTAAAATTTAATGTTTTGCAAGAAATAGATACTATTTTAATTATACCCACTTTGTAATCTTATGGGGTGATATGTATGAGTTTTCTTCCTAACATTATAACTATGAAAATTGAAAAGATCTTTGGGAATATGAAGAAGTAAAATATAGTTGAAATAACCAGATTTTTTAATGTTTATGGCCAGGTCCTTATAGTTGGTATCGGATAAGGGTTTAGATAACATTAATAGTTAGTATGATGTTAACAAAGTACCATAAATGATTTTTACCCTATTTTTATGTTGAAATGGTATAGCATTTAAACATTACCATTTCGCTTCATATAGGATATGTCTTCTCATAATGTTTTTATGCCGAAGAAACTGGGAAGATGATGTTGGAAGGAACTGAGAGAATGATATCTTTTTGAATATGCAACTCAGAATGGTGGGAATTGGAACAAATAAGTTTTTGATAGTAATGGATTATTTGATGTAAAAAACAAAAGGTAGTGGCATCCATGCAATAGAATAACTAGATCTAACACAAAGGAACATACTGAAAGTGGAACATTTTATGACGAAAACCCTCCCGATTTTAGTGGATCTTAAAACCTAGTAGTGACTTAAGAATTTATTAAAGCCCTTGAAAATATATTCGATGTTATGGAATATTTAAGTAATAAAAAGTTCAGTATTTCCATTTATTTATTTTAATGTGATGTTGATAAGTTGTGGTCAATAGTCAAGAATATAAGGGATAGAGAAAATATTTAAGCCATAGAGTGGGGTGAATTTAAAATTACTTTTCTTTAAAAATATGTTCCTAAGGTGGTTCAATTTAGGATTGAGAAAAAATTTACTGAGTTATGAAAAAAGGAGGAATATTCAATGGCCATGTATAATGAAAACTTCACCTGACTCGTAAGGTATGCTCCAAATATTTTTCAGGATCTTGATAGAAAAATCAATCACTTTTACTTAGGATTGATGCTAAGATACCAAAGGGATTTGGCCTCTTGGGAATTCAAAAGTTATAAAAAGATTCAACGATGCACTGATAGGGTATAAATGGAGTTCTCTGATGATCTCATTTACTTTGAGAACAAAGAGAAGAAGATGTCCAAATAGAAAGATATGGGTAAATATTAACCAATGGAAATTGATGGTAAGAAAGTTCAGTTTCTAGTTTGTGAAAAGTGTGGTAAAAAGAACCATAGGGAATTCCTTACTAAAACCGATAAGTGTTCTTAATGTGGTAAGTTTGGATATATGACCTAATACTATAATGGAAATGATCTTGAGATCTATTCTGATAAGAAAACTGTAAAGTGTTTCAAATGTGGTGAGGAGGTTATTATGCAAATGCCTACCCAAATAAATATCGGGGGGATGGAAAGATACCATGCTATAAGTAAAAAGGTGTAGTAAGATCCTTTGTGACTACGTTAGTAGATTTCAGGCCATCCAATGAAGTGGTATCAAGTACTTTGTTTATTAATCATATGTTTATAAATTCTTGTTTGACACGGGGTCTACACATTCCTCTATTTTTGTGATTTTTTTGGTAAACTGGAAATATCACCTCAAAAAATGAGACCACAACTTATTGTTAAAACATCAGGGGAAATATTACAGAAAAAATTCATTTTAAGGATCTTCCTATTGTTATCTGTGGAAGTAAATTACCTAAAAACCTTGTTTTCTTCCCTTAGTAGAGTTTTAATTAATTCTAGGTATGTATTGGATTTCTATTTATCATGATACGATTGATTGTAGAGCCAAAGAAGTTTTTTTTTCAGAAAGAGTTTCAGTTTATATACCAGAAAAAACCCAAAAATTTTATAACATATAAAGAAGCTAAGAAACTGTTGAAAGATGGAAATGAAACTTATCGTGCTCATATTATTCAATGTAATGGATCTTTTAAGATTTATGATGTGCCTATTGTAAATGAATACCTTGATGTGTTTCCTAATGAGTTACCCATTATTATAACTGATCAAGAAGTTGAATTCAAAATCGACTTAGTTCCATATGATAATCCAATTTTAATGCCCCTATATCAGATGAATCTAGTAGAACTTCTTGAATTGGAAAACCAATTATAGTAGTTTCTTGGTAAAGGATTCATTCGTCCTAGAACTTCACCATAGGGAGATCCTATTTTGTTCATTAAAAATAAATATGGTTCCATTATACTTTTCATTGATTACAGAGAATTGAATAACATTACTATTAAGAATAAGTATAATTTTCCAGACATTGATGACTTATTTGACCAGCTCCAGGGAGCTTAGTATTTTTCCTAGATTAACTTGAGGTCCAGTTACCATCAGTTAAAGGTGAAGGAGTATTTCATTCCAAAAATATCTCTTCAAACTAGAAATGATCATTAAAATTTTTTTGTTATGCTTTTTGGGTTAACTAATGAACTTACTATATTCATGGATATTATGAATAGAATATTTCATGAGTTCTTGGATAGGTTTTTTTTCATTTATTAATGAAATTCTGGTATATTCTTTAATTAAATAAGAGTATGAAAAATATCTAAAGGTTGTTCTACAAACCTTAAATGAAAAGAAACTATATGGAAAATTCTGAAATTGAAATTTTTTTTTTGCAACAAACTTTTTTACATGGTCACATTGTTTCTAAAGATGTCATAACTATTGATCCTGGTAAAAAAACGTTGTTGAGGAATGGCCAAGACCCACAAATATAACAGCTATTATTAGTTTTCATAGTTTGGCAGACTATTATCAACGGTTTGTTGAAACATTTTCTTGGTTATCAAGTTCACTGACTAAGTTAAATCAGAAAAGAGTTAAATTCATCTAGAAAACATAATATGATGATTTTTTTTAGGAATTGAAATGAAGATTGGTGAATGATTCAGATTTGAAACTACCTACTGAGAATAAAGACTTTTTCATCTACAATGATGCTTCATTAAAGAGATTTGGTTGTGTTCTGATGAAGAATGATTAGGAAATTTCTTACACATCAAGAAAACTAAAACCACATTAGTTAAATTATCCCAGACATGATTCAGAATTAGAATCTGTGGTTTTTTCTTTGAAAATTTGGAGGCTACATTTATACAGAGCCAAATATGAAATATACATTAACCATAAAAGTCTGAAGTATATATTCACTCAGAATAAATCAAACATGAGGTAGAGAAGTTGGTTTAAATTAATAAAGAACTATGATAATACGATTAATTACCATCCTAAAAAATAAATAAAAGTGGAATATGACTTGATTGGAAAACATTATACATCATTAACTATGTTATTGATGGAATAATACCCTTCGATTAATTAATTTAATGAATTTTGGATTGTAAGTTGTTGGTGAAGGAAATTCCTCTATTTCATTTTAGGTTTTAGTGTAGTCATCTTTGTCAGACAGAATTAAGAAAACACAGAAGGAATACAGGGAGCTATAGAAAAAGGTAGAATTGGTAAAAATGGGTAAGTTTCTAGAATTTAATTTTGATAAAGATTATGTTTTGATATTTGGAAAAATATTGTGTGTGCCTTGTGTTTATTATCTCAAGAAAGAGTTGTTATGTGTAGCTCATAGTTCTCCATTTTCAGTTCCTATTGGAAGTAATAATATGTACAGAGACCTTCGAGAGTATTAATGGTGGGATTGAATGAATAGAGATATTGAAAAATTTACCATGAAATGTTTGACATGTAAATAGGTTAAAGCAGAGCGACTGTTACTAAAGGGGATGTGTTAGCCTTTACCAATGTCAGAGAGGAAATGGGAAAATATATCCATGGACTTCATTGTGGGATTACAAAATATTTCTCGAGGTAACTATTCAATGTGGGTTATTATTGATTGACTAACTAAATCTTCACATTTACTTCATATTTGAGATACTCTGTATTTGATTAAACTTTCTCAACTATACCTCAAAGATATTATTAGGTTACATGGAGTTCCTCTTTCTATAATATCTGAAAGTGATCGCGGGTTCACTTCTATCTTTTGGAAAGGCCTTCAGAAGTCATTGGTAAGATAATTAAATTTCAACAAAACTTATCATCCTCAATCAGATGGGTAGTTAGAGTGGGAGATTAAAAATTTAGAGAATATGATTTGAGCTTGTTCATTGGATTACTAGGGAAGTTGGGATCAATGTATTTATTTATTTGAATTTTCTTATAAAAACTATTTTCATTCCAGTATACATATGGAACCATTTGTGGCATTATATGGGATGCTGTGTAGAACTTTTTCATTCTGGGATAAAGTCATGAAAATGAAGTTTATGGGACTAGAATTAGTAGAGGAAGTGCCTAGGAAAGTGAATATGATCAAGAAACACATGAGGGAAGCTTAGATCAAGCAACAAAGTTATGCAGAAAATAGGAGGAAAGACTTTTATTTCAAGGTTAGTGATCATATTCTTCTTAGAATCTCACCATGGAAAAGTGTTATGCATTTTGTTAATTATGGAAAGCTAATTCCATGATTCATTGGACCTTATGAAATACTAGATAAATTTGGACCAGTTGCCTACCTAGTAGGTTTACCTATGTGTTTAGATCATGTAAAAAATGTATTTCTTGTTTTGATGTTGATAATGTATGTTGCAGATTCATCTCCTTTTTTTATCGTAGAAGCATTTTAACTAGAAGATAACCTTTTTTATAAATAGAAATATGATCAGATTCTTAATTAAAGAGAACAATTATTACAGAATAAGGTAATCCACTAGGAAATGGTTTTGTAGAGAAACCACATGTATGAAGAAGAAACATGGGAATATTAAATTTATATGGGGGAAAGGTACCCTAAATTTTTTAATAACTAAATAAAATTGCGAGGATTCAATTTCAAGAAGGTGGGGAGAATGTAACACCCACATGATTTACAAATAAATTTAATAAAATGCATGAAACATTGAGACTCTATGAAACAACACTTTTTTGAGGATATAGTTATAAATAGTCGTTAAACATAATTTTTCTACCTCTATGATTTTAATTTCGAAAAACGGACATCTACAGTTGTGATTAGTAAGTTATTTGAATTCTAATAGAATGAACTAGTTTTTTGGTGAATAGTAACATACCCTTAAAAATAGAAATATTAATAGTATTATAACCCATAGGAATTGTAAATCATATCATTATTTTATTTTCTTAAGGTTATAAGATAATGAGATCTTGATTAACTTTTCAAGGTGATATAAAATGAGTTAGAGTTTTATAATTATTATTTTTCGAATAAATTATGATTTTATTTAAAAACTAAATTATTCATATTCAGAAAATTATTTTCAAAAAATTAAGTTCATTTTTTCATTATATGTATCAAAAAATGGTTAGGGTTTTTTTGGTATTTTTCTATGATAGTTGAATTTTCTGTGAATAGTAAAAATGCAGTTTTATGTTTTTGGTGTGTTTGATGATATCATAATGATTTAATAATGACGTAATCATTTTGGATGACACTTGAGGATTAAAATAATATATATGGTGTACCACGTGTCAAATACCATGGAAAAAACCATGGTAAATCCCATAGTGTTTCAAATACCATTTATGAGGTGTCCATAGAAATTAATTAAAAACTCCCCCACTTTCACTATAAATACCACCCTCACCTCCCTCTTTCTCTAACACCTATGAGGCTCTGAGAATTATCTAAATTTTGACCAATAAACTTTACAATGATCTTTCCCAAATCAAATAGCTTCTGGTGTGACCAAAAATAAAAAAAGGCATTAAGGGGGATCTCATGGAGAAGAGATCAAGAGGTAAAGATCCTCTTTTATTTTTGTGTGTTTTCTTTTCAATTATTTTCTTTTCTTATACTATCTTCTCCTCCCATTATCCAAGAGGTATGAAATCTCAATTATTATATCTATTATGTATTGTTATCTTGTTTATGAAAAAATTCATCCTTATTTTTCCTCTCATATTCCTCTTATTCTAAAAATAAAAACATTGTCTGTGATGTGTTGATTTATCAACATCACAGACAATGTGTTTTATATTTTCATTAATTTCATCAAAGATAGCTGTAAAACCATTTTAATAGTTAAAATAGTTTGTTAAGTGTATTATATGACCCCTCTTATGTTCTTTAATTAACTTATATTCATATTATTAAAGGTATATGGTGAATTAAGTTCATGATTACTAAAGAACCACCAAAATAATCTAAACGAATATCATTAATGATTTATCTAATGATACAAACTTATATCATACAACCAAAATTATTTGTGGAATAATTTCATATTCTAGAAACATATTGACACCATTTTTTACACTTCTATATTTTTTCTTCCCTTCAAAAATAAAATCACTTATGAATCGACCATGGAAATCATGTGAAGCACGCACCTGAAAGAATAGAAATAACAAACTTATATTTATAAATGGTTCAAATGATGTAATAAGTTTATTATATAAGGTGTTATAAACATGAATATATTTCATTATAATATTAATAATACTTTTTAAAAATGATACTAGAGGCTTAAACAAGTTTTAAGTAAAATGAACCAAATGTAAGGGAATTCTTAACCCAGTTGCCATTCTTTGGGTTAACCTTCTATTTAATTAATTAATTGGTGCCATTATATGGTACTGAGATCTTTTGGGTAATGAATTTAATTCCTATTATGTTGTATTATTTTTATTTACAGTGTATAATCATATTACTTTCATTCTATTAATTATCACTTCAATTATATGATATTTTAAGGGACTTTTATGTAAAAATTATCTTTTAAGATTCTATTTTAAAAAAATTCAAAAGTAATATTTTATGCAATTATTCATTTTTTATTTTTTTTTGTTTTAATTATTGAGCATTTTGCATCATGAAGTGTGGAACCTATATCTCCCTCCAATGCATTTGGTATGTGTACGTTGGAGGATGGACTTAGGGTTACTCCATGTGTAACTGCGATGGTTTACACCATAAGGTATCAATGAGGGTTACGTTGTAAGGTAGCTATGAGGGTTACAAATCATAAAGTAGCCACGAAAGTTGAAAAATAAGTATTTAATTACCAAATATACATTTATGGCTTTATATATTTTCTCTAATTCTATATGTAATTCTCATGTTTCCAAAAGTATGTATATAAAGGTAAGAAGTCGTCTTTGTGAAAATGATTTCACATGCTTACAATTTTTCATGGACTAATGGTTTCTTTATTTACTTATATATCCCTTAATAATATTTTTATACTCATACCATGTTTTTAAATGTTTTTCAGAGGTTATAAGGATGTGTATGAGAAATAAGTAAGTTATGTTAAATGTTAAAAGGTTTTGTCAAAGAAATAATGTTATTGTTTTAAGTTAAAATTTTATGTTTTGAAAAAATGGATAATATTTTAATGGTACCCACATTGTCTCCTTGTTGGTTTATATGTAAGATATTTTTCTCCAAATTTCTAAAAAAAATAAACCTATAAGATATTTGGGAATGAAAATAAGTTAAATCTAGTTGAAATAGCTAGATTTTGTAATGTTTAACGTCAGGTCCTTATATATGGTATATGTATTTTCTATTTTTTGAAAATATGAAAAGAGATTAAATAAAATTACATTCTTATAATAAATTTCATGGAGGAACTATCACTTATGGAAACAATTCCAAAGTAATAGTAATTTTTTTGGAGAATTTATTTTATTTAGCACTAATATTAGTAATAAAGTTCTTTATTTTGTTTCCATAAAAATTAAAATAATTAGATTTCTATAGTTATGTGATGATGTTATGAATATTAAATTTTATAATTATAAAACACTTGTTTTTAATGATTATTTCATATTATTTTTTGTTAACCCAAAAAAAATATCAATTTTATAGAGCTTTAAGAGCTAACAATTCAACATGTAAGGTGTTTGAATATCCTATATAGATATAGTATCCTTTGTAATAAGAGTTTATGTTTTGTAAATTTTAGGTTACTGAAATAATATTGAGATCAATAAATTTTAATAAAACTATCTTAACTATGTAAGGTGAATTTATTTGTTTGATATTCTTGTATAAAACTGACTCATCATAGGGGTTTGTTTATATTTATTATGAAAATAAAAAATGACAGACAACTGGTTTAACTCAAAATTTTTAAACCGACTCATACAACTGTATTAATGGTAATAAATATATTTATTTTTATTTTATATTTTTTACTAGATATAATTGGGTATATTTCATTTCACATAAATAGATAGTTTATCATTGTTTTTTTCTTTGTAAAAATTAGTTCAAAAAAGGAATGGTTATTTAATCATTTATATTCATAGTGATAGAGGAGGATAATTTCAGGACCTAGAATTTGAATATTTAGTCAAGGGAATGATTATTCTCACATATTATATTCCCAATAGCTCTGAGATATATTTGAGTTTTAGATAGAAAAAATTTAACATTACATGAAATATATTGACCTATTTTAAGTGAGTATAGATTTCTTAAATATTTTTGGAGTGATTTAGTGATGTATATTACTATATTTGTATCATAATTAAAATATGAAAAATTTTCTGTGAAACCCCTTACAAAATATATTAAGTAATGTTACCTAATTTTAGATATTATAGTTTTTTTATTTTATTATATTTAACCTTAACACTAAAAATAATTTTGATAAAATTGTTATTAAATAAGATGAAGGGATATTTTTTGAATATTCATGTTTAGTTAAATATTATAATAGTTATAATAAAAAATCTATGATTTTTTAATAATGTTTTAATGATATATATTTTGGAAAAGATGTTAAGGATAAATTATTTGAGTAAAATCATATTGATGAAGATTTTACAGATATTAATTTTAGAGAAGATAAACATACTAAATTGAATTAACCCATTGAGGGGGATAAAAAACATCATGGATTGACTTATAAAGATCCTATGGATTAACCTTTAGAATGAATTATTGTAAATATTGACTCAAACATTCAGGAAATTCAATTTTTAATTTATTTTTAATACTGTCCAATATTTATAACATATTTACATCAATTTTTTTTCAAAATCATTAAAATATCCTAATTGTATTTTTTCTATAGAAAAGAGTCGTAACAAATTTTTTAGATATAACTAATGGTAATTTTTTATTCCACCTAAGGATTCATATATTATATCTACACAATACATATTTTGAAATAAAATTTCTTAATATGGATATATTATTAAAAATAATGGAATATTAGTTTCTCAAGATTATTGTTATGATGGTTGGATTGATTATGATGGAACTATATATCTTTTTTATTAATTATTATCTATTTCAATCTTATTATCCTATATTTATCATTGTGGATAAAAAAATTACCTAATTGATGTTAAAATTTATATTATTAAAATTTTATTTTATGATGTTTTTTATATTCAATAATTTACTAGTTTTGAATATGAAAAAATATCATATTCCTGTAATAAAACCTTTATAGGATTTTTTAGGACTTAAAAAATATCATCAAGAAAGGTATAAAAGATATTATCATATTTATTTGAAAAATGGACATGTAAAATTTATTATTTTCCCTATATTATATATCTTAAAATACTCTCCTGATATATTTATTATTTATATTTATATTGATGATCTTATTTTTGGATCAATTAGTGAATTATTTATAATTATTGTTTTGTTATGATAGACAATGAATATGATACAAGTGATATATGAGAATATAAATTCATTCTTTTACTATAGTTACTTCAAAGAAATGATTCAATTTGTTTATAATAATGTCTTATAAATAATTAATTTATCAAGGGTTTTGTAAATGGTTTTAGTGAATTTTTATGTACCCCTATGAGTATTAACTATATATTAGATACAATAAATTATTTAAAAAGTATTCATATTAATGTTTTTAAAGAAACTATTTGTAGTTTTCATTAATTTACTACTTCTAAATTTGATTAAATGTTTTTAGTACTCATTTGTGCAAATTCTCATGTTGACTTAAATTAAAGTCACATAAAATATGTTAAGTAGATTATAAAATAGTTTATTGATTCTATGAATCTCTGTTGATGTTTTCTGGAAAAAACATATATTGAATTAAAAAGTTATTATTATACAGTTTTTTTAAATTTAAAAAGTAATTAAACATTACTAGTAGAATATGTAAATTTTTGGGAAAGATATTAGTTTCTCAGAATCCAAAAAATAGTGATTGGTTGCTTTATCTAATGTTGTAGCATAATAAATAATTGATGTAAGCTATCATGCTTAGGATTTGTGGATTAAATATAATTTATCCTATATTCATGTTCATATAGATAAAATTCCTATAATGTTTGATAATTTTTCAATTATTTATATTTTTAATAATCTATTTAAATATTCAAGAACTAAACCTTTTGAAGTTATATGTCACAACATTCATGATCATGTTAAAAATGGTGATATATATTTAGAATAGTTGTTTACTGATGAACACCAATATGATATATATAATGACCTTGTATGTATCTTCTATTGAATAAAATAAATATTTTCTTTTCATGATTGAATCATGGAATCATATCTCTATTTAATAAGGTATCTTATAATTTATTTTTATTTATTTATACTTTATTTTATTCATTTTTTTTCTTATTTTGATTATTCTTTTATATAGGGAATTTTATGATATGTAAAGATACTAATATGAAGCATTTTAAAGGAAATAAGAATGTTTTTGGAAGCAGAATAATCTTCTTATTTAAATTATTTGTTTTTATTAATAATATATATTTTATTGAATGAATGTGTTTACAATTATCACATATCACCTGATTAATTTGATTTTATACATGTACTATCTTTTATTTCAATTCATTTTCCCTTTTAAAAAGGTAGATATTATATTCGAGTTTTTAAATTTTAAAAAATAGGGAGAATATTGAGAGTGTCATGAAATATTTTTTTATTTATGTATGAATAATTAAATCTCTCTGTTATCTATTTAATTATCCACTCTAACATGATTTAATAATGAATAAAGGGTTATTCATAAACATTAACTTCTTGTAGAATAATAAATTTTTTATCATTTTTTTATTATAACATTTTTAATTATTTTATATTCAATATTGACAAATTTAGACAAGTACTATAGTTCTTTGTTTTTCATCATAAGTGTAATGTTTCTGAGAAATTCATTAACATTTTGACTTCATTTTCTATTTAAATATTATTAATGAATATTTAATTATATCTAACACAGTATATATACATGGGGAAGAGTATTTAAAAATTTATTTATATTTCAAAACCTCTATCAAAGTATCAAAATATAAAATAAAAATATCAAAACACATTAAAATTTTAGTAACTTCTTATATAGATTTGAAATAACATTAATAAGCTCTAAATATTATTACATATATTTAGAATCATCTTACCCATGTTTCAATACAACCTATTCATTTCGATATATTTCATTCATTTTATAGATTTAAAATAACTTCTGTTTTTAAAAATCATTTAAAACCCTATAAAAGAATAAACTAATCGATATATCGAATAAAATACTAAAATATCATATGAAATGTAGTTAATGTATTATGAAATATTTGTTTTTTATATTTTAAAATAGTATTACAATGTATATGGATTATTTAGCCTTATGATCATATATGAACTACAAGATCATTTATCATTCTTACTAATACATGATTCCATATCTATTTTTTTTGTTACATAATTTTATAGAAGATTTATATGTAATTTAACCTTTCAATATGTACAATGGAACTTATAATACACATAAAATAAATACTTTTACTAACCATTGTTTTATGATTTCTATGAAAAATAAAAGAAAACTAAATGATGATATTTCAGGATTTATTTGAATAATATGTATGATTATTTGATACTAATTAATTCAATGGATTATTACATTGTTTTCTTAGAAATCTATTCAATGATATTAAATTTTATTTTAAAGGATTTAATACTCAAAATTTGTTCCTTATTTCAATGATAACATTTTATAAATATTGAATATTTATAATGAATATTAATTTTATTCATAGTAAACATTAAATTTAATTATTAATAAAAAATATGGAAAACCACCCAAAAGAACTCAAAATATAAATTAAAAATGTCAATGAGGGTAAAAAAATTAGGTCTGAGAACATAATAAATATAAAACCCATTTCAGTTTAATGTAAGTCTTAAAAAATATGAGAATATTACAGGATACATTAATATTATTGCTATTAAATTATTATATACATTATAGTTTGTGTTGTTATTGTTTACTATTATATAAATGAAGTCGGATCTACAAGATAGGAACTGATTCAAAAAAATATTATTAATATAATTTTAATAGGAAAATATTGTGAAAAAAATCCAGGAAAGAATATAATAACATTTAAGATCACTACATCTGAGATAATACTATAAATGAAATTGATTCATCATGCCGATTATTTGATCATGAACTAGTGGAGAAGAAACAATTATTATACTACATTAATCTTCTACGACATTTTTGAGTTTTAATAGTATTTTTATATCTATTAATATATTGTTAGTTATTCCCTGGTCTATATATTTCCCTTATTCAAAAACACTTGGGTTTTTTTATACATCCATAAAATTACTATTTTCAAAATGGGTTATGATTCTCCTTTAAAAGTATTTTTCTTTTGGGGTTGTGCATCCACAAGATAGGGAATTTTGTAAAAAGGTTATTTATCCACTATAAAATATTTACTTATTAGTGAATATAATACCTCTCTTATAATAGAGAGTTATTAAGAGTTTACATCAGATCTAATTTGATCTGAATAAAAATAAATATCATTTTTTTCATAATTTTGTTTCCACTGTACTATTATTTATCTTTAATTTTACATTAAATATAATCCTATTTTATTCACCCCCACCCATATAGACCCTTTAGTAATCTTGGAATCTTTTTCAATATGTGAATCAGTTGAATATATGACTCAGGGTGATCAAGAAATAATGTATCATCAATAAATATCAAATATTATATTCATGCATACTTTTAAAACATCACATCATCTGTATCTAAATCAATGGAACCAAAATGGATGTTCAACAAATGAATCTTTATCCTAACATATCATAGTGTTACCAAAACTTAATGTTAAATTATTTATCAATATCAGTGTTAAATATAATCCCTAATATATATCATATGACTCCTAATGACATCCCCATCTATACCATCCTTGACTCTAGTAACCCGGAGTTGATGGTTACTATACAACAATACTATAAAATACAAGAGATCACATCATACTACATCAAATAGTTTTTTTTTCATGAGAAGTAAAAAATCATGTTAAAATATAATAATGCGCCTACATGATATTATTTATCAGAAAAATATTGATTAATTTTTCAATCATAATGTAAATAGATTTAACTAAACTTATTTTATATAAAATTTTATTTAAAATTTTAATTTTTAAATATTATAATATTAATTTGTAAAAATTAATATATTTTTTTGAATAATAATTTCAAACTTAACATAGGGATAAATTTTTGGATTTTTTTGAAAACATTAATTTCTCAAAGAATATTCAAGAAAGCAGATATTTTTAACAAAATTCATTTCTTTTTATTAAATTAAGTAATTTAAAAGTAAAATTATGTTCTAAATATGACTCAATTTAAAATAATTATTATTTAGTTATATTTAATCCATATAATTACTTTCCAATTAACTTTATATTGGTTTTAGTATATTTTTATTGTGGGATTAAAAATGGGGTTTTCTAAAAATTGGATTGAATTGATATGTGCTTCTAATTTTTTTAATTAATTAAGATAATCCCTAATGAGAAATTTTTAATATGAAATTAATATATTATAAATCAATAAATATTAATTTATATTCATAAATGTTTTATTAGTATTCAAATATTTAATATGATATGATTTTTTTTGAAAAACATACTTCTTGAGAACCTTCTTTCTTGTCATGTATGTGGGTTTTGTATTAAATATATATTTTCCACTATTGTAAATTAAATTTGATAAAATGTAATTAATATTTGGTATAATAAAAATTTATATTATCAAATATGGTTAACTTATTTTTTTAATATTATTAATAGTGGGAATAATTAAAATTTATTTTCATTTTTAGGTAAAAATTGATTTTCTGGGGGTTAAATTGTAATGTTAATGGTTAAAATGACCTAAATATTTATGTAAAATATATTATAGGGCCATATTACGTTATTATAATGAATAAATATCTATGAATACAATTATTTATAGTTTTTTAATTTAAAATACATTTTAAAACCTTTTTCTTTTCAAAAAATAAATTGTTCTACTCACCTCACTTATAAAAGACCACCCACTATCCTCTCATATTCACAATTTAAAACCATTTTTTCCAAGTAATTCCTAAATAACATCCCAAAATACATTCCATAATTCATGTATCATTTTTTTAGAAATCCATTGTTGCAATACTTTAGGTATAATTTTAAAGAGGTGGTCCTAGAAGAGGTAAAATTCCTAACTTTGCTTTTTTTATTTTACTTCTTCTTAAAAATAATAATAAAATTATTAATTAATTATTGTATAATAAAAAACTTATATCCCAAATAAAAATATTTAATTATGTTAATGTAATATCCAATATCAATCTACAATTCCCCCAAATGGGAAAAGATATCATCGCTCATGTGTATGGCAGACTACCACCTCGTAAACCGATACGACAACTCTTCCGATAGCACCAATCACGATAGGGTATAATGATGGATATAATGTATATATATTATATTAATAAAATATCTAAACCTATAAAATAATTATATCATATCAAACTTTTTATTTACCTTCTATAGAAGATATGATAACGCCGCTCATGTGTATGATGAACTACTGCCTCACAAAGTAATGCAATTCATTTTTCACTAACACCTTACATGGAAGTTAATAATGATAAATTTAATCAATAAATGACATATAAATTAAATATATACTATATTAATGATATATTAATAATTCAAAAAATAAAAATTATCATTTTCGTTCTTATACTAGAAAATGATAACATCCTTTGTGGACGTTTGAACTACAACCACCGTGAAGCGTTGTTGATTTTTTCATCAATAAATTACATGAATGATATATATAATTATATTTAAGGAAATTATATAATATTTATGATATTATTATCATTTTGGAAATATAATATAATTCATACCTTCTTTCCATAATGATCACTAAAAATGGAAGTGCTACTCATGTGTACATACGACCTACTGTCTCCGTGATTGTAATGAAGTTTATTTTTCACAACTATATTTCATGATTAATTATAAAAAATATAATTGATGTATAAATATGGTAATTATAAAAGTATTATTATGAAGTATATGTTTATGTAATGACCTATTTTTCTATAGTCAACAGACCAATTTTATTTTTGACCTAAGAGCTGAATGTGGTCAAAACGTCCAACATAAACCAAATTCATTATATAATAATGTATGAGACAATCATGTGGTAAATAAAAGGAATAATAAAAATGAAAAAATTTCTTTATAATGTAAAACATTAACATCAGTTTGTTATTTGGGAAGATAAATAATATGCATGGAAAGTCAGACTAAATGTAAGGGACTTCATCTCTATATCATTTCATTGCAGAAGATTTTGAGGTTATGGACCTATATTCTAGTACGGGGTGTATATATATCCGCTTTGACTTGTAATATCCTGAAATTCACTATTATCAAGGTATTTAATTTTTTTTAATTTTATTATTTCTTGAGTCTTATGATTCAAATATTACCAATGTGCTAAGAGACTATTCTAAAAAAATTATTTATGAATGTTTTCATTATTACTATCTTTTTATTCCATGTCCATGTTTTTAAAATGATTTTATTATGTACATAAGGGTTTTATAAATTTAATTTTTGTATTCCATTCAATGTATTTCAATAAAAGGAAATATTTTTATATAATGTGTGACTTTCTTAACAAACTACATAAGGAACATTCTATTTTATTGTATACAGTGATAATGAATTTTCCACCACCATAACCATTATATAATGTTTGTATTAATTTATAATATTTTTTGTATTATTCAAATAAAAAACCTAATTCCATTTTTTGTTATATTGGTATTGAAAAATCCATTTTTTAAAAGTGATGGATATTTTAATGTCTAAAAATGTTTTCTTAAGGGTGAATGGAATATTTTATGAGTGTGATGTTGAAAATTAGAAGTTTTTATTTGTTATAATTATGTTATGGTTATTGGAAATTATTTATGTTAATGGATGGTTATGATATAAACTCATTACTCATGTTAATTTTATAAACCAAGGATGGGTGATTATGCTATAAAACAATGATAGGTGGTCACATTATAAACCAAGGACAGGTGGTTCAATGGTATTCCTTCAATGCATTGGGTATGGAAGTCAAATATATAGTTATTCCATTTGAAATGGAGTTTTCTATAATTCTGTCCCAATATACCTATATTATTAATCTATTTTTTAAATAAGATTTAATTATTTAATTTGAGAAAAATTTGGGTATTTTTTCATGTGAAAATTATTTGTTTCTTTTTCTCAAAAAACATTGATATATTTGTAAAAATTCATCAGTATTCATGTTTTCACTATGTAAAATATTTTCCTTATTTTTGTATCGCTTAGTAATAATTTTTTTATCATCCCATTTTTAAAAAAATCCCTAGGTTTAAGGATGGGTATTTTAAAATAATAATATAAGTTAAAAGTTTTGAATATATTTCATGAGAATAAAAATCATGTTTTGTTTTAAAATTTTCATTTTGTGGAAAAAATGTATTCTGATTAGAACTATCAAATTTTTATTATATGGTTATGTTATGTATCATTTAAGGCCTAATTATATATACCTATAAACTTGAGAAGATTCTCAAATACATGATAATGAATTCATGACTTAAAACACAAGATTATTTATTGTGTAACATGAGGTCACTTATAGTTGGCATCAGATGTTGGTTTAAATAAATTTATTGTGTAGGAAAATGATAATACCATACCCTTTATATATTTTACATAATCATCTAGTTGAGATGATATATCATTTAATTAGTACCATGTTACTTCATCTAAAAAATTTCTTCACAAAAGGGTTTTCCATAGTGTAAATAGGGAAGCTCTAGTGGGATAAAACTGAGAGGAAAATATACGTAAAAACCAGAATCCTAATACGGTTTTAATTAGGGTAGAATAGTTTGTTATAGTGATGGTTTAGTTAAAAGAGGATATAAATGGTGGTGGTATCCATGCTAGACATGAACACAATCTACCATGAAGGAACATGTCTATTGTGGATTATTTCATAAGGTAACATCCCCTATAATTCAGCAGATCGACAAACCACATGAAAGACGAAGGATGAATTAATGCCTTAAAAAATATATTTGATGTCCTGGTATGTTCATATAATTAAATGGTACATAATTATATTTACTATTTTGAAAATGAATTCAACTAGTCATGACTATAAATTAGCTCTATAGCCATGATTTTCCCAAATTGGTTGCTATAGGTGTTTCTTTAAAGGATATATCCACAGTTCACTAAACTATGGCTATAAAGGTTTTATATAGCCATGGTTTTGAAAAAACTATGGCTATATAATTTTAATATAGCCATGGTTTTCAGAAACCATGGCTTTAGGTATCCCGCATTATGTGTGGAAAATCATTTCCCATGATAAAATTGTGGGAAGCTCTGTTGCCATAGTTTAAATTCTATATCCATGGTTTATGATAATTATAAAATATAAAAATACATATATCCCTACTAGAAAAATGGTTTATTGTGATAGTCCATATGTGATGGGATCTTGTCACAAATGCTCATTTGCGACGAGGTCCCATTGTAAATGGTGCGTTGCGGAAAAGGGCATTGAAAATATTACTTTTTGCGATGAACTATCACAAAAATTAATATTTACGACGGGCAGTGGAACCATCACAAAAAAGGTTTGGTGATTTTTAAGAAACTCTATTGCGACTATCTGGCCACACATCAAAAATAGTTTTCCATATTTTTACCTTTTTTTTCGACGGACCGTCACAATTTGTATTTGCGACGGACATTCATAAATACTCTAGAAAATATAAAAAACCCTTTTGTGACGGACCGCCGCAATTAGTATTTGCGACGGGCCCATCGTACATTGTTGAAAAAAATAAAATAAAAGAATAATAATATAATATAATAATAATATAAATAAAATAATAATATTAATATCAATACAATAAAATTATTTATAAAATAACAATAAAAATAATAAATTATTATTAATATAAATGAAAAATTAATATTAATATTCATAAAATGAAATTAATTATAAAATTATTAAATAATGTAAAATTATTATTGTTAATATTAATGAAATAATAATAATAATATTATTAATATAATAAAAAATAGACTATTCATGAAAATATAAAAATATATTAATTAATAAAATAATAAATATAATAAAAAAATTAATTAAATAATAAAAACTGTAATATTCGAGAAAATATTAAAAACGAACTATTTAAAATATTAAATAGTTAACACTTCAAATAAATACATTCAAATGATTTATTATAAAATAAAAATACATTACTAAGGGGGAGGGCCGTCTGGAGGAGCTGGAGGAGATGGTAGAGGGAACTCCATACCTAAACTGCAAGTTAGACGTCACATGTACTCAATCCACTCTTACTCATACTGATGACACCATCGACGCATCTCATCCTACATCTCTTCATCCTGCTACTACTATTATCATAAGAACTCTTCCTACTACTGATGTTTCCACTGATGCATCTCCTCCTTCTCCCTACACACAGTCTCTATAAGCTCACTTTGAGCTCACTACTACCCCTCAACTGTGCATGAGATGATGACGTGTCTCTGTGAGATCCTCTTGAGCTGGACATCAACATCGCATAGGTTCCATGAAAACCCATTGGGGTCAATCAAGAGTTAATACCAACAACTTGGCCTTTCTCAAAGGCATACTAGCTCACCTATATCCATGCAGCATCATCAAATTAGGGGAGCTCGTCTGAACATCAGTCTCAGCCTGAATCTCACCATGTTTCGGAGAAGTCACGGTCTCATATGAATCCTTCAATTGAAATTTAAAATTAAAATAGTTAAATTATTATTTCTAGTTAAATTTAAAACTCCAAAAGAAATTATACTAACAACAATATGATGTTGGTGAGAACCTATAATCACTCTAGTGGCTGGATCACTATTCATCCTCCTATAAACATCATCCTCTATAATATCAAGCTGTGTGACTCCCTATATAAATAAAATATAAACTGTTTACATTTAAATTTATATAAACTATTTAAAAAATATACTTACTATATGCTCCCTATGCGTACTGAATGTATGGCTACCCCCTTGATGTGTCACCTCCTATCTCCCCTAATTTTTCCGACCTATAGATGATCTACTATGAAACTGCCTACTCAACTAGTGTGTACACAATCCATCCCAAACCTAAGATGAAATATAATCAGGTCGGAGGTTGTGACATGTCTCATCAAACTTTGTCCCTTTGGCTTCTCCATTGCTTTCCCTTTCAAATTTTGCAAAAACTGAGTATAACACAGATGCATAGCTCCCTTCCATGCCTTCCAGATAGCCTCACACATGCTCTAATCAATGGGATACCATAAAACCCACAAAAAATTTATTATATCACGTTATTAATTAAATTAATTTCAAAATAAATATTTTTTATATACATATCATCCCTGGATCAAATATATAGTGTTTTACATAAATGAGTATCTGATCTCATGACACCCATGAATTAGAAAAATAATTACAAAATATATTGCTCCCCTATCCAACATATATATGCATAATGCTATGAAAAAATAAAAATTAATAAACAATTAGAATATAAATAAAATAATGATTACTAAATAAAATGAAAAGGTAAACATACATTTGCATGCATTGATCGAACCCAAGAAGTTGACATATCTTAGGGATAGGGTAGGGAATCATCATTCGAGCAAGACCATGCCCCCTTCGAGTGACTCTTGAACCACCAGCAGTCTGAGGGTCAGATGGTACGACCTCCTACTCATCCAAAGACAGATAAACCTCCTGTAGCAGATGATATAGATCCTCATCCATCTAAAATATGAAATGATTTTTGTTAGAAAATAGTTGAAAATAACTATTATATATAAATATATATTATATATGATTATCACCAACATTTAACTGTGTAAATGTCCATCTACATCCTCATATTCATAGTTGTTGATGTCAATGTCTTCATATTCTTCCTCAATATCATCAATTTCTATATTAGTTTCAAGTTCATCATCTCTTGTCATTTCAAATTTGGTTGTAACAACTTTAAGATCATCGTAACCATCAACCCCTAATTGTGGGTTGTCATCAATGATATTCGTGTCTCTTTGTGAAAATATGGATTTAGAGAAGTCTCTTAAAAATTTTCAATTCTTTTCACTTCAGAGGTACCACATTAACTTTTAGTAGACTTATTATCTTGTCATTTAATTTTTATTATGCTCCACCAGTCACCAAAATCTCTCAATATAGCACAATAATTTTCATAATAAATTTTATGTTCTTGATGATCCAATAAAAATGGTTCATTTACTACATGAAGACTTTTATATTTAATATCAATGATTCCATTGATCAGATGAACACAAAAACTTCTATTTGCATCGAACCACTTACATTTAATCATCGTTATGTAATGTTGTACCAGATAACATAGTTTAATGATTTCGTATAGAATGTCCTAAAACTCAACTTCATTTTCTCTATGATGAGATCCTCTCAAGCAAACACCACTATTCCCTGTTTTTTTGATTCCCAACATGCATGTGTATCAAAATTAAAAACCATTCACCACATATGCATTATAAGAGTTAACCATTTTTGATGGTGGGTTACTCAATACACAAAATCAATTATCAATTTTATCATCATTTTGAGATACCTAAAAAATTATAAAATAATTATAACTATAACATGTATTACAATTTTTTCATTTGAAATAAAAAATAATATATCCTAGTAGTTTTTGAAACTAGTAGGGATTTTTTACAACATTTTTCTAGAGAAGCTTCTGTAAATTATGGAAATATTTTATTGAAATGATTATCATATAACCTAAAAATAAAATAAGATATATAATATTATAAAAATTATAGAATAATTGATAAGTGACCTCACACTACAAATGGTATAATTTATTCAAATTTGAGAAGAATATATATATGAGCTATGTAATGTTCATCATTTGAAAGGGGTCATTCATGAACTCCATCGAAGAGATGTTCAGAATGATTGAAAACTAATAATTGATTTCTCATGTCATCATCATCATTTCCCTCATTATGGCTCAAGATGTTTTGTTTTTAGGGATATTCATATTGAAAGTAATCAGAGCAAAAAAAATAAATTCCCTCTTGAAAATAAGATTATGCAATTGATCCTTCACCTGATTCTTTGTTATGTACTTTTTTTTCAATTTCTGCATGCTTCCTTTAAATGGGTACATCCATCAGAACTGTACTAGACCCCCACATTTTTTTAGTGTAGAAAATCTAATATCAAATGTTCGGTTGAGTCAAAAAAACATGGCAATAATATTTTTTCCAGTTTACATAAAATTAATACGACATATTCTTACAGTTTTCTTACTGTATCATTTTCTTTTTTAATGAAAAAATTTCTCTAAAAAAATATGACATGTCATTTAGTGCAACCCAAATCATAGGATTTAAGAAACCTCTTAATCAAATTGGCATAATTATTTCCATTAAAACATGAAATTCATAACTTTTCAATCCTGTAATATGACCATTTCTGATATATCTGCCCAAATTGGAAACATAACCATCTGAAAGTCTCCAATATGCAATCGCCTAACAAAAAAAATAAGCAACCCCCTTTGGACAGTGTGTAAGCTTTTTCTAGCTTGATTAACTTCTATGATCTAACATTTTCAAGTAGTTAAAGTTCCAGTCACTTGAAAATATGGGCAAGATCTTGTCGGGCCTTTACATTATCTATTGTCTTACCTGGTTTATATAAAATTGTATATAATAAATTATCAAAATATTTCTTCTCAATATGCATTACATACAACATTTGACATACCAAAAAATTATACCAATATGGCGAATCCAAAAAAATGCTTTATTTTATCCAATTGTGTTCTTTTCAAAACCCATCAATTTTATATTGGTTTATTATTGGTCCAAATGTGATGGGAGGTAATGAAGAGACAATTGATTTTAACTATGTACCTGTGATCACTATTAGAGGCCCATATTTTTCAAATGTTCTTTTTCTGAAATTATATTTGGTTCTTTGAAAAGGATGATCGGCTGGAAGAAATCTGTGATGATTTAAAAAAAAACATGATTTCCCCATTGATGAGAATAAATGATTTTCTGTCTCTAATAAAGTACGAACATGATTTTGGACCGTGTGTACTCTAGTCAGATAACATGCCATGTTCCTGGAAGTCACTAATTGTCTATATTAATGTTTCTTTTAGTTTGATGTTTTGTTTCAAAGAAAAATTATATGTATTGACACAAATAATCCACAATGAATTTAAATCATCAATCAATGGTTTCAAATAAACAACAATATTCTTTTTTAGATGACCTAGAATTAATAATGTCAAAAAGATATATAGCTACTTCATCAACATCGATAGAGGTAAATTGTACAGAGTTATAAAGACAGAACAACATGAATACTGACTACCGTAAGAACCAAATGCTCCAAAACCATCAGTAAAAAGACCCAATCTCACATTTCGGGCTTCTAAAGTAAAAAATGAATGCACATGGTCAAAATATTTCCATGAATCCCCATCAGAGGGATGGTTTAAGATTTTACTAGTCGAAATGTTGGTTTTATTCCATGTCATCAATGATGTTATGTTTTGATACATAAATAAACACTATAATCTGGGTGTGAGCAGAAAATATCTCAATTGTTTTACAAGAACAAATCAAGACTTCCTTGGCTGAGCTTCTTTAAGCCTTGATTGTCCAAATGTATAATAACTATCCAAAAAATCATTTTTACTATAATATAAGATGAAATTATTTGAGCATGCATGAATCTTTTGATAACCAAGACCCAAATAACAAACCTTCCTCTTTCTCTCATAGAAAGTTTTATGAAACATATTTACTTCTGGTAGTAGTGTTTTTAACAAAGATAATATCTGATCACAATAATTATTTGAGATTCCATTATATGATTTCATAGCCATAAATTTATCAATTTATTCAAATTTTTTTATCTTGAAACCAGGGTATAAGGAATCCTAAATAGACCTCAACAACTCATATAAATGAGATGGTTCCAACTCAGTTGTTAAATCAATTTCATCTTGAGTTTTATTTTGTTAAAAAGATGGACCTGCCACATCATGTACTAAATTTTGAAACCATGTTGGATCTGGAACCAAATTATTAGTATCTTTTCTAGAAATGTGTTCACCATGTTATACTGAAAAATACAATCTTTTTGAAAACCAAAACACAATAAATCACCACCAACGTTTTCAATTGTGTCATATGTGTTTGAGAACATTTTTCACAAGGAAACTTAATTTTCCCTTCTAAAACAAATTTTGGGTTTTATGATCAAAATGATAAGAAAGCTTAAACACCCTCAATATATATAGGATTTAAATAAGAACCATTTGTATTACTGTGATGATTTATCCAAGCATAACCATCTAATAATTTTTGTTTTTGACTTCCTTGTTCCATATTTTTCTAAAAAATATGAAATAATTAGTTATTTTTTATAATTAGATATAAAATAAACACTATACAAAAAAAAAGAAGACAATTAAATTATCTTTTCTAGCAATTTATAATAATTTATATTATTTTAGATTTATTTATACCATTTTAAAGTTATTATACCAATATCCACTCATTTATAAAAAATTATACAAATTACCACTGATTATTATTAGTTACATTTATTTTGTACTAATTACTGTTAATTACCGGTAATATAATTTCCAATGGATTGGAGAATTCTCTTTTGCTCGACGACTCATCCCCTTTCAACTTTATGTGACTCAAATCACTATAAATAGTCTACTCTGACGTACAAATATCCATTTTTATATGAATGAGGATGGAGATTAGGGAGTCCTCTTTCGTACTGCTCTCCATGCTTGTGCATACAAAATTTGATATCCATACGTCAGAGCATACTTTTCCTAGTGATTTTAGTCGAAGAAGTTCCAAGGAAATGAGTTTTCTAGAAAAAGTGCCTCTATTTTCCGATGGCTCACCTCCTTGAAAATTCCTCTATCTGAAATCAGTATGAAAAATCTGCTCTAACGTATGTCAGAGTAAATTTTTCATACTGATTTTAATGGGAGAAATTTTCAAGGAGATGAGGTATTGATCAAAAGGAATTCCACCAATCTTTTGGAAATTGTGCTAATTTAATAATGTACTCAAATTTATACTAATTTTTACTAATTAGTCATAATTGTTACTAAATAATCTTAATTGTTACTCATTAATCATAATTGTTACTAATTAATCCTAATTGTTACTAATTAATCCTAATTATTACTAATTGTTACTAATTCTTTCTAATTAATCCCAATTCTTATAAATTATTACTAATTCTTACTAATTGTTCCTTATTCAACCTAATTCTTACTCATTCCTCACAATTCTTACAAAATTTTCCTAATTCTTACAAATTAACCCTAATTATCCCTAATTATCCCTAATTATTCCTAATTATTTCTAATTATTACTAATTAACCCTAATTCTTAATAATTATTACTAATTCTTACAAATTATATCTAATTATTACTAATTATTACTAATTATTACTAATTATTACTAATTATTACAAATTATTACTAATTATTACTAATTATTACAAATTATTACAAAATATTTCAAATTATTACAAATTATTCTTAAGTATTACTAATTATAACTAATTATTACTAATTATTACTAATTATTAATAATTATTTCTAATTATTTCTAATTATTAGAAATTATATATAATTAATACACATTATATATAATTAATAAAAATTGTTACTGATTATTACTAATTATTACAACTTATTACTAATTATTAATACTTATTACAAATTATTAAAAATTATTACTAATTATTACAAATTATTTCTAATTATTACTAATCATTACTAATCATTACTAATTAATACTAATTATTACTAATTTATTACAACTAATTACTAATTATTACTAATTATTAGTAATTATTAATAATTATTCCTAATTATTACTAATATTTCCTAATTATTCTTAATTATTACAAATTATTACAAATTAATCCCAATTATTACTAATTAATCTTAATTATTACTAATTAATCCTAATTATTACTAATTATTACATATTATTTTTAATTATTAGTAATTATTAATAATTATTAGTAATTATTACTAATTATTACTAATTATTAATAATTATTAATAATTATTACAATTTATTACTAATTATTACAATTTATTACAAATTATTAGATATCATTAGCAATTATTTCAATTTATTACTAATTATTACTAATTATTACTAAATATTACTAAATATTACAAATTATTTCAATTTATTACTAATTAATACAATTTGTTACTATTTATTACAATTCATTACTAATTATTTCAGTTTATTACAAATTTTTTGAATTTATTATTAATTATTACAATTTATTAATAATTATTACAATTTATTACTAATTATTACAATTTATTACTAATTATTACTATTTATTAGTAATTATTACAATTTATTACCAATTATTACAAATTATTACTAATTATTACTAATTATTACAATTTATTACAATTCATTACAATTTATTACAATTAATTGCTAATAATTACTAATAATTACTAATTATTACAATTTATTACTAATTATTACAATTTATTACTAATTATTAGTAATTATAACTAATTATTTAAATTTATTACTAATTATTACTAATTTTTCTAATTATTACTAATTATTACTAAGTATTAGAATTTATTACTCTTTATTATTGATTATTACTAATTACTACTAATTACTACAATTTATTACTAATTATAAGCAATTATTACTAATTATTACTAATTATTACTAATTATTACTAATTATTACTAATTATTACTAATTATTACTAATTATTACTAATTATTACTAACTATTTCAAATTATTTCTATTTATTACTAATTATTAGAATTTATTACTAATTATTACAATTCATTACTTATTATTTTTATTTATTAATAACTACTTTAATTTGTTACTAATTATTTCTATTTGTTACTAATTATTTAAATTTTTTACTAATTACTTCTATTTATTACTAATTATTACAATTTATAAGTAATTATAATTTTTTTACTAATTATTAATTTTTTTTACCAATTATTACAATTTATTACTAATTATTACAATTTTTAACTATTTATTTATAATTAACACTTAGACATAATTGTTAATAAAAATAGATATTGAAAAGCAAATATCTAATTTTAGTTTAATTTAATTGCATCTAACTAAAAAAATTATAAATAATTTAAAATAAAATAAGTTAACCAAACAATAAAAAAATCGATAAATACCTTGAAACTGAAGCTTTAGGAGTATAAAAGTTGCGGATTATGCTTTGATTTTAACGTTTAAACTATGAAAAATTTTAGAAGAAATTTTTTCAGAATAGATAGAGAGATAACTTGAGAAAGAAGTAGAATGAGAGGATAACAGATGGGGGTATATATAGGTTAGATTATTTACAATGAGCATATTAGCGACAAGTCCCCTCACAAATGCCCACTACCCACATTTATTAGAGTCAATCAAAAAAAATATCTTCGACGAGACCCGTCGCAAATGGGTACTTGCCAATATAGTCTTTACGACAGGCCAAGTATCACGTCGCAAATAATAAAAACTGTTGCTGGGTATTTTTGACGGGTATAGGAACCCGTTGCAAATACCTCTGCCCACGGTTTGGCGAGCATTTGGCGCCAAACATTTTGTGATGGGTCCTAACCCCCCCATTACAAATAACCCATCGCAAAGGACCATTTTCCTGTAGTGATATATACTTGAAGTAATCCGTGGTGTAGTGTTTAGGCAGCTTAAATCTTGTAGGCGAGTTTCGAAGATCAAGTCATGGAGGGTGGATATTTTTTGGGGATATACAATAGTTTACCAGGGATATAGTCACAGTTTCCCATTTTGGAAACAACACCAATATCAATGGTTTAAACTATCGCTATAACTCTACTGCTATGGTGGAAAATTGGCGGAGATATTGTCATGGTTGTCAAAACCTTGGCTATAGCTTCTTTTTCCCCAGCGGAAAACCATGGCAACATTCTACAGAACTACAAATATAGCTTTTAGCTATAGCCACTCTAATACGATCCTCGGTCTATCTGGACCATGGCTATAGCTTATAGCCATGTTTTTAGGCTATGTCCACAGGTTTGGACCTTGGATACTGGTCAGTTTTGTAGTTGTGACTGGTGGTCAATGATAAAGATTATCAGAGAAATAGAAGAGATTGATTCCTTGGAATGAGATGAATTTATAAATATTTTAATTGAGATATATTTTCTTAAAGTTTCTCGAGTTAGTATAGAAAAAAATCATGGAATTGAGATAGAAGGAGAAAGATTCAAAAATTGAATATGAAAAAAACCTCAATTGGTTGGTAAGGTACAACACAAATTTTATCTATGTTCTTGATAGTAATATAAATTGGTTTTACTCAGGATTGAAGAAAAGATAAAGAACAGAATTTGCTTCTCATGAATTAAAAATCTATGATAAAAATTTTCTATGTAATGAGATGCTAGAAATGGACTTTTAGAAATATTATGAATGAGTTTCAGTTAGAATGCATTGGGGAATATTTCATCAAATAAGTCTAGAGGTAAGAAAACCAAGTTCCCATATTGTGAGAAGTGTGATAAAAAGCACCCTAGAGAATGTGTTATGAATTCCATCAAGTTCTTCTATTGTGGTATGTTTAAACACACGACTCATGACTTTAAGGAAAATTATTATATAATTAATGAAAATCCGTTGGTAAGGATTTTAATCATTATGATTTGGGGATATATGGCAAATTGGGTCTAAAGATAGTTACTTAGGGTAGAAATCAGCAATATTGAAAGAAAAAGGGGTGATTTTTTTCCAATTCTACATTTCATGATAGGCTATTAAATGAATTGGTGATATGTATGTTACTGGTTTATTTGAATTATTCCAATACCATGTTTCACTCTAGATCTTCAGATTATTTCATTTATTGATAAATTTTCAATTAAAATGGGAATATCACCACATGAAAAGAAGATAGATTATTTTGAAAACTTTGGGAGAAACTATTAATGTTATCAAGGAATATATGAATCTTTTTATTGTTATGAGTGGTATGGAATTTCTTGGAATACATGTTGAACTCTATATATTAATGTTTAATATCAGTATTTTCATGGATGATATTTCACTTTGTCATGCTATGATGGATTAAAAAATATGAAAGTATTTTTCAATGACTCTATTACTTTAGTAACTTACCATGAAGGACGTAAATTTATTATAGGTGGTAGTGAAATATACCATGAAAATATTAAGTAAATAAATAAAAATTTCAAATTAGTGATTTACTAATAGTAAATGAACACATGGATGTATTTCATAATAATGCTCTTAGTGTTATTCTTAATTGAGAGGTTGAGTTTACAATTGACTTAGTGAGTGATGTGAAGCCTATTTCTATATCCTCTTATTGAATGGCTCAATTGGATCTTTCAAAATTGAAAATTAAAATAAAGGAGTTATTAGACAAAGGTTTCATATGAAATAGAACTTCACCATAGGGTGATCATATTTTTTTGGTTAAAATTTAAATATTGTCCAATGAGACTTTTCAATAATTATAGAGCCTTGAATAACATCATTTTTATAAAAAAAATATCTTTTTCTTCATATCGATTCTTTTTTATCATATTTTGGGAGAATATTATTTCTAAAAGGATTATCATGGGTTGGGGTACCATTAGTTGAATATTAATAAATAAAATATTCTAAATAATTTATTTTAAACTAGGTATTTGACATATGAGTTTATAGTTATACAATTTTGTTAATATAATACAGGAGATATATTTATAAACATTATTAATTTATTTTCTCATAACCTCCTAGATAAGTTTGTGGTCATGTTTATTGATGTTATTTTTGTATATTCTAATAGTTAGGAGGAACATAAAAGTCACAAAGTATTGTTTTTAAAATATAAAATGAAAAACTTCATGGGAAATATAGTAAGTGTGGTTTTTTTAAATTTGTTTCCATTCTAAGGATAAATTTTTTCTATGAGTTGGCCAACTATTGACCATACTAAAATCAATGTTGTTGAATAATGTCTAAGACCAACAAATATCATATAGATTCAATCTTTTTATTTGTATTTTGAGATACAACAAATGGTTATTTAAAACATATCTCGATTTTCTATCCCACTAACTAAGGTAACTCAAAATTGAGTTAAATTAATCTGGGAAAATAGTGTGGTGATTTCTTTTTCAGGAACTAATAAGTGGATTGTATAATTATCCACTTTTAGCCCTACCTACCATAAATATGTAATTAATTATCTAGAGATATTATTTTTTGAAAGGACTTGGTTGTGTCTATTTCCTGATGTAGAATGATCATGTAATTTATTACGATTCACATCAACTGAAACCTCATGACTTTAAATACCCTACACAAGACATGTTATAAGTGGTTATGGTTATTTTATTAGAAATTTTGAGTAAAAATTTTATGTGTTAAAGTATAAAATATTTTATAATCACAAAATTTTGAAGTATACATTCACTATGAAAGAATCGAACATGAGACATAGAAGATTTCTCAAACTGTTCATGGATTATGATTTCATGATTCATTACCATCATAAAAATTGAAACAAAGATATCGATTATTTGAGTTGGAAAAATAATTCTATACTATCCATGTTATGTTTTCAATATGACTATTTGGTAAATGATTTGATGAAATTTCACTACTGGAAAATAGCCCTATACCCAAATTTTTGAAAAATCGTGGGTATAAGTCACATATACCCATGATAATGGGTGCAATTGTGGGTCTAAATAGTTTTATATGACCTATACCCAGGGTTTTTCAAAACCGTGGGGGAAAAACCCTATACCCACAATTTGGGTCAAAACCATGGGTATAAGTGTTTCTTTCAAGTCCTATACCCATAGTTTTAGCAAAACCATGGGAATATGGTTGTTTTAGAAGACCTATTCCCATAGTTTTGTAAAAGTGTGGGTATAGATTTGGAGGAAACAACCCACAGGACACAAAAAATATTTCACGGGAAAACTCGTACCCACTATTTTCCCTTCTATTCCCACAGTTTGAATCAATATATTTAAATAGATAAATTTTTTGAAACAAATAAAATATGTAGGACGATTGGTTATGCACTCATTGGTACTTCCGGTGGTCTCGGTATCAAATTACATAGAATTGTTTTCTAATACAGTGATATATTATAATATATTAAATTAAATGTAGATATATTTAACAAAACACATCGTAGATGGGTTGGTTAGGCGCGATATAGTTCAAGAGAAAGACTGGGGATCGAAACCTGTGACTAAAAATTCTGATAATATTAATGCAGATTAATATGTTTAGAGAAATATTGATATATATAATCATAAGTGTCATAGATTAAGTGGTGAGATTCATCGGGTGAAAACAGTAGGTCTTAGAAGTCAGGGGTTCAACACCTGCAGGCTACATTTTTATACAATTTTATAATCATGAATTTAAAACTATGGGTATAATCCTTTGATGGCATGAAAATGGGTATAAGGATTTGACATCATGGCAAAAATAGCTATACCAATGGTTTTTAATACTGCGGTTATAGATCGAGGACCTATCCTAACGCCTTGGTTGCCCACAGTTCCCAAAATCATGGGGTATAAGCTATACCCACAGTTTTGGGGGCTATACCCACAGTTTTAAACCATGGGTATATGTCATTTTTCTAGTAGGGTTTGGCATATTTTTTTGGATGTAATGACGTACTCTATTTTGTTTTTGGTTTTAGTATAGTCAATTTTGTCAGAAATAATTAAGAAGGACCAAAATTTGGATAAATATTTTTAGGAAAATGTAGAATCTGTTATGAAGGGTACATTTATATATTTTAATATTGATGAATAATGTGTTTTATTGTTTTGGAAATTTTTGTGTTTTCCTTGTGATTCCCATTTGATGAAAATGAGTTGTTGAGTGTAGTTCACAGTTCTCCATTTTCCATTCATCCAAGTACCGCTAAGATATATATAACTTTAGGAGTATTATAGGAGAGATATAATGAATATATATTTCTGTAAATTTACCATTAATAGATTGAGTCTTTAATAGGTTAATGCAGACTGATATTTAATCAAGATAATTATATAAACTTTTCTAGTGTCTATATTGAAATTGGAATATATATCCATGGATTTGGAGTTAGGATTGCCAAAGACTCCGTGAGGTGACAATGTGATTTTGGATATTTTTGGTCTATTAATTAAATATGGAAATTTAATTTCCATTCAAGATACAATATCTTTATCTATGAATTATATGATTTATCTAATGGAAGTAGTCATTTTATATATAGTTCCTCTATCCACTATATTAGATAATGGTCTAAGGTTCACATCTAATTTTTGGAATGGACTCCAAAAGTCATTGGGTACTGCATTTGATTTCCACATATCATTTCATCCTAAAACTGATTGTGAGTTTTAGTGAATGATTTAGAATATGGAATATATTCTTTGTTCTTATGTAATAGATTACTAGGGATGTTTGTATCAATATCCTATTTTGGTTGAGTTTTATTATAACAATAGTTTTCATTGCTCTATACAGATGGATCCATTTGAGGCATTATGTGGAATGTGATGTTAGAAAAATTATTTTTGGGATGTAGTAGGTGAAATTATTTTTATGGGAATAATGTTAGTAAAAGAAATTACTTATATGGGGAAGTTGATTCATCAACATATGAGGAAAGCTCAGATTAGGTAGAAAATAAATGAGGATAACTAGGGGAATGATCTCTATTTCATGGTAAGTGATCATGTTTTTATTAAAGTATCTCCAAATAAAATTGTTATTCATTTTGGTAAAAATAATAGGACTATTCCAGGGTTCATTAGACCATATGAACTCTTTGATAACATTGGATCAGTTTCATACTGCTTTTCATTAACCCCGTGTTTATCATAAGTACATGATGCTTTTAATGTCTCAATGTTAAGAAAATATGCGCCAAATTCAACTAATGTTTTCACAACTAATGTAGTTTAGTTGTAGGAGATTACTTCTTATTACTAAATTCTAGTTCATATTCTTGATTGTATAGAACTTTTTTTTGAATATGGTGATTTACAAGGTCTATATTTTGTGGAAAAACCATATGGTTCAAGAAAAAACCTAGAAATATAAAAAATATTTGAGGGAATGATATTCCAATTTTTTTAATAATTGGATAAAATTGCGAGGATTAAATTTCCAAAATGGTGATGAATGTAAAAACCCAGGTAATAATAGAATAAATCACATTCATTATTTTATTCATTATTGAAATGCTAAGTTATTTAATGTCAAGAAGAAAATAGTGTTAATTAAACTTATTTCCAATATGGTTATATTTAGTAGATTAATTTAAATATTTTATAAATTTAATTTCAAAAAATTAATATCAATTTTTATATCAATAAAATTAACATGGGGTGAGATTTCAATTTTTTTTAGAAAATGTTGATTTTTCAATAAATACGAATGACACATATTATAATAAAAAAGTCATTTCTTTTCAAAAAATTGCGTAATATAAAAGTCCCATTATGTTTTGAATATACTTTAAATATACATAATTATATGTTTTTATGTTTAATCCAATTAATTAATTTTTAATAAAATTTATATTTTATTTTAATATAATTTTGTTTTTGGGTATAAAAATGGGGGTTTTTCTTCCGAAAATTGTTATAAATTAATTTTCCCATTTTTTAATTAATTAAGAAAATCCATAATGATAAATGTCTTAAATTAAATTTATAGATCATATATAAATAAATATAAATATAAATTAATATATTTATTATTATTACTGAATGATTTAATATAAAATCATCTTTTACTTGAAAAATACACATATTAAAGACCCATGTTTTCATTGTGTCTATGGATTTTGTATTAAAATTAAATGTTTTCAGTTATATAAATTGAATTTGCTAATTTTTTTTAATTTTTTAATTTGAATAATTTATTTAATCTAACAAGGTATAATTAATTTTTGACTATAATGAATAACAAAGACAAGAAAAAATAAACATCAAAGTTAAGGAAAAAATTGATTTACCATGGGTTAAACTAAAATGATTAAGGTTAAATTGACATAAATATTTTCTTAAATATATTTTATGGACATATATAAACCTTATAATTTATAATTCACATTAATAATCTATGTTTTCTCTCAATTTTCATTTGAAAAATGTGGGTAAATGTTTTCTTTTCAAAGATTACATGTATTCCACTCAACTCATGTATAAAATTCCACCCACTCTACACTCGTATTCAACCCATAAAAGCTGTTTGGTTAAGAAAATCCCAACCAAAATCACTTTCTAACATATATACCATCATCATATAATAATTTTTTTTTCATGAACCCATTATAGTAAATATTTAGGTATAATCCAAAAGGATGGTTTATGAAGAGGTAAAATTCATAACTATGAGTTTTTATTTTATTTCTTATTCCACCAAATTTTACTCTTTATTAATTTATTCGATATTATTACACAAGTATATACCATATAATGAGATGTTATAATGTATATGGAATAACAAATATTCATATTCTCTTCTCTCAAATAAGAAATGATAACATCACAAGTGTGTACGACAAACTACCACCTCGCGAACTGATGTGATGTGTTTCCCATCAAAACCTATCATGGTTGGTTGGGAAGTATATATAAGATATTAATAATATTATTATACATCATCAATCATTATACAATATATATTTTATTACTTACCATTTTATTATGGTATACGACAACATCCCTTGTGTGTATGGTGGACTACCACATCACAAAGCAACACGATTCGTTTTTCACTAACACATTACATGGAAATTAATAAAGAAATATTTAAGGAATATATGATATATAAATATGGAATAATTATGATATTAATGAAATATTTATCATTATTATAATATACTATATCATTTTATTTCTAACATTGAAAAATGATAATGTCATTTGTGGATTGTGGACTACCGCTTCCACAAAGTGATGTGATTATTTTTTCATCACTAAATGACATGGATGATAAATATAAGTATATTTAAATACATAATATAGTATTAAATATATTATTATAATTATATAAATAAAAAATAATTCATACCTTTTTTCATGATGATCATTGAAAAATGGAAATGTTACTTATACGTAAATACAATATACCATCGCCATGATCGTAATGTAGCTCATTTTTCATAACCATATTTCATGAATGGTTTTAAAAATAATAAATGATGTATAAAAAATATATTTATTTTAGTATAAATTTTTTTGGGATGTTTAAATAATTACCTCTTTAACCATTTTCAACCTACCAATGTCATTTTTGACGTATAATCCAAATATAGTTAGAACAGCTGATGTAAATACAATTTATTATGTAATCATGTATAACATTGTAATAAGTGAAACAAATGGAATAAAAACATATTTATGGTTATTAAGAAATTAGATAATTAAGATAATGTTCCCATTCCAGAAGATAAATAATGTATGTGATGAGTTAGACTCAAGTTAGGGGACTTTGCCTCAATCTCATTTCATTGAGGCATATTTTTATCTTATGCAACTATATTCTTCTAAGAGGATTATATGAGTACAATTTCAAATTTTACATCATTAATTTTTCTATTATCATGGTATTTAATGTTTTCATTAATTTTATTATTTCATAGGGAACATGATAGAAATATTCCCAAATTTATAAGGGACTTTCCTTTAATAAACTTAACTTTTAATGTTTTCCATCTAACGCTCTTTTTCTTAAATGTTTATGTTTTTAAAATTATTTTTTTATGTACATGAGAGTTTTATAAAGGGTTTTTATGTATTTTTTAAACATTATTTCAATAAAGTGGAATCATTTTATGGGATGTGTAACTATCTTTACAAATAATAATAAAAAATATCAATTTTAACAAAAATAATGACGACAACTTTTATGTCATCATAGAAATTATTTGATGATTGAATTCATTTTAGATCTCTAATTTTTATTAAAATAAAATTGTTATTCCATTTTAGGGTATTATGTTATTTACAAATTATTTTTTAATAGGGATGAATGTTTAAATATCTTAAAAAAAAATTTCTTCTGGGAGAAGGGAATATTTTATGAGTGTGATTTTGAAAACTGAAAGTTTTTTTTGTGTTATGATTGTGTTATGATTCATGGAAATTATTTATTATTATGGGTGGTTATGTTATAAATAAAATATGGGTTATTACATTATAAACTAAGGATTTTTTGTTACTTTATAATCCAAGGATTGATGTTTTTTTATAAGTAAAGGATTAGTTGGTCCATCATATCCCTCCAATGCATTGTGTATGGAAGTGAACTTTATGGTTATTCCATTTATAAGATTAATATGGATAATATGGGAAGCTAAGGAAGAGTGATATGTATAATGATATCCAAAGATACCAATGTTAATTATATAATGTTTATATGGTAATTATCGATTTTCTTTCAAGAAAACTCTGTATTTATTTCATGTGAAATGATTTATTTATTTTTCTCAATAAACACTAATATAACGGTAAACATTTCTTGGGTTTTCATGTTTCCACTGTACTAAATGTTTTCATTATATTTATATCCCTTATAAAAATTCACATCCCACATTTTTAAAATTATTTTCATATGTGTTAAGGATGGGAACAGAAAATGACTAATTCGTATTGAATTTATTAATGATTTCCCATGAAAAGAAATATTTTTTTTATCTTAAAAGTTTCATATTGTGGAAAAACTTGGTATTGATTAAAAGTGTCTAAATTTTTTATGGTTATGTTATGTATTAATTATAGACTAATTCTATAAAACTATAAACCTAAAAAGATCCCCAAATGTAATAGAATTAATTCCGGACATAAAAATAAATATTATGTAATATTTAAGGCTGGGTTTATTATATGAGAGGCTGAATTCAGATTTAATTATCTCAATAAATTTGAAAACATAAAATAAATATTAAAATTATATAGAAAAAATCATAATATCTTCATGTATATCCTTAACATAATTTAATTTTTACCTTTTAGTACCCTATGGACAAGAAAAAAAATAATGTGGTGAGAACATAAGCTCAGTAAAGGAATGTATACAAAAAAAGATCATATAGTGAAGAATTAATGAATAATATATTATAGATAATAATAATCCAAAATTAAATATACTTATTATAAAAATTGGTTAATATATCAATGTTTGAAATTTAAAAATAAACAATTTCATCTATTGTAATAACTCGTTTAATAATAAAAAATTGCATAATATCAGACATCATAATCTTAACATTAATGTCTCATTCCAAGAAATGATACATACATTAGTTAGGATTATTCTGAATAGATTTCAATTTTTTACCGTCAGACCAATCAATACATTGATAATAAATATAATATTTGGACCCAATCATCACATACATTGTACAATGAATTCATCATTTGAGGTGAGGGATTGAAAATTTCAAAACATAATAAAAAATACATCATAATAATCATCCAAAATTTTAAAAATGGTATATATAATTAATATAATAATTATAATAAAAAGATTGATGAACGTAATAATAAACCCTTAATAGAAATAAGGTGGATGGTTTCATTAGATTATAACCTCAATGAGACATAAGAATCATTAAATGATGTTAACATAGATGAAAATACTTTTATAAAATCATTTGAATGATTATTTGAAAATATGATGAAATATACTTTTGTTATAAAAATGTTATAAAAATTAATATTTCAATAAATAATTCGAATAAGATTTTAAATAAAAAATATTGAAACCAATATAGTTATATTGAAAAAGAATAATGGATATGACGGTAGCACCCTATTATGATTTTCATTTACTCACTTGTCCATGCTTTTTTTTTCAACCATGTTTGGGTGAATTTGTGGGATTCTTGAGGATAGATATACTTGTCTAGATAAAATGACCTAATTTTTGGGGATGTAGGTTTCTTCGAATTAATGGAGTCTATATATAAATTTATGAATGTATTAGAGGGGTTATCCCCATGTTCTGATAATGTACGGGGTCTGGTGTTTTTCTACTAGAAACTGGGGTTTTTACGTTTTGATGGGAGATTATATGAGATGTAAAGGGATTAAACGCCATGTAATGGTTTTTAAGAAGAATCCATGAAAAACTTTTAGGGAATGAATGGATTTCACACCTAGTACTAGGTTCACATCATGTAATGGAGAAATCAGATTTAAAAAATGCAATTTTTTAATTTTTTTGGTCTTTATGGAAAACACGATAAGTAATGGGATTACATGCCATGTGACTATCATGGAATTTAGGTTTTTGGAACCATTCATCTTATTTATTTTTCAATCAACCTATACCCTTCTCTTTATCAACCCAAAGATCACCCTATAAAATTTTGGTGATTCCCACCCTTCTTGATCACTTCATTCGGTGATCAATCATCAGGGTTGTTATAGTATGCCTCTGTAGTTAAGTGTTACGTACATTTATTCTTTCCTTTAGTCACAACTATTGTGTTGGATATGGTTAATGGTCAGATGGATGATCAGATAATGTTTAATATCTATATTTTTCAGTTTATTGTTGTTCCTTTTATTTTGTATGTCGATCTCAAAATTTCCCATCACCATTGTCAAATGTCAATAGGTTTATACCATCATGAGGAATGTTTTTTTGTTAAAATGGGTTAATTCTATTATTTTCTTATTGTTACTGTAAACAAAAAATGATTTTTTCATTGATATAATGTGACATGTAGTTTCTCAGTATTTCTTGGAAAATAAAATGTTTTAAAATCATATTTTTTTGAATAAAGGTTTTCTTGATTTGGTATTGTATTTTAAAACACATAATCATATTTTAATTTCTTTGTAAATGTTTTCTAAAATTATGAGCATTATTTTGAAATGTATTTTTCAAAATAAAAAAATGTGATCCTTGGGTGCATTAGGAAATAGACACTGGTAGCCTTAGTGTGTGTGGTACCACTAGGAGATAACCTTTGGGATATCAATTAACTATGACATGACAAGATATTGGTTCGATCCAACATTATACCTATTTAGGATCTTTAGTGTCTAGAATTTATTCCCATATGATATGAACTAATATAAGTTACTTTGTTATTTTTTGTTATTTATCACATGATTTATTATATTAGGGATTGTTCCTCATTGGTTTTTATGTGTGGATGTATCACATGAAACCACATGATGGTATTTCATGGATATGTGTTTACTTTCATACCATATGATGTGGTGATATGATTTCCTATTTTATCACTTATAATTTTTTTATTTATAGTTTTGATAATATGAAATTAATTTATGAAAACCAAAGGGTAATTTATTTAAAAATGGTTTGGATTTGTGTAAAAAACTTACAAAACCATTTTTAAAAGCTATAACTATTAAACTCTTCATTTTAGACCTTTTATAAACTCTATGGTAGTACACTTCTGAGATTTTTCTCATACCATAATTTTTTAGTTTAGGAAGTTATAAATGTGTTATTATAGGATATAGGTAAAGATAATTGAATATTATAGTATGATGGATTCTCTTTCTAGCATTTCCCTGATTTTTGGTTCATTTAGAGGTGATTATTGGACATATGGAGACCTATGGTCTTGTATCATTCATACTTTTATAGTTTATCATTTTGTTCTGGGTTTTTAGGGATATAGTTGTATCTCCTTTGTTACCACTTTGTACTCTAGTTTTATGTCTTTTTTGGTTATATTCAAGACTCATTTTGTTTTCTTTTTTCACCTCACTATGTCTCATATAGCTTGGTTGTATGGTTTGTTTGACCTGAGTAGTTCTGATATTGTTTGGGATCAAAGGAGGTCTTTTCCTAAATCATGTTAACACTTCCTAGGTTTTTTATATGTCTTGGGACAAGAGTTAGGACCATTATATTTCAGATATAATGGGATAAAAAAGGGACTAGATAGCTACCTTACATGATCGAACCTGATTTACCATGGGTGTTCAGGTATTTACACCAACTTTTAGACTTGGGGTTTGAGGTAATTTTAATGAAATGTATGGGATGGTTATTTAAATTGAACTATTAATTTTTAAGAAATATATTTTTGTATAATTTCTTATTTCTTAAAATTATAATTGTTTTAATGTATTTGTTTGAATTATGGAAGTGGCCTTAAGATTTTTTAATATGATAAAGATCTAATGGTTAATGTGTTGTGTTTATTTAACAATGTACTCTTTCAAATATGAGAGATAAACCAATGAGAAATGATCCGTTGGTGAATCTTCTAGTGGACCCTTCATTGATAGAAGTACTAATCTGGCCAATTCAAAGTCTAGGTCATGTGGGTATCAAGAACCTCAGACGTGTTCTGGATAATGTATTTGAGTTTACTAGGAAGCATCCACTCATCTTCCATGGTGAAAACGGACCGCAGAAGTATGTGGAGTGGATTTAGAGGATCTTCTATTTTATAAAGACTCTTGAAGACTCTAAAGTGGTGTTTTTTCCAATTATATTCTCAAGGGACTAGAAAATATATGGTGGGACCCTATTGTGAAAGTTATGTTTTGTGATTTGACCTGTGGTTACGCCATGACAATATGTAATTAGACATTTTTCCCTAAGATGTTATGTGTGGTAAAATACCTGAGAGTTTCTAAAATTTGAGTAGGGGGAGAAACACATTCTATGGAATTCTAACCATTTTGTTGTGCTTGTTAATCTGTCATTAGAGCTTATCACTAATGACTGCCAAATGTCTTGGAGGCCTGAATTAGGATAGGGTCTTGATATTAGATCGATGTCCATGTTCATGTTTCTTATAAACATTTTGGAGGCAGTTGATAAATTATATCTGGATGAGGTAGTCATAGATTTAAAGAATGGTTTAGATAGATCTTTAGTTGGTTTAGTTGTTAGCGAGTGTGAAACTTCTATCCATAATGATAATGTAGAAGTTTTAAATTTTCATTCGGAAAAGTTTTAGGGGATTAGATATGGGAGTAGCTAGTTGTCTACTACCAATGTAGAAGGAGAGGTCATACCAAAACTTACCATGTTGACAATCCTAAGACATTCCATATTTTTTTTAAGATCTGGCCATATGAAATATTTTTATAATAGTATATCCTTGAAGAGTAAGGTGTGATCCACATTATCATGGGGTTGTAGGTTTATGAAGATGCATCCAAGGGTGGTGGGTAAAATCCTTATTCTAAGGGGGATGTTCATGTTGCTATGAAAGCTCAGGGAGTAGATGATACTAGACATCTTTAGACAGTAGAGTATTCATTAGATTCATTTAAAGCAGATCTAGTAACTATTAAAGGTTTGGTGTTTATTTCATCTTATATAGTGAACATTTATTTGATATAGGCATTACTCATTATTTCATATCATCAAAGTTAATTTATGTGTTGGGTTTTATTTTGGGGATTATTTAATAATCATTGGATATTTCCATACCATTAGGAAATGGGTTTGAACAAGGTTTCAAGTTCCCCATGTGCCGGGTGATGACAACCGAATATGAGGTGGTATAAGGATTTTTATTTATGGATGTTGACATATTAAAATTTATTATCAATATGGCATGGATTACCATTATTAAGACCTAGATAGGATTTATCACCATCAGTTTCTATTCTTATCTGTTGATGGGGTCACTCCTATGTTTCAGGGTGAGTGGGAATTTAAATCTAGAAGGATATGACATGTTTTTCTTTTACTGGGGTAATGTCTCTCTAGTTTCTAGAGAGGTTTCCTAAAACAATTGACCATTATTTTGGCAGTTATATATTTACAATGGTATCTACGTACCTTGATGTCTTTTTGGATGATTTTTAAATTTTACCACCAAAGAGATATTTTGAGTTTACTATTGAACTCTTCCATGGTACAATTACTATTTCAATGACATCTAATTGAATAAAACATATGGAGTTGTTGGAACTTAAGGTCTAGCTTGAGGGCCTAAAGACTAAAGTATTTATTTGTACTATCATGTCATATTGGGTTTCACATGTCCTCTTTCCTAAAAAAGAAAAATGGGATACTTATACTTTTTATTGACTATCGAAAGCTAAATCAGGTGATCGTTAAGAACAAATATCCTTTTCCAAGGATTGATGATATTTTTTAAAATATTCAAGGGTAATGTTGGTTTTGCAATATTGAACTATGTTTAAGGTCCCACCTGTTGAGAGCCTAAGAAGAGTATATAAATAAGACATTTTTCAGGAGCCGATATGGGAAGTACGAGTTTCTTGTTATTCCATTTGGTCTTAGTAACACTCTTGTGGTGTTTATGTATTTGATGAACTAGACCATTCATTGGTTTTTGATGCTTTTTTGTGGTTTACATGTATGGTATTTTGGATTAATCAAAGAATTTAGAGGGGAATATAGATCATTTGGATATAATTCTTCAAAAGTTATGATAAAATTTTTTATATGGTATACTTTAGAAATGTGAGTTTTGGACCCATAAAGAGAAATATATAGAGCATGTGATATCTAAGAGGTTCAACTTAATTGATCATAATAATGTGAAGGATATTGTGTCCTCAGAGCATACTAGAAATAGGTTTGAGATCTAGATCTTCTTGGGTTGGGCAAGTTAATATAGACACTTCATTGAGGATTTATAAATTCTAGAATCTTAGATGACTTCTTCAACCTATATGGGTGTATAGTTTGAATGCAGTTAAAAATGTTATATATCTTTTGTGGAGTTGAAGGAGAGGATTATTTCAAAACATTTTTTGATTATTCTAAAATATTTTTTGGGTTATGATGTTTTTTGCAATGATTATGGTACTATTTTGCGGTGGAGTATCATTATACTTTTGATTTTGACATTTATTATACTCCTTGGAAAGGTAAAGTGGTTGTTGATGCATTGTATAAAAAATTATTGACACAAGATTTTAATTAATCAATTGATTACTTTTTTTCTGATGAGGTTTTTTGAGATAATATTGGGAGTAAAAGAGGTTGGTGGACTAGAGTTCTTAGAATTGATGAAAGATGAGTTGTCTTTTGATGAGTGGTTTTGGATCAAGTTGGTGAGAGAAACAGAGTTCCAATGATTGGTAAAAATAATTTATTGTGTGAGTTCCTAATATGAGTGGTCTCAATCTCCCATGTGGGGCTTTATGCTTTCATGTTATGCTGGTAGTTTTTTCCTTGAGGTGAGAGTGGATGGAAATTGGGCATCAGTCTTGTTGGCTTATGCACCTTATGGATATAAAGTTGTACAATGACTTCAAATGTTGGCATTTGTGGTAAAGGATGAGATTTTCAATTTTTGATTTTGTATAGTGGTGTTTTACTTGTTATGGAATTAAAGAAGAACACCAGAGACCTTTATTTTTTTTAGCCCATACAAATTCTTGTATGGAAATGGGTTTAGATTTTTATTGATTTTATCATTAATTTTATGTATAATCCTAATGGGAAAGATGTGATTTGGTTTTTCATTAATTTACTCACGAAACCATCTCAATTTAACCTTATCCCAGAGATGAAGAAGGTGAAACATCTTAGAGGATCATATGTCTGAGAGATTGTAAGTCTTCATGGGCTTCCCTCTATAGTTGTTTCTAATAGGGACTTAAGGATCATGTACAGATTTAGGGAACGGTTGAAGGAGGTGATGGTTTCCTAAAATATATTGAGCATGTATTATCATCCGTATATGGATAGATGGATATAGAGCCCTATAAATGTTCTTGGTAATATGATTCAGGCTTGTGTTCTTGATATTAGTTGATCATAGGAAAGTAATTTACCTATGGTCAAGTTTTCCTATAATAATAGTTATCAGTATTTGATTAGGATTATGTTGTTTGAGGAAATTTATGGGTGTCCATATAAATATCACATACAATGGGAAGTGATGTGAGAGCGGTGCTTGGTTGGAACAATTGTTGATTAGGAGATAATGGATATGGCACACATGATCTAAAGAATATTGATCACAACATAGAGACATAATAAATATTAAACAGATTAACATTGATTTTCCCTGTAGTTTGAGGTTTGCTATTGAGTTTTTCTAAAAGTTCCACCTCTCTAGGGTTATTTTCTATTGGGCCAACAAGGTATAATTCCACCAATATTTGTGGGGTCCTTTGAAATCATTGGAAAACTAGGGGAGGTTCACTATCAGTTGGACATACTAGCTAGTTTGAAATATATATAGGTCATGATTCATGTTTCCAAATGAAAAAGTATTTATTGGATCCTACCCATGCGAATGGTTGGGAGGATGTTTATATTGAAATCGACATCACTATGGTTGAGTATCTATTTTAGATTATGAAGCATCAAGAGAATGTACTAGTCGATAAAATGATTTCTCTATTATAGGTACTGTGGCAGTGAAGATAGGATAGCCACAAGATATAGAAGTGGTAATTATAGATGGGGTAGTAGTGTCATTCACATTTTGTGAATCAAGAATCTTAAGTAATTTATAAAGACATAATGTTTTTATGGTTGGGAGATTATAACACCCCATTACGCTTTTGATGTACACACTTGTTCATGTATTAGTTATCATCATTTTGTGGGTGTGTTTGTAGTATTCTCAGGGATGAAGAGTCTTTGTTAGAGAAAATCACCTAATGTCCGGGGATGAATTATTTTTTAGATTAATATATTTTTTTTATAAAAATGTGTTAATGTGTTATAGGGGTTATCCTCATGTTCAGAAAATGTATCCGTTCATTTTCCATTTTTATAATAGAAAATTGGATATTTGATGTCTCCTGGACAAATACATGCCATGTAAAATGACTACCCACCCTGTAATGGTAACCAAGAAGGTGTCAAGAAATCATTTTAGGGTGTGATAGGTTTAAGTTTCATGTGTTAGTTTCACGTCATGTAATGGAAAAATTAGGGTTTTATTAAAAAGAAAACACATTTTTCATTGATTTCAGTCTTCATGGAATACAAAACATGTAATGATACTATAAGCCTTGTAAATATCATGGAATATAGGTTTTAGGTTCTTATCAGTTGTCATATTTCTCATTCTATATGAATATGTCCCTATATCAACCCATTCCCCACCTTAAGTGATTTTGGGTGATTCCCTCCCTTTTGGATTACTTCATTCTATGATCAATCAATAGGGTTTTGGCAGTGTGCCTCTCCAGGTAAGTGTTTCTTATGGTTCTTCATTCCTTTTGTCTTGGATTTTGTGATGGCAGCTGTTTGGTTTCAAATTCACGATCAAGTAGTTTTTATATCACACTCTTATAGATTTTTATCGTGCATTTTCTTTCAAAGGTCTATCTTGTAGTTTCCCATCACCATTGTTGAATACAGATAGGTTTATACCATTGGAGGTAGGTGTTTCAATACAATAAATTTATTCTTAGAATTTGTTATCATTATTGTATATTTCCTTTGGTTTTTTCATCAATTTTATGTTATATATGGTTTTGATGGATTTATTGGAAAGGGACATATTTCTTAAAGGGGGTTTTTTAAATGGATTTTCTTTATATGGAAATAGATTTTCAAACATCAATGATAACTTCAATGTATTTTGATTTTTTTTAAAATGGTTATCATAGTTTTGAAATATATTTTTGATAATTAGAGCAATGGGAACCTTTGGTGTCAGGATATAGACATATGCAACCATTGTGTATGTGGAACCACAAGTAGGTAACTATTAGGATATTAATGGAATAAGGTAGGACACAATATTGGTTAGATCAAACATTATTCATATTTAGGATTTTCCATTTCAAGTGTGTATTCCCATAGTCTAGGGACCAATATGAGGTGCTTTGATATTTTTTGTTATTTATCACATGATTGTTTATATCATGTATTTTTTTGTCACCAGTTATTATATGTCATTGTATCACATAACATTGGATAATGGTATTTCATGGATATGTGTTTACTTTATTACTTTTTAGTTCATGGATATTATTTCCTACATTATTAAATATACTTGTCATTTTTTTTAAAATATGAATTGATTTTATGAAAACCAAAGGGTAAATTATTTACAAATTATTTGGATTTATGAAAAAAGATCGTTATAGAACTGACTTATTTTTAAAATATAGAACTATTTCATTATTGATATTAGAACTTATATAGACTCTATGGTGGTATCTTGCTGGGAATTGTGCTCACACCCTAATTTTTTCTTTGTAAAGGTCTAGAGGTTGTATTCAAGGATACAAGTAAAAGGAATGGAATCTTGTGGAATATTGGATTCTATTTTTGTAACTACCTGAGGTTTGGGTTGGTTTGGAGGTGACTATTTTTCACATAGAGAGATACTGTCATCTGGTTTATATTTTTCTAGGTTATCCTATTGGTTTTGACTTTTATGGATCCAGTAGTATCTCCTTTATTTCTACATGATACTATGGATGTATGTATTGTTTTGGTTATATTCAAGACTTATTCTATTATCTTATTACACCACACCATGTGAAGGCCATCTCAAGTGTTTGGATGGGTTGACATGGGTTGTTCTGTTATAGTGTTAATGTGATAAATGTAAAAAACATTATTTTTACACCTTTGTAAGAAGTCAAAATAGACTTGCATGGAAAAAATAAAAAATATTCCATTTTCAAAAATTAATAGAAATAAAAATTTAACTGAAACCGTCCTTATAGAATTATTTAAGTTTAGATCAAAAATAACTTGAAAAAAATAATGAATATGGATATGTAAGAGAATTATTATTGACCAAAAAGGATAAATAAGGACATATTTTCTTTAAAACATTATTTTAGTGGTTTTGAGTTCTAAAAAGACTTAAAATTTAATGTAACCATGAAAACCCTCACACATAAATATATTATATTAAAATAGATGTGGTTTAGGAGAAAATAATATACAATTTTTCCTTAAAAAAACTAAAACAAAAAAATCCATATAAAAAGTCATATTGTAATGTCACGCCCCTACCCCAGACTGCCCTGGAGCTGGTGCAGTTTTGTTGAAAACATTGTGTGTAAATTTTTTTAATAAAAGATGATCTGGAAATATACACACACATGTTCAACTAGAGAGGGTTGTTTTGGTTTAGGTCCTGGAGAAGCAGATACAATTATTACAATTCCTTTAAAACTTTCACAAATATCTTCATTGAGGAGTCACCAAAAGAAGGACACAAATATACTAAACCTGTAAAAGTAAAAAGATTGAAAACTTAGGGCTAACATAATAATGCACAGACAGGGGTTTTAAAATAATATAATATACCAATTAAATTTTTTTGAAAACATTTATTTAAAATTATTCATAAAACATTTTTCTAAGGAATTCTGTAACACATGTATCATAACATAACATTTAGTCTAAGAATTATAAGAGCAAAATTCAGAGAATACTGACCGAGTTACAAGGAAACATGATTCAATTATAAGTATGCTCATTCAGAATAATAAGTGAATGACTTTCTAACTTTAAAAGGTATGACATGTGAATATGCAAGTACTAAATTTATAACTAAAAGAAATTCATTATCAGAGATATGCTTAAAAATAATAACTTCAATTTCATCAATCTATTTTGAAACACACACTGACTAATAATTCTATGTGTTCTGAATAATTAACAAGACTTAATCTTTTATTTCATCATATTCTCATAACATAATCTCTTTAACTAAGAATATTCTAATTGTTGAATATTCTTCTATTTAATTAAATTATATTGTCATATAGAGGAAAGTTCATAATGAGGGACTACGTCAAGGACTCGTCCAAGACGTCTAATGATTAAGGCCTCGACCAAAATCCATAATTCATAAATTTGTCAAGGCCTTGTGCTAAGACCATAGTTTGTCTCATGAGACCTACCGTTGCACTGAGGGGTTGCAGCATTCCCCACCTGACACTTACATAATTCCAATGAATTTCTCATTTCTGTAAATCAAAGTGCTCATACCAGTTCAACTTATTAAATTACTTATCACTTATCATTCCAAGTGTCACATATTACTTGGTTTCTTATTTCAGATTAATCAAAGTGTCCCATACCAAATTGAATAATTTAATTTCTCATTTCATATTATTCAAAGTGTCCCATACCACTTTGAATAATTTAAATTCCTAATTCCATAAAAGGCCATTTCTTTAGAATTTACATAAACAAAGTAATTCATGCTCATAAGAGTTGATAACAATGCTATCAATGCAAGAAAATGAATGATGAGTATGGTAGACAACACATCTATCATAACTAAATCACATTAAACACTAGTTTATCACATTAAATGAAAAACCCTAAATTTCTTATTATGAATGGAAACATTTTATATTCAGAATGCACAATTCTAAAATTAGGACAATTATCATTCATATTTAAAACACATGCTGATAAAATGGAATATTTAACAAAGTATAACTTAATGATTGATGAAATTTATTGTAGTAGATTCAATTTTTTTAGAAAAATAAATATATTATTTCATTTTTCAAAAAATATTAGGAGGGAATACACTAGGGTAACTATTGTTCTTGTTTAAATGTGGGTAAAAAAAATATACTTACTATAACCCATGGATTAATAAATCATTGAATCAACACACAAACATTATTAAACCACCAAAAAATGTTTTTTAGGAAAACATATTCAGTTTGTGATTAAAAACCAAAGATTCATATACATATAGACGTATATAAATATATGAGAGTTTTGTATAAAAAAATACAATTCTTTAAATTTTACAAAACTACTTAAACTTTGAAATTCTGTATTTAGGAGTTTAAAATCAATCATAATAGAGGTTTATCTAAACTTGTATGAATGTATATATATATACAACCGATTATATAAAGTTTATGTAAAGGATCATAAATCAAATGATTAATGACATTTGTTTGTTATAAACCCATTAGGGACATTAGTTAATCTAAAGTGAATAAATTTCAAAACGTGCTACTAAATATAGAATTTTTTGTTTTGGAAATATGTATATATATATTCTTATGTATTTATTTTAATTTATGTATAATTTCAAAACATCACACATCCATTTTATATAATGAACTAAGAACTTCACGTAGTGTTAAGAACTCACCATATTAGAAGGAATCAGTAAGTCATATTCTTAACCATATACATATATCTATACAAGTATATATATATATAAACCCAAACCATATCAAATCGAGGAAACATAAAACCCTTACCAGTTTTAAATGAGGAGGAGAGGCTCGGGAAGGCTCAAAGGAGGCTTGAGAAGAGGAAGAACCGAGAGAATGGTAGTGCAACGAGATATATATATATATAAACTATATTATAAAAATTGTATAAAATAAATTAAAGCCACTTGCTTGGAAACTGAGACCCACTTGGTTTATAAAATGAATGAGGGTGTCGGTCTTGAGGAAGATGAGAGCAAGGAGGGTCCACTAGTGTCATGGGCATAAAAGAAATGTAAAGGAGAAAGTGGATGAAACCACTCATGCAGTGCATGTAGAGGAAGAAGAAAGTTCTGCGGTAAGGAAAAATAGGAAAAAACGATCCGACATTAACTAATAGAAGATCCAGTGATGGAAGTGGGTTCACGAAGTTTAAAAGACATGGATGGTTGAGATCTGTTGAGGAGATGATCAAACAACTACAGGAGATATAGTGATTTGAAAAGAATCTGACAGTTGTGATTAGATCGCGATAGATCAGATGAAGCACAAAAACACAATGGATATACCACGACAACTGCAGATCGAGGACCGGGCTAAATAAGACGGCCCGGATCACATGCGGTTCCATCAAACAACCCAGATCCAATCCCATCTGATTTTCACCATCCCACATAAAAATAGAGAAAGCTACATAGCTCCTTTATAATCATGGAGCATCTGTCATTATGCCAGATTATTCCCTCTCCCTTCCCAGTACCACCCCGTACCAGGTTCTTTTGCGGGAGTGCTCTGTGCCCACCCCTACCACCGTGCCGCCCTGCTCGGTGGCATGCTCTGGTCCTTGCACATGCACCCATATACGATGAGGGATAACTATTCTTCCACTGTGCGCATGACTTAGCAAGCACCCTACGTGTGAACCACCCCTGGGCTATTGCTAGGGGGTTATGTGAGAAGCCCATCAAGGCCTAGATAGATGCCTTCAAGGTGGCCCTCAGCTAGGTGGGGTACTCACCTAAATTTTAACAAAGTAAATGTTTATTTTTTGTTAAATATAAAAATCGGGTTTCATGTACTTATATAAGTTCACACAAATATTAATCCTCTACTATAACTACTTATTTTCCTTAGTTTTATAAAACACATTGTTTGAAATCATGGTTTAGTACTTCATAAAGAAAACCTTATACTTGTTCTACAAAAACCAAAAATATATTTTTAGTTAAGACCTTGGTTTAAACATCATGAATGAAAATATATATAAAATATTTCCAACACATTTTAAACATTTGAAACTTATTTGAAATCCATACCTCATTTTGAAATCATACTATATTACATCATTAACCTTTTTAATGATTATAAAATGAGTTTCTATGTTTAAAGTTATAATTTCAATACATAACTTAAATATTTTGGAAAACTAAATTATAATTAGATATTTTAAATTAAACCAAAAAAATGACTAACTACTATAATTATAGTCATTGAAACTCAACGGTCACCTAAGGTAAACAGTCAAATTGAGGCCTTATATAAACATGTATCAAGGTGTTCATATTCAAAACAACTTGGTGAAAAATGATACTCATCATACCACTGATGCTCAGTGCTGTTGCAGTGGCTCTGGCCATACAAATATTTATTGTGATGGATCTGAAAGATCCTCACTATATTCTTGGGTTCTTCGTTGTATTGGGTGGTCTCCCTATAATTTTAATAGGTATTTTAATAGGTATTTTTAGGTTAGTATGGTTTTTCATTGATCTTGTTGTAATGTATACACTTTGGTGTTTAACTAAATAAAATTCCTTGTGTTTAGTTTGTATGTTTTGTTAGGATGACATGAAAATTAAATAGAATAGAACCATAATATTATTATTACATGAAGAATAAGTTTTGGGGCATCACATGTAATGTAAACCCTTACTATTAATTCTTTCTTGTCTGGATGAGTTCAAACCACATGTATGATAAATTTATATTTATTATTCAACTATATCAAATATATATTTTAATCTATATTTCTTGATATCATTTATTCAAAACATCTTTTCACTCATATTAATCATGAATCTATTTAAAAATCAATTATTTTGGTGTTATCTGTTTTTATTTCTCATGATTGTTTTGGTTTAGTGGTTTAGATCATTAGACCATGTTATTGGATTAATGTTCCTTGAAATATTTAAAATATAAATAATATAAATTTATAACCATCCATGTATAACTGTTATAAAAATGAAATACATCATTTTATGGAAATTTTATACCATACGTATACACGAGGGACGTTTTAAAATTTATGATATAAAAATACATAAAATAAAATGAAGGATTTTATTTTATTGAGTGATAATAATATTTTAAACTTATTTTTATTAAATATATATATCCTTATTACTATTCACATAAGGCATAAATGAAAAATGAATCACATTGCTTTGTGAAGGTTATAGTGTGTACGTACACATGAGGGACCTCATCATTTTCAAATGGTTGGGAGGGTATGAAGGTTGATAATATATATTCATTATAGAGTCATAATATATTAATAAATTTGTTATATATCCTTTAAATGTATATATATTTTAATATCCATGTATTTTAGTGATGAAAAATATAATACATCACTTCATGGAGATGGTGGTCCTTACATACACATGAGTGATGTTTTCATTTTTAATTAGATGGAATGGAAGATATAATTAGTTCTTACATCAATATAATACAATTTAATTATATTAATGGTGTATGTGTCATTATTTTAGGATGGTTATAACATGTTTTAAGGAGGTTGAAGAAGAAATAGAATAGAAAAAATTTCATTAAGACATATACCTCCACCATGGATATCATTCTTTATCTGGAAAATTAAGCCATCTAGGATTTTTATTTTTTAAACCAAGACTCTATGTTGTGGGGAGGAAATTTTGGAAGGTATCTGAGCTAATATCGCATGATATATGGTGATCAAGTGATGTGGAGTAGTGATGATACTATGTGTGCTTTTATAAGTGAGTGGAGTGGAACAATATTAAATATAAAGATATTTAAAATATAATTATTTTCGTTCTCATGGAGAATAGAAAATAGAAAATATAATATAGAAGATAGGATAATATAGGTTCAAAATAAACTAATATAATAAAATTCAGAGAATTTAAGGAGATATTAAAAGTCTTATCACATATTTTAACCCCCTTGTCACCCTTTCAACCCTTTCCATGGTGGGTAATTTTTTACCTTGGAAATAGTCCAGTATGACCAAAAAATTAAATTTCCATGTTACTAAATATTAATTATTTAAATTTTAATACAAAATAATTTTTACAATATACTATTTTTATTGGTGGTAAATATAATTTTAATATAATTACAAAAAAATAAAATATTGTTTTATTTAAATTTCTTTTGATGTACAAAAATTATTATACACTAGAATCATGTAAAGAATTGATTATTTTGAAACTTATTAGTTTATGGATTAATAAATGGGTGTTATATGAATTTAAAACAAACCTAAAACTAAATTTAAACATAAAATTTATTTATTTCATAAAATTATTTAACATAGTTCTCTTATTAGAATAAAATGTCACATGGTTTTTAAAATTCAAATCACTCATACCTAAAAACGTCATATTATTTTTAGATGATTAATTTCTTAATATAAATATATATATTTTCTATCAAAAAGTTTTAAAAAAAATTAAATTATTTATTATACCATTTTTATGTAATACAATTTATAATAATTTAAAAATATATAATCCGCGTTAATCAACAAAAATTAAATAATTTTAGAAAAATCAAAATGATTAACCCATAGATAAATATTACCCTAATAACTGGAAAAAGAAATATTTTTTTTTGAAAATAAAGTCAATATTTTTAAAATTATACTTTTATATATTACCATAAACAATTTTTTCATTGATTATAATAGAGTAGAATGTAAATTGGTCTATATTTAGTGGATCTAGTGTTTACCTTTTATAGTAGGACACTAGGTATTATATTCTTCCTTCATCCCTTAAAAAATTTCATCCTCCATATTATGAAATATTTCATACAATAAACATATGTGTGTTTAATACAACATCAAAAATTCTTTAGGATCCCTTTTATCCACTTTTAGTTTTTTATATCTACAAATGATTTTTATTAACTCAATTTCCCGATTTAACAATAGTTGCTCTCAAGTGTTAATAATCTGTTAAGGATCGTCGTTATAAGAAAATTCATGTTACAAATCTATTACCTCATATAAGAATATATTTATTTCATCAAGAACATATTTCATTAATAAACAGTCATGGAATATGTAATATATATTAATGAAGTTGAGTGGAATAGTAAATCATCAATCCCAAAGGCCAATTCTCACTAAAATATCCAAATTAATAGTATATATCAGGCTCCAATTACCCTTTTTACCCAATATTATAACTACATATGTTGAAGAAAAATTTATTAATACAAGTTTTACACCATTAAATTATATATCTATAATAACCCTAGAATTTTACACATATTATTACATGATTTTGAGCATAGTTAACCATTAAACACAAACCAAGGATCATAAAGTCTTGTGTCTTTTGAGGAGAAAATACATAAAAATCAAACATGAAACCAAAAAAGATTTTTTTTATATTTAAACTCCACAATGAGATCACAAATCCCATATAGTTCTAACATATGCATAGGGTAACCTGGGGAATACATGAATAAAGGGATGAGCTAAAAGCCCAGTAAGGTAATAAATATATTAATAGAGAATAAAAAATTGTTTAGAAGGAATGACATGATGAAATAAAAAAAGAACATAATATGAATAATCATATAGAAAAATAACATATATAACATGGGATCATGTATTAATGGAATCATATAAATTTAGCAGCAACATATAACGTGAAATAATTACAAGTCAGGCTAACCACCAAAACCATTGTAGATGTAGAAACATGAGTCAAGGCTAACCACTAAGACCATTGCACGTGATGTATCATTAGACTAAAAAATACACAATAAATTGGAGTGATATTTTCATTCAACCATAATTAAATCTTCATGAATATGTGTTCTACATGAAGAGTCAAATAAACACATAAGGGTTACCCATGGACAGATATGGGTATCGTAATCATGTCATAGAGCATAACAAATGAGTGTATTATAAAAAAGACAATGAAATAATGGATTTAAATAATACATGGAAATTAGTAAGGTAAAATAGGCACATATCATGATAAATTATTTCCACTTAAATTAAAAACACGTAATGATAATGTTTGAGAAACATTAGAAACAAAATATTTTATTTCAGTTTAAGGAAAATACTAAAGAGCATTTAAGTGGAAAATGAATATTTGTTTTTGTAAAACTGGAAATTTCCCAATATAATTTTTCATGAAGAAATAATTGATTTTATAAAAATAATGGTTGCTTAAAATAGATTATGGAGTGCACTTGAAAATTGGTAAGAAATCAAGAATTTCCTTTAATTGAGCTATATTATCATGAAAATTTGAGAAGGGAACCTTTTTTAAACATGTATTTCCCCATAAAGAAGGATGAAATGATATGGATACATTATTTTAGAACATATAAATAGGATTTATATTAATTTCATAATAATAATTAAGAGTTATATGGTGTTAAAGTGAGAGAAAGTGTAACCCGAAGGAAAAATGGTGGCTTGGAAAGAATCCCTTACCATATGTCTGAATGTGTTCTGCACATGTACTAAATATCAGGGACAATGAAGATATATATATATTAATTAATAAATTTGAAAAATTATACATATTAATTTTATTTATTATAATTTTATTATGTTAATTTATTCAAATTTGGATTAGTTATAAGATTCAATTCCGTCATTTTCGAGTGTTTGTTTCTTTGGATTTAATGATTGGTTCACTTATATACATATATGAAAGATACTTTAAAATAAAAATATTTTTCTATAATTGAAATTACATGTTATTAATTAACTTCCATAATATGAAATTGTCTTATGTATTTATTTTTTCAAATGCAAGGTTGATTCATTTGATATAACTTTAATGATAACCGATTAGATTATTTTGGTCATTTTTTCAATCATCACGAACTAATTTTGTTTCATTAATTAATATTATGTATATATGTGAGTTCTATAACATAAAAAAGGTTATAAAATACATCTTAATTTTTTAACCATTATAATGGTTTTATGGCCGTACATGAAGGCGTTTATGGAATTTGAAAACTCGTCATCCTTTAATGCGTTAAATCAAAGCATCACGAACGACGTTTTCATGTTGAGAACAAAAGGAGAGGGAAAGAGAATTGATGATGGGTTATTAAATAATCATAAAGAAATTATAGTATATATAAGATAATGGGGTTATAATTCCACTTGGATAAGGGGAGGTGAGGATAAAATAAGAAAATAAATGATATTGAAAATAAATTAATTGAAAAAGAAAGATCTTTTTTACCTCTTTTATTGTTTTCCTTGAGAACCTCTTAGAGGCACTTGAGTTTGTTATTTTAATGATAAAAAAGTATCATGGACGTGGGGAAGAGACATGGGAAGTGTTTTGTAAAGAATTTGGAAAATATTAAAGGATTTTTATGTGTAATGCTAATAGATTCCTAGGGTGGTATATATAGTCAAGCAGAGGGGCGTTTTTTTGATTATTTTATACAATTGTTTATTATTTTTGGCTCAAGACTATGAATAGTGTGTATTCTTATGACTCAGTATAGTAATTGGATTGTTTTAGGTCGAACCAATGGTTCTTACATTGGCCATACATCTTCCATGACTCAATAATTCATGTATTTAACTTATAATTTAAATTACTGTATTTCACTATTCACCAAAAATTAAATTATTTTAGAAAACCCGAAAAAATTTACCCTAACAATATTTCAACTTATATAATTCAAAAAAGGATTCAATTTTATGAAAATAATATTTTGAATATGATAAATTAAATTTTTAATTAAAATCACCATTTATTCAAAAAATAAGAATTTTAAAATCATAACCGACTTTATAATACATTGATAAATTAATTAATGTATCATAAAATGGTCATATAATAATTATACAAAAAATATTTATTTATGAATATAATTTGGGAAAATAAATTTTTATTTAAATATTTATAATAATTATAAAATATTAAAAAAAGATTTATGTTTCATAAAAATACCAACACTTAATAAATAATTTTCAAAATAATTATTTACTTAAAATATGATATAATTATATCATATATTCATTTATTCACATAATTCCCATTATCATTATAGTTGAAATGCTCTACTATAGGCTGAGTGTTTATTTGAACCTTCCTCTATTCTTTCACATTAGGGGGATTCTTCATATCCCTCTGGAAGTTATTAGCAAGATGCCCCATTATTCCACCTTTGAAGCATCTCCTGATTCCCTTTAGATAGATCCTAGGATTCCTCATCCAACAAATTGGACTTGTGGGATGTTGGGTTTTACTTTTATAATTGGATTTATCTGCCGATCCTCCCAAATTAAACTCCATTTTCAACTTTTTCCCCTAGGCCCACAAGACTATTGAGAGTCTATAATCTCTATTTCAACCTTCAGGGTACAACAAACAATCTCTTTCTAACTTTTTAAGTCTTGAATCATGATCCCTTTTTATAGACTCAGATTTAGTTTTCTAAAGAATAGTTCTACCTTGATTTAGGTGTTAATGAAAAATATGGGGTTTTATATTTCATGTCTTGTGGATTTTTCCACATATACCACGATAAAATCATCTTCATTTTTATTCATCCCGAGGAACTCGATTTCCATCTTCAGAAGTGAGGTTCGGGGAATATATTTATCAATTTTTTTTCATGAAATCTTCCCACTCCAAGGAATCATTTTCGTCCTTGAACTTTATGTTCATGATCAATGTCCATCACTAATCATCTTCCCTATCAAAATGATAAACTTCCATAACAAATTCCACTTTTTCTAAGCACTAAAGGATAGACAATATCTTCTCAATGGAGATAATACATTGTTCTACAAGGAGGGGATCAGAAGATCCACTAATCATGGGAGGCCTCTATATTATAATTTATTTAACTTAAACTTTCACTTTATTAGGATAATTAGGGTGTTCCATATGATTCAAGTTATTATTCATAACATGATCTGGTTGATCAAGTACTATAATGATGTTTTGAGAACCCGTTCTGATCATATTTAGAATATCATTAGTGCAATTATCACATTTCCTATCACATTGATTGTTGGTAGCTGTTCTTTTATTTCCATCAATTGACTAAGAAAAAGAAATTATAATTAGGGGGATTGAATACAAATATAATAAGAATAATAAAAGGAATATTTGAACATATAGGGATAAACATGTAAATGTAAAGCATATCATAACTTTTGATTCTATATGTTTCAATCTAGGTTATCTACGGTGATAGATTTATCCATAGGGTTATTACTAAAGTGATCCATTAATAATATCCCAAAATAACTAGACCATACTCTGATACCAAATACAACAAAAATATCCTTTTACATATATTGTTACATCATTTTGAGCATAATTAACCATTAAATTCAAACCGTGGATTATAAATTTGAGTGTATTTGGAGGATTAGGTACACAAAATGGAAAACATGAAAAACAAAAAAGAAAAAAACGTTTATTTATACTCTATAATGAGGTCTTAACTCTAATTTATCTCTAACATCTGAATAGAGTATCTTGTGGAATACATGAATAAAGGTATGATCTAAAATCTGAGTAAGGGAAACAAACATATGATTAGAGAACATCACGGGAGTTCAAAGGCATGACATGATGACATAAAAAAATTGAACATGAATAAATATATATAAACATAACATATATAACATGGGATTATATAATCATGGATTTATATAAATGTTGGAACAACAAAAGATATGATATAATCATGAGTCAAGGCTAACCACCAAGACCATTTCACATAGAGGAGCATGAGTCAAGGCTAACCACCAAGACCCACTCACATGATTTCTCATGAGACTAAACCTTACCCAATGTATTATATTTTTATCTAGGTTTTTAAATCATAAAATATTTAGGAATATGTGATCCACATTAATAATCCCATATAAACATAAACATTATCCATGGAAAGAGAAAGGTATTGTAATCATTTCATAGAGCATACAAATGAGAGTATTATAAAATATTCCATGAAATAATGGATATAAATAATAAATGGAAATTAATAAGGTAAAATATTATTATATCATGATATATAATTTCCAACTAAAGTGAAAACATGTAAAAAGAGTGTTTATGAGCCTTTAAAAATAAAATATTTTAGCGTGGTTTAAGGAAAACATTAAAGAGAATTTAAAGCGGAAAAGACATATTTGTTTTCATAAAACCGGAAATGAACCAAGACAAATTTTCATGATAAAATGTGTTATTTTAAAAAAATAATTGTGGATTAAAACATATTAAAGAGTTGATTTGGAAATGGGTAAGAAAATAGGAAGTCCCTTTTAATCAGGATTGCTTATCGAGAAGATTTTAGAAGGGAAAATTTTTAAAACATGTATTTCTAAATCAAAGAAGGATTAAAAAATGTGGATACATGAGTTTGGAAAATATAAACAGGTTTTATAAGTTTTAAATAATATTAATTAATAATTAAATTTGGGTAAATATATAGAAAGCATAACCTGAAAGAAAAAATGAAGTTTCGGAAAGAATCCCTTACCTTATGTTCGAAAGTGTTCTGTACTTGTACTTAATTTCCTGGATAATGATATTAATTTAATTAATTAATTAGTTATTAAACTTTTCTATATTTATTTTATTAATTTTAATTTTTTTTGTTCATTTTTTATGAGTTATAAAATTTAATTCTGTCATTCAGGAGTGTTCATTTTCATTGGTTTTCATGATTGGTTCACATGTATACATATATAAAAGATCATGTAAAATGAGAATAGTTTTCCAGAATTGAAATTATATATTTTTAATGAAATTAATGAATATTAAATTGTTTTATGTATACTTTTTTTTCAGATGCATGGATGATTCCTTAGATAAAACAACTATTATAACCGTTTAGATTAATTTGGTGCTTTTTTGATCATCACAAACTAGTTTATTTATTAATTAATATTATGTATATATGTTGGTTACATAACCTAAAATAGGTTATAAAATAAATTTTATAATATGTTTAAACCATTATAATTGTATGATGACAATATTTTAAGGCTTTTATAGAAGACAAAAACTCTTCATCCTTGAATGCGATAAATCAACGCTTCACAGACAATGTTTTCATTTTTAGAACAAAAGGAGAGGGAAAAAGAATTGATAATAGGATATTCCATAATCATAATAATTTTCTAGAATATAAAATATATAAGAGTTATCATGAAACTTTTATAGGGGTGGTTAGGATAGAGTAATAAAATAAAATTTCTTGAAATGAATTTAATAAAAAAATAGGTTTTTACCTCTTGAATACTTTCATTAAGAACTTCCTTGAGGAACTTGCGTTTGAAATTTTAATGATACAAAAGGATCTTGAACATTGGGAATAGTCTTAAGAAGAGGTTTGGGTATAATTTGGAAAATATTCAATGCTTTTAGGGTGTGAGGAAAAGAGGTAGTGAGGGGTCGTATTTATTGCGGAGGAGAGGGGTGTTTTTTGATTATATTATTCATTTGTTTATTATTTTAGATCAAAAATCTGAATAATTTAGATTCTTTTGAATAATTTCAGTATTTGGGTCATGTTATTTCTAAAAAATGGCGGTTAATTCATCCAAACATTATCCAAGACTCAATAATTCATCTATTTAACTTGTATTGTAAATTATTGTATTTCACTATTCGACAAAAATTCAACTATTTTAGAAAAATCCCAAAAATTCACCATGACAATTTTTTGTTGTTTATAATTAAAATAAAGATTATATTTTATGAAAATAAATTTTTAAATATGATAAATTTAATTAATAATAAAAATAATCATTTATTCCAAAAATACCAATTTTTAAATTATAATTGATTTTATAACAGTTTAAAAAATTAATCAAGGTATCATAAAATTATCTTATAATCATAAGAAAAAAAATATGGATTTATAAATCTATTTTATCAACATAAATTTTATTTTAATCCATTATATTAATTTTAAAATTTTAAATAAACATTTATGTTTCACAAAAATACAAATACTTAAAATATTATTTCAAAACATTTATTTAATTATAATATGATAATTATGTCATATTTTCATTTATAAGATGCATAAAGTTTATTTATACTTTTATTGGTGAGTTTACCATTCTATTCAATGATTTATTATTCATAAGAGTCATATTTATATTCTAATGGTCATGTTACTCTTCCATTGGTATATGTTTCTTAGAAATAGAAAAAGCCTCTAATTTCATTAAATATTCATTTAAAAAGTTTTTATTGTGTTAATTATGTGAGTTTATGTGATTTATACCATATGAAATAATTATATGAAGGTCAATTACATTGATATAATTCTATGTTGTTACCATGTTCATCCTTTAACTATCACCAAATCTTATTTTCCTATATTGGTATACTTTGATATAATTCTAAATAATCCTTATATTCATGGTATTATCCTCAACATGATTTAATTATGATATATTTTTCCCTCCTGCATCATCCTAACATGTAAGATTATGTTATCTCTTCCCATATAATTTGTTATATGGTTTAATCATGATTCTTCAATGGAATATACTATTTTAAAAAAATTCCTAGAAAGGTTGATACAGATCCCATATAACTTTAAAGTAAAGATTTTATGATGTCTACCAATCTTCTAATTTATAAATATTCCTCTTATATTTCCAAATATATTTGGAATGAAAAATGGTGTTCAAATTTTTCTTAGTATTGAGATATTCCTAAGGAATTTGAAAAAAATATGATGTTAATCAAGGCTCAAGATTAGATAAAATTAAAAGAGGTACATGTTGATGTCTCAAAACATCATTAATATAGAGTTGGTTTTTTTATCAAGTGGTAAATATTCTTATAAATCTATTAAATATGTATATGTGGTAAGGTGATCAATAATGACCCACATAGCATCATTCCTCCCATGAGTCTTCAAAATTATAGTTCTAATGTCCATTTTAACTTTTTCTTATTTTCATATTGTTAGAGAAAGAGGATAAATGACTCCATTGAGAAGTTTTATTTCAATATTTACCTATTATCAACCAAAGAATCTTGAAAAATATTCTGAAATTTACCACATCATTCCATTACACCAAATATGTGTTCTTAAATCCATGTACACCAATTGTAATACTAGGGAGTATGGGGAAATTTGAGATATGTTCTTTATATAGCAGCTCCCTCTTCAGATCTAGTATGGATTGATCACAAATCCTCTTCCCAAATAAAAACACTCCAATTTATAGATTTTTTCTACAATTTTCCCATTACTCTTAACATTTATCTTCTCTTCTGAATCCTTATAATACAATTAGGTTGTGTCTATATTTTCCAGTAATGATGGATTTATAATTTCATGGAAAATTAATGCATTTTACACTTTAATAATAATTACCACATAAAAATTTACTGAATACATTAATACATCATCCTATTTTACTAACATTATATTCATAACTCCAGGAACCCTCCTACTCAATGCGACAACAAACTTACATGCTATCCATATGTGGTAGTGAGTTTAGTAATCCTAGTCATCGAGTTGTTCTAACAAAATTCATTACATCATTTTTTTTCTTTCTGAAAGAATATGTACTTTATACATTTTTATCTATATATATTTATATTCACTATCCATAGAGATAATTCATCCATATTTTTAAGAAAAATATTATAACATATAACTCAAGATCATGATTTTGATAGTATTGTTCGTGGATCATCAATTTCTTTGATACATAAGAAACCACTTTATCATTCTGTAAAAAAACACAACCATGTCCTTTTATTGATGAATCATAATATATTACAAACCCTTCCTTTATTGATGGAGTTTCTAATTCTTTTTAGTTATCCAATATCCTCTATATCACCTCAAAAAATTATTCCCATTCCCTTGACTATGTGAGTTTATCACTTTATGTGTCATCTTCATTAATTGGTTATCCAATCATAATTTTTTTGAACAAATAGATGATATTAACAATTTAAAATGAGGAAAATATGTAACAAAATTATATTTCATGGTGTGGTACATTCGTTGACTACCATTTTCATTATAGGATCAATATGTATTCCTTCCATGAAGACAATATTCCCAATAAATAAAACATTATAGAGATAAAATTAAAACTTATTTAGATTCCCATATAACTAATTTTCTTTATGATTTCAATAATTATTTAGGATTTATTCTCATGCTATTTATATATATTAGAGTATTTAAAAATATCATCAATGAGTTATCAGGGAAATCCTTGAATACTCTATTAATCACAGCTATAAAAAATGAAGTATCACTTGTCAATCTAAATGGAATTACCATAGACTCATAAACATTTTAACTCATACAAAATATCATATTTTTAAAATTATCCCTTGTCTCCAATAATTGATTATAACGAGAGAAAAAAATTAATATATGAAAAATATTGGGATCCATGTAGCTTATCAAATATATTATCAATGTGTGGAAAATAAAAAATATTCTTTATAGTAATGGCATTGATATTCATATAATCGATGAAAAACCACAAGGATCCATCCTAAATTTTCAGAAATTAGATAGAGGATATTGAATGTGAAAGCATTGGTCATATAAATCCCTTATAACACAACTCTTATAGTTTTTTATTTAACACTATGGTATACACAGGTTTAATTCTTTCGAAATTAATGGATATAGGTTTTTCATGAGGGTTGAATTTAATAGAAAACCCAAATTCACAATCATGTGTATTTTTGTTAATTATTCTATAAATAAATAAATTTATTCATAAATATATTGCACATCTATTATCTTATGTATGTATTTCCCATCCAAAGGTAGTGATTTATATTCCTAGTCTCCATGTATTCTATTACTATGTTCTATACAATGATATATCCATAAGAGATTCATATAGTAAAGTCTTCCACATAAAAACAAGGAATTATTTACCCATATATAAATATTATTATACTTATATTGAAAATAAATTTGTTAATGATACTTTTAAATCTAATCCATACAAAGGATTTTTTGAATACCAATATGAGGCAAGATAATAGGGTTTATAAATTGGTAATATCTAGGAATATTTATATAGAATAATAAGTATATCATTACTTTAACATTATTCCCTAAAAGGTGGTTTGAATAAATTATCTTTCCTCTTAGTATTAGTTTATGATTTAATGTTCTCATAAAACATGGAATATATAAAAGTGTGTGTTGATCTTGAATCAAATAACGAATTAATTATCTTTGAGTTTACTATCATAGTACTTGATGTCACATCATTTGGGACATCAACCATAGATGTAGTGATCACTTATTCTGGGCCATTATCCTTTGGTATTTATATGGTAAATTCCAATCACACTTGTGGAATTCATTCACATATTTGAAATCTCCTTCCAATTAAAGTAGTATACATTGAAAGCGTCTTTATTTCCCTTTCATTCATGAGTATAATGAAATTACTCTCTACTATTGTGAAAAAATATCTTTCCCTCCAATCATATTTCATAGTGACTCATTACAAATATAAAACACTTTGTAAATTCCACCATTCTCTTCTTCGATTTTATCATATTTGTTTGTAAAAAATTCTTTATATGTATCTTTTTATTTCACCCTTGGCTAGTCCCATATTACACATTATATAGATCTTATTTTTTGATGAATTTTTTCTTACACAATGAATAATAAAAAATAAATTCAAAAAATTAGGAAGAGGATAAATAGTGTTCCAATATTGTGTTGATTTTTAAGAGGAGTTCTGGTGTTGTATTATATAGTTCCAATATCATATTTATTTTGAATAAGGTTCTATGAAATAAAACCCCATAATTTAAAAAATCATAATAATGTATTTTATATAATATATCCTTCATCAAATTTAATTTAAAGGATTTGATGTCTTAGGATGAGTTTTCTTCAACAAAAATATAAGAAGTCATTTTTAAAGACAACAACCAACCTTCTATATGTTAAAAAAAGAGAAAACATTATTTATTTTAAAAATTTATTATTTTAATTTTTTAATAATATATAATAGTATAATAATATATGTTATTTTATTTTAGTGTATATAAATATTATAATATATTATTATATCATAATTTCTATTAATATTATTAAATTATAATATATGTAAGAAATTATATTATTTAAAATTTTACTTTATCAATAAAATTTTATATTTTTTAAATCGTATATGTTAATATTATTAGAATATTAAATTAAAATACATATTATAATATATATTGTTATAATATATGTCAATATTTATTTATTATATATATGTTAATATATGATCAAATATATTTATATGATATTACATTAAAAATGTGAATGTATATATTTTTTTTCCTGAATGGCTCGAAGAACTTCATTTTTATTGATTTTTGATAACCCCCCTTTCAAGGGATGAGGGAGAACCCTTACAAGGCCCGTAGGCTTAGAGATTACATGGACCGTAGGCTTAGGAGATTACATAACCCGAAGGTCTTAGGGAAATCAACCAAACTATCTACAAGGAACTTCCCCTCCCCAGCATCTGCATCCTAATAGTAGCTCTCCACCTTTGCATGACCGTTTGTCTAGGCTTCTCGTGCAAGAACAGGCTGGTACCAATGGAATAGCCATACCCTCTCATTCTGACAATACATTTGGCTCTGATCTGGTGAGTGCACCTGCTCTGAATCCTCTTTTGGGGCTGCTTCTTTTTTGTAGTGTGCCTGGGGCCTACATTCATGTAGCCCGAAGGCCTTAGGGTGGTCCCAAGGCCTTAAGGTGGAACAGAGGCCTTGAGAATCAACTAACCAGAAGGCCTTAGGTTGCCTGAAAGCCTTTCAGGACCTGAGCACCAAACCGGTGGCCTGAAGTCCCAGATGGATGAATAGTTCCGACTGCTACAGTACCGAATAGTTCCTGATACAGTACTGCTACAGTGCCTGCTACAGTACTTATACAGCACCTCAGAAATATGCCTCCACCCGGATTTTATCTCAGGTCTCTTGGATTCACCTAGCGAGTCCCCACCAACTGGGCTGAGGCTCATGTGCAATGTGTATATTATTTATATGCCTTTTGTATTGATATATATTAATATATATTATTATATTATAATATATGAACTTTATATATATTATTCTAATATAGGATAATATATTTTAATGTTAATATATATTATAATATATGATAATTTTTGTTAATATTATTATTTTATAATATCTGTTAATATTTATTTATAATATCATATATGTTAATATGATTTTTTTATATAATATAATATGAGTTAATTTTATATTATTTCCAAACAACTTCAGTTTTCAATATTATATTTTATGTTATTGTATTTGGTATTAGTTTTAGTTATAGAAATAATGTTAATATATATTTATTGAGAATAATTAACTCAAATTAATTCTGATATATATATAATATTATATATAATTGAAATATTTTAGTAAGTTAAATGTAACAATAATAAATCATTAATATCAATGTGTATTTAGTTGTACTCTATTTTAATACCTAATATCTTTATAAATATTTCCATATTAATGAGTTTGTTAAGTAAGTTATATAGTGTGCTCAGTAACAGGTCCAAATAAGACATCCTCAATAGTTGTTCTAAAAGATTAACTATAACTAGTATCCTAAATACTTGACCTTTATATAGGTAATTGGAATCTAACTTGATAAGGTATATGAAAATTACTGATTAGGACCCCTATCACTACATCAATTTGATTAATATATAATTAAATTAATTTATTATGTAACAATGTTTTAAATATGAAACACATATCCCAAGACGGTAGTTGAAAATGGCCATTAGTGTCTCCACTAGCGTGCCAATAACTTTCATAGTTTGTGCCCTGCATTAATATAGGGTGTATGTGGAATGTCTTGGTTTACAAAATGTATGATGAGAAAGGTACAATAAGTGTAAATGAAATTAAATCTATAAATATATAATAAGTGGAATAATGTTGTTTATTTTGACATGAAGGTTTTCCTTAATCAATGTTTAATGGGTCAAGAATAGATTATAGTGTCATAGGCTGAGGGAGAGGTACATACTCAAATTGTATAGAGATGATCTCAACATTGTGTAGTACACCTATCATTTAATTAATTACCAAATCCAACCCATCAATCCTAATTATATGTTGTTCCTTGGGTATGGTCATATAATAAACCTGATCAATCTCATCTCCCTATAAATAAAAGGGATTCCAAATGATAAAAATAGAATGTAAAAATAAAAAATAGATAATAATGAATCAATAAGTATTAATAATTTAAATTCTTATAGTATTGTATGACCCCTAATGAAAAGTGATGAATCATCTTATCACTGATATATGTTGAAATATGTACTCAGAACATGTTCCATAAAAATTACACCCTCCAATATATCCAGTGAAATAGAAAATCACACATAAATATCATATGGATATATATACCAAGGACAATTTACCAATATTGATCATACTTTTCCTTACTTCATATATTTAACACCTTTTAAACATTCCTCTATGGATCTACAATAGGTTTCCTATACTAGATAAATCTAATACTATATCACGTTTATTATATGAAACAATATAAAATTGGATTTGGCCACTAATGTAGTACACTTATGAATTCTACCTAAATAATAATAATGGAGATATGCAATAATCTTACCTATATATGGAATCTAACATATCTATATGAGTAAAAATTTATTAGGTCAATTTTTTAAATAACAGACACATATTTAAATTAACTATGAATCTTCTATAGATTGTTAATGGAAATTATATCAACTTAAAAATGGGAATATGAAATAGAACATGTTTATATATATATATATAATTATGTCTATATGTTCCTCAATATGTAAATTTCATGTAACAATATATTTTAAATTCAATATATAGAATATACTATTTGAATAAAACATGTATCAAAATTTTATTATACTTAGTAGCTCGAGGACGCATACATAGTGTTTCAGCATCTAAATCAGTCACATATAAAGATGCATGTGTAGGGAATTGATTACATTTCCATGCCTGTAACAACAAAAAAATTACAATAATCCGCATGGTTACGATGGAACATTCATTTCACAATTCCCTATAATGATTTTCAATTCTTGAATAATTCCAACTATATAGAACATCTTTCTCAGTATAACCATGTATAGGAAGGTGTTATTTGATTATTGTTGGATACTTTATTTATTACTGTATTGATGTTTATATACCATGCTTATATATTATATTATTCCATAAAATATGATTTGATAGAAACCCAAAAAATGATTAAAAATTCACTTATAAATTATTATATTTATTCATATTTTTTATTTATTTTTTATATTATATATAATTTTTTTATATTTATCAAAGTACTAATGATCTGTATTTTTCAATGTAAGTAAAAATTTTCATAGTATTTCATTACATTATTTACTCTATTATGTTTTAACATATTACTTATAATGTTTTTGAAAATTTCATTTCATTTATCATCTAGTGTATACATGTAGAAGAGTTTTAAACATCTTAAATAGATTTCAAAACTCCTCAAAAAAGTTTACAAACATCTATAAATGATTTCTAATAACCTAAAAATATTTCAAAACATCGAAAATGGATTTAAAAACTTATTACAAAGTTTTAAAACATCATAAGTGGATTTAGAAACATCATAAATTTTTTTCAAAACATCTTATTCATTTCAAACATCTTATTCATTTGGAGCATCATACACATTTTAAATATATTATATGTTTTAAAGGTTTAAAAAACCTATAAAAGTCCAATTAAAATGATGCAGAATTTGAAAAAAGAAAAATCTCATATGAAATGGAATAACAATCCTACAAAAAGTCAATGTCTATATTTTTTAATGCTTTTTGAAAAATATGAATTATTAATCAATATTATCTAAAATTATGGATAATATTAGAGATGTTTCTTACACTTAATTGATTTCATATCAATTTTTAAATTTCATATTTTTTTATGTTTTACACAGTTTATAAACTATGTTAAATGTCTAATGATCATATAATATAAACTCTTTTCTCTTTGGAACTTATTTTATTAGTTTTTGAAGATCATAATGAAAAATAAAAGAAATATAAATTAAATGAATTTTGGAATTATTCATGTATCTTGAATATTTATTCAATGAAGTTAATTATGGATATTTATATAGTGATTTTTGAAATACAATTTAAGTATATTAATTATAATTTAAATAAATTGAAAACACCAAAGTAGTTTTTTATATCAGTAATAATATATGTGAATTATTGACTAAGTATTGATGAATGTTAATTCGTAGTTGTAATCATGGAGAGTATTAGGGATAACATTGTTAATTTTTTTTAATTCTCAAACTATTATAGAGTGTAATTACTATATAAGATTATATACATTAAGCTGAAGCTAAATGTTATTCCATGATACCCTATGTAGTAGCATGGAAATGATTTGAAAAGTTAGAAAACATATTGAATGATACTTAGGAAATAATAGATGATCTTTCATGACTATTACTTCCATTCCTCCAAAACAATTATTGGTCATCATAATAATTATTCATTTTATGGAAAGGTATAGATACTATAGTTATTAAACCTTATAAGTCCCTAACATTATTTTTGTGTTTCACACACTACTTTTCTATATTTTCCCCTAACAATAATTTGTTATTAGTTTTTAGTTTTATCTTAAAAAAGAAATATATAGATAGTAATAGCTCCATAAAAAGTGGGATCTATAATTGGTTTTTAAATTTATTTTAAAATCCATTATTTTTTATAAGATTCTATTAAAAAAGGATGTTTTTAATTGGGTTGTGACTCACCTTTATAATTCAACACTATTAGTGAGTACCACACCTCCTGATGAGTAAATAGGAGTTAAGAGTATATGTTCAATACATTTCTTATCAAAATTAATATAAATATCATTGTGTTGAAATTTATATTTTTTATTGAACTATTATTTAATAGTTCACTAATATTATCCTTTAACGTATTCTATTTACCATCCTTAGACATTTTGTTCATCCTAAAATCAGGTTCAATAATTGGTATCATATTTATACCCTTAATGAGTTGAGTTTTATTTAATTTGCACTAAAACATATTCAATTTTATTATAAAATTCATTATATTAGATATTATATGCTTCTAACCCATTAATAGGATTAATGGTCTAAGGTAACTATTTTGCATTGATCAATGTTCAGAGTAAAAATTATAGTTTCATTCCTTAGAATCTTTCTTTCACTGATAGAAATGACTATGACTATTATAATGAACGAATAGATGTCATCCTTAAGTAATTTACCATTTTTTAGTGATACATAGTAATAAAATCAAATAAATTACCCATGAAAGAGCCTAAAGATATTATTGTTAATTATAAAATGCAGTTTTTTCATTAATATTATATCATGAATACTATTTATTCTATATTTTCTTAAACTGGGGTCCACTTAACCTGTCCCCTGAGATTATTGGTAATATGGACTCAAGCATTCCTCCCCACATGCTAGAGCCAACCAAATATCAGTTAAGTGTAATGGTGGTATTATTGGTAGATTATACATTCTTATCAGAGTTGTATATAGGATACCAATAGATTTTATCAGTAGTGGAAGAATAATATAAACCATCAGAATCAATAAACTGTGTAAGAGTAAGAAGATAAATAAATCAATAAGTAGTATAAGATTATAAACTAACTGAACAAAAAAATATAACAACCAAAACCCTATAAGGAAATGTATGATACATGATAAATGGAATGCTGAAAATATGAATAGAAACATGTAGAAACAAGCATTCTATACAATAGTACAAAATAAAAAAAAGGAAAAACTGGATCCATAAGAATCTGTATACAAATCCTAATCCTCTGATCCTAAGATTCATCTAGAAAAGAGAATCAAAAACATGTAGTGGGGACTTTTACCTTATCAATACATGTAGAAAGATAGTATTATCGAGTACCAGAGGTAGCACGACTGGGGTGTGAGATAAATATCTCATTAGGCCACCACTAATAGTGTTTAAGTGTAATTTGAGTATTGATCACAACTAAATAGTGTGAAAGTATTATAAGAATATTAAAATTATGCGGAAAGAAATAACCAGCCTTCTCATGTTCTTATAGAATACATGTCGGGTCTACCTATATTAGATCATGGCTAGAAAATGCATCTGATCATGTCACTATATATATAAATAGTAATAATATATATAGTTTAGTTATATATTTCATCCACCCATATGAACCAAATGTGTGTAGACTTATAATGTCCATATACCTAAAATACAAGTGCGGGGCTAGATCAGGGTGTAACTCAGGCATCCATAACCAGTCCAACCAGCCTAAAAGATCATGCAACATGGTACATGCGTTACATCCCAAGAAGAGTGAAAGACGTCATGAAACAACACTTGGTATGATGAGTGAGCCTCTATTGAAACACTCTAATAATGAAATGTGGCAAATAAATCTCAATTCCCACATAATATCACTCAATCGAGACAGTATGCTCAACACCCAATATAAGGGAGTTTGATTTTCATCTAAGCTCAATACCCCTTGCCATATTAAACATCCTCTATAAAGGTATATTCATATTTAATTTTCAACATGAGAAAATACCTCTCATTTAATATATTTTCCAACCCTTTAAATATAAATAAGGCATATTTATATTTATAACATAACATATGAGGCAATACATATCACATGTTCCTTTAGTAATGTTTAATTTCATTTCAAAAATCAAAATTCAAAAATGCATTTGTAAGGCATATAAAAAAAAGAATGGTTTAACTATCCTATATATATATATATATATCAACCATCTAATACATTTATTCCATTCAACTAAATAAGGAATGTTAGTTAAAGGTAGTAAGAGTCATGGAGTCTCTAAGGGGCTCCAACATAGATGGGAAAATGACCTATGAGGTCAATTCCTTTTATAAAGAACACCAAAAAGAATAATTCCTTTCATATTGATCAATTCCATATAACTCAATTAAGGAATAACATCTATAATGCCTATGTTATTCCATTGAAGTCATTAAGACATAGAAATTTCATTTATAAGGCTCATGTGTCAAGGGAAAGAGATATGGGAAACAATTTGATCGCCTACTTGGGAAATTGATTCTTTGAGAGGGCCAAACACCTAAGAGGGGTATTGGGTTCCATTAAATACATGTTTATTAACGGAAATTTTATTTAAAAGCTAAGTCAAAATAGACAAATGTGTTTCATTAACATTTCAGAGTTGACCAAAAATGTCCATTTTCACTTGGCACACCCATTGGGTGACAATATATGGTATATACAACCTATGTACCACAAAACAGGGATAATTAGTCATATAACATGATGAGAGGATAAATTATACATTATGGAATCAATATAAAATGGATTCTTGATAATGGTTTTCATATAGAATAATTAAATAATTATGAAAAAATATAAACTTGAAATAAAAACAACATGACCACCTACCTCAATTCCTTATAAGTCTCTTCACTATGTATCATCCTCGGATTCAGAGCAGGTTGAAAGATATATGAGAAATGGTTCAATTCCCTAAAAAAATGGCATATTATCCTGAATCTAAATAGTATAATTGATGTAAAGAAAAAATCTACTAGGATTTGAAAGACTAGGGGAGCATACCGAGACAGATCAAATGCTTCTAACGGATCGAAGAACAGACATCAGATCGAGAAGTGGTATCAATGCCAAGATTAGGGTGTTTTTGAGCTCAAAGTGGAAGTATAACCATGTATGGATGATGGAGAAATAATGGAGAAGAAAAAATAATGTTTATAGTTAAATGAGGGTAAATAGTAATTTCACCCCAAAATATCCGAGCGCTCACATTAGGTGCATGGTCAGTAAAAACATGAACAACCAATTCTCGGTTATCTAGAGAGAATGAAACCCTACATGGTTAAGAACATGGTTTGACTAACCATGTGTAGAACATGCAGAATGGCTCTATCCCATATCTGCAACATGATGAAAGACCATGTGCCCTTGGTCACATGGTTGCAGACAAACCATGTAGCCAAGTCTGTTTTCTCCATTTCGGAGCTTAGGACTCTGAATGATCCCTAGATGCCCACTTAAGATTTTTTTTATTAATTAAACATAAATATTTGGTCCATTTATGGTATTCAAATCGTACAACTAATGATTTTTAACATCATTTAAAAGGAAGATCATTACAGACTACCCTCCACAAAGCAACTCATCCCTGATTAGGCCTTTCAAGGGTAAATTTGTGTCATCGGCAAAGTGTTTTGTCCATTCAGAATGTATATCGTCTTCCTTCACCTAGGTATTATCTTTTACTAGTGTGTGCTACCATAAAACCCGTATGAAAGGAAAAAACATATCTCAGAGTGTCCACATGATTTGGTACACTAATACACACTGGATACTCCTTAAAAGAATCATCCATATCCAATTTGTATTGATTAGGATAAAAGACATGTGTCGGGTATGGATAATATTAGTGACGTTGAGATGCAAGAATGACATCATGCATATACCAGTATCTCTGAGGAAGTTCCAATTGGTAAGCCACTGGTCTGATCCATTTTAAAGACAAGATGGATCCAACGAAACTTAGTGAGAGCTTACCCTACTTCCGAATACGTCTAGCCCCCACCCTAGGCAAGACTCAAAAGAAAGACCTAGTCTCTGACCCATAACTGGAGAGGTCACATACATCTATTAAAATAATATTGTTGTCTTAAATGATTTTTCAAATTATTATTCCTGATCAGATGGACCCACTCTCTACTTTCATTCACGAGACATGGTATAAGAACAACTGCTTCCCCTGCCTCTAGCCATCACTCTGGTGAGAGAAATGGCCTACCATATAAGGATTTATAGGGATCCATTTCAATGGAAGCCAAAAATTTGTTATTATAAGAGAACATGATGAGGTGAATGTGTTTCTTCCAGGACCCCCAAAAGTCAAGGAAACATGCTTGTAGAATGTCCTATAAAACCTAAATAGTACACTCTGTCTGTCCATCCATCTATGGGTGATAGGCCATGCTCATAATTACTTGCATAACCAAGTCCTTCTGCAACCCCTTCCAGAATTTTAATGTGAAATGAGAATCTCTATTATAAATTATAGAATGAGGAACTCCATAAAGATGTAAAACCTATCTGATGTACAACATTCCTAGCTCATCAACTATGAAGGTCTCTCGCACTAGTAAAAAATGTCTGACCTTCTTCAAACAATAAATGATACCCACACCATATCATTCCCCTGTGGTGGTCTGGGTAGACCAGTCACGAAGTCTATCAAAACATCATCCCATTTACACTTGGAAATGGATAGGGGATGCAAATTCCCTACCGGTGACTAGTGTTCTTCCATCACCTTATTATAGGTGGACCACTAAGTGATGAAACTAGAAATCTCGTATTTCATACCAGGCCACTAATACTGGCGTCATAGATCCTGATACATTTTAGTGACCCCAGGGTGAACCGCCCATGATGATGCATGTAATTCCTGCATCATCTCCTCTCTTATGTCTTCTAGGACCCATACACACCAATTTAATAGCAAAGTGTCCCAACCATCCATGATCCATCTTTAATATGTATCTTAATATGAAACACTTTCCCTTAGGAAAAGGACTTCAAGATAAGATAGTTGTTTCATTCTCACTCATTCTAGAAGAGTATAAGTCACTAATAAGGGTGATAGGATAGTATGACCATGGTAATAATGAACCATAAGATGCATCTCTCAGAATAAGGCCATAAGCTTCTATTCATCACTGGATTCTAAAACTGCATGTGTTTGAATATTTGGGATCAAATAACCAACTACTGAATTTTCCATTACAAGAATATGGGAATTCTCAAAATTAAATGAATGTAGGTACTCAACCCACATATGCTGCCGAATATTGAGATCCAGATGTGTGACAATGTGTATGGGAATTTTTTATTAGTGAATACCACAAAACTCTATCCTAATAGACAGTGTCTCCATCAGTGTATGGCCTGAATAATAACATCGAGCTTGAGGTCATGCATCAAGTGATTCTGCTCGTGAGGTTTTAACTGACAAGACTCATATGAAATGAATCACTCATACTACATCAGAAAATCTCCAAGAACAATACCTGATGTGTCATAGTATAAAACATATCTCATTTATGGCTATAGTAGAATCATTATCGGTGCTAAAGTAAATATTATATTCAAATCTTGAAAGGCTGCTTCACAATCATATGACCATACAAATTTCACACCCTTCTTTTTCAAGCCCATAATAGGTGTTGTAGGGTGTGATAATTTTTGGATAATGTTTCTATAATATCCCGATATCACTATGAATCACATGATGTTAAATATTTTTTTGGTATTCTCCCAGGAAACTAAAACCCACACTTTCTATGGGTCTACTAAATCTCTTAACTCTAAGATTATATGACCCAAAAGTGGAATTTTTTATTGAGAAGTGGCAATTATTAATCTTAGCATAAAGATTATGATCTCTAAAATATTCATCCTGATCTGAAGAAGTTTAGAATGTTCATGTCTGGAGAGTGAATTCACCAAGATATCAACAAAAAAGACAACCTCAAAAGAATCCAGATATGGGTGGAAAACCTCATTCATTAGATCTATGAGAACCACATGTGTGTTTCTGAGTTTCGAAGGTATATACAGGAACTCATAGAAAACAGACCTTCTTCTTAAAGCATTCTGAGGAATGTATGAGGAACTAGCATTCACCTAGTGATAGTCAAACCTCTAATCTATCTTTTAAAACACTTTCTTTCCTCAAACTAATCAAAGAGGTAGTCTCTTCTTGAAAATAGATGGAAGTTCGTGGTCATGAGTTGATTCAAACAATGTTAATACACACAGATCCTAAGGGTATCACCCACCTTCTAGGAATGACAGACTCTTGATCCCCATCGAGATGTTCTAGGGAGTATAAAACCATTGTCCTATATACTCTCCAACTACTTATTGACCTCCAAAATCTTTCTAGGTTTCATCCTATAATGAGGAATAGTCAATGGTGTTTCCCATTGAACAAGATCAATATTAAACTCTACCTATTAGAATGGACGTAGAATAAATAATTATCAAGAAAATATGTATATGAAATGATCTAGTATGATACGAAAGATAGTGTGTTGTAACCCCTGGTCAACGAGAAAATGACGGGCGATCTATATTGTCCCATTACCCAACCTTCATTTCTCGAGAATAACTCATGTCGTATTAACATCCCATTATCACTTATGAGTGTACCTAATTAACTTTAGTGATATAAACATCACCCTATGAATATATTAGTCAATATGGGATTGATAGGGAACTAACTAGTCTATCCCCAGGATAACGTCAAAGCCTGTCATATCGTGGACTAGAATATTTCATATGAAAAGTTAACTACCTATATCAAGTGGAAAATCCTTAAAATGGTGAACAACCTATAAAAGGATACCTAACAGTGTATCTAGCATCCTAATGTCTCGATAGTTTTGAATAGAAAGGACTTGACTTCCTATTACAGTCTCAGATATAAATGAGTGATATGGTTCTGTGTCAACTAAAGAGTACACTAAATTGGAGGCTAATATAATAGTACCATGTACAATATAAAGTCCAATGCTCTATACCTATGGCATAGGCTGGACTACATGTAACTGGAATATACCATGGACATGAGTCCCTCCCTTAATTCCCTAAGAAATCCAACTCTGTTGGTGTTATGACTCGTATTTCTGATTTCCCCTGCTTCGTCCGCCACATCAGCCTGATCAACTGGTGGTATTCCAGATGCCTTCCTATTGTGATCCTACAGACCCCATCCCTGACTGAGGAGTAGGTTAATATCCATGTTTTCTAGGTACTAGATAGAATATGCTATAGAAACTCTTGAGATGGGCCATCCTTCCAAAGCCTCTACCCCCAACTAGATCTCATGGACACTGATACTTGTTGTGTCCTAGATTTTGACATTGGTGATAGATAAAAAATCTATCTATACAAGAATTTTTATTACTGCTACCTCTACAAGTAGCCTCAAGGTGCCTCTTTCTTCTAGATGATGAACTGTTGGATTCCATATGTACCACACCATACTGATTCACACCTTCAGTATTCCTAAAATTCCTCTTAGTAAGATTACATTGGTTGTTGATTTCGTAAATGGTAGTCAATCTAAACATGTCGAACTATGACTGGCTAACATAAACCAAACTATCCTCGAATCTCCTAGCGGTCATAAGATCATTAGTATCTAGAGCAGTAGAGAACCATTATAATTATGTGAAATGGGAAGAGTATTCCATAACTGACATGCTTCCCTGATATAGGTTCATGAACTCTCTAGATCTATCAGCCCTCAGAATGTGGACAAAGATATCATTGTAAATGATTATTTGGAAATCATCCCAGACCATGTCTCTTTGCTAGTAATCTTGGAGATAACATTCCATAACCTTTGGTATAAGTATGAACCATATCTTGTTCTGCTTCTCGAATATAAATAAGACATCCTTCAGCCAAGACTCATTGGAATGAGGTCCACCATCCCCCAAAAAGGTGGGAGGATTCTTCTACTAAAACATGTAAGTCAACAGTTCCATACTCGGTGTAGTTAAAACTAAAACTTTCATTGACTGAAACATATGTAGGAAACCCTCTCAGAGATGGGTTTCACTTCCCACATTTATAACACGAAGAGGATCCATAGGTGGCTCTATTGGAGGAATCAATGGCAGTTCAAAGCCCACCACCCCATGTACATGGTCGTATCCTCCTTCAGGGAATGAGAATAAAGGATGCTAAGGCGACATAATGATACAATTCACAATAAACACCTCAGAAGATATTTAATAATCTACAACAACTATAGATAAAAAACTACAATAGGAGTAAATCCTTCTTATAGATATGAGCATACCTCTCTGTATGCTTAAAAACTAGGTCTAGACATTGGAATAGGCCATCATAGTCCATAAGAACACAAGAGACACCCACAACCCACTACTAAGGCTGGGTTCAGGTCTATGTCTCTATTATATATATATATATATATATAATATGACAATTTGAAATTGGGGATCATATTCATTTTGAAATTGTGATTTTCAAATATTTAATCAAATTAAATGGATCAATTTAATGGTTTTATTATTTCCAATCCATAAGGGGACATACTCTTTATGAACTAAATATGAAATCCACATAACCCACACCATAACATGTTCTATCTTAAGAGACCAATGGCCTATATTTCAATGTTCACTGATTTAATGATTAAGGTGTCTTCTTTAAACTATTTATGAAAACACTATTTGGTTAAGGGAGCCACATTAAGTATCAATTATGTTTTCCAATACCAACAAGAAGTGTTATCAAAATTAAATACATATACAAGGAAGTATAAACCTGCAATATCAAAATTTATGCTAAAACTAGGCATGGATGTATAAATGTATGGAATATTCATCCTACTGTTTCTAACAATAATGCATGTGACAATACTAAGTGAGCTCATATCATAGGTCCAAGGATGAAATAAATCTTAAATCAAAACAATAATAATAACCATAACACAACATGTGATTCACCTAATGGTGACATCATATCAATAGTTAACGGAATAATCTGAAAAACAATTTCAATTTTGGAAGCTTGGCCTTTACCCTGAACATGGTTTTGCGATTCCCAAGCATAGATTATAACCAAGTTCTAGGAATTCCAAATATATAATATATTGTCTCCAAATATTATGTTAAGAAAGGAAATCCTATGATATAACTTTAAAATATCCAAATCTAGGTTCCACTTAACCCGTGTCTGATCTGGTGCGTTGTATTTCCTCAAGTGGGCCTCCCCAAACACCAGAGGCTGCCAACTAGTAGTGAGGGTATAAAGGCTATATAGTGCGGAGACTATGTATAACACACCAAGATTTTATGAGATATATTGTTTTAATTTCTTTAATTTCATTTGATGTGAACTACAACAATATTATCTATCACTATACGCAATATCATATTAGCTTGTAGTATAAGCAACACTATTCTTGGCTTGTGTTCTACACAATTTCAAGTTCTTTTGAAAGAATTCGATTCAAGAAAAACTCAGTATAGATTTTGTTCAATATAAAAAAGACATATGTTTGGATTATGTTATAAGAAACACTAAATGAATATTTCACTACACGCAACATAGAAATTCTTTACGTTACACACAAGAGTGACCTTCCTCGATAACTTGCATTGTACGCAATACCGAGTTTCACTAAACAATGATATATTATAAAAATATTATTATTTAATGGGATATAATCTAGCTGTTATTAATAGTATTAACCAAATTTTTTATTTTATATAACATTAAAATTCATCTTATATATTTTCTAGAACATGATATAAGAAAAAATTCAGTTTTTCAGATAAAAAAAGTATTTTTCAAAAAAAAATATTGTTCTTCCTTTTTTTGAGGGCACACCAATTTTAAATCTAGTTTTTAACAGATTTATATATTATATTTGTCTAAATAAACTTCATATTTATATTCAAAACATAAGAATTTTCTTTTTTTTTGAAATTTTGGTATTTTTCTGATAAAATTCATATTTTAATGAATTGTGAAAAATACAGTATTTTAACTGCAAATTGCCTTCTCGTCTAATTAATTTATATAGTTATATTATCTTTTTAATTGGTTTTAAAGTGTAATTATATTTTTTATCATTTAATCCCATTTTGGTAATTGGATGTAATTTCAAATTTAAATTGGACAAAAACTCCTGACAATCTTTTCATAAGTCTTTACTTCTTAAAAACCTGCTTTTTCGTTTTTGACAATGGGAATTAATTTTAAATTAATTTATTCCAATTATTTGTTTTGAATTATGATAAATGGATTCCGTATTTTTAATAAATGTGTAGAAATTATGTTAATGGGTTACTTTTATTTTTTTGGATGTTATGAATAGTAACTATGATAATTTTTATTTAACGTGATTGAATGTAAATAAAGTAAATTAGTGTAAAAAATAATAATATAAGAAGACTAAAGTGATCATAAAACCTAATAAAATATTTTTATATGAATAAAATTATACCCTTGACATATTAGGTTCTAAAATTAGTCATTTAAGGTCCACTTGACAATGAAAATGACATAGATATTAATAAAACCAATGAAAGTGAAAAAATGTCAAACTCACATTTTTTATAAGTATAATAATTTCAATACAGGGATAAATAAGTATTATATTAGAAATTAAATAATCTATTTTAAGATAAAATAATTACCTAAATCATGGTTATTTATTTTTAATTTTTATGAAATTAATCATTATCTTAAAGTCTTATACATTGATGATGTAAAAATTAATTAATTGATGAGAAATCCATAATTTGTTTTATTAAAATACTAATAACTATAAAAGGACTAAACACATGACCAAATCATTTTTTTATAGTATATCTCGGCCATAATCCTCCAAGTTACATTAATGTTACCATTTGGAGCTTTATAGAATAGATTGCGATATTTATTTCATTCTATTTAAAGTTATGTTAATGTTGTCACATTCATACTCAAATAAGTATAAAATTTTTAATGTTGTATTTTCTAGAAGATAAATTCTAATAAATATATTTTTAGGAAATATAGAAAATTTATTTTCATCATAGTATTTTATTTAAAAATTTTATTCTAAAAAATATGTTAAATAATTACACAATATTGATGTAGTGATTATTTTAATAATGGAGGCATTAAATAAATGTTATTAAAAATATTAAATTAAATATTATTTAAGATAATTAATTTTACAAATGAATTTTATAGATGAACATGACACATTATGGATATAATAGAATATTTTTTTCTATGATAAAATAGTTTCTTTATATTTATAAAAATCCATGAAATGGAGAATCTCCAAATTGACTCAATTGATATTTTGTTAAACTAATGTTTATAAAATTATTTAATAATCAAATATTTTTAAAAAAATATAGAATAATTGAAATATGGGATAAAATTTTATAAATAATTAATTTATGGTATAATTAAAAACAAATAATGAAATATTTTTCCCTTTTAATATTGAATCATTTGTTATCTTAATTAAAATTAAATAGAATAACTAATTGTCAATTAAAATGATATTTTTTAAATTGACCCCAAAACTTGTCTAAATTTTATTGGTTGAAGATATTTCTATATTATGATATCTTATATATGAATATATCTCATTTTTATGGTATTTTATTTATTTTAAAATCATTTCAAATTAATACTTTTGAAGTTTCCAACAGTGCCACTCACCTCAATTATAAAAGGGCACTTCCTAACTCAATTATTCACTTCATTTTGAGAAATAAATCTCAGCCATTAGCTGACCTATTTACTTATAAACTTCTCAATTTTCATTATATAGGTTTTGGTAATCTTAAACAACAAACTCTTGTTCTCTTAGAAGAGATTTGGTGGAAGCAAGTCAAGGAAGAGGTAATCTCTTCTACAGATTCTTTCAAACTTATTTCTTCTTATACATTCACTTTATTAGTTGTTTAATTATAAATTAACAGCATAAGAATCAATCATATACTAATATCTTATTCTATATAAGAAACAACCACATTTCAAATTCTCTCCATCCGAGGAAAAATGAAATCCTCGAGCGTGCATACATACGAGTTACCATCTCCACGGTGTGGTGTAATATATTTTCACCACCACCATAATTTGATGGGTATAATGATGGAAATAATAACTATATATTATTATTATAACATTATTAAAATTATTAAATATCATACACAATCAAATTCAATATCATTCATTAATTTTGGCAATGATATCATCGCTCGTGCGTACGCACGACCTACCATCTCCACGATACAATGTGATTCATTCTACCTGATCTTCATTAACCATGATTATATAAATGAATTGAGTGAATAAAAATGATATATATTATACTAATACCATTCTATAAATTATATAATTATAACTTAAAATTAGTAATAAGAATATATTTGACAAAATATGCATAAGAACATAAAGCAGTTAATACCTGAATAAAAAGTGACAATGAAATGTTACTAACAAACGGATGAAAATATAAAAAAAAATGTTATAAATTTTTTTTTATGTTTCTGGAATAAATAATTAACATGATTTAAATAATTATTTATGATGTTTGGAGACATACGAATCATATCAGACCTCAGGTAAGGGATAATTTTTCGATCACATTTTTATCTGAGATTTTTATACGTAAGTATTTACTAGAGATATATTTATCATACATGTCCATGTTTCCTAGAAACATTTTCATAAAATGTTTACTATTATTTTATATATGTTTAAATTCATTTTTATCCCCTTTTGACTTTTACTACATGGTATGGATGAAATCTTTATTCTATTTACCATACAATGTACCTTTTGAATTTTCAGTAAAAATTACGAAGATAATGTTTTTTTTAACATATACGGTATGAATTTTTTTTATATCTGCATAAAGTCTTATTTACCTGAAGATAAATCTACAAGGATTGAATTTAATTTTTAAATAAATTATTTTATTTTAAAATTTTATGGCATTTTGATAAAATAAAACATTTTGGAAGAAGAAAGGATATTTTTCTCAGGAATTCAGTTCATGGTTTTATCAAAATTATTTTCCATATAAGATAACTCTCTTTATATAGAGTTATGTTTCTATCCATATTATTATTGTGGTTTTATTTTTTTAATTATGGAATGTTATTTTATATGGATTATTTTATATAAGAATGATTTTTAAGAAACCCATTTTATTTCATGGGTTTTGCTATGATAAATGATTTATGTTTTTGTGGAACATGTAAGAATGATTTAACTATAAGATGGGTGAGACCTATATCTCCCACCATTTAATTGGGTAATTATTTTTATCTCATGATATAGACATGACCGGAATGAAAAGTAAATTTGGTTTAGTAATACATGACCAGAATGGAAAGTTAACTAACTTCAATAATGGACATTGTCCACCATGATGGTCATGGGAGCAATGACTTGGATACTATGGAGATAATATTATGTGCATATTTGTTTCCAAAATTCCATGTTTTATTCCAATTATGTTCTATCATGGTTAATGTTCCTTTATAATCTATGCCTTACATTCTACCAAGATTTATTTCTTGACTCAATATTTTTGATGTTTAAACATTACGTTTAGGTTTTTACATTCAAATGTTTATGGTTTGTTTTATGTTCCCCATTTTTACCCTTACTGAGCATTTGAGCTCACCCTTTTTATGTCTATTTTCCTCATGTTGTAAATAAAGGTTTTAGTTAAGAAAATAAAAGGGGAAGATCTTTAAGATATATTTTTTAAACCATTAACCAAGTTAGAAGACTATGTTCCGAGTTTCCAAAGACACTACACTAATATGGTCTTTATGAATATATTTGTGTAATGTATTTATCTTTCCTTAAATGTAATGTAATGTCCATGTACATCGAGCATGGGTCATTATAATTGGTATCAGGGTGAATGTTTAGTTAAAATTTGGAAACTAGGATGAGAAAACTTTAGTGAGATCCCAAGAGATATTTCTATGGTTTTTCTTGTAATATCCCTAAGGGTAATTATAAATATAGGTTACAATTATATAATAATTACAATGATCATTAATAACTTAGGATTAAACCTATTATGTTAGAGAGGTCGTTGAATGCATAATATCACCCCACTCGCCTAGCCGCTCTCGAGTCCTCTGCTTGACTCATAGGGTTTCAAATTTCATCGACAGCAATGTCTTCTCCACACTGCTCCTCTTGGCTTTCTCGGGCGTCGATGTTTCCTCCGCATTAATATCTATAGATTTTTTGTCTCGCTTTCTTGACTCTCCCTTCTCTATGACAACACCCTGGTTTCCTTTCCATTCACCACTTATCACTCTGATCTTGCGTTCCTTAGCTCCTCTCCAGGTCAGATATGGAGAATGGGATACACAATGTTTTTGTTTTAGTGGTTTGGTGGATGATATATCTAGAGGCATTAATGAAGTTAGATCATATTCCTAGGGTTTAAATCCCATGTCATGTTTGAGTTTTGTCACGATTAATTTTTTTTTGTGTTCTGGTTCTCTTTGGTTTGGGATCTTCTTATTTTTTCCTTTATTTTTTATTTCTCCCTAGGGTTTCAATCCCAAATCCTATTTCATTTTTTCCCACTTTATTACTCATTTTTTATTTTTTTTATACTCATGTTGGTTGTTGCTGTTTTTTATCTGTGTTTTATGCAGGGTGTTTATCTGGGTGTTTTCAATGGCGTGGATAAAGTCAATGATGATGATCCTTTATACCATGAAATTAATGATGATGGATTCTCTGGTCATCATTGGATGGTGTCTCTCGATAGTGGAATTCTTTTGTGTTTGATGGTGGATTCTGGTGTTGCTATGAGGTGAATAAGATGGTGTCCATGGTGTAGATAGGGTCGGCACTAATGATTCCTATTGTGGTTCACATTCGACCGGATGCAGATTTTCATGACAATGAATTTAATGTTTTTGGGTTCTTTGGGAAGATCCTATAATGGTTGTGAAGATCTTGTTTGGTTTGATTTAAGGTGATCTATTAGGACTTTTTTCAGCCGTGACGTTTGATTCAAGGTGCAAGCTATGTAGGTGTGGACAACTCGATGGTCTTCATTGATTGCCAGCGTACTGGTTCGATGTTTGGTCATCAACGATGATGATAGTGGGATGGGATGGTGTCGATTAATGGTAGTTCGTAATGATGATTGGCACGCGATACATAACCAACCGATGTGAGTGAATCCAAGATCTTGATTTTCTCAGTTTCTGTTTTAACAAAGTTTCTTTCTAAATTTTTAATTTCAAATAGTTATTTGTTTATGTATCAAGCTTGATATCCTAGTGTGATGGTTACTGCTCAGCCATAAATCGGGATTTTAGAAAATCAAATAAAAATGAATTTTAGTTAGTCAATCAACCTACGATGTTAGATATTGAAAGTACTCCCCTGTGAATATTTTGTTTTCCTAGTATGATTTTTTCCTCTCACACTATTTTTTTGGGTTTTAGAAGATGGACGGAAGATGAAGGAACCATGTTAATGATCAATGAAATGGGAAAAGAAATGATTTTCCTCCTCAACAACCAAATTTTATGGGAGATGGATTGAAATATTTTAATTTCTATACATACAGAATCTATGAATCATTTTGGAATTCCAAATGAGCATAGAATGGAACAACATTCTATTGAGTTCTTCATGAGGAAGAAGCCATATTATTTCAGTGGGTATTTTGATCCACTTGTTGATGAACATTGGATCAATACCATTGAAAAGATATTTTACATCCTTCACTGTTCAGAACATGAAAAAGTTATTTGATCTATTTATCATTTATAAGGTGAAGCAGACCGGTGGTGGACTCCAATCAAGAATACAAGGAAACAATATGAAATCGAATCCATGGAATGGGATGAGTTGAATAACATATTTTTCAATAAGTAGTTCCCTCATATTATTCAAAATAATATTGAAAAGGATTTCCTTGATCTTAAGAAAAAGGATGATGAACCCATTGGTACATATGAGGAAAATTTTACAAGACATGAAAGGTAGGCTTTTGGCTTTATCATCCAACCTGAATGTCAAGTTGATAAATTCTTTAGTGGCTTAAAACTGTGTCATTGAAGGGAATTATCTATAAGAGACTTTAGTAGCTATGAAGATATTGTGCGTTGTAAAATCAAGGTAGAAATGGAAGTTGGTGTTACACATCAATCTCAATGTTTTGACAAGAAAGAAAATATGGATTTCAAAGGAAAATCTCAGAATAATGGTGAATAGAAGATGACTGTCTACTTACGCTCAATGTGCAGAAAGAATCATGGTGGAGATTCCATTAAAAAGACTAGAAAATGTTTTATGTCTGGAAAAGGTGGTCATTGAAAAGTTGAGTGCCGAAGTAATGGGAAAAAAGTTTCTAATGATGTCAATAAAGAAAATACTACAGAGAATGTACAACCCAAATTTCAATGATACAACTGCAAGGAAATGGGGCATTATGCAAGGGAATTCCAAAAATCCAAGGGTTAATGATTATGATTGACATAAACAACCTCTTAAAAGAAATGAAAAAGGAAAATCACATGAGATAACTATTGGTGATTTTGAGTATGACATTGAAGTGGTGGAATGATTAAGTGTTTATGTAATGGGGTTTCAAAATAGTGTTGTATAATGTCTTTTATGGAATTATGGAATATTGGAATATCTATTTATTGGTCCATTGTGGTTTGACCTAAGTATATGGTACCATAAACCATGAAAATGATTGAGATATTTTTAGAAAGCACATGATATGAGCATAATGAAGGGATAAGGAGATAATGAGATGCTTGATAGTATTAATGAACTCCTGACTGATATAAGGAAAAAGTGATATCATGGTTTGAGTATATATAATTTTTGGTATTTTTGGTGTGTGTAAAGAGTTAATTTTGACATAATGAATGTTTTCACTAAGGTTCTGTGGTAATTCATGTCATTACCATGTTTTAATAGAATACATGATTAAGGTATTCACATTCTTGGAATTTGAAATCCAAGAACTACCTTATAAGATATGGGAGATAATTTTTAAGTCTATTTAGTTCACCTCTTTCTAATGTTTCATATTTTTAATTTGGGGAAGTATTGTAATGTTATCCAATTATAGATAGTATATTTTATATTCCAGTTGAATTTTGTTAGATTAATGTATTATCTCACTATAGGTGGCCTTATAAATACTTGATTACCTATCCTAACATTTTTGTTGAGATAGATGGAATTACATATCATTCAATCGCATGATCAGCTAACACCTAAAGAATGAAAATTTCAACTTCATTTATTTAAATAGGATATGAAGTGGAAATTGTTCAAGGCACGAAAAACGATGAGATTGTACCAAAATCAAGTAAGTATATATTTTCATGCAAAATTATTCCACTTTAGTAAAAGGATATTGAAAACAAAAAAATGTTATCCTAGAACCTTCTCATCCGATGAATCAGATGGTCCCTTAAATCATCACATATTTATGGCTTTCTAGATTTTAACTTTCTCCATTCCCGATTCTCTATTACTATCCATCAGAACTTGATGATTATATTTCTCATCCATATCCACATAGTCACTATACAGCTATGTTATCTTATGTGGAAACCTAGTAATGAGTTACTTTGTGTTACTATTATGTTTCTAACTTTCCTTTTTAAAATTAAGTTTTTTTATTCCTTTTTACGATGTGGGTTTCTTTGAATGAAACTTTCAAGTAGTATAAATTTTATAACCCTGAAAAATTTTGAGTGAGAAATTTATTTTAAGGAGGGTATAATGTAACACCGTGAGATTTTATGAGATGTTTTCTTTTAATTTATTTTATATATTGGGATTTACACTACACCAATAATAGCTTGCACTATACGCAACATCGTATTAGCTTGCATTAAATGCAACACTATTCCCGGCTTGTGTTACACACAATTTCAAGTTCTTTTTATAGAATTCATTTCATGTGACACTGAGTATTGATTTTGATAAATGTATAAAATAACTATATTTGGATTATGTTATATGAAACAAAAAAGGATTATTTCATTACATGCAACACTGACATGGCTTTTGTTACATGCAAGAGCAACCTTCCTCGATAGCTTGCATTGTACGCAATACTGAGTTTCACTAAACAATGATATATTATTAAAATATTATTATTTAATGGGATATAAACTAGCCATTATGAATAATATTAACCACATCTTTAATTTTATATAACATTAAAATTAAAATTTTATATTTTCTAGAACATGATATAAGAATAAATACATTTTTTGGATAAAAGAAGTATATTTCATAAAAAAACTCAGTTTTTCCGCCTTGTGATTCTACAACCATTTCAGATATAGTTTTTAACACATTTATGTATTATATTTTTCAAAAATTACTTCCTCTTTTTGAGAATAACATAAAAATTTACTTATGGTTATTTTTTTTTGGAATTTTTTGGATAAAATTCATATTTTAATTAATAGTGAAAAATACTGCATTTTAATTCAAAAATACCTTTTTGTCTAATTTATTTATATATTTATATTGTCTTTTTAATTGGTTTTAATGTTTGATGGGTTAATTTTTTATAATTTAATCCAGTTTTGGTAATTGGAAGTAATTTCACATTTAAATTGGACATAAAAACATGACTATCTTTCGATAAGTTTTTACTTCTTAAAGACTCGCTTTTTGGTTTTCGACAATAGGAATTAATTCTTAATTAATTTCTTTCAATTATGTGTTTTCAATTTTGGAAAATGGATTCCATATTTGGAATTATTTTATGTATATTATTTTTATAGGTTAGTTTTATTTTTTGGATATTATGAATAGTAACTATGGTAATTTTTATTTAATGCGGTTAAAGGTAAACCGGGTAACTTAGTGTAACAAATAATATGATAAGAAGAAAAAAATGATCTTAAAACCTACCAAAATAATTTTAAATGAATAATATTCTACCTTTGACAACTTAGGTTCAAAAAATAGTCATTTAAGGGACACTTGACAATGAAAATGACATAGATATTAATAAAACCAATGAAAGTGAAAAAATGTCAAACTCACATTTCTTAGAAGTATAATAATTTTAATTTATGGGTATCACATTGATATATTCAAACATATATAGTACATATAAACATAAAATAATTATCTAAATCAAGGTAATTTATTTTAATTTATTAGGAAATTAATAATTACTTTAAATTCATATACATTGTTCGATGTAAAAATCAATTAATTGATGAGAGATCCATAATTTTTTTTATTAAAATAATTATAACCATGAATGACCTAAAAACATGAAAAAGTAATATTTTTCAAGTATATATCAACCATAAACATCCAAGCTCCAAGAATGTGACTATTTGGTTTTTTATTGGAGAGATTATTATATTTATTTTATTTTATTTATAGCGATGTTAAAGTTGTCATATTCATACATTAATAAGTATAACATTTTTAATGTTAGATTTTATAAAATATAAATTCTACTACATATATTTTTATGAAATATAATAATTTTATGTTCATCATAGTATTTTATTAAAATTTTTATTCTACAAAAAATTATGTTAAATAATTACACAATATTTATGTAGTGATTATTTTAATAATAGATATATCAAATAAGTTTTATTAAAAATACTAAAATAAATATAATTTTAGTTAATTAATTTTTCCATTTAATTTTATAGATTACCTTGACCCATTATGGATATAATAAAATATCTTTCTATTTGATAACATCTTATATTAAAATTTATAAAAATCCATGAAATGGATAATTTCAAAATTAAAAAAATTGATATTTTGTTAAAGTATTGTTTAAAAAATTATATAAAAATAATAAAACAATTTAAAAAATATATAATACTTTTTATATAGTCAAAAATTTTCTAAATAATTCATTTATGGTATAATTAATATCAAATAAGTAAATATGTTTCCATATTAATATTGAAACATTTGTTGTCTTAATAAAAATTAAATAGAATAACTAATTGTCAATTAAAAAGATAATGTTTAAATTGACATAAAAACTTGTCTAAATTTTTTTTACTTGTTATATTTAAATCTTATAATTTCATATCTTCTAATATATTTCATTTTTAGGTATTTGGATTGATATTTAAATTATTATGAATTAATACTTTTGAGGAATCAAAAAGTGCCCCTCACCTCAATTATAAAAGGGCACTAACACCCTCAACTATTGTCTTCATTTTGAGTCTTCAAGCTCGAAAATAACCTACTATTTTTCCTTATTAACTTAAATATTTTCATTCTAGATGTTGTGGTTATCTTTAAAGACCAACTATAGTGCTCTAAGAAAAGTTTTAGTGGAAGCACGTAAAGAAAGAGGTAAACTCTTCTATCGATTCATTCAAAATTCATTCAACTCCTAATTCCTCTTAATTAGTTGTTTAATTAAAAATTAATAACATAAGTATCACTAATATACTTATATGTTATTATATATATGAAACAATCATATTTCAGAGTCTATCCATCCTAGGAAAAATGAAATTACAGTGCGTGCGTATGTACGACTTACCGTCTCCACACTGTGGTATAATCAGTTTTTCACCACCAACTTACATGGATGGGTATAATGGTGGAAATAATAAATATATATGATTATTATAGTATGGTATTAATTATTAAATATCATACCCAACTACTTTAATTCCATTCAATAATTTTGGGAATGATATCATCGCTCATGCGTACGTATGACTTACCATCTCCACGATACAATGCGATTCATTCTACACGATCTTCATTAAACCATGATTATATAATTGAATTGAATGAATAAACATGATATATGTTATAATAATACCATTATATAAATTATATAACTATTACTTAAAAATATTTATTAGAAGATATCTAAAAAAATGTGCATAAGAACATAAATCAGTTAATACCCGAATAACAAGTAACAATGTAATGTTACTAACAAACGGATGATAATATGAACATAAATGTTATAATAAATATGATTATGATTCTAGAATAATTATGTAACATTATTTATATAAAATATTATGACACATAAAAAGAAAATTGGACCTAAGGAAAGGGCGAATTTTTCAATCACATTTTCATCCGAGATTGTTCATACGTATGTTTTTACTAGGGATATATTTATCATCCATGTCTATGTGTTACAAAAAAATTACCGTAAAATGATTAATATTATTCTATGTATTTTTAAAGTAATTTTTACCCATTTTTTACTTTTAAAACTTAGTATGGAAGGAATATTTCTTTTTTTTACCATACGAGGTACTTTTTGACTTTTCTAGAAAAAGTATAAGGAGAATGTTTTTTAACTTATACGACATGAACAAATTTTTTTCATCTATATAATGTATTATTTTCATGAATATTACTCTACAAAGATTCAAGATAACTTTTAGAAATATTATTTTCTATTAAAATTGAACGAGATTTTTAGAAAAGAAAATGCTTTTTGAAGAAGAAATGATATTTTCTATAAGAATTGGGTTCAAGTGTTTTATCAAAATTATTTTCCATGAAAGATGATCCTATTTATATGAGGTTATGTTTCTATCCCTATTATTACTATGGTTTGATTGTATTAATGATTAAATTATATTTTATATGGATTATGTTAGGATAGAATGATGTTTAAGAAACCCATTTAATTTCATGGGTTATGCTATGATGAATGATTTATGATTTTTTAGCACATGTAAGAATGATTTTACTATGAGATGGGCGAGACCTATATATCTCTCCAATGAATAGTTTAAGGATTAACATCTCATAATATAGAAATGAATGGAATGTAAATTAAATTTGGTTCAGTAATACATGGGTGTAATGGAATGTAAATTCAGTTCAGTACTAAACTTTTTCCACTTTGATGGTCCTGGAAGCAATGCCTTGGAAACTATAAAAAAAATATTATGTGCATATTGGTTGCCACAATTCTCTTTTTTTTTCCAATGATATTCTATCTTTGTTAATGTTACTTTATGATCTATTCCTTACGTACTACCATGATTTATTTCATGACTCAATATTTTTTATGTTTAAACTTTATGTTTATGTTTCTACGTTCAAATGTTTATGGTTTGTTTTATATTCTACATGTTTACCGTTACTGAGCATTTGAGCACACCGTTTTTAATTTTTATTTTCCCCCAGTTATAAAGATTGGTTTTAGGTATAAAAAAGGGGAAGATATTTATGGGATACTTTGATGATCTTTCACCAAGTCACAAGATTAGGTTGTGAGTTTCAAAATACACTAATCTAATATGGTCTTTGGGCATATATTTGTGTAAAGTATTAAGTATTTAAAAAAAGTAATGTAATTTACACGTACGTCAAGCATGGGTCATGAAACTATTTCATCTTATCAAAGTTGAAAAAGGGAAAAAAATAAATAAAATCAATAGAATAATTTTAATACAAATAAAAAAAATCAATAAACTACGAAAGAAAAAACAGATTATAAAATAAGAAAGAAATGGATGATAATAAACTTACCGAACAACTAAATATAATAAATAACATACTCTAATGTAGTGTATGATATATGATGCACATATTGATGATAATATAAAAAGAAACTGGTAGAAACAAACATTCTATACAATTGCACAAAACACAAAAAGAAGAAAAGCTGCTCGATATGAATCTTGAACCAAAGACCTGTTATCTACTCATAAACTCTAACTAGGTATGCAAATAAACAACTTTTAGAAGTTACTTTTAACATATCAATACATTCATAAAGATAGTTTTCTCAGTAACCACATGAATATATTTTTGGTTGTTAGATAAAAATATCATTATTCAACAACCAATGATGTTTATTTGTAATTTGAGTATTTCTCAACTAAACAGTGTGCAGGTTTGGGTAAAATATTAAAACAATACTGAAATAAATAACTAACCCTCTCAGGTTCCAATACGATACCTAGAGGGTCTACCTGCTTCATCTCATGGTCGGAAAGTGTGTTTGATCATGCCACTATCTATATAAATTGTAATAATATATATATATATATATATATATATATTTTAGGTCTATATTGCATCCACCTATATGAACTAAGTTTCCTTGGACAACTAATGGCCATATTCCTGGAATACTAATGTAATTAGAGACCAGGGAATAACTCAGGCATCCATAATTAGTCTAACGAGCCTAAAATCTCATTTAATAGGGTACATGCCCTACATCCCAAGAAGTGGGAGAGAAGTAGTGCAACAACACTTGGGATGGCATGTGATCTACCACAACAACACTATAATCATGGAATGTGGTCCATAAATCCCTAAACACATATAGTGTCACTAGTTCGAGATGCAAAGCCAAACACCTGATGTAATGGAGTGTGATTTCCCTCCTAGGTCAACACCTCTTACCATAATACAAAACCTATATAAATGCATATTGATATTAAATATTAATCATGAGGCAATACATCTCATGTAATATATTTAACAATACATTAAATATAAATAAGGAATATTCATGTTTATAACACAACATATGAGGAAATACCTCCCACATGATCCTTTAGTCATGTTCAATTCCATTTCTAGCATCAAAGTTAAAATATTTATTCATATGGAATAAGAAAAAGGAATGGTTTCAACATCCTACATATTGGTCAACCATTTAACTCATTTATTTTGTTTAACTAAATAAGAAACAACAGTTAAGGGTTATAAGACTCATGGAGGCACTAAGTGGGTGCTATCATTGATGGGGAAATTACCTACAAGGCCAATTATCGTTAAAAACAAACCCAACAACCATAATCCATTTCATATTGATCAATTACATCTAATTTAGTTAATTAATAACATTTATCAGGCCTATGTGATTCCATTTAATTCATTAAGACATGTGAATTTCATATATAAGGCTCAAGTGTCTTGGGAAAGAGACTTGGGCCACAAGTGAATTTAAAACATGGTAAATTGACTATCTAAGAGATTCAAACACCTAATAGGGGTCTTGGTTTCCATTAAATACACATGTATCAAGGGAAATTTCATTTAAAATCTATGATGGTAGTGGGAAAAGGGTTCCGAGCACTTTGTACAATTGATAGAAATGGCCATTTTCACTTCGCACACCCATGGGGTGACCATATAAGGTATACAAAACCTATGAACCACAAAAAAACGATCCTTATAAAAAATAAAATGATACAAGGATAAATTAGACATGAAGGATTCAGTATAAAAGGGATTCTCATAAATGTCTAGCAAATGAAATGATGGAATAATTGCAAAACAGAAAAAACTCGAATGGAAAACAACATGACCACATACCTCAAGGTCATAAATGACTCATTGCTATGTATCATCCTCATATTCAGAGTAAGTTAGATGAGATATGAGAAATTTTAAAATTCCATAATAATTGGGAATATGACCCGGCACCAAAAAAGTATAATGTTTGGAAATATAAGCTTTGACAGGAGTTGAGAGACTATAGGTGCTTACCAAGATGGATCCAATGATTCTGAAAGATCGAATAACGAACACCAGATCAAGATGATGTCTCAATTCCTATATTATTGTGTTTTAATCTCAATGTGGAAGAATAAACAAAGATGTATGCTGGGGAACCAAGGGAGAAGAAGAAATAAGGGTTAAAGTTATGTGAGGGGAAAATTAATTTTACACCAAAATATCATAGCATATGGTTTTGGAAATGGTTAGTAAATCTCCGTACAACCTATGCATGGTTATATATAGAGAATAGAACCCATCATGGTTCTGTTCATGGTTTGACAAACCATTTTTAGACCATAAAAAATGTCTTTTACTCATATCTATATGCCAAACAACCGTGCACCTTGGGTTGCACAGTTGCAGACCAACCGTGCTGCCCAATATGTTTTCTCTATTATGAATCTCTAGGCTTCGAATGATCTACAAACAGACCTGTGACCACCATTACATGATTAAAAATCAAAATTTTGGTCATTTAATGTGTTCAAATTTAAAAGCTAATGATCTATATGTTTATTGAAAAAACGGGTCATTAAATATTTTGATTCTAGTAAAAACATTTCTTGAAATATATCTTATTGTAAAACTACACATGGAATTTGGATACCTTTTCACTTCAAACACTATATTATAGAAACAATAAATATAATTAATTTGGGAATTTAATAGGTTGAGTTATAAGACATAAATTTGAGTAAAAATTAATCATTTTATCAAATATTATATTGATTCGCAAGTATGATAAATAGGATGTGGTATATTGAAGAAGTATTAGAAAACACTTATATAGTTGAAATATTTTTCAAATATTTACCAAATAAGTGGAATTATAATATTTTTTTCCAATAATTAGAGAAATAATTTAAAATAGTACACTCTTAATGAAATATTAATCTCAATTTATAAGTAAAAAATGGAGTTGAAGAATATTATTTAAGAATAAAAAATAAAGAATAATGGTGTAACCATAAAATTTAATAATGTTGGCTCAAATATATATATATATATATATATATTTAGATATATAAGAAAGAGAAAAATATGATATAAGAAAACTTATAACAGGAGTCTATAAAAGAATGAAAATATATAAAGTATTCACAAATCTCTTTTGAAAGGTTCTAGAAGATATGATTTCAAATTCAATAATAAATGTAGTGATAATTTTAATTATAAAACATTAGATGTTAGATGTTTTTAGTATTAGAAGGATTTCAATATCAATATAGACTATAAAATATTTAATAATAAAAATAAGTACAATAAAATACCAAAATAATGTGAAAAGGGATATTAGTTTATAGATGGAATACCATAAAATATACTTATTCCCATAAATAATTTACAATTAAAACCGAGTCAGAAAACTTATTATTTATTCTATCAATAAAAGAGGTTTGTGATTTTCAATTTATTTATTATTATTTAAATGTTTCTTCTGATGTTCATAGACCAAATGTTGATTCCTTAAATAACTAAATAAAAATGTTATAAGAAGATATCATTTCAATTTATAAAGCTAGATAAGAATCCTAATGGATAAAATAGGATTCTTATTAAAGAAAACAATGTTATTTCACCTAAAAATAGAAAAATAATGAAAAATAGTCCTAGATTAAAATATTTTTTTTATGAAATTTATGTTTTTAGAAGTTAAATAAGACAATTAAGATTAAGGTTTAATGTTTTAATAAAAAATTATTAATATTATTTTAAATAATTTAATGTTATTAAATAATTATCCCTATAAAAAAAGTTAATAGAAATAAAAAATTGTGTATTTTATAATAGGAAACTATAACAAATTTATGAACAAAATTTGTAACATAGTGTCTCTTGTACTGTTTGTTTTAGATTATGGTGTAGGGAAACTATGCTTAATAATTCAATCTTATATTTCTAAAATATATGGTAAATTAAAAAATAATATATTTCTATATCATTATTATCAATAGTTCATATTAATATTGTTTCAAAATCTATGAGGGTTCCTAAAAATAGTTTTGTTAATCTTATTAGCCACAATGATTCCTCAATACCGAAAAATTACAATATTGAAGTATGGTTTATGTATTTTGGATGGTTTTTCAATATGAAAGGTGATTGAATAATATTTATTTCTTATAAAAGATATCAAGGAGGCACTTTCACTCTTGGGAAAAATTACAAATTTAATAATAAAACAGTTTGGATAAGTTATTCTATTTGACCCTACAATTAGCAATAAAGTTATATATTTTTTATACTTAAAAAAAAACATAATTATAATTCCACAATTTTTAAGATGAAATTAATGTTAAATATTAGATTAATAAATACATTTTTTATAATGATGACTCTATAATATTTTATGTTAACCACAAAGAGAATATTTTTTATAGACATTTTGATCTAACTAATCAACCAGTAAGAAGTTCTTATGTTCTCTAGATAGATACTATCCTTTGGAAAATGAGTATATATTTCTTGAATTTTAGTATTATAATTAGTCATTCAAATCATGAAAGGCTATTAAAACCTCATGAAATAATGAAATTCAAGTTTCAAATTTTCTATCAATGAATAAGAGTGACTCATAATAGGGTATAGTCTAGGTTGATTATGAAAATTAAAATTGATAGTGAACTATAATTAGTTCAACTATTTTTAAAAAAAATACTAATACTGCAAATTTTAGTGGTAATAATTTATCTTATTTTAGGTGATTATACAAGATATACATGGGTTTATTTTATTTCACATAAATTTAATATTTTATAAATGTTTTCTATTACTAAAATTTAGTTCAAAATGAGAACGTTTATTTAAATTTATCTATTCCTAATGAAAGAGGAGGATATTTTAGTTACCTTAAATTTGAATGTTTTTTTAAATTGAGTGCTTATTGTCACATTTTATATGCCTCATAACTCCTTGGTATATTGGACTTATTAATAGAAAAAATCTAACTTTACATGAAATTTCATAAAATATGTTAAATGAGTTTACCATACCTAAATATTTATTGGCTAATGTTTTAAAAATAGATTATCATATTTGAAAAAGAATTATTATTTAATTTTTTTTGATTGATACCCCATACAAAAAATAGAAACTAAATAAAGGTAAATTTGGTTCTATTATAGTTCATGTGTTTTAATGTCTTTATAATTAACACTAAATATAATCTAGATTAAATTGTTTTAATTTTGGAGAAGGGGTATTTTTCTAATATTCCAGTGTAATTAATTATTACATCATTTATAATAAATAATATATTATTTTTTAATAATTTATTCTTGTTATGTATTTTTGAAAAGATATAAAGGTTACAAAATTCAAAGAAATTCATATTGAAGAAGATTTTAAGATATTAATTTTTGATATGATAAAAATACTAAATATAATTCACCTATTTAGGGGAATAAACAACCTCGTGATATAACTTAAAAAGATATTAAGGATAACCCTATAAAATTAATTATTGTAAATAGTTACTCAAGAGTTAAAACAATAAATTCTTCATTTGAAATTTGTTCCCACTCAATATTTATATATGTTTTTTAGTAGAATTATTTTTTTTACATCATTAAAAGATATTATCTAGATTTTTGATATGCAAGGGAAAAATATCAAGTTTTAAATATATAATTAATTTGATATTGTTGCTCCAACTAATGATTTATATATTATTGGTATCAAATAGATATTTTGAAATAAAATTTATAAATGAGGATATGTTATTAAAAATAATAGAATATTAGTTTCTCAAGTTTAACGTTATAAAGATGGTATTGAATATTTTGTAACTATTTCACTAGTTTCTTGATTAGTATATATTTTAATTTTATTGACTTATTCTACTCATCGTGTGTTTAAACCTTACCTAATTGTTGTTAAAATATATTTTCTTAATATTTTATTTTCTGAAGATTTTTACATTCAATAATAATGCATCTTTTAATATGAATAATATCCTAATAATGTTTAAATCATTTAGAGGTTTTTTGGACTAAAACACGATCATAGAAAAAGGTAAATATGATTTACTCATTATCTTTTGATGAATGGTTATGTGAAATGTATAGTTTCCCCATTCATGAATTACAAAACCTTATCTAAATATATTTGTTATTTATATTTTTGTTGATGATCTTATTTTGGGATCTTCTAGTATTTTTTAATTTTTTATTTACAAAAAGTGAATATGATACACTTCATATAAGATTAATTCTATTTTTTATTTAATTCATTCAAATTGTAAAATTTTTCTATATCAGTTTTACTTCACTAATTAATTATTCAAGGGGTTTGTACTTGATTTTAGTAAATGTGTAAATAACCCTCTGGTTATTTCTTATAAATTAGATATTGAAATATCATGAAAAATGTATTGATATTAATATCTATAATGAAACAATTTGTATTTTTATGAAATTTAATACTTCCACATTAGATTTAGTGTTTTGTTTATGTATTTGTGACAGATCTTGAGATTACACTAAAGAAATTAATTTAAAAGATGTTAAAATGATTATAATATAGGATAAAGATTCAAATAACATTACATGGTTTTATCCATGAAGAAAATCTTATGAATTAAAAATTTATTAATATAAATATTTTTGATGTTAAAGAATTAAAATAAAATATACTACATAAGACAATTTTTTAGTAGAACTATAGTTTCTTAGAATTGAAGAAAATTATTTATTGGTTTCTTTATATATTAGTATTGGATACTAAATTATTAATATAAGATTGTGTTCTTAGTATTTATGGATTAAATAAAATTTATATAATTATCATATTCTCATAGAGAGAATTTTCATTATGTTTGGTAATTCAACTATTATTTCTTTTTTTAATAATCCATTACAATATTATATCACTAAACTAATTTAATGTAGATATCAAAATATGCATAAAATTTTTATCAATGGTTATATATATATTGCATATTTTTCTACTAATGAAAAACAATATGATATATTTTTAAATTCCCTTGCATTATTTTAATATTGAAAAATCTCAATACATTCTTAAGATAATTAAATACTGTAAAAATTTCCCAATTCAATGAATTATATTTTAATTAATTATTATTTCTAGATAATTTATTTTATTCATTGATTTTATGTCTTCTGATTTTTGTTTTAACATGGTGGATATTTCCCTATTCAAATATTCCACTATGTAATCTTTTAATGTAATTATGAATGTATTCTGAAGGGGCATAATTTTCTTATTTAAACTTTTTATTTATAGTAAGTATGTATATTATATTGAATTCATTTGTTAATAATTATCACATATCACTTTAGTAATTTTATTTTCTATAGGGGCTAACCTATCTATTATATATATTTTTCATTAAAATATAGAGATAGGATCATGAAAATATTATTTATTTATTTATTAATAATTTAATCTCTTATATATTTATTTAATTATTTGTTCTAAAATGAGTTATTAAATAATAAAGGGTTATTTATAAACATTAATTTCATTTAGAATAATAATTTATTTACTATTTTTGTGTTATTATATTTTTAATGATTCTATATTCATTATTGACTTATTTTTGATTGAACTATATTTTTGTGTTTTTCATAATAAGTACAATATTTCTGAGTAATTCATTAACATGATAACATCGTTGTTATTTTACATAGTACATATAAAGATATTGAAAATTTCATTTTTTATAAAAATGTATGTTTACATTGGGAAACATTTTAAAAATCATATAGAGTTATCAAAATTGATTTCAAAGTATAAAAATATAAAAGAGATATTTCAAATCACTATTTTTTTTGAAAAAATATAATGTAGATTTGAAAAAAAATTAATAAGATTTCAGTATTCTTATATTTATTTAAAATAATCTTCACCAAGCTTAGAAACACCTAATTCATTTAAAAAATATTATATATTTCATTAATTATATACATTTAAAATATCTTATTTATTTTAAAAGACTTAAAATCCCTATAATAGAATAATGTAATTGGTATAACTTATAGAATACTAAAATATAATAATAAATGGAATTAATGTATTGTGAAATTTTATTGTTTTATATTTTTGAAATATTATTTCAATGAAGATGGACTATGTGGACTGATGATATGATATGAAATAAAAGATCATTTATTATTCTTACATGTACTTGGTTTCATATCTATTTTGTGTTTGTTTATGTTTTTTTATTTTTACCAATGTAATGAAACCATGAAATATATACAATGGATCTTATAATGCACAAAAAATACACCGTATTACTATACATGTTTTTTTTCATGATCTCTCTGAAAAATATATGAAAACTAAATCTTGATATTTTATGAATTATTTAAGTAATATGTATAATTATTTGATATTGATTATTTCTACGATTTTTATATAGATTTTTAAAAATATTTTCATTTATCTTAAATAATATTTAAATGGATTGAATAATCTAAATTATTTTTTGTTATAATTATAATATTATATAAGTAATGAAAAATTATAATGAGTATTAATTTTTCCCTAGTAAAAATTTGGTTTATTTATTAACAAAACAATATGGGAAACCACACAAAAAGTGAAAAGATAAATAAATATACTCAATAAGGTAGAAAAAATGATGTATTGAATCATAATCAGTAGTTATCCACATTCAAATTAATGGAAGTATTATAAAATATGTTAATATGATCAGTCAAATTTTTATTATTGTGATTCAATTAATCTATTCCTTATAGTGCATGTTTCTATTTTAGACTCTTATATAAAGGATTTTAAAATAATAAGAGTGGAACTGATATAGAAAAAAATAGTGTGAACATGTTTTGAATGGTAAAAGTGTTGAACATTATTCAAGAAAGAAGATAAGAATATTAATGAACACTACTTCATTGAGTCTAAAATAACTTAAAGTGATTAATCATATTGAATCAATGATCATATAGTAGTGGAGATAAAAAACTATTCTATTACTCCAATCATTGATAACATTTTGGATTTTCTATAGTGTTTTTTATCTAGTCCCCCAAGTGTAATTATTCATTGATTTATGTTATTCCCTCATAAAAAATTGGGTTGGTTATACATCCATAAGATTAATGTTTTCTAAGTGATTTCCCATTAATATTTTATTTTGTTTGTCGTCTATCCACTAAACATAGTAGTTTGTGAAAATGTTATAGATCCCCTATAAAATATAGTAAAATTAGTGAATATGATACCCCTAATGTAATAGATTTTGGGGAAGAGTATACATTGGATCCTATTTGATCTGATCTAAAGTAAATATAATTGTGTTAAAATTTTCATTTTTGGTTGCAATATTTTTTATCTATAATTTGAATTTAAATGTTTTCTTGTATTATTCAACCGAACCCTATAGAATATTATATAATCTTAGAATCATGGTAAAATTTTTCATCAGTTGAATATATAACTTATAGCTATCAATAAATAATATATCATCAATCAATCATAATGATTATATTCATGTATACCTCTATAGCATCACATCATTTTCTTTTGGATCGAAATACCAAAAATAGGAGTTTATCTTATGTGTTTTAACCTACCTACTCTTTTTTTTCAAACATTTATTAAAAACTTTTTTCTAAATATTTATGAAAATTATAATCCTAGTTAAATATCATAAGTATAATAATAGAAACAACATATCTAACTAACTCAACCCTAGTAAACTATATTCCATGGTCACTTTACAACCTAAGTGTGTAATACAAGAGATCCCATTATACTAGATCAAATAGTTTATTTCATGAAATACAAGATTAATAATACATTCTCACACAACATTAAAAAAATTAAAATAATAAAATTCCATTGATAAATTAATTATTTATTCTCGATATCACTAAAATAATTTAATCATTCATTTTAGTACCTCATGGATAATGTAATAAATAAATTTGTGAGATCATAATCTTAGTAAGGGAAACCAGAAAAAAAATCTATTATAGAATAAATAAAGAATGGATAATATAGAAGAAAAAACCAATAATAAAATATTACATATTAGTAATATAAAAATGTGGAATATATTAATGGATGTAAAAGTAAAATAAAAAATCACATGGATAGTAATAATAGTATTAAGAATGAAAAATTGCATAATATGATACATCAAAATCTTACCATTAATGAATTATTCCATGAAACCATAGATATATTAGTTAGGAATTTCAAAATATCTAAGGTAGTTTTTCTAATTAGTCTTACTGATGCATTGATGAACCATATAATATTTTCCCCACCCATCAAATACTATGTATAATGAATTCAGCATATTAGAAGAGTTAATAAAAAATTCAACACATAATCAACTATCTATAGTTATAAATATCCATATTTTAATACTCACATAGGAAATGGAAATATTTTTCCTATTGGAGAAATATAACAACATAATCCTAAACCATCATGTAAAATAAGGCAGATGATATCATTTGAGAAAATCCTTCTTGAGATATAATAATATTTAAATTATGTTGAAATTGGTGAAAATACTTTTATAAAATAAGTTGAAAGATTATTTTAAGGTAATAATAAATAATCTTTTATTCTAAAAAAATTATAAAACTAAATATTTCACGAATAACGGGGATATGATTTTATTCAAAAACCACAGAAAAAATATATATATTTATTAAAAATGGGTAAGATTTATGAAAAAGGTGTTCATGTGGTAAATATATAAATTTAACATTTTTCCACTACTGTAAGAAGGAAAAATTGACTTGTATAGAAATAATTAAAAATATTCCACTTAAAAAATTAAATAGAAATAATATTTTAAGTACAATTGACCTAATAAAATAATTTAAGAATCACAATGTAATAAATTTAAAAGAAATAAAAAATATAGATATGGAATAGATGATTCGTGACCAAAAAATTAAATAATGTTTTCTTTTCATAAAAACGTTATTTCATTAGTTTTGAGTACCAAAAAGAGATAAATTCGAATGTGTACATAGGTATACCAAAAATAAATAGATTATATAAAAATATATGTGTTTTTCTATAAAGATAATATACAATTTCTCCCTAATGGAAATTGAAACATAAACAATTCCACTAAAAAGTCAGATTGTAACATAAAACATTTATATAGATCCACTCTTGTTTAGATGAGTTATTTCCTCCTGTATGAAAATTTTTTATTTATCATTCATAAATATAAGATCCACAATTTTTTTTCTATAATTCTTTATATCAATTATATATACCTTTTTATAAAACATATTAAACACAATTCTACTTGAAAATAAATTATTTATGGGTTAGAATTTTTTGTATCTCATGCATGTTTTAATATTATAGTTCATACCATTGAACCATGTTCATAGTTTTATATTCCATAAAACATTAAATATGTAATAATTATAATATTTATTTATTACATATACCTTTATAACTGTCCATGTAAACCAGTTATAAAAACTGAAATACATGGTTTTATGGAGATGGTAGTTCGTACTAACACACGAGCAACATTTTATTTTTTAATGTATTAAAATATAGTAATATAAATTAAGGATTACATTTTATTTATTCAAAATCATATCATAAATCTATATTATTCATTATATATAACATTATGACTAGTCAAGTATGACTAAAATAAAAAATGAATCACATCACTTCATGAAGGTGGTAGTATACATGTACACACAAGGGACATAATCATTTTCAAATAGTTGGGAGGGTGTAAAGGTTGATAATATATTTTATTTATAGAGTAAAAATATATTAATAAATACTATATATATATATAATAAATAACTTTATATTAAAACCATTGAATGTTAGTAATGAAAAATTAAATACATAACTTCATGGATATGGTAGTCCATACATACTAAAGAGTGAACTTTTCATTTTTAATTAGTTGTAATTGAATGATTTTTTTTCATTACATCAATATAATAAAATTTTTGTATAGTAATGGTATATATGTAATTATTTTATGATTTTTATAATATATTTTAAGAAGTTGGTAGATGAAAAATATGTGAAATATTTCAATTAATACTTATACCCATTTATTGGATATCAATATTTGGATTTAAAATTATGTCATATAGGATTGGTATTTTTTTTAAACCTAGAATCTATGATATGGGAAAAAAATATAGGATGTTATTTTAGCTAATGGTGCATACATTGGATTCTCATGTGATGTGGCATAGCAAGGAGATTATGTGTGATTTTATAAGTGAGTCGAGAGGAACTCTAGAAAATATAAAGAGCATTGAATTATTATTATTTTAATTCTAATAGAGAGTGGATAAAATATAGTATTATTTAGAAGATGGGATAAATTAAGGTCAAATTCCACTTGAATAATAAAATTTGGATATGTTAATAATGTATGTCAAGACCTGTCTCTTAGTTTAACCCCCTCGTTAACCCTTTTATACAATATCATAATGGAAAAAAATTTCATAGGAAAAAATTCATTATGACCAAATAAATAAGATTTCATGTTACAAAATATTAATTATTGAAAATTCAATATTAAATCAATATTACTAAACTTTAATTTCAGAGGTGGTAAATATAATTTTAATATATGTATGAAAAATTAAATGGAATATTGTGTTTCTTTAAATTCCTTTTGAAGTAAAAAATGATTTTAAACCAAAATATTTTATAGAATTGATCTTTTTGAAAATTATTGTTTTATAGATAAAGAAATGAGTGTTATATATCTTTAAAAGAAATAAAAAACTGAATTTAACCTTAAATTTTTTAATTTTTGAAAATGGTAAAAAGTATGTATCTTATTAGAAAAAGATGTCACATAGATTTTAAAATGTAAATCACAGGTTCCTAAATCCATCATAATAATTATAAATGTTTTTTATTTCAAATTACACACACATATATAATTTTTTTTAAAAATGTTCTAGAATCATTAATGTCATTCTTATACCATTTTGATATCATAAAGTTTATAGTATTTTCAAAATATTTATTTTCCAATATTCAACTAATAGTTAAACATTTAAAAAAATAAAAAAAAATCTTATAAAGTTAAACAGTAACTTTAGAAATAGAAAATGAGATAGATTTTATGGCCATCAGTTAAAAAAAATTGAAATTTTACTTTTCTGTATGACCATGAACTATTTTTACTAAAATAATAAAATAATAGAATATACATTTCTCTATAGTTTTGGGATATAGTCTTTAGTAGCTATATCAAGATATGTTGTATTAAATCCTTCCCACATGCCTCTAATAATTTCATCCTCCAAATAGTGATATATTTCATCCAATAACAACTTTTGTGAAGTCAAACCTGCCAACTTCTTTAAGATCCAATGATTCCTCTTCTATTTTTTGATTTCAAAAAACGATTTTCACTAGCTGAGTTGCCTAATTTTGATATAGTATCTCTAATTTATTATGGAAATTTTATAGATCTTCATTGTAGTCCAAGTGATGATCTATCTCTATTTTATCATAGGTGATTATATTAATTGGATCTAGCAATTATTTCATCAAAAAATAATCATGGACGAAGTTGTGTACATTAGAGAGGTTGAGTGGCACAACCAATTAGTAAACCAAAAGTACAATTCTATCAAATGTCTCCAAATTTCTAGTATATTTAGTGCTCAACTTCCCATTATTACACAATATTATAAATCCATTACATGAAGAAACATTTATGAATACATGTTCCTAAATATGAAATTAAATTTCCTTCCTTTGATTATCACCAGTGATATTTTTTATAGATTGAGATACTTTGATAGAATATGGAATTGTAATTATATTCATTGTAGTCTCTGAAACATGTTTTAAGATTAATATCTTTCTTCCTTTAATGTTATCCTAAAAATTTTTATTATGACTTCTCCTCCCGTATAATACTTTTTATAGTTCCATTTGGGTTATTTAATGGAAGATACTATCATATTCAAATTCCTCCAGGGGTCGATTCTAATCCAAATGACATTGAAAGTTATGATTTCACAATCTATAACTATCTTCAAATGTATAAATAATCCTCTTGGACTTCCTATCAATTTTTGAATGGTAATTTATACTCAAATGTAACTAATTATCAAGATACTCATGACGAATACTAAGAAATCTTGATGTGAATCAGGGATCAAGATTAGATATGATTAAAAGAGGTGCTCCAAGATATATAAAAAAATCGTTAATACAGGGTCATGTAAGGTTATCTAGGGGTAAATATTCAGTTAAAAATATTAAATGTGAAGAAATGTTATGGCGATCAATAAATACCCATTTAGAATCATTTTTCTTAAGAGCGTTCATAAGTCTAGTGATAATTTCCATTTTAGCATAGTTCTATGTTCTTGCTATTATAAAAAGTGGATGCATGTCTCAAATGAGATGATGTATTTCATCATTTACTTTTTATCAATACCAAAATCAGGAAAAATAATATGAAATTTCCCACTTCATACCATTTCATCATAAATGTTTTCATAATTCTATGTACTCCACTATAATACTAGGGAGTATAGAGAAATTTGAGCTATATGTTTCCTCTGGTAGCTCCTTCTTAAACTATATTATGAATGTTTCATGAACTAAGATGAGATATCATCCAACATGACACTCGACCTAGACCGTGAAATGGACTAAAGGACATTCCCAATCCCCATGAGCTGGAAAGTTGTTCATGGTAATTCCCATTTCACTTTTGGGAATGATTTTACCCAATATAAACAACCACAAACATTCCAAAAGAACCAAGAATCACATAATAAACAATAACCATATCCAAAAGAGATACAACTAACACAATTCAAATAGTTTCCATCTATAAACAATCAAAAAATACACAAACAAGAGGGTAACCAACTAGACCAAAACCAAAACCTCTAGGGAATAAGAGGGTTATCACATGCAATCCACCTCCAGCAACACCTATAAGAGAAGGAAAATTAGAATTCAGATCCACCATCACTGTCATGACCTGCCTCCCTGGGCTACAACCCTTCTCATATGACCCCATGGGTCTCCTGTAATACCTTTGTTTCCTTCCTAGTTCACCATAAGATATTACTCACTAGGGTCGCTTATCAGACTAATGACTGTCCCCACAGGCCAACACTTGTCCTTTCTAGTGTGATTTGTCATCACTGAAACACACCCTGAAAAACATCCCAGAAGTTCACCCATCCTGATCACTACACTAGGTCAAGCATGCTTAATTGTGGAGTTCTAATCAGAAAGGCTCCCGAAAAGGAAGGTGCACCTTGTTGAAATGGGTATCCACATTTCACTTTTGGGAATGATTTTACCCAATATAAACAACCACAAACAATCCACAAGAACAAATCATCACATAATAAACAATAACCATATCCAAAAGAGATACAACTAACACAATTCAAATAGTTTCTATTTATAAACAATCTAAAAATACACAAACCAGAGGGTAACCAAGTATACCAAAACCAAAAACCTCCATGGAATAATATGGTTATCAAATGTAATCCACCTCCACCAACACCTACAAGAGAAGGAACATTAGAATCCAGATCCACCATCACTGTCACGACCCGCCTCCCTGGGCCATGAAACTTCTCATATGATCCCATGGGTCTCCTGTAATACCTTGGTTTCCTTCCTATCACACCATAAGCTATTACTCAATAGGGTCGCTTATCAGACTAATGACTGTCCCCACAGGCCAACACTTGTCCTTTCTAGTGTGATTAGTCCTCACTCACACACACCCTGAGAAACTTCCCAGAAAGTCACCCATCCTGATCACTACTGCAGGCCAAGCACGCTTAACTGTGGATTTATAATCAGACAGGCTCCCGAAAAGGAAGGAGCACCTTGTTGACATGGGTAGTAACATTTAGCCTTTTATGTCTCACTTTTCCTGGGGTGTTACATTATCCACCCCTTTAAAGCACAACGATCTCGTTGTGGATCCTAAGCCTCAAACCCAGGCAGTGCCTAAGCACTTCCGGCTGGGTATTGCCTCTGATACCATTTTTCACGACCTGCCTCCCCGGGCCATGAACCTTCTCATCTGACCCCATGGGTCTCCTGTTATACCTTGGTTGCCTTCCTAGCAGACCATAAGATATTACTCCCTAGGGTCTCTTATCAGACTAATGACTGTCCCCACAGGCCAGCACATGTCTTTTCTAGTGTGCTTTGTCCTCACTCACACACACCCTGAGAAAGCACAACGCCCTCATTGTGGACCCTAGGCCTCAAACCCAGGCAGTGCCTAAGCTCTTCCGGCAGGGTATTAGCTATGATACCATTTGACATGGGTAGTAACATTTATCCTTTCAAGTCTCACTTTTCTAGGGGTGTTACATTATCCACAACTTTAAAGCACAACACCCTCGTTGTGGACCCTAAGCCTCAAACCCAGGCAGTTCCTAAGCACTTCCGATTGGGTATTGCCTCTGATACCATTTGTTGCGACCTGCCTCCCCAGCCCATGAACCTTCTCATATGACCCCATGGGTCTCCTGCTATACCTTGGTTTCCTTCCTAGCACACCATAAGCTATTACTCCCTAGGGTCGCTTATCAGACTAATGACTGTCCCCACAGGCCAACACTTGTCCTTTCCAGTGTGCTTTGTCCTCACTCACACACACCCTGAGAAAGAACAACGCCCTCATTGTGGACCCTAGGCCTCAAACCCAGGCAGTGCCTAAGCACTTCCGGCTGGGTATTAGCTCTGATACTATTTGACATGGGTAGTAACATTTTGCCTATTAAGTCTCACTTTTCTTGGGGTGTTACATTATCCACCCCTTTAAAGCACAACGCCCTCGTTGTGGACCCTAAGCCTCAAACCTAGGTAGTGCCTAAGCACTTCCGGCTGGGTATTGCCTTTGATACCATTTGTCACGAACCGCCTCCCCGGGCCATGAACCTTCTCATATGACCCCATGGGTCTCCTTTTATACCTTGGTTTCCTTCCTAGCACACCATAAGATATTACTCCCTAGGGTCGCTTATCAGACTAATGACTGTCCCCACAGGCCAACACTTGTCCTTTCCAGTGTGCTTTGTCCTCACTCACACACACCCTGAGAAAGAACAACGCCCTCATTGTGGACCCTAGGCCTCAAACCCAGGCAGTGCCTAAGCACTTCCGGCTGGGTATTAGCTCTGATACCATTTGACAAGCGTAGAAACATTTAGCCTTTTAAGTCTCACTTTTCTAGGGGTGTTACATTATCCACCCCTTTATAGCACAACACCCTCATTGTGGACCCTAAGTCTCAAACCCAGGCAGTGCCTAAGCACTTCTGGCTGGGTATTTCCTCTGATACCATTTGTCACGACCCGCCTCCCCGGGCCATGAACCTGCTCATATGACCCCATGGGTCTCCTGTTATACCTTGGTTGTCTTCCTATCCCACCATAAGCTATTACTCACTAGGGTCTCTTATCAGACTAATGACTGTCCCCACAGGCCAACACTTGTCCTTTCCAGTGTGATTTTCCTCACTCACACACACCCTGAGAAAGCACAACACCCTCATTGTGGACCCTAGGCCTCAAACCCAAGCAGTTCCTAAGCACTTCCGGCTGGGTATTAGCTCTGATACCATTTGACATGGGTATAAAAATTTAGCCTTTTAAGTCACACTTTTCTAGGGGTGTTACATTATCCACCCCTTTAAAGCACAACACCCTCGTTGTGGACCCTAAGCCTCAATCCCAGGTAGTGCATAAGCACTTCTGGCTGGGTATTTCCACTGATACCATTTGTTACGACCCAAAGCACAATGCCCTCGTTGTGGAACCTAAGCCTCAATCCCAGGCAGTGCCTAAGCACTTCTGGATAGGTATTTCCTCTGATACCATTTGTCACAACCCGCCTCCCCGGGCCATGAACCTGCACATATGACCCCATGGGTCTCCTGTTATACCTTGGTTGTCTTCCTAGCCCACCATAAGCTATTACTCACAAGGGTCTCTTATCAGACTAATGACTGTCCCCACATGCCAACACTTGTCCTTTCCAGTGTGCTTTTTCCTCACTCACACACACCCTGAGAAAGCACAACGCCCTCATTGTGGACCCTAGGCCTCAAACCGAGGAAATGCCTAAGCACTTCCGGTTGGGTATTTGCTCTGATACCATTTGTCATGACCTACCTCCCCGGTCCATGAACCTTCTCATATGACCCCATGGGTCTCCTATAATACCACAGTTTCCTTCCTATCACACCATAAGCTATTACTCAATAGGGTTGTTTTTTAGACTAATGACTGTCCCCACAGGCCAACACTTGTCCATTCCATGTGTTTTGTCCTCACTCACACACACCTTGAGAAACTTCCCAGAAGGTCACCCATCCAACTTCCCAAAAGTTCACCCATCCTGATCACTACTCCAGGACCAGCACACTTAACTGTGGAGTTCTAATCAGACCTGCTCCTGAAAAGGAAGCTGCACCTTGTTGACATGGGTAGTAACATTTAGTCTTTTAAGTCTCACTTTTCCAGGGGTGTTACAATCACCACCATAAAACATCTTTCCTTTATATAGGTCAATCATAATAAGGTCAAAATACACTTGAGGGTCTATGTAGGGTGTGATAAATGTCAAGTATGATTCCACACAAAAGAGATTATGTGCCATAACATAATAAGACAAATCAACATGAAATTTTTTATGAAAAAGAAAGAGAAACATATTAAGCAAATAATTTTAAAGGAAATGTTATTTGAACATAAAAGGGAAGGTAAAGTCCACCGTTCGCTGATTGTAAGCTTAAAATCACATGAGAACCATGGGTAATTCCTAAAGGTTCTAGAACTAGTGGGACCCTAGGAACATCTAAGGTTAATAAACATGGTATAGAAACTATAACCCAAAGTTACCTCATACACAGTCCACTAGAGTGGAACACATAACATGGTCTAATGGTCTCAAATCGTCATCATAGTTTTGTTAGTGTTGTAGTGAAAATCTAACTAGAGGTAACCAAGCCTCATCCCTTCCAACCTGAAAAACATAATAGTCCTATTCCTCCCACATAGATAACTTGGATTCCCATTGTGATCAACTTCCATTTCCCATGTCACATGAAAAACATCTTACACATTCACAAAACTCCTTAATACACAATACACACAAAATTTACCAATTATCACAAAAAAACATCAATCATTGAAATAACCAAATAGGGTCAACCATTTTCAATAAGAAAAACATTTTTAAAACCCTATACACACACCCACAGGTACAATGTTAGAAATATACATGATAACCGACCCTTTTTTAAAAATCATATTTCAACCCATACGCACACCAAAGTCCTTCAAAAACATTATATGAACCACCCAAAATGTTTATAAAAAACATTTATAAAGAATAAAAAGTAAAATAAAATCTTTTAATAATGTTAAATCATGGAACCACCTGCCTCTAGCTTGGAAACTTCCAGAATCAGGTGGAAAACAACAACTACACCCCAAGAAGACCCTTTAATGGAATTATTATGCAAAAACATCATGATTGAACCCAGAGAACTAAGTCTCGACCCATATTAAGGATTCTAAATAGATGGAGAAAAAAGAACCTAAGATAGTGGAATGAAGAACCCAAGAAGAAAGAAGAAATTAGAGGAGGAGAGACTTACTTTATGATTCTCTGGGGAATCCACAAAAAATCCACTAAAGGAATGTGGTCCAAGGGATCTAGGATAGAGGGGTGAGGTGCAGAGGGATTTGAATCTCTTATGGGTTGAGTAAGAGAGGAATTGGGGTTAAATTTGAGGAGGGAAAAGACAAGTATTACATTTTTAATGACCTAGAAAGGTTTCATGGTTTTCTTGTTCATTTTTACAAACCATGCAACAACCATACATCCCTCTTTGTGTAATGTGTAATGAGGCTACAAATAACCTAGTGGACGACACACACCCATGGAAAAAACTATGTGCCTGAGAAAAAATCACTACTCCGAGACCTTAGTTAGCCACACGCTTGTGAGGCACACCCTACGACCTTGACAATGATAGTTTATAGGGGAAAAATATCTCCTGAGAGGGAACATGGTTTATACAAGCCATACTACAACTTTATTCAAACTTCTATCGAATATAAACACTCAATTTTCACTAAAACCATCATGAAATCCAATGGATAAATATAGCATAAAAAATAATCAAATGAATACCTCAAATTAAAATAACTAATGTGGAAATTCTCCCCACCATGGAAAATTTACACCCTTAAAAATTATTCCCAAATTCTAATTAGAGAAAAAAAAAGGTACTACCCCTAACCTAAGATTGTATCTCCCATGTATCTTAAGAATCATTACCATTCTACCAAAGAACTCAAACCAACAATATGAACTATACCCAAAGTACATTACCTTTGGAATCCCCAATCCTTATTGTCTACTCAAACACAGGTAAATTAAGTTCTAGATATTACTCTTCTCAGTTCAACACATGATATGGGTTGGTATTATACTTTTTCAATTGTGATACATGGACCACATCATGATTTGAAGTCAAATAGGGTGGTAAAGCTAATCCGCATTCCACATTACCAACCATCTCAATAATCTCAAATGGCCTGACATTCCTCGGTGATAGCTTCCCTATCTTACCAAAATGATGGTGCCCCAAGTGGGTTCCACTTTCAAATACATCCAATCACCATCCAAAACTAGTGGATATCCTACATCACCTCCACCTACTACAACAATTGAATCTCCCCGTGAACCTTGATTTAATGAACCCATTATAAAGACAAAACCCAATCATTGGACACCTACCCTCCATTTAATAACTTCATAGAATAATTTCCTAAATCATCACCCGGTTGATCATACTGAGTCAAATATAGAAGGGAGGGTTCAAACCAAACACTAGTAAATAACGCACCTCAACTGCACTCCTTGGTCTCCATATGTATCTGGTAAAGAATCCTAGTTTAGGTACACTCATCACTAGACTCATTCAAATATTTCCCATGTATCATTCGGTATAAAGATATCACTACTAAATTACCATTTCTGGGATTATAAATGATATCATAATTGAACCCTTAAAGGTACTCAACCAAATGATATTGCCTTAGATTCAGATATTTCTGGGAAAAAATATAATCCAAGCTCTTATAATCTGATTATAATAAAAAGTTGTCCAAAAAAAGTAAATGACACCACGTCTTCAAGGAATTAATCACTATTTATAATGGAAAGTCTTGGAATGGGTATTTTCTTTCATGAGTTCAAAAATGTTGAGAACCATACACCACCACATGATCGTCCTACATCAACACACACACATGACCTGTACCTAAGGAATCAGTAGATCATGTATCCCTTTACAGATTTTGACTAGATCAAAATAAGGGTTTTAGTAAACTTCAAATTATGTTACTAAAAAAATTACATACATTGTGATCTATAATAAAAAGTTACCCATTTATGAGTAAGAGTAGTCATGAGAAAAGTAAGACAAGGGAAATCTGTAATGAACTGCATGTAATACCCAGCATGGCCTAAAAAACTTTTAATCTCGAAGACATTCATTGGTTTCTCTCATGAAATCACTATAATAATCTTTTCAAGGTCCACTAAATCCGGATTTCCCTAGATCACATGACCCATAAACCCCACCTCCTGGATATGTAATGTGAACTTGTCAATCATAACATATAAGAGATGATCCCAAAGAGTTCCAAACACGATCCTAAAATTCCTTTCATGCTCCCCCTCAGTTCCTGAGTAGACCAAGATGTTAGAATCAAAAACCAATATAATGTATTGGATAAACTAATGGAAAAACCTATTCATGAGTGCAATGAAAACTATTGGAGTGTTCATAAATCTGAATGGCATGACCAAATTCTCAATGTGTTCGTACCTTGTTCGAAAGAATGTTTTCAGGAAATCTACCTCTCTAATTATAAATTGGTGATTCCTAGAATGAAAATATATTTTTGGGGACCAAATGTCCTTATTTATCCGATCAAAATGGTCTTAAATATGTGAAATGGGATATTTATTCTATACCATTACCATATTCAACTTCTAGTGATTGATACATAATTAGAGAGATCCATAAGACTTATTCGAAAACAATAATGTGGTTGTATAAGGAGAGATGTTTAAGGAAATGAATACATTTGATTCCAAATTTTAATAAGTATATTTAATTCCCTAAACCCGATGGGGGAACATACAGTACTAGGAAAGAGATATTGGTTTGATTTATTGAGCCAAATCGATGTTGAAATCCACATCCGACACTAGAGGTAACCCCTATAATTAATCTAGGAATATCTGTGGGAACTCATCCACCATAAGAGGTATTACAACCTAAATACCATTATCGAAATCCTCTGATATGAGTGACGAGGTAAAAAAAAAGATCGACCAATTCAGGATGTGGAGGAACAACATGTCATGACTGAGGATCCCATTTACCTAGAAAGTCCTCAAACTTCCAACAAGTTCCATAAAACCCACTAAGTATTGATAACAATTAATGTGCGCTTGAAAATACCCAATCCAATATATACTGATGATCACATCAAATAGGTCCAGTTCCTGAACTAGAAAAATCATACTCCAACTCAACCACTGACAAGGTAAGTGCACAAGATTAACACATAATACATTTCTCTCTCTTATTACCAAGAAACATCACCAACTACATCACCTAAAGATTAGACATAGATTTCAATTTCAACACATCCACAAGATGGTTAGAAATCATAAAAATAGATAAACCTATATAAAATAAGAAAATAACTATATGTGATGAAATAAAAATAGTACCTCAAACTATCGTAGGTCCGGAATAAGATTTTTTTGGTGCCTGATCCAGGGAATGAAGGTGCCTTATCTCTAATTGATACTGAGAATGAACAATAACCTATAGATCTACTTTAAGATGACTCTGTCGAAAATTTGATCCATCCCTACTGCCACATCCACCAATCTGAGAACATGCTATCCAAGATGGTTCTGGCTAGTCTTACATTCCTATAGAGGATGAAAAACCTACACCACCCTAATTTGGGCATGACACTTTGAAAAACTGTTCATATTGTTCCACGATTCCACATCAATGAAATGTTCTGGGTGGATCCAAACATGTCAACTTCATATGCCCTACATTTCCTCTCCGATGGTATAGGACTATCCCAGCATATGAAACCATAGAAGAAAATGTTTGGGAATGACGCCATGAGATGCAAACAAAACTCTTTATCTGCATGTCTCACTTCTTATTCTTTTCAAATGAGCCAAAACTACTTTATCCCACTGTTGAAACAACCCCAGAAAATCCAGACTTGTTAGCATGGTCTATCTCCACCATCTAGTCATGATAAAACACCTTAGAATATTTCTTCAGATTAAACAAGAAGACCTAGGATCAGATATCCGTACAAAACCCCATTTCAAACCATTGAGTCTTCACATGGTCATTATAAACTACCTATAGTGAAAAACAAACCACATCTAAAATCGGTTGGCACACTCTATCATGGTTTGATCCCCATTATAGAGATTCAAATACAATTATGTCTTAGTGAAGGATAATGTCTCTTACAAATACTAGTCATTAAGGATGACTTTGAAATCCTTCTTACCCATATTCTTGTGATTCCTAGCTTGAACCATTGAGTCCCACCACCTCTGACTGGGACCTTCTAACATGAATGAAGAAAATATTACATGAAAATCATCAGGGGTATCAGGAAACAAAAACATCATTTCAATATCCCAAATATTCACCTCTTCCTCCTGGGGATATGTGATACTATGAATGGAAGGGTGTTTTTTCTTTAGGATCTCTTGAGTCATGTCCCTTACCAGGTACAGTTCAGCTTCCCTAATAGGAGAAAGACCAAATCTTGATCCATTCTAAAAGGTTTTTAGCAACCACAAAAAGTTCCAAATTATTTTTTCAATAAAATAAAAATAAAAACCAATAAATGAAAAATTAAAAGTCTACCCACTCCACCCCCACTCAATTTACATGAAACATCTGCAGCATGTAGGTATCACTTGGAATATGGGTCAATAATAATCCCATCATCCCATGGGGACTCGATGCGCATTACAAGGTGTGTTTCCCAGACACCCCACTGGAAACCAGAACATCAATCCCTGATAGTCCTATCTTATGTGTATCCAGAATCTCCCAAATATAATTACCCAATGAAATGGATAAACCATGCCCTGATCCATTTTTTTAACGAACCATGTAGGGAATCCATCCAACCTGACACACAAACTTGCCTGTGACATGGTCCAAAGGCCATTCCCAATCTTTATAAGCTATAATCTATTTACAGGGTATCCATATATCACATTTGGGAATGATTTCACCCATGATAAACAACTATAAACACACTACATAAACCAATAGTCACATAATAAATAGTAACCATATCCAAAAGAGATACAACGAATACAAGTCAAATGGTTTACATAAAAATAACCCAAAATACCAAAATGGATTGGGAACTAACTAGACTTCCACAATAAACATCCATGCAACAATAGGGTTATCATACTCAAGCCACTTCCATGAACACTTGAAAGAGAAGGAACATTAGAAACTGTATCCACCATCACCACAAAAAAACATATTACATTTACGTAGGTCAAACACATCAAATTATACATACACTTGAGGTTGTATGTAGGGTGTGAGTCAATTCCCAGTAGAATTGCACCAAAAATGTATTCCATTTTATAACATTGTAAGAAAAATAAATATACAAGTTTAAATGAGAAATAAATGGAAATTTATTTAAGGAAAAACATTTTAAAGGAAATATGATTTGAATTTAAAATGAAAGGTAATGTCCATTTTATGATGACAGTAAGAATAACACCACATGAGACCCATGGGTAATCCCTAATGGATCTTGAAATACTTGGACCCTAAGAACCTTGTCCCTCAGTGAACAAGATATAGAAACCATATCCCACAGTATCCATGCACACAAGAAACTAGAGGGTAACCCATCCCAATTTCTAGTGGTCTCTAATCATCATCTTAATTTAGTTAGTGTTATTGAATCAATCCTAATAGATGGAACCATACCTTGGAACTTTTGATTCGATTACGATACTAGTCCTTATCTGACCACCTAGATACCTATGATTACCTTTGTTCTCAATTTCCATTTCCCATGTCACTAGCACCACCTCTTACACATTCTCATAATTCCATGACAAAGAACACACACAAAAGTCACCACTTCTCATAAACACACATCCAATATTAAAATAACATAACCCATTCAATCATTTTCAATTGTAAAACCATTTTCAAAACCCTTTACACATAACCATATGTCTAATGTTATAAAACCCCATGAAAAGCAACCAATTTTTTTGTCAAATTATATTTCAACCCACACACACACCAAAATAATTAAAAATCAAGATATGAACCACCCACAAAATTCATAGAACATATTTAAAATTAAAAACAATTATAATTAAATGAAATAATAATGTTAAAGCATGAAAAAAACTACCTCCATCTTAGAAACATCCAGAATCTAGTGAAAAACCACAACCACACCATAAGGGGACCCTATAAAGTTAAGATAATACCACAAACATTATGATTAAAACCGTGGAACCAAGGTTCAACCCATTTTAGTTCGATCAACCTACTAAAGAAATAAGAACCAATGAAATTGGAAGGAATAATCCAAGAAGAAAGAAGAAATGAGTTGAGGAGTGGCTTACTTGATAATTCTTTAAAGAATATATATAGAATACACCAAAGGAATGATTTACAAGGGAGGATATATGTAGGGGTGAAGGGAAAAGGGATTTGAATCTAGAAATTGAAAAGAATGAGAGAAATTGGGGTTAAATTTGTAGAGGTGAGAATGGAAAATTACAAATTTTTAATGACCTGGATTGGTCGCACGTTTTGGCTGTATGTTTTTCCCAAAAACGAGTCAACTGTGTTTTCCTCTTTGTCCAAAGAGGAACAAGGAAACATGGTTCTTGGGGGAAGGGTAATTTCTGTGCATCTGACTATGTGCCTTAAACATAACCATTGGTATTAAAGTATGGTTATCCACACACATGTGTGGTAGGCCGTACAGCCTAGACAATGCCATTATCTAGGGTTAATGGTCTCAACTAGGCTGGTGCATGGTTTGTACTAATTGTGTGCCAACTGTGTGCCACCTTTTATTGGGTACAAAAAATACTATTTTCACCAAAAAATATTATGAAATCCAAGAGATAAGTATAGAACCAAAAAACAAACAAAGTAATACCTCATATTACAATAATAGATTTGAATGGATTGATCATAAATCCACTTCCTAAACAACAACACTCTGTTTTAATAGATTATTTCTACCAGTTTCTATTACTCACTGCATTTATCTTCTAGTATAAATACTTACAATACTTTTAGGATAACTCATTCTTTTCTACTAATATTGGTTTATAAATTTATTGGGAAATGAATTTTTTTTTCAAATATATAACAATTACTATATAAAAAATTATTTAATCCAATAATATATAATCCTTTTGTATGGAAATTGTGGTTATAAATCCATGTCCCTCCTATTAAATGCATCATACAACTTAATAAATATGCTGAGGTGGTAGTGTGTTGACTAATCTTAGTCTCTATGTACTTATAACCATATTATTTTCCTCATTTTGTGGCCTTTCTGATAGAATATGTACTTTAAAAAAAATTTGTTTATATAATTTTCATCATTATCCATTGGGATATTCCATCCATATCTTCAAGGAAAGGATTATTAATTCCAACTCAATATCTTAATTTGGATAGTTTGTTCATGGATCTTTATTTTTTTTGAGTCATAAGAAGCTACTCTATCATTATGTAAAAATACATAGCTATGTCCTTTAATTTATGTATCACTACAGACTAAAAACTATTACTTTTCAGATGGTATCTTGAATACCATTAAATTATCCAATCTCTAATATAGCTTCTGAAAACATTCTTTATATTCCCTTGAAGATGTGACATTAACCCATTTTGTGTCAACTTAGTAAATGGGTTGTCCAATGTAGAGTTTTTTTGAACAAATAATAGGTTTTATCATACTCAACAAAAGAAAATATATATCTTAGTATTTATTTTCAGTGTGGGACATTTTTTGACTAACATTTTCATTGAAGGATCAAAATTTATTCCTTCCATGAAGACAATATTACAAATAAATAAACTTTAAAGAGATATAATATAACTTGTTGAATTTCCCATATAATTCATTTTATCTACGATTCTAACTAGTTATCTATGATTTATTCTCATGATCTCTATTTATATTAATGTATATAAAAACAACATCAATGATTTATCATGATAATACGTGAATTTACTATTCATCATATATATATATAAAAATATAAGTATGATTTATCAATACAAAAACAATTACCACAAACTCATAATTTTTTTTAACTCATACGAAATGTATTCTTTGTTATATTATTCTCTATTACACAAAATTGACGATAACAGAATAAATTGACCTATAAAAAATATTGTGATCAATGAATCTGATCAAATATGATATCAATGTGTCTAAAAGGATAAATATTCATTCTATTAATGTTTTTAATCTACCTATAAGAAATACAGACCCCCATTGATTCGTCCTTTGATTTCATAAATATGATAGGGTCTCCACAATGTGAAACCCTTGGACATAAAAATCACTTATAACAAAACTCCTACATTTTTTTATTTAATAATATAAATTCCTCTAGTTATATCATATAGAAAGTTGTGGATATATGTTTCTCATCATGAATGAATTCGATAGAAAACTAAGATTCACACTCAGGTGGATTTTTGGGAAATTATTAATGAAATAAATCAAGGTATTATTGAATAATATATACATACACTAAACTTTAGATATATTTCCCATCCATAGGTTTTTTTTATCCTCTTGTACTAAATGAAATTTAATATTGCAATCTACATGAGGATAAATCTATAAAATATTCAGATAAAGAACTATCTCACTTAAAAACAAGGAATTATCTACCCCTACATAAATAGTAATATCCTTATATTGATAAGAAATTTGTGCATTTTGATTTGAAACCTAATCCACACCAAGGATTTTTTCAATTAAAATCTAATGTATGATAATAAACTATATTAATGGGTAATAAATATGCATATGGATAGATACTTATTAACATATATTTATTTTAATATGATTCCCACTAGGTGATTTGAATGAAATGTAAATCTTTTAGGTATTAGTTTATAGTTTAATTACCTTGTAAAGCATGGAATATGTTAAAGTGTGTAATGATCAATACTTAAATAAATATTTAATTAACATTGAGATTATTGTTAATATACATGAAATCATATCAATTGGGACTTCAACCTTACCTATGGTGATCTCTTTTCATATCCTTTATACCTTGGAATTTATATGGAATGTTCCCATGATTTTTGTGGAGTTGATTTTCATATTCCCTAACTCCTTAAAAATAAATAATTATATATTAAATTTTTTTCCCAAACATTAATCATTCTAATGTAATTCCTCTGAAATGTTTTATAAGATTTCATTCCCTTTAGTCATATTTCTTTGTGTATCATTCAAAAACTAACAATCATTAGAAATTACACAATTATTTTTTTATTTTACTCTAATTATTTTTGAAAAATTATTAGTCACCTACTTCATTTCATGAATTTCCTTGAAAACAGAAGACATGAAATATTATTTTTCTATCTAAATACAACTTGACACTATATGATTGAAAATGATACATTTTTAGAGATCGATACCCTTTAAATAATTTTATTGATCCCACAAATCAATAGATCATTCTAACCTCTTTGATTATATACAAAATATGCAACATGAATTTATTATCTTGTGATGTTATCCTCATATTACATAATATTATACTCTTATGTTTCCTTATATTGTGGAACTTCCTTCCTATATCATCATTTTTATGATAAACTTATTTCCTGAAGAATTTAACTATTAATGTATTTAGTTATATTTAATTCATATTCTCTTACCACTTAGTATTCAAAAATAATGAACACCATTAATTAGAATCTCTATTTAGAGGGTAAAATTCCTCGATAACTATTTCCCTTTCACTACATCTTATACTGTGAAATATATTATCTAGGGACTTATACAATTTTCTAATACTAATGGATTAGTAGTATCATTCAATTACGGAGGGTTTTTGCACATTAAGAGATTGTTCATTGATACACATTTTTTGGTATTAGTCAGTTTCTCTATACATGAATGGTTAGGGTTCATTACTTGAGTAAAAATTCCAATTAGAGTCACAATATACTCACCTCTACCACTAAACTCATTGACATCATTAAAGTGGTCATTAATGAAATCCCTACATAGAACACATGTATCGATATAGTTTACATTCTTTATGCTATGAACCATTTCAATGAAATAGAATATACTAGATTAGTTTAATAATCCTGAATATTAAATCCTACAGTACAATCCATATATAGGTAAATATACTAGAAGAGTTTATTATTCATCCTATATAATCTCATTATGTCTTCACTATGATATAGTATATTCTTAAATATCATGATCTAGGGTTTCTACTAAACATTATTTCATAACTATTGTATCAACACTGATTCCAATATTATGGATCCGTTTGTTATATCACTACAATGGTAAAATATAAAAGATATCACATATAATAATATCAAATAGTTTGGTATATTTGATGGACTATATATATATATGATTCTAACATTGCATTGGAAAACATGAAATAAAATAAAAAATCTAGTGAGAACATTTTTATTTAATCAAATATATACCTAAAATAATTAAATGTTCAATTTATGGTACCTGGACTCTAGAAAAAAATGGTGAGGTTATATTTTCTATATTTAAAGATGTGAATCACATGTTATGGTAAAATGAAAAAGGAAAAAATACTATCATAGAGAAAATAAAATAATAGAATATTCCATCTATCAAATATTATAAATGTGGAATATAATCATGTATGAAATAGCATAATAAATAATAACATGTATATAAATAAACGGTTTTATAATTATAGAATAAATAGTATCTGAAAAGATAATATTATCATCGAGGCCTCATATCAAAGAATCATATATAAATATTTAATTTGTATGCTAAATACACATGTTAGTCTGTCTCATTAGACCAACTAATTCATCAAAGGGTTATATAATATCTAACCCCAATCATTACATTCTAAATATAATTCATTCAACATTTTTATGGAGTGAATAATAAATTCATTGCTAATTAGTATTCTTTATTAATTGAGATTTATATTTTAAAAAAAGATTATGAAATATGATTATTTTTACCCAGTAAATTAATATATCAACATGATCATAATAAATATAGTGAAAGAAGTTAGATAATATCATTAGATAATATCCCCAATGAAGCATAAAAATCATTAATGGATATTGACATAGATGAAAATACATTTATATATGCATTAGAAAGATAATTTCAAATCAAAATGAAATATCCTCTTTTAAAATCATTTTAAAAGTAAAAATACCCATAATAATATGAATAATATTTTTTAAAAAAACATTGAATTATTTTAGTAATATTTATAAGGAATAATGACTTTGATGGTTCAAAAATGAAATCATGAAGTAAATGTAAAAAAAAACTCCTTTCCCACATTCGTAAAAAAACAAATAAAGTTATACGGAAATCACTAAAATGATATATTGAAAAAAATAATATAATGATAATTTTAACTTAATACATCAATATTTTATCATTTATGTATAGAAAATAACATAATTTAACCAGAATATAGAATTTGAATATTAAAGAGAAATTTGACCCAAAAAAATGAAAAATAATATAAGCTTTTTTTATTGACATTCTTTCCATATTTGTGTGTAAAAAAGTGATATAATGGAATCAATACTATATAAACCCCCAAATAATTAATTTTTAATAAAATATAAGATATTTAGTTGTGGTAAAAGGTAAAAGTTCTACATATTTTAAATTGAACGAAAAAAATCATTTTTAAAAGTGAAATTTTAGCATCAATACTTACCTTGGATTCCTAGTTTGTCAGACACATTCTAACCTGCAATATTATAATGAAATATTTATTATTCATATATATTATTCCCATATTTTTCTACATATTTATGGATATCATTTCACTCATATACTATTTTTACTAATTTACTCATATTTATTTGCTTAATTCAAATATTTTGATGTCAGATGCTTTTATCTCTCGTGCATATTTTGATTTGGTTGTCCATGTAAATTAACTATGGTCATGGATTGATAATATTAGTATTATTAAAAATTTAAAAATTATAATTTTTATATATTCCATATATTTATATAAATATACATGGAACGTGGTTATAAAAAAACATCATTTCATGGAGATGACAATAATTACATGCACATGAGCGATGTTTTCATTTTTTAATGCATGAAAAATAAATAATATAGATAAATTTTTACCTTATAATAATAATATTCATGTTATAAATTTAATATTTTTTGTTAAATCAATCCTTAAAAAATTCCCTATATGTTGGAATTAAACAAAAAATCACACTGCTTTGTGGAGGTGGTAGTCCCCACATACAAACGTGTGACATTATATTTTTTAGCAGATGGAAGAGTAATAAATTAGATAATATCCTATATTAAATGAATCATAATTATTTTTCAAAATATCATATATATCCACTAAATTCATCTGAAAATCTATCTATGATAAGTGGTGGTGGTAATTAAGATACATCACTTTAGGGAGACATCAATCCATATATATGCATGAACAAGGTTTTCATTTTCAACTACATGGATTGGAATTATAAAATAGTTATTACACCAACATAATAAAATTATTGTATAGTTAAGTTAATTCTTTAAATATGTTAGGAGGGTTAGAAAAAATTCTAATGATGTATAAGAATATATTAATTTGAATGATTTTGGATAAGATGAATCCCTCCATCTTGGATATCATCCATTGTGGATACACTAAAAGCCTTTTTTGATGGGTATTTTGGTGACAATAATACCTATATTTAAAGAGTATGAATTTTAGGAATGTATTTGGATAGATAATGGTTAATATAAGGTTCTCATTTTTTCTGGATGAGTGATCAGAGATGTATCCCATTTATATGTGAGATGAGTGCCACTCATTTAAATATTAAGAAGTATTAAATATAATACATGTAGTTATAAGGAAAACTAACACCAATTTAGTATAATTTTTATTATGGAATATTTTATGGTGTAAATACTTTCCAAAAATATAATTTATAGAAGTTTGATGGATATTTGAATTCCTATCTCTTAGTTTAACCCCCTCATTAAACCTATGAACCCTTTCCGTGCTGACAAAAGTTTTACCTTGTGAAATGATCATTTTGAAAAAAACAGGTTGAAATTATTAAATAATACAAATTATTAAATTTAGAAACATTTAATTTATTTTATATGATTCAATTTATATAGTGTTAAAAATTAAATTTCAAAAAAGTACAAAAACTGCATCAAATTGGACTTTATTTATAAAATGACCTTTCTGATATACAAATGAAATTATAACAAAATAATGTGTAGAATCGATTATTATGACACATTTTATATTTTTAATGAATAAAATATATTTATCTTACTTTAAAACATATCTAAAATAGAATGTATTCCTTTAATTTTTTTAGTTAAGAGAAGATAAAAAATAATTATTTTAATATATTAAAATATAAAAAAGGTTTTAAAATGTCATGCATAGGTCACAAAATCAAATATAATATTTTTAATTGATTTATAATAAATATTAAATATATATTTGGTAAAAAAGGATTCAATTGCATGATTTTCACTCTCCAACCATAAAGATGTCACAAAGGATAGAATATTTGTAAAAGTGGCATTTATCGCTGTTCATCCAAATTATAATAATTTTAGGAAAATACCTAAACAAATCACCATACTATATAATTATCCTTACAAAAATATAAATGATATCCAATTTAAAAAATTCATATAATAAAATACAATAATTTCACTTTTAAATGTAACCATGAAGTTTTTTTAATATAATTATAAAACAATAAAATCTGTATTTGTATAGATTTTAGAGATTAGTGTTTACCTTCAATAGTAGGATAACAAATATTTAAACACCCACAAGATGAACTAACAATAAAAATACATACAACAAAGTAATTTTTATCTCTTATTGTTGCATATGAAATGTATCTATCTATGGACTCCATCGCTCATGCAAAAAAAGATAAAAATAATTGATAATTTTTTATATAACGACACATGATAAACCTTCATAATCAAGATTGATATAAATTTTGGATGATAGGATCTGAAAGGATACCACAACTAATGTTTTTTTAGTTATGGAATTTTATTACCCACATTACATCACTATCCCAAAAATTATGTGGAATGTTCTCTATCTATGAGGTAAGAACCAAGGGATCCTTCAGAACTAGATCATGATATATCAATGTCATCTATATAAATGTTAAATCAAGTTGTAAAAAATTAATCATTTAAATTATATATTATTTAGCTCAATAAATATTTAGATACTAAAATTCATCATCTGATAAACCATTACCAATGGAAAATAAGGAAATTATGATAGTCTATTAAACTATAATAAAATAATTTCTTTCATGATGGTGAACACATAGTGTTTTTATCTTTAAGAGATTATTTATAATTATTCCCTTCCACCTTACACCTACAACATCAACATCTCATCCTTTTCTCCTATTAAAAATCTATTTAATTTACTATGATTATAGATTTCAATGTATATTTTCAATGAATCAATGATGAAATCAGACTACAATCGGAATATGTACAAGGTTATATTATATTGAAACATCTTAAATTAGTTAAAAATATACATTATAGAAATATGATGACATATCGAGTCTATACACGTGATTTACTTAACCATCTAAAAAAAGTCTATATTTGTACATTTTATATCCTTGATATTTTATGGTATATTTATCTATAAAGAAAATTCATTTCATTGATTTCATTAATTCAACACAACACTGAGTTTAAATTAAATTTGATATACTATATAATTATTATTATTTAATGTGACTTTTATCCCCAATATGTTGGATCAGTGGGTATAATTAGGACTAAGTAAATTATGAAAAATTTGTTATTTCAAAAATTTTTATAATGAATTCATTATTTATGATTTTATTTAAAATGAATATAACCTCATTTGAAATTAAAATAGATGTTTTTAATGCAAAAATATTTTTTGTTCACATGATTTTTTATCATGAAAAGATAAATTAATCACTATATGTTATTTTTAAAAGAAATGTGTATATTATATATTCATGTGAAATTTTAAAAATTCATATAAATTTTTTTATAGGCACAAGATAAGAATACATATAGTTTTCTGGTAAAATTATATTTTCCTAGGAATAGTTTCATTGCATTTTGTTCGCTCATTTAAAAATGAATTCCAGCTACATGATGAAACTAAATTTCCAAAAATGTACCCATATTTGAATTATTATTTTTGTAATGTCACGTTACCTTTTTTTAGGTATTCCTTATTCCAGTTTTTTTATATCCTTTTGTTTAGGTATTGGTTTTTTGGGTGTTCTGAGAGAATTTATAGAATATTAGATGATGATTTGTTTGTGCACGTTTGGATCATGATTAGGGTAAATCATGAACTTAGGCCCAATAAACTGTCTGACATTTTGAGATCCATGGGAAGGGGCATACAATTTTCCTATTTTAGGAGGCCACTTATAAAAAACATTTAGTCCTTGGAAAGTGAGGAATAAATTGTTGGAGTGTGGTTAGTTTTACCATGATGTGATGATTGTGATATGTTGAGATTCCATCAACTTGTTACATTGGATGTATGAGATTTTATCTTCTTAGTTGTCAAGTACTGTGAGAGTTTACAATAATGATATTTGCTAAATCTATTTTCTCGAGTACATTTTTTCTTATTGGAGTGTTTAGCATACTGACTTGTAATATTTTATCTTTTATTATTTTATTGAAAAATAGTTCCCTATTTTAACTTTTATTATTCTAGGTGCAAGTCACCAACCAATGGGGACTGCGAGTGACCTTCACTTCATGTTTACTCTAGCTCAGGTGTTAGGGCACCAAGGTATCTCAGGTAGTTCATGAAAAATTTATATCAAAGATTTAAGTGAAGCATCTATCATGGAAGTCAGTGTATGATTTGTGATGTCTTATTGGAACATAGGTGGTTGTTGTGAGCAATTTTATAGATATCTCACATCATAATGAACATTAAGTCACCATGGGTATTTGGGAAACGTGATATTTAAGAATTTTTTGATCTGATTACAGTCCTTTCTATACTTTTTATTTTGCTATGTTTAAATCCAAATATTGAAATATTATCAGATTCTAATGATATTCCCATTTCTCTTGTTTAATTTTTAAATAAGTAATATTATGATGCCTTTATTGTTTTATTTTTATGTTTTGTGGAATCATTCCTCATAGAAGATGTTTGAATAATCCCCAGGAAGAATATTCTAGAGGACCATTTCATGTGGATCCTATTGTGGACTAAAATTTTGTTTATATTATAGTGTGTGTATTCCTAGATTTGGGTTAGGAACCTGCATCCATTTTCATTTAGGATAAACAGCTGGAACGTCAAAGATTTGCATCTCAGAACTATGACCAATAGTTTCTTATCTAGAATCCACCCGGATTCCATGGAACTAATGATCCACAAGAATATGAAAATTGGTTGGACAATATATATTATATTTTTTATTTCCTAGAAATTCCCAAAACAATTAAGGTGATGTGTGTTACCTTTAAGCTGGAAGGGAGTAAATGATGGGAGGATTTCATAGTAATGATAAAAAGTATGAGGGCTTGAAGTGTAAGTAATTTATTTTTCTCTTTACTAATCATTTATATTTTGAATCTATGTTAATATCAAATACTATGGAGTTTTTAAAACTCCCATAGGCTAACAGGGCTGTGATGTAGTATACAACCCACTTTCTCGATATTGTAATGTTTTAACTTGATATTGTATCAATAAAATAAAATAAATTTGTGATGATTCAATATGGGTATCTTACCTAATTTCCATTTAAATGATTTATTACTAATAATTTCTTCATATTTTGTTAAACTAGATAGGGTAATGATGGTTGAACTTGATCTGGAAAATATTCCAGGGTTAACAGTGTCAATTTCTCTCACTCAAGTAGTTTTATGAATTCCATTAATGGAAATAGAATTAATGATGTCTCTCATAGTGGTAATCAGAAAAAGGTTCCATCAAAACCTCTTGTAGTTACTAGAATATTCCCTTTTACTTTCTTTCAATATGGGAATGTTTGGTATTAGAGATGTGTTTGTACTATGGTCTCAAATATATTTTGTTCTTGTGGTTTCTCAAGAAACCTATAAAAATTATGCCATTTATTTTTTTCTCTATATAGTGTCATGGGATCATCATTTCCAAGAAGTATTTTGGTTCAAAAAGACACTTTATAGAAAAAGGGGTTCTACCCAAAAGCATGTGGATTGATGTTACTTCATGCAATGGAACAATCTTTAGAAGAACTTTGTACTGGTCTAAAAACTATGAGAGGTACCACCACAATAGGTTCATCTTTAATTAATGATTTATTTGATACTAATACATCTAACTCATTCATATTGAAACATATTTTAAACCTATTAAATATTCATATGGTACTTTTTTCTTATGTTATGGATATTACTATACCCCTTGGAATTAAGAGAGAGTATGGTCTCTATTTTCTAGCTTGTATCTTCCCTTTTTCAGATATTGAGCTTGTGTGTCATTTTATTTTTCATGACATGAATCCTCTTAAAATTATTATCTAGTTGGGTTGTCTTATCTCTAATAAGGCATGCATTTACTAAAGTCTACATTGGGTATCCTTTACTAAGTTCTATGGGGTATGCTGTGCTTTTTGGGGAGAAAGAGACTTGAGGTTGACATTAGTTGGACCATCTTCTCTAGATTTGGGGAAAGTAATATCATTGTTTTCTTTTGATTAGTAGTAGAAATATTTGTGTGATGATATACCTCCATTAATCATCAATATTACTGCCAAGTATCATTCTGGTTTCTATGGTCTGCCACAGGTAAGAGAGTTAGTGTTCTCTTTTGATTTAAAAACTGGTACTCAGCTAGTATCTATTCATTATTACCATATGGAAAAAACATAGTTTAATGAATGAAATATTTAGTCGTATAATTTTTAGAGAAATTAATTTTAGTCTGGAGTGTGTAACCTTAGGCTATTCTTTCCCTCTTTCATAAGAAATCTAACAGAAAACTTTTCCTCTACATTGATTACCAAAAACTCAATTTCATTTTGATAAAGAACAAGCTGTTGTTACCATGTATGGATGATGTGTTTTATTAATTGAAATAGATGAATTGGTTCTTGATAATTTATTTTTTATCAATTTATCACTAGTTTAGAATAAAATAACAATTCATTAATAATACCACCTTTCAGATCAGGTATAGTTGTTATGGTTATCTTTCCATGTCATTTGTTTTGACCAATTCTCAATTAGTATTTATTTTTTAATGAAAAAAATCTTACATGAGTGTCTAGATATATTAATGGTTGTCATTGTAAATTAAATCCTAGATTAATCATAGTCTATGGAGGATCATGTGATTTATATGAGAGAAGTTCAAGAAATGCGGAAAAATCACCAACTCTTTTCTAAGATATTGAAATGTGATTTATTGATTTGTTAAGTAAAGTTATTAGGACATGTGGACATAGAAAATGGAATTTATATTTATATTAAGAAGGTGAAAACTGTTATGACATGGGGACAACAATAAAATATTATCATGATTTAACACTTTATGGGTTTAGTGGGGTATTATCGTTGAATTGAATAGGATTTCATAAACATGGATTCTTAAAAGACCACCGTCACTCAGAAGGGGGTGAAGTTTTTTGGGGATAATAATTTTCAATTTTCTTTTGTTGAGTTGAAATTTATTTTTACTTCACTCCCTAGGTTGACTCTTCCAAAGGTTAGGCAGTGCTATGTGGTATTTTGGGACGTATTATGTTTGGGTATGGGTTTTGTTCTTATATAGGAAGATCATGTAGTATCCTATAGTTTATAATATATTAGTCCATGTAAGAATAATTATTTGACCAATGATCTGAAACTTGAATCCCTGATTCATGCGCATAAGAGTTTTCAACATCATTTTAGTGAATGTTTTACCAGGTTTTTTGACCACAAGATCTTGAGTTATATTTTCTCTCAAAATGATTTGAAATATTATAAGGGTTTTGGGTGGATTACCTATAGTATATTTATTTCAACATTTTCTATACCTATAGAAAGGATAATTTTATTACAAATGCCTTGATTAGGAAGCTTCTAGCCCATGCTGTGAAAGAATAATCAAAAGAGTGGAGCTTGATAGCTCTTTTTTCACAGTTTCTTTTTGCAGTCAGTGAAGAAGAGTTCAATATTTTTCTAGAAATTGGTCATTTTATCTCCAGCCTTCTTGATATAATTATTTAGAAGGATTATATTGATCATGAATTATATATCATTCGGTAATCTATTTATTGTGAGGATTCCATTGGTGAGTGGTTGTTATCTTATAGGGATATCCTGTGTTTCTAGAACAGTGGTGTTTTTTATTATTCTGTGAGAAAAGATGTGATATAGGATTTCTATAATTCCCAGTGGGTGATCCACCCTAGAACTATAAAGATATTTTTAAATATTTAATGATTATTCTAGGGGCTGAGTATTAGACGATACATCACTATATATTTTTTTCACATTGTTGTACTAGTCAGCAGGTCATCACGGAAAAATAGAGACATTTAGGTTTACATTAGCCACTTCCAATGCCGATATAGAAGTTATATAAACTTTATATATAACTCATTGTTAGGTTGATGCATACCTTTCAAGGAAATAATTATATATGTGTTGTAATCGATAGGTAGATGAAATCAAATTTCTATTTACCCATTTATGAAAAAAATTGAAGAGTTTGGAAATCACTACATGAAATAAATTATTCATTTACATAGAATTCTATATAATATAGTCTCTGATAGAGATCCTCTAATTACCATTTTTTTTAATTCCTTTATAAAGTGATGGGATCTCATTTTTTCTTGAGTATTCCATAATTTTCACATAATTCGGCCAAACAGAGAGGGCTATAAAAATTATTGAGGAAATTCATTATGCATGTATCCTCTATTTTAGTGGTGCTGGGAGTATCCATTTGGAACTGTTTGGGGTCTTTTATTATAATAGTTACTATTCTACAATCCAGATTACTCATTTTTAGGCCTTGTATTTCCAAACATTCACATATCCATTATATTGGTCGGAGATTCGGGATAGTTATTTGGTTGTACCAAGTTTCACCTAGTAGAAGATAGAAAAAATTCAGTTGAATCATCGATAATGTTTATGGAATAGATCTAGTAGATATCTTTTTTATGACCATCATAGGTGACCTTTAGAGATCCCATTTGGCAACCAGGTGTCTTTGTGAGTTTCAGATCATTTGGGTTATCGATGACTTTAAAAATAGAGGAAGCTTCTACCATAGTTTGTGAAACCTTTTGTGGTTTTTCAGAAGGTGGGTGAAGTGTATTACCATTTAGAACATCAACCATAGTTGATGTTGATACATAATTTGTTCCATTTGTCATAGCTTCAGATGTATCTTTCTTATCCATCTCATGTCTTGAGAATGGTGGATTCTGATGTTGAACATGATTTATCCATGATTGGGAATCGAATAATGATTTTTTATTCTTACAAAAATTTACTTCATGGGATCATGATATATTTTGTCATTGTTCTATGAAAAAATGATTTGAATAATCAAGATACTTGGGAGCATGAGGCAAGAGTGAGAGAGTAGTTGCCCAATATCTTTGATATGAAAACTTCTAGACATGGTTTTTGGGGAAAACATTTTTTTTGGTGGGGAGTATGTAACATCCTTTTACATGTTTTCAAGTATTCTATATCACATTTTTTTGATCTCCTTTTAGTTCAGTATTTTTTTGGGTCATTCTAAGAGAATATATAGAATTTTAGGATCTCTTGGGGATATTTATGATAGGCACAGAGCTAGGAAAAACCATGAATTTTGGACTAAAAAACTGTACTGCCTACTTAGATCTAGTATAATGTGGTGCGCATTATGTTCAAATCATGAGGACACCCCTACAAACCATGAATCCAATTTTAAGTGGTGAATTCATAGTTAGAACACTAAACGTTTATCCATTGCCACAAACAATACAAAAATAGGGGAGCATGGTTAGGGTCTATGGTTTTTCTAATTGTGTTTCCCTCTAGAAGAAACTATGTACGTGGTTTTTAATTCTTCAGAATTTTATTTTAAAAATCCTAAACTTTGGTTTAACATTCCTAATAACCCAGTTCAAATCTAAATTGATTTTTTAACTATTGAAGGCTCTCAAAAGGTTAAATTGAATCAACCAAACACTTTTCTTGGTGGAACTAATCACTGTTGATATCATTTGATCTCCTCCATCTGAGTGGATCTTTGAATTTGTGGTTTATTTTAATAACTATTTGTCTCTTCCATAGATTTTTATAGATAGTCATGTAATTGATGGATCTAGAATAATTTTTTGGATTATGATTCTAGGTTATGTCATAGATCCTTCAAAAATTTATTTTTTATTGTTGAATCACATTGAGAGTATTGATTTCATGAACTATGATTAAGTTTAGGTAGTTTTATTTTTCTTTTCCCCATGACTGAAACCATTAATTGAAAGACTAAATTTAAAATATTTTTTAATTTACCTAAAAAAATGAATTTTTGGTGATTTTATCATTGATTTGAAATAGGAATGAGATTTTAGAAAAATCCCAATTTTGATGGAATTGGAATTATTTGGAGAATATTATAATAAGTGATGAATTTATTTGGAATTTATTTTCATGAAATGATTTTATGTTGATCATGAAAAAAATTCTTATGATTAATATTTATTTTATATACCATAAAAATGATGAAAACCTATGATTTGGTTTTGAAATTAAATATAATGTTGAAATCTAAAATTGGGTATTTTTATTTTTAAAATGTTTTAAACTAAATTATTTACAATGTTATTGATTGATTTTTAAAGCACATGAGAACCTGTGTAGTTAGTAGGTGGTTTGCATAAGAATTATAGGATCTTGATCCACTAGCATTAGATTTATGATGACAAACTAACTAAACCAATTTGGATCAGGATTCTATTACTGAGTTCCCCTTTTGGGGTGTCGAATGATTATGCGTAATGGGTTCTGCTATTGGTCTTTTGATTTCAAATATGCACTTTCTATGAGTTGTGATCACTGATGATATGGGTAAGGATCCTTTTTCTAAAAACTATTGTACCACATGGTGTTTGAACATGGTGATATGAGTGCATTTATTTGATATTAATGCCATTGATTTAATGAACTACTTTATTAATGATAACTTATTTATATTAACTATTTTATATAAAATATTAATTTAGTCCAATTTGATATATCTTCCATATATTTAAGTGAAATTATATTTTTGTATAAAATATGAAAATGTAATTCTATTCAATATATAATTTAAAATGATAACATACAAGATATATTGTTATGTTATTTATTATGAAACATTTTGTGAGACCCTACTAAGAGTTAAATCTCACACACTACCTTTTCTATTGGGTGTTTTTATATTATCTTTTTCTAGGACTAATCAATGGGATAACACTGCATTATGGTGGTGTGTGTTCTTAATCCTTTGGACCGTGGAGTGATGATGATGACCGGTGGAGATTCCATCCACTTATTTCATGGTATTTTTTAGTTATTAAATTCTTAGTTTTCATATAATAAGATGGTGTAATACTTATGTTTTGTTATACCAGTTCTTTCTATTAGATTATCCTTTTGGAGTGTTTAGAATGATGACCTATAATCTTTTATCTTCCAATATTTTATGGAATAATAATTATCCCTTTGATATTTTATGATACCAAGTTCTTGTCAAAAAGACGATGGGGATTGAGATTGCCTTTTTGTATTTGAAAGTTGCATCTCGGGTATTAGGGTACTAGGGTATCTGAGTTGGTTTGTGATAATATTCAAATTTATTAAATAGGACACTTATATTTTTGGTAATGATGAATAGAATAATTTGCAAGTTTTCATAACATCTATTAGTGTAAAATGTGTAAAATAGTGTTAAATCATTGGGATAATTATTTCAAAATTATATAACACTTTCCTTCATTCTACTGGGTGAATATAGTTCAGACATTTCCATCAATGTCTAAAATATATGAAAACATGATACATTTCTTAGACAATGTCATTTATAATAATTTTTGAAAACATTAATATGATATTTCACTCACTTGACTTCCATAACTCGAATTTTTGATTCTAAGGATAAAAATAGGATACGTTCTATTATAAATATTTACTTGAATGATGATTTATTTTTTAACTTTGTAATTTATTTATAATTTTTATTAAGTGAACAATTACCTTTGAGGCATACACAATGCTAACATGTCTCTCTTCATATAATAGAAATATAAAATAAATGATTTTAAAAATAATAAAAGTAATATAATTTGGGTCAATTATTATGTTATATAAATTTTATAGATAAATATTACAAATTTGGAATGAGTGAAAGGTTTATATTTTAATTAATTTGTTTTTATATAGTTTTAAAACTAAAATAAAATAAATAATTTCTAATAATTTCCTTAAGGATACATTTTGTAAAATAAAAATTAATTAAATTACTTATAAATGAAAAATATATAAAAAGAGGAAAATAAGTATTATAAATGGTCATTAAATTCATACATTAGACATTTATTATCTAATTTTTACCTTATAAGTTAAATTAAAAATCAATATTGTTAAAAATAATTCGTTATCATGATTAAGAATATAATTCTTTAATAAATGGTTTTAAACGAATTTTTCTAGTTAAATATGAAACCAAAACCTCTAAATGTTATTAACATTTGATATTTCATAATTATCCACCATTTAATCAAATCTATGACCATTTTGAATCATTTTTATTGAGAATTATTTCAATATATTTTAATCTATTAAATAATTCAAAGCGTGACCCTTCACTCACTTATAAAAGGACATCACATCCCTATTTTCCATTAAACATGTCTTCCCTCTAGTTCAACCATACCCTATTTAATTTTATTCTAAATATCCATAGAAAAAAATTAGAATTGATTTTCATATTAAAATAAAAATCCAAGGGTCCTTTTGAAATGATCTAATATAGGTCTCTTGAAGAAGAAATAATCGTCTTACATAACCACTTTCAACTTATTAATTAATATTCCACCAAAAAATATCTGTTATTCATAATAAAATAATAAATTTAGTGTCCTCAATATACTGAAATTATATTATGATCAAGAATCCACCATTATCCACCCTCTTTTCTATCAAATGTAAAGTGAAATATTACTTGTTTGTATATTTGGAGTACTACCTCCTTGTAAACATACAATTTAGTTTCCATCATCATCGTTAAATGATGGGTTTTTGGATGTGTTTAATTATTATGAATGATATTTATGATACTATAATTATTTTTTAACTATAATATCATATCTATGTTCTTACATTCAAATCTATTGGAAAATAATAACATCACTCATGTGTATGTGTGGACTACAACCTCCACACAGTGATGTGATTGAATTTTTATTTCCTATTCACATGGATGGTAATTAAGAATTTTTATAGAATATATATGAACTATATGAAATATATGATATAAAAATTATTCAATAATAGATAATTATTATTATACTTTTTTCATTCCATATTCTAAAAAGTGAAAATAGTGTTTGTGCGTACATATGACCTATCTTCTCTACGAATAGTGTAATTCATTTTCCATTCTCTACACTATATGGATATATATATATATGTAATTTGTATATATAATATTTATATTATTATTAAATTTTATATGGTGATTTAATCATGAAATAAGAAGAATTACCATAACTACGAAAATGAAATTTTCATGAAAAAAGAAACATTTAACACCAATAAATAAAAAATTTAATAAGGAATTATTAAAAATAAGTCATAGAATTTTATAATACAATCATATTTGTTATTATATGCTTTAATTGATTTTTAAATGGATTTGTCTTAAATTAAAATTAATTATAGTGGAGGATATAGTTCCTTTAAAAAAAATTCAAATATCATATAAGGGCTTATAAACACGGATTGTCTTCTTCGATACATATGTTATGTTTGGTTCCTATATTCCTTTATGAGTTGTAACTTCTACCCATTTACATGCTATATCACGATGTTTTTTTACATTTAGGATATTAAAAGATTCATTTTATGTTATTATTTATGGGTCTTATGATTCAAATGTTTCTAAAGACGTAAGGGTTTTATGTTACAATCTCATTATTTACCAGGATTTTTTTAGATTATGTTTTCAATGATGGAATTTGATGTTATAAATCTAAATAATCTCAAAATACTTCTTCAACTATGGTTAATTATATGGAATCCATTTTTTCAATTAATTTTCTATTCATTATGTACTCAATAAAATGAAATAATATTTTCAATGTTAAATCAACTTTATTTATTTTTTCATTTGTAATTTTTTTCATCCATTTCCATGTTTTATAAAAAATGTAAATAATATTTTTATTATTTTATAACAGTTGAAATTCAATTTTACTGAGGATTGAATTTTTAAAAAAAATGATCAAAATGAATCTTTTTGTCATGTTCAGAATAATGATTTTTTTATGTAAGATAAATGTGAATGGGTTTTTTTAACATAAACAACATGAATGAAATTTATCATCATCATGACTGAAACTTTTTTCGAGAATACATTATATGATTACATGGTTTATTTAAAAGATTGTTTTTTTCCTTAAGATTCAGAATTTTTTAGATTTTAATGAAATTATTTCATAATGAAAATGGAATTTTACTTAAGTAATAATCTATATATATTTTAATATTATTTTCAATATTGAATTAGTTTAAATTACATATGCATCACTATGGATATGAACCAATGATACCATCATCTTTCATTTCTTGAATAAATTATGATGATTATGATTTAAGGTTGATTCTATGATACTTGTTTCATTCCAAAATTTTAATTATGTTATGAAAAGACCTTTTTGAAACCCTTTTTGCTTCCATTGGTTATTCTATGATTCTATGATGAAATGTTTATAAATCAATTTTTAATTCAATGGGTTATTTGTTTTTGAATGATTTATGATATTGTGGAACACATAAGTATTATTTTCATTATGTGATATGTGGGACCATAATTATATATCCATCAAATGCATTTGGAAAAAATGGATACTTCCATATATAATAACTAATATAATGGTGAGTGTAATGTAACATCCCAATTAAAAGGTAAAATATTTTTCATGTTTAAGGGTTATACTTCGAGTTTTGAGGAGTGTCAAGGAATTTTTGGGAGTTTTTATAGAACTAGGACTAGGAACTACATTTTTGATACATTCACACATTGAATATAATTAATGATGTGAATATATAACATATTAGATGCTACAAATTCCATTCATATCATGAAAATAGTCTAATAAATGAAACATGTTCACATTATGAAATATTATATCATATTTTCATATTCCTAGATGATGCCTTTTGGTGTATATGTGACTCAAAGTATTGACCCCATGAATATTTGATTTGTGAAGTGAATCCTTCCAAACATATAGGATTTATCATGTCACATTCCTGATGATTCTATAATTTTCTTCTTTTCCTCTAATCTAAGAAACCTAGTTTTTCTTAGAGATTGTTTTTTATCTACAATCCATCTAGATCACTTCATTTTGTGCCAAATATCCATGGTGGATATGGTGAATATATCGGAATAACTACTCTATATTCTTCTTATTTGATATTATTTTTGGTGTTGGCATTGGTTCGCAATCATAGATCGGTTGATCATGTTGTATTGATTAATTTTCAATCCCTTTGTATTCATGGAGAGATCTTATTTTAATGTCTGACCCTCATATTGGTCATGGTGAATCCTTTGAGTTTGTTGAGGTATGTGTTGATCTTTTTTATCCACCAACCCTTTGTATCTATGTGATTTATTATGCTATATGGGTATCAATGATAGGGACTCTAGTTTTTTCCCCTTCCATATAGGTTATGGATCCAATTTTGGGCATGTCTATACTTATTTTGTGATAGTTAGTTCTATCTCAATACTTTTTTTAATAAACAATGATTTCTCTTATTTTTAAAATTTATTTATAAATAAATTTGCATGATTGTTTTGTTTTCACAAATATATTTGTCATAAAATATGGGTTTTACCATTTCTTACGGTATAATAAAATTGGTGTTTTCAAAGCATAATAAATTGGGGTTTCAAAGTAGGTTTGATGAAAGAAAAGGGTTTTTTGAGATTGAATGTGAATATACATTTTGAAGTTAATCTGATAAATGCAGAACATGAGAAGCCTTGGGTACTCTGGCGGGAGGTGTATCTTTAAGACATCAAAATTTTTATTGTTTGGTTGCTTACTAAATGTGTTTTACTATACTCCCCAACATGTTTTTCAAAGGACTTGTTGTTGAAATTATTTGGAGGTTCACTCATGGGGTTTTCCCTTCTCCATTGGAATATGTTCTATGGACATGAGTGCACACTTGTATTTATTATTGTATGTGTAGTCATATTAGATAATGTACTATGATGATTGGGTTTTACCACTATAATTTAGCATTTCATTTTCTATACTTGATATACCAACTTTGAGTTTTATAAATTTTTATAGAAATTAATATTTGAAATTGGTTTACCCAGTTTGTATAGAACTCAATATAAATGGAAATATTTACCATTCATTGATATAAAATAGAATACTACCTATAATAACATGTGTTCAATTAAATGATCATACTAGTATTTTTTTGTAGAGATATTATATATAGAACACTAGGGTCGTATCCAATTGATCCTATTTAGGCCACACCATGCACACCTATGTGGTGGTGTGTAGACATGCTTATGTATTTTGAAAATAGATAATGAATGGATCCAAAGTAAGGCAGTGAGATTTTATGTTAGTTGGGTATTCAAAGAAAGTGGTTATATGGTGAGATGTTTCCCACATTATGACATGGAGTAGTCTTCTATGTTTAGTTGTACTTTGTTATTGGACACAAATATTGGGTTTTTTTGACTTCATTGTGATTTATCACTTCTAATATCTTATTTTAGTTATAGAATATATTTATTATAGTTATTTTTTTTGGTTACAATATTCTTTGTATGTAAAAAAATATTAATAATTTTCTCTAAATTAGGTTAGGTTAAATCATTCCCTATGGTTGTTGTTGATTCCTTAGTGCTTATCACCACCTCATGGATATCAGTAATGTCTTTCAGGTATGTGTTGGATCTTGTCAATTAGTTGTCTGTGAGGGTGTCCTAGTTAATTTTGTTACAAATTGTTATCATAAGCTCAAGTTTTCTTCATGATTCCTTATCTTATGACATTTGGTTTGAAGGAGACACGTTTGTTGGGACAAGTGGGGTAGGTTGTTATATGTTCCAGGACATCTCTTAACATGACAAGACTATATTTACAATGGGATATTGGGATGTATGTATCATATTTTGAGTTATTCATCTTAATCATATTATTTTATTGTGATGTTCTAATTTAAATTGATATTATTCATTTCTATGATTGTTTCTCATATTTTTATGTGTGGAAGTATTCCTTTAATATTTATTCTATGTGTTCAATAGGAGGGTGTAGTGGATTCCCATCAATGTAATACACCATTGAATCTAATTCATATTGATGAAATCCTTAAAGAATTTTGTAACATGGAACATAATTTACCACATGTCAAGAATGTATTTTTAAGGTATTTCCAAGACATAAAAGAGGCAGTGATCAATCTGGTTATTTCTTCTATGAGAAACCCATGTCTTTTAAAGGTACAAATGATCATAAATAAGATAAGGTCAAGTTACACAATATTAATCAGATCTTCGAATCGTTAGGTACACCTGAGACCATCAAGATGATGTGTGCAGTGTTCTTGCTTTTGGGTCATAGTAATATATGGTAAGATTCTTTGGTTTGTGCTTATACGATTATGGGTTTGGATTAGATGTGTTTCAAGATATTATTATACCATAATACGTAATAGAGTCACTAATAATGGAAGGTATCTAGTGTTCTTCTCATTTCATCAGAGTGAGTGTTCGATGTCAGAGTAGACCAATATGTTTGAAGAGAATGTATGTTTTTATCCAGATTTAGTAAAAATGAGATGTTTAAAGCTCAAAATTACCTTTAGGTTTTGTGATTGGATATTATAGTGTAGGTATTTATACTATAATATTCTAGAATTTTTGATTTGATTGATAGGAAAATGATGTATGATATGGATATGTTGGGAAATATTGGTTATTACTCCCCTACCCTTCCACCTAGTGGCAGCTTCAGTAGAGCACAGATAGGGAAGATGAAGTGGCATGATGATTAAAAGTGTTGTTAAGGTGTTTCTTAGTAAAAAACTTCCTCTTCACCATCCTTTAGATTGAATATTGTTCCCCTAACTTGAAATAAGTTTGTAATGCTCATGTACACCCAACTACCACATTCCATGAGTAGGAAGATGTGCAATGGTTTTTTGCAATAAGGCCATCTATAAAGATTATTCTGGGCTATTTCAATTCCATGGTTGGTTTGAGATTATCTTCTCTAAAATCCACTATATTGTACTTATAAGACATAATGTCTATATGGATCTTATCATAGTTTTATGGTGTAAAGAACCTTCATGAATGGGTGTTCTTTTGATGAAGATTGATGTGGTTCCGTCGACCGTGAGAGGTACTATCTTTGTTGTATCCTTATAAATTCATATTTCACTGATACCAGTTCCTTCACATTGGTCTATATGTTCAAGTTTTATTTATATGTTGAAAAAACCAATGATTCTAATGTTATTTTTAATAAACATAACAAAACCTCCCAGAAAGAATAATGAGAAGGGATTTTGTTTTTCTTCTTTTTCTATATCGATAACTGATGTAGAGTTAGTCTGGGATTTACCAATTCATAATCTGGATCTATTTGAAATCAACATCTATATGGATTGTATGGTTTCCCATCATGTGTATATTTTTTTATCACCATCGATAAGCATAAATTTTTATTTTTTTGGAATCACTAGGGTGTTTTATGGGGAGTGGTATATGAGGTATGGTCATGAGAAACCTTCCATTTTTGAGATTAGGAGTTCATTTTATTCTGTTTCATTTGATCTCGATACATTTTATTCTTATTTTTATCATATTGTGGTTGTTCATGACTTTCATAAAGTCTTCCCATATTACTTCTAAATTATAAATCTAGAGAGGGAGGTAAATTTTATGATTGATAAGGTGTTGGATATACAAATAATATTAAAACCCTCTTATCATATGACACTATAGAAAACAAATGATAATAAGGACTAATTGGATAATCTTATGAATAAAATATTTGTTCACCCAAGTGTTTTGTAAGGGGTAGTCCAACCACTCTTTTATAAGAATGTGGATGGTTTAATTAAATTGTTTTCATATTAACAAAACATGAACCTGGTAATAGTTAAGAATATGTATCATTTTCCCTATGTGGATGCTTTGATAGTTCAATTAATTGAAAAAGTGATTTTTAGGATCTATCTTTTTCCATGTTATCAAATTATCAATGTTTGGGAGTCTGATAAACCAAATAAGGACTTTCAGATTAGATATGATTTTTTTAACATGTTATGATGCCTTTTTGTTTGACTAATGATCTTATAGTTTTTATGGATATGATAAATCAAGTATTCCATCAGCACCTTTCCACTATTGTGGTCATGTTTGTATATGATACTTTGATTTATCTGAGGTACGAGTGTGAGAATGAGGACTATATGAGGTCGGTTTTAGATATCCTTAAGTGTCACTGTCCCTATTGAATTATTTTAAAAATCAGTATCCTCATCCGTGAAATAATGTTTCTGGGATATGTGATTTCTGAGCATGGATTGGCAATCAATTCAGCAAAGCTAAACATTATCATGTCATGGGAGGTGCCACAAAAAGTCTTTGATATATGAAAAATCCTTGGTCTTGCTGGATACTATCAAGGGTTCATCAGGGATTTCCCCATGATGGAAACAACATTGACCACTCTTATCATGAAATTGGTGAAATCTATATGGTAAGAAAGGTCTCATTCTTCTATCAATGACCTAAAATGAATTACAATAATCTCCCATATTTTAGTCTTACCTAATCTTGATAAGGGTTATGTGGTGTACTATGATACTTTTTGGTGATGTTATAGGTTGTGTTCTTATGTAGGATGATCATGTCATGGATTACAGATCTCAAAAGATTTGACCACATGAGAAGACTTACCCCTAATCAATATTTGGAGAATTCCATATTTATGGATGTACTTGTGCATTTATAGAATTATCTTATAAGGATAAAATCAAAGTATTTTCTCAACATAGTAGTTTGATAAATATATTTACTTATGAGGAATTTAATCTAATTAATAGAGGACTGTTTGAATACATTTGGATGTTCTAATTTGATAGCTCCTATACCCCAAGGAATGAAAATTTCCTTGTGGACAATCTTAAAAGGAAAGCTCCATTACATGCTATCATAAAATTGAAGATGAAGTCGAACATGATGGGACTCTTCGCTCTTTTCCATCTGGACACTCAATATTTTTACTTAGGTATTGTTTTCACTGATGTTTTATTTTCATCATCTCTCCTTGAGTGAATTCTATAGTTTTAGTAGTATTATGATGTGTTCAAGGGAATCGGGGAAACCATTTATGGTGGGGAGACTCTTTCTAGTTGGTCTCTCCCTTATGATGATATTCTCCTCATTAGGGAATTGTTTTTTATTCCACTATCTATGAAGAGATCAGTGTTTCATGACTACAATATTTCATCCAAGACCATTCATTAAGGTATTGTAAATATGTATTATGATATGAGAAAGTGATTCTGTTGTCTAGGTATGTAGCCTAACATTTTTGATTATGCGTCTTATGGTTAAATATTCAAACAGATAAAAAAGCACATAAAACTTTCTTAGTTTCTCTTGGATCTTCAAATGATTATCTAAAAATTGGATGAGGATTCTATATACTTTATTTTTAGGTTTCCATGGACTCCATGTGGGAATAAATCTATCTGTGTGGTGGTTAATTGAATGAAAAAATATTCTCGTTTCATTCTAATCATAGAAACCAATATGGCTGATGATCTAGGTATGTTTTATGTGTAGGAGTTTATGACTGAATATGGGGTTCCCACATCCATTATTTCAGTCTGGGATCTGAGTTTTACATCGTAGTTCTTGAAGGGTCTCCAAGTGGAAATGGGAACTCATGTCAAGATAAGTATAGTTTATAATCTATAGAAGTATGGTTTGATGGAGTCTTTTATTCATATCCTAGAGGATATGCCCCATTCATACATCTAGGATTATATTTGATTATGGGATAATCATCTATGAATGGTTGAGTTTTCATATAATAACAACTATTAGTCATCGATGAAAATTACAACCTTCGAGACTTTATACGGTCTCCCTTATAGATCAAGTCAATACTGTGTAGAGGTGGGAATAGATTCTATTTTGGGACTAAGTCTTTTTTAGGATGCATCAGTGATGATTTAGGATATATTCCATAATTTAGTTATAGTACAGAGTTATTTGAAATTGTATGTTCATATTCGACTATGTCCTTTGGGGACTTCCATAAGTGATGGGGATTTCATGAATATTTGTCCTCATTTGGGTAACCATAAACATAGGAAATAGGGTAATATGCATCCAGATATTTTGTAACATTTGAGGTCTCTGAGTGAATTGGGTAGGTTTCATATCGTTTGTAATTTTTGGTCGAATTGATGGATATATACTATTTATTTCATATATCTCAGCCCATGAAGTATCATCCTAATTCTGCTCATGTTTTTATTTTAGAGGAGACAAGGTTGGATATAAATGACAATTTTGTTGGGAAACTATTGGGGATCTTGTATTCTCATATGAATGTATTTTTTGAGAAGTATATTCCACTGTTATGATTATTAAAGTGACACAGATCAGATTCTCAAAGGACATGGGAGTGCGAATTATCATCGACAGAGTAATGGTCTCACCTCTTTCTTAAGAATTATTTCTCTACCTGACTTCCTAGGGAAGAAATTTATTATAGTGGAGATATTTTTACATCTAGGATAGAATGTGTACTTTATTTTTTGTTTAAGTGCTTTACTTCATGTTTAAATAAGCATTAGATTATTTAGGGAATTTCTATAGGATTTGGATAGGGAATTTCCTTTAGGGAACATTCACACCTTGAATATAATTCATCATTTGAATGTATCACTTGTAAGATTTAATGAATTCTCTTCAGAGTGTGAAAAATAATAAGTCATTGGAAAATGTTCAAGTCATGAAATGGTTGAATGATTTTCTTAATCCATAAAAATTTATTTTTCAGACTATATGAAACTCAAAGGATTCATTCCTTGAATCTCGGATTCCTGATGTCAATCATTCATTACCTGTAGGTCTTATCATGAATCACTCAAAATTATTATCATATTCACTTATTTTCTCCACATCCATGAACCCTAGGTTTTCCATGAGAGTTTTATTGATCTATGATTTATTTAGTTTTCATCATTCAGTTCTTGATCGCTATGGTGGTTGTGTTGTCTCTCTCTTAATTACAGGAATTTCTTCTTCTTCACTAACATTTATCATGTTTCTCCATTTGGATGAATTTATTGATATTTTAATCATGGTATTTTGATTCTTGTTTGATATATATAGATCTCTTGAGTTATCTTCTTTTCGATTCCAATCCTAATGTTAGTTGTGGTGCAGTGTGTGTGATCATTAAGGTATGTGTTGATTTTTCTTCTCTTCCAACCCTATTTATCTGTAGAATTTATTCTAGGATGTGGGAATCAATTATATGAAATATTTTTTTGCTTTATTCCATAATTATGGTCTTTGGATCCCATTGTGGGCATGTGTGACCATATTTTGAGGTGGGTGGTTCCATCTCTACCATTTCTTGAATGAACTATAATTTCTACTATTTTTTATATTAAATAATATATAAGTTATCATTATTTATTTCAATGTGGAAATGTATTTTAGATAAAATATTTTTTCTCATTGAATTTTGGTAATGGAAAATGGGTTTTATCAAAGCATTGTTAAATGGGTTTCATTTATGTTAAATTAAATAAAATGGTTCTTTGTGATTGATTGTAAAATCGCTTTCAAATTTTATTTGATAAATTAAAAACATGGGAAGACATAGATTTTTATGTGGGAGGAGTATCTTAGGGACATTATCCATTTTTATTATCAGGGAGTTCACTAATTGGCCATTCTTCTGATATTGAGGCATGTTTTATCAAGGGTCTTGTTGTTGACACTGTTTGGAGGTTCACTCAAGAGTTGTTCCTCATAATCTTAGGCTTATTTATAGAGGATATGAGTGAACATTAGTCCTTGATTTTGGTATTCATAGTCTACTAGACTAACCTATTGTGATCCTTGTTCCATTTACTATTATTATTTGGATTTTTATTATTCTGAAATTGATAAAAATTCTTTTAATTTGATAAATATTAATGGAGGTTATTCATTTAAATTATTTTACTAGGTTTTTATAGAACTATGGAAAGTAATAAATATTTATAATACATTTATAAAAAATTACAATACACATATCCTGACATGTTTTCATGAAAATGGGAATATTATTATTTTTAATACAGATTCATGATATAGAAATCCTGGGTGGGATCATTTTGATTCTATTTAACTCACACCCTGTACACTCCTTCTTCATTGTGTAGACATGTTTACGTCTTTTCATGTAAAAATAAGAAATGTGTTAAAATTAGGTTTTGAGTTTTTATGTCCACTGGGTATAGATAGATTGTGGGGAGATGGTGGGTTGTTTCCCACATTATCTCATAATGTATTTTTCATATTTATTTGTACCTTTTTGTTAGAATCATATTTTGGGTTTGTTCATACTTCTTTAAGTTGTATTGATTCCTATGTATTTATTAAGTCATGGCATATATTTCATCTGATTATTCTTCCACTATCAATTTCTACATGGTTTGTATATATTTCTTGTCATTTTCCTTAGATTGGGAAAAATCATTACCTCATCATTTCTTGATTCCCGGTCATATTCTGTAGCTTGTGGGGATCATTAATGCCCTTTGAGTATATGGTGGATCCGGATAAGTACCTGTTCATGAGGGTTTCCCTAGTTGTTTTGTTATATATCCATGGTTATTAAGTGATTATTTCAACAATTATAATCTTGGGAGTGAACCCTGACTAAGGATAGGATGTTTTGGGGAATGTAACCAATCAACTATGATATTTCTTGTAGTTATCATTGACTACTAAAAAATGATTTTATATACTTTCATATATAACATATTATAATGTTATTATTTTATGACTCATGTTCTATGATCACTTATTGATTTTTGATTGCTAAACATTCAAATAATTATTCATGAATTGTGATTATGATCTTGGATATAATGTTTATTGTTTTAAAATGTTAATCTCATGTGTTCATACCCTTATACTTATGTTATTCTTAAGTGATCATTGTTATACCTATTCTTTACACTGACTCATCATATGAGCTCTCACTTTTTTATATTTCTTTTCCCCATTTTATTAAGAATGGTTTAATGTTTGGTATGTCTAATAAGGGTGATATTTATGAAGAACATAGTCAAATATCACATAGATCTATAATAAATCATATGTATATGTATCCAAATTTCCAAAGACAATAGACCTATATGATTCTTGGGTGGATCATAATACTATGTATTGAGTGCTAATTTAATAATATGTGACATTTATATATGAAATTTATGGTTTTCTATAGTTGGTTTTAGATTAAGGTTTATATACTTTCAGAATCTATGATGAGGAAAAATTAGTGAGAACCATTCATTAAATCCTAAGTATAGGAAATCATTTTATGTTATGGTTAAGAAATTATTGTGTTCTTCCTAAAAAAATCATTTTTAGTATACTACAAGTGGATGTTATTTTTTAAAAGTTTCATATACATGTAATAAAATAAACAAGAGTTGTTTGAGTATATCTCAACCAATATTATGGTACATTGTAAGTAGCCCTTACTATGCACTTGGTTTGACACTGTCAAAAGATAATACTAGGATAATTCACATTTCCATTAAAAAAAATTATAAAGGATTTGAATACATAATGATAGTTGATGAACTTGGATAATAATATAGTTTTATATATTATAAAGAAGGTCTTATGATTTAGATATCCTATTAAAGATATTTTAGGATTAATCACTAAGATGAATGATTCTTGATTTTCATGAAAACTATTCTGGTTTTGGTAAAGGATTGTAGATATATAGATCAAGATGAGGTGGAAATATGTATGCTTAAATATTGATGTAACCTATTTTTGATTAGTCCTACTAATACATATATATTAGGAAAAGTCTCAAGGAAATTTAATTAATATTCTCAGTGACTAAATGTTCAATTAATAATGAAAACCCTTAATATTATGATGATTTCTTCTTATGTCTATGATTTGTATCTGGTTGATGATTGTTCGGTTGTTCTTTCTACAAGAATTTTTATTCTTCTTATTAATAAATTTAATGTTATCTTAGTAATGGTTTTTATTTCTATAAATAAATCCCAAATCAATCTCTTAGGAAGTGAATTCACATTTGTTATTCTAAACCAACGTATAATTGAATATGAATGTATTGATAAACATGAACTTTCAATGGAAAGTGTATCTATTGTATGGGTTATAATTCATAATAAATCATGTTTTTTATCTCATATGGGTTGGGAGAGACTCAATATCAAATATATATTAATTATGTAGGAGTGTTTTGTTGTCTTTCAAAAAGTGTTGTCCAGTATTCCATTGAATCTTAAAGTCAGGTTTTTAATAGAATGCATACCTAATGGTAAAAATATTTCAAAAACTCCATAAAGCATGTTCTCAATTGAATTTATTGAACAAAAAAAGTATGTTAATGATAATCATTAAAAGGGACTCATTAATCCTTTTGCATCACATTGGGGTGCACGTATTTCTATTATTATGAAGAAAAATGGATCAATGAAACTATGTAATGAGAATCATTAAAAGGGACTCATTAATCCTTTTGCATCACATTGGGGTGCACATATTCTTATTATTATGAAGAAAAATGGATCAATACGACTATGTAATGATTATCGAGAACTTAAGAAGATAACTATCAAGATAAGATATCCTCTATCACATATTGATGATTAGTTTAATCAACTGCATAGAGATCATTATTATTTTTTGATTCACCATCATTCTAGATATCATCAATTGAGGGTTAATAAGGAGGATATACCCAATAAAAAATACCATAAAAGTTATGAAAACTATGAATTTATAGTCACTCCATTTAGTCTTACTAATTCCCCCACTTTAATCATAGATTTAATGAATACAATCATTTGAGAATACCTTTATCAGTTTTGGTTAGTATTTATAGAAAATGTTATTATATATTCAATGAGAATGTAAGTGCATAAATATCACTTGAGTATTGTATTTAAGACCCCAATGAGGTATAAATTCAATGGAAAATATTCATTTTCTGATTTTTTGAAAAAAAAACATTCCATTATTTTCAAATAATATCATTATAGGGCATATTTTGGGATATATGAAAGATATATGTTATTGAAAATTGTCCTAGACCACCCACAAGGAATGAGATCTATTGTTTTATTGGTTTGGAGGGATATTTTCAGTGCATTATGAAAAATTTATCAGAACCATATAGTCTACTCATCATGTTAACTTGTAAGGGAGCCATGATCCATTCCATAGAAGAATGTGAAGAAAATTTCAAATAACTATAGAGATGTCCATTCAGAGAACCTGTGCATACATTACCCAGTTGTGGATAATGGTGTGTAATCTCTATGGATGAATTAAAGAGTACATTGGGTGGAATCCTTAGGAAGAATGATGTGGTGAAAGCCTCTGCCTCACAACAATTTAAGATTTTAGAGAAAAATTAACCAAATCAATATTTGAAGTTAACAATGCTAATTTTAGAATTAATGATATGGATACCTTATATTTTTCAATAAATGTGTCATATATATACTGATAGTAAACTTTTAAAGTACGTACTCTCTCAAAATGATATAAATATATGACAAATGAGATGATGGAGTAGATTTATTATTATTAAAACTAAATACATTACCACAAAAAGAAATTAGACAAGGTGTGTAATGGCTCAGATTATCTTTGTATTTTTTTTGATATTATATTGATTATTTTCAAGACTATGTGTAGAGAAGAAATGTGATTCTAATTACTATTTGGCCCAAAATAATTTATTTAAATATATTAAATATATTAAATATAACTCACACACAGTTTTCATTAAAATGTAGAATAAATTTTAAACGGAGTCCTGGATTTGAAATATGAGAGTACCACTAAGTTCAATTTGTGGGTTTTACCATTGGCATGACATAACCACTATCAGAGCGAGACATTTGGGAAAATGTCATCATTGGCATAAAACGAATTAAATGAATAAAATAATTAAATAAATTATTTTATTTAACTTGTTGACAGAGGGAATTAATTTTTATAATATGAATACAATTATGCCAAATTATCAGGGTTATATACATAAAACTATTTATTTTGGAAAACCATTTGAGATAGTGGTGGAGGATCTCTCTTAGACGAACATCATGCAGATCATAGATCATGATCGATGTGCAATGAATCTCAGGGATCTCGTCGATGACAACACTAAAAGATTGTTCTTCTTAAATGATCAATCAATATTGAGGTAGGATTTTGTTTCAATTACATTATTTCCCCATTATATATTTCTATGGTGAAATTGTATCTATCGTCCTATAGATTGGATCATAGAACGGTCATTTACAGGATGGGTCATTTGCCGGTTTATTTTGGGAGAATTGATTTGGATTATTTGATTATCTCTCTATTAATCATTATTTTTGAAAATAACTTAGTTAGGCATGAACATATTACAAAGTTAAATTATCATAGATTTTATTTGTACATTTATCCCACAATCACATTTATCACAGGTTATTTCCTTGGTGAACAGTTCGGTGAACTCTGAAGAATCAAATGTTATGCACTAGTTTCCTGGTGTAATAATTTGATATTATAGATCCTATATCGGTAAAATATGATATTGGTGTGATTATGTTAGTGAAATTATATTGGACATTGTGGATTCTGGGTTTTTGTGTTCTTCGAGAATTGATGAAGAAGGATGTTTGAAGGTGTTTTCTGAACAGACCGATGGCTAGATTTCAACAATTTATTGATGGAATGGCCCTACTGATGATACTCCATGGTTATTACATGGGTTTTTTCCTGATCAATGGTTAGGGGAGTGGATAAGATGAAATATTATAGATATAGGATTCTAAAAATTCAAATGTTATATGACATTTGTTTCAGTAGAACACACTATGTGGGGCCCTCTTAGCAGTAGATAATGTTTTTAGAGGATGATAAGTACCACATGGCATGTGACACTTGTTGGATAATTTTGTACTTGATAAGGTATATGGAAACCATTATACTGGTAATACATGGGTTAAGACATGTACTGGGACATAGATATAAGTACATGGGAATTATCATTTTATGTACTTCTACACAAACATGGGAATGATCCATTTTACATAAGAATGATCTGGTGCTAAAGGGACAAGACGTGTACTACTAGTACACACCATGTAATCCTTCATACATGGATTGGATCACTTTTCCTCTTTATCTTGAAAATGTTTCATTAGGGTGTGTTCCCTATATCCGTCCCCTAAGGGTTAGTATGGAATCATGTCCTACTCAAAGGATGGTGATCCCTTTAGTGGGACTTCATGAATATAGTCTTTTCGAATCCTTCCATGAGGTTGAGAGTGAGATCCCCTATCATCCTATTCCCATTTATACAGTTCCTAGTATCAGTGTTACCAACACTACGTGGTCACCAATCCTCTATATAGTGGGTTAATCCAGATTCTGTTTTTGTTTAACCTCATGTCCTTGGGAGTGATCCCCATATTTTTGTTGTATCTATTCAGATGTCTAGTGTATACCTATGATGAAAATACTTGATGAGAAATAATTCTTTTAAGGACATAATTAGTGCTATCTGACTCATGGAATGTATTCTCATGGACAAGTTCCATGTGGAACTTTCGAACTAGAATCTAAGGCTAGTTTTATGGTTGTGACTTTACCTTGATATTGTGTGTCTTTATTGATTATATTGGGATATTTTTACTATAAGTTTTGTCAATATATACCTTTTTAGAGCTAACTATTGTACTTTTATTATAATCCCTGTGGGTTCAGGGTGTCATTATAGGTATTTTTTTACTCACCCCACATGGGATTTTCCCTAATGTGTCATGTCTTGTGAAGATGATCAATCTTTTGAAAGTACTCTAAATAGAAAAGGTCTGGATATTGCTTAGTGATCATGAAATACTCAGTTTTTTTCACATGACATCATGAAACTTGTCCCCATATATACACTCATAATGGACTCTTATTTTAAGACTCATTTTCATGGGCTTTCATTGGGCCTTTTCTACGTTCCATTACTTCTTTTTATACTTTGGTTGTGGAATATATATGTATCCATGCATCGTGGTTTAGTTGTTTTTGCATTTTAGAATTTTATGGTCAGTGAGATGTTTGGGTGTGTTTAGGTACTTAGTATAAGGCCTCCCATGTATGTGAAATGACAACATAGTGGTAGTATCTATCCCCTCTCCTATTGGAGACAGGCATCATTAGTCGTGTAATGGACCCCATTCAGATCTGACTTGAAGTTGTGGAATATAGTAGTCAGATATTCCATAGGATTAGAGTTTGTGATAATTGTTTGGGGGGAAGATTTTATATGATTTGAGCTTGGTTTTCATGACAATGAATCCAGTGTTGGTTCATAAGTCAATGTATCCATGTACCAAGACTCTGAACAACATTCCTTCGACTAAATACCTGAGAAAAATGGTTTCCAAGAAAAAAACGGAACATGAATCATATGGGAATGGGTTAAGGATTCCATGTTCTTCTTGAGACTTCTATACATATATACTCATTGATCATGGTACATGTTGTTTCCTTTCATGATGCCTCTAAAATGTATACCAGCTAGGGTTTAGCATTAGTACCATGAGGATGATCCCCACATTGATGAGGCATCAATACAGGATCCAATTCCAGAGATGTTACCTTTTGGTGGTTCCCCTAATATACCACCTTCTGTAGAGAAGAAGATGGTACTCATATACTATATTATTAGGTACAAATGTTGAGTTCACTTCATTAGTTTCAGTGGCAGTGACCCTTCAAGTTCTGATGCAAGCCTGATCCATAGGAAACTGAGGATTGGATTGAAGCAGTGACATGATATTTCAATTTTTTCAGGACACCAGTTGATCAAATGGCGGTCTTGGAAGTGATCATTCTCTATGGATTAGTATAATGATGGTGGAGTTTGTTAATGCATTCTAAAAATGAGGTTAATCTATCATTCATAGAGTTTTAGCTCAATTTTAGAAGGGATTTATTTCTAGCTATGCTGAGGGTTGTACGTATCCAAGATTCTATATAGCTTAAGAAGGGTAGTAGGACAGTATCTGAGTATTTATTGAGGTACAATGACCTCTCCATGTACTCGATTGATATTCTATGTGACCAGTTCTTCCAGAATCAAAATTTTGAGATAGGACTTTGTAGAGACATCAAATCCAATGTTATTCCTCTTTTCAATACTACCTATGTTGGGTTGGTGGAGTGAGATTTGGTGGTTGAGGGTTTCCTCGATGAGAAAACAGATACAATGGTTACCGACAATGGGTACACAAGAGTAGGGTCATTGTAAGTAGGGATACTATAGTAGTATTAGGGTCGAAGATATATGATACATATCAGGAGGATGTTCTAGGAAATAGGTTTTGTGCTGCACGACTCAAGGGATGGGCCATGTCATCCTAGGGAGAGGTGGTACTAGTCATGTGATGGAAGGGGACATCTTGCCTGAGAGTTTTAGGCCCTTCGTATGGATGCTAGAAAAATAGTAGATGGGACACCAAGGTAGAGGAAAGTTTAGGATAAGTGTGTTATACAAGATAGAGAACATGTAATAGGAACTAGGATAACAGTTGGAGATGGCATACACTTTTACTTGTTACTACCACCACCAGGTGTTCTACACTAGCCTTATGTAGCTAGAGGACATGGGTGGCGGTAGCTACAAGAGGTCGAGAATTTTGACATAGAGGCTCTGGTAATGATGAAAGGTATGATCAATGTATTTTATACATTATCTGTAGTACTGATATAAACAAGTTCTTGTCATTCCTTTATTTCCACATATCTTTTTCGAGACTAAGAGATTTTGGTTGAGTCTTTGGCTCGAACCTTTCACTTTGGAGACTCCTAATGGAGATTAATAAGTGATTACACCCTTATCCAGATAGTGTGACATGAATATTTTAGGTGAGAGTTTCTATTGAGATCTTTTTTTTGTAGAAATGAGGCCTTTCTTCATCATCTTAGTTATAGAATAGTTACCACACTTCATTTACAGATAGACTATTTTAGGCAGAGGATGTGGTGTATCCGTAGTGATGGGACCTGGTATTCCATTTTGGGTGAAAAGGAATCCTAGGAATCACATGATTTACTCATGAATAGGATGGTTTAGGTGATTACTCATCAGTTGTCAAGCATGATCCTTGGTGGACTGGATGTTATGAGTTTTCAGTTTCCTACAGTACCAAAGAAGTATGACTACATCTTTCCCAAGGATGATCGAGGATTACCTCCCCACTGAGAGATAGACATCGACATTGATCTAATAACTAAGATATAATTGATAACTTCTCCAACATATTAGATAACTCCCATAGATCATTGATAGATGAGGGTGCAATTGTAGGATTTGAAGAGTGTGGGATCTCTTAGACCTAATGTTTCACTTTGGGCATCCCTAGTTGTGTTCTCCAAGAAGGTTGATTGTATTTTGAGGTTATGTGTGGACTTAAAATGCATAAACTAGGGGACCATGAAGAAAAAGTATCCAATAATAAGGATAGATGGCCACTTTGATAAGTTGAGGGGGGAAAGTAGTTATCAAAGGATGACCTCAGATTTGGCGATCACTAGTTCAGAGTATGTGATGATGATATACTAAAGACGACATTCAGATGTCTCTACAGTCACTATGAGTAATTGGGTATTATATTTGGAAAGAATAGTACCCCATAAATTTACATGGGAATTATAACGACCCATACTTTACATACATTGTTATTGCTTCAAAATTGAAGCACAATTATTACAACATATAACAAAACCATGAAAGGACCATATAGGTATTGTGTCTTTAGAAACTGGGAATCATAAACAACTGGTTCATAAATCATCTACATTACCTCCCATTTATTTCATCATATCTAGAGTCACTTTTGTCATATCCTATTTGATAACCTTTTTCATGACCTGGGGAAAGAAAACATACAAAAGGGTGAGCTCAAATGCTCAGTAAGGGTAAACGAAAGAAATATCAATCACATCATATTCATAAGAACATAACATTTTGGAAATCTTAACCTGCAAAAAAGATCATAATTTCATAACATGGGATAAATCATAGTAGTGAAATGTAATCCCAATAATCATAACTTAAAACAAGAAACTTTGTGGCATAAACACATAATCATAGAGAATCATTTCTTAGTAGTCAAGACTCATTTCCAAGACTATCTTAGCAGAAAAAGTCCATTTTTGAACCGAGTTCACTCCTCGTTTCAGTCCTGTTGCACTGAACCAGATTAACCTTCCATTCTAGCCATGTCTATATCATGAGATATAAATCTTTACCCAATGCATTGGAGGGAGATGTAGGTCTCACCCTTCTCACAATGAAACCATTCTTATGTGTGCCACAAAATCATAAAATCATACATCATAGCATATCCCATTTAATAAAAATGGGATTCTTAAACATCGTTCCATCATAACATAATCCATATAAGATAAAAGGACTTCATAAAAATAATTCCATAATAACATAATCAAATCCATGTAAAAATAGCGATAGAAATAGAACCCTATATTATCTTATATGGAAAATAATTTTGATAAAATGATGGAACTCCATTCTTGAAGAAAATATCCTTTCTACTTCAAAAACATTTTCCTTTATTAAAATGTCATATAATATTAAACTAAAAAAAGTTGATTAAAAATAATCTTGAAAACTGGTGAAGGAATCTTCATGTAAATAATGTTCTAAAAATTTATTTATGCCGTATAAGTTAAAAAAAACATTCTTCGCGTACTTTGTCCAGAAAAGTCAAAAAGTAACTCGTACGAAAAACGACAAAATATTCCTTTCATATATTTCACTAAAAACTCACCGAAGGGTAAAATTGGATTTAAAAAATTGTAGGAGGATAATATAACATATTAAGGAAACATGGATGTGGGTGATAAATATTCCCCAGTAAATTCTAAAGTATAAAAAAACTCGGATAAAAATGAGATTGTAATATTTTCCCTTACCTTTGGTCTGATATGCTTCGTATGAGTCCGAAACTCCTATAATATGGTTTAAATAATTTCAATTGAATTATTACAGAATCATATTCATTTTTATTATATCATATATGGTCATATTTGTATCTTCTTAGTAGTAATATTTCATTGCTACTTGTTATTCGGGTGTTTATTGCTTTATGTTCTTATGCGTGTTTTGTCGAATAAATTCTTATTACTATTTATAGGATATAGATATATCATTTAAAGAATGGTATTAGTTTAATTTATATCATATTAATTCATTCAATTCATTTATATAATCATTATGCAATGAAGATCATGTAGAATGAGTCGCATCACATCGTGGAGACGGTATTCCATACGTATGCATGAGCGATGATATCGTTCCCATGATCATGGAATTGTATTGGAGTGTATGTATACTATTCCAGAATCAATATTACTTTACAATAATCATATATAATTATTATCTACACCATTATATCCATCAAAGTAAGGTGGTGGTGGAAAACCGATTACACCACGGCGTGGAGACAGTATTCCGTACGTACGCACGCGCGGTGATTTCGTTTTTTGTAGGATGGATAGATGGTGAAATATGGTTGTTTCATACTTATAATAACATATCAGTATATTAGTGATACTGATTTTAGTACTTCATAATGAAACAACTAATGAAGAAGAAGTAGAAGAAGAAATAAAGTTGAAAGAATCAGTAATGAACATTACCTTTTCTTTGAAGTGCCTCTTCTTAACCCCCTCTTAGGGCACTAGAGTTGGTCTTTGAAGAAGACCAGGACCTCTAGGATGTTTCTGGGGAAGTGGATAAGAGAAATTGGCAGGGTTTGGCCAAGCTTGAAGGCTCAAAGTGGTGTGAGGAAGAGAGGGAGGAGGAGCCCTTTTATAAGGTAGGAGAGGGACACCTTTGTAAATATAAGAAATATTAATTTATATTAAATCCCAACCCCACATAAAAACTTCCAAAATGAATCATATACAAATATTAGATGATATAGGGTTGTTATATCATCAAAAAATAAAATTTAGACATGTTAGGAATATATTTTAAATAGTATCAACTTGATTTATCCTTATTTATCAATTTAATGTTATTTGTGGTAATAATATTCCAAATTTTAAATTATTATAAATAATTACATATGTGTTGTAAATTTTCCATAATTTGACACTTTATGACATTTTAGACCCTATAAATTTTAATTTATAAATTTTAAATATTTTTTTCATTTTTAAACAATTTTATAATATGTTATTTTTATAAAATAACAATAGTGTCAATTTTAACACTATTCATTTATTTGAATTTAAATAAATTATATAAAAGACGATATGTTTTAACTAAAAGATTTAATAGATTAATAAAATGTCATATGTATCTAGAAAATTAGTGGAGAACATTAAATAGTTCATATAATATTTATTTTAATATTTTTAAAACCATTTAGTTGATATTTTAATTAATAAAATAATTTCAACATCACTATTGTGTCATAATTAATGATAATTATTTAATCCTCAAAAATTATAAATAAATTTATATTTTGTATATAATTGTATTATATTTCTGGAGTCTATTTATGTTTGAAGTTTCATTAAGTTTATCACTAAATTAAAATTATTATACTTATAAGATTCAAGAAATTGAAATGTTGTCACTTTCTTTGGTTTTAATAATAATGTAATTATTTTCATAGAAAAAAGTTTATTAAATGAATCTAATCCTACCCTTAGGTGATATGGGTCCACTTTTAGCCATACAATAGAATTTTGTCAGGTTTCAGGATAATTTTATAATCTTATATTTACCCTTAATTACCCGATTTACCTTTAACTAGGGTAAATAAAATTTACCGTAGTTATTATTCATAATGACCAAATATAAAAATTATCCTATTAACATAATTGAGACCCACTGATTCCAAATATGGAATCCATTTTTTAAAATTAAAAAGACATAGGTTGTATTAATTAATTTAAAATTAATCCCATTGTTAAGAAAACAGGTTTTAGAAGTTAAAACATTGCCAAAGATTAAAATGTTTTTACCTATAAATTCAATATGAAATTAATGCTAATGACATACATTATATTAAATAGTAAAAAATACATTATATTTATAATTTGAAAAAATTCAATATTATAATTTAACCATATAAATTATCTCAATGAAAAAAGTTGTTTTTAATTAAAAATTAGCATATTTTTACTATTCATCAAAATATGAAAGTTATTAGAAAAGTATAAAAAATTTATCAAAAGTAAATTTTTATATCCTGATTCCAAAGAAGAATTTTATTTTGTCGAATTGAAATTATAAACATGTCAAAAACAAGATTTAATGTGGGTGCGCCATCAAAAGGCAGTAAAACTGCATTTTTTGAAAAATATTTATTTGACCCAAAAAAATTATTTTGTTCTTTTACCGTGTTCTAGAAAATGTGTAATATGAATAATAATGTTATAAAATTAAAAATGTGGTTAATACTATTCATAACGGCTAGTCCATAATAATATATCATTATTTAGTGAATCCCGGTATTGCGTACTACACACGCTATCGAGGAAGGTCGCGTTTGCGTGTAATGCAAGCCAAGTCAGTACAGTGTGTTGTGAAAGATTCCTTTGGTGTTGCATATAACATAAGATATAAAAAAATAGTTCTCATAAAATCTCAGGGTGTTACATCCTACCCCCCTTAAAATGAATTTCGCCCTCGAAATTCGTCACTTCATTACAAACAGATGAAGATACCTCTCCCTCATCATATCCTCAAGTTCCTATGTAGCTTCTTCTAATTGGTGGTTCCTCCATAAAACATTCACCAAGAGAGTGGTCTTGTTCCATAAGACTTTTTTTGCTATGATCCAGAATCTCTATCGGCTGTTCTTCATAAGAAAGATCTTTCCCCAGTGGTATAACTTCAGAGCTGAGTACATGTGAAGGATTGGGTATGTACTTTATCAGGAGTGATACATGGAACACATCGTGAACTTGAGAGAGATTCGGTGGAAGTGCCAATCAGTAATCTACCTTCCAAACATGATCCAGTATTTCAAAAGGACCGATATATCGAGGGCTCAACTTTCCCTTCTTTCCAAATCTCATTACCCTCTTCTAGGGAGATATTCCTAAGAACACATTATCACCCTCTTCAAACTTTAGGTCTTTCCTTCGATTATCAGCATAACGTTTTTGTCGACATTGAGATGCTCTTATGTGTTGTTGAGTAGATCAGACCTTTTCTGCCATCTCATCAACAAGATCAGGTCCTAATAGCTTTCTTTCCCCAACTTCATCCCAACAAGTTGGAGTTCTGAATTTCTTTCCATAGAGGGCTCCATAAGGAGCCATCTGAATACTAGAGTGAAAGCTATTATTATAAGAAAATTCCACCAATGATAGGTGTTGATCCCAAGCACCTTTGAAATTCATAGAGCAAGCTCTCAACATGTATTCTAGAGTTTTAATTGTCCTCTTAGACTGACCGTCTATCTGAGGGTTGTAAGAAGTGCCGAAACTCAACTCTGTATCTAGAGCATGCTGAAGACTTCTCCAGAATTTCGAGGTAAACCTATTATCCCAATCAGATATAATAAAAAGTGGCACTCCATGAAATCTTACCACTTCCTTTACATATATCCTGGCAAGCTGATCAAGAGAAAAATCTTCTCTAATAGAAATGAAGTGTGTCGACTTCGTAAGTTGATCAACTATAACCCAGATAGCATTATTGCCTTTGGATGTTTTAGGAAGTCTGGTGACAAAGTCCATAGTGATGTTTTCCCATTTACATTCTGGTATGGGTAATGGTTCTAACATTCCATTAGAATTTTGTCTCTCAGCTTTAACTTGCTGACAAACCAAGCATCGAGATACATATTCAACAACATATCTTTTCATACCATCCCACCAGAAGTACTCCTTCAGGTCCCTATACATCTTCGTGCTTCCAGGATGAATAGAGAATGAAGAACTATGAGCCTCATCCAATAGCTCCTTCTTTAATTCGGGGATGGGAGGAACACAAGCCCGATTCCTGAACTTTATTATCCCATCACAATCAAGGTTGAATTTAGGAACATTTATCACCTTCTTTTGTAACTCTACATCTTTTTTCTGTGCCTCTTTAATCTTCGCATGTATAGATGTTTGAACATTCATTTGATAAAGATAAGATCTTTCCCCTTCCATCATAATTTGAAGATCCATAATTTGTAAATCCATAAATATTGGATCTTTTGTGATCCTCATCATGGATAAGGTAGCATGGTCTTGTCGACTTAATGCGTATTTCACCTTGTTTTCTTTCCCACGGTGGTAATGAATTGAGCAGTCGTAATCCTTAATCAACTCCAACCATATTATTTGGCACATATTCATCTCCTTTTGTGTGAAAATATACTTTAAACTTTTATGATCAATATAAATATCACACCTTTCACCATAAAGATAATGCCTCCAAATCTTTAATGAAAAGATTACCGCAACTAACTCCAAATCATGAGTTGGGTAATTTTGCTCATGGATTTTCAACTGTCGTGAGGCACAAGCTATAAACATATTTTTTTGCATAAAAAAACACCCCAGCCCCTTATTGGATGCATCATTGTAGATCAAAAACCTTTCTCCACTACAAGGAAGTGTGAGTACATGTGCACTGGATAACCTTCTTTTAAATTCCCTGATATTCTCTTCACATTCCTCCGTCCACATGAACTTAACTTGTTTTTGAGTCAACCTGGTTAGAGGATTAGATAATCGTGAAAAATACTTCACAAAATGTCGATAATATCCATCCAAAGCAAGAAAACTTCAGATCTCAGTTATTTTTTTTGGACTCGGCCATCTTTTGATAACCTCTGTTTTTGCTGGATCCATAGATATCCCCTATTTTGAGATTATGTGACCCAAAAATGCAAATTTTTGAAGCCAAAATTCACACTTGGTAAATTTGGCATAAAGCTTCTCTTTTCTCAGGGTCTTTAATACAATTCTCAAGTGATATTCATGTTCTTCCTTGCTCTTTGAATAGAGAATAATATCATCTATAAGGACTACCACAAACTGATCAAGATAGTCTCTAAAGACTCTATTCATCAGATCCATTGAGATAGCATGGGTATTAGTAAGACTAAATGGCATCACTATAAATTCATAGTGTCCATACCATTTACGGAAAGCCATATTTGGTATATCCTCCCTTTTGAACCTTAATTGATGATACCCTGAACAAAGATCAATCTTGGAAAAGTATTGAGCTCTGCATAGTTGGTCAAATAGGTCATCAATGCGCGGGAGAGGACATTTGTTCTTGATAGTGATCTTGTTATGTTCTCAATAATCAATGTAGAGTCTCATTGATCCGTCTTTCTTCTTAACAAATAGAACAAGTGCTCCACAAGGTGATGCACTAGGGCGTATGAATCCCTTATCAATATTCTCTTGGAGTTGCTTCTTCAATTCCTGCAACTCAATTAGGGTCATTCTATAAGGTGTCTTTGAAATAGGAAAAGCACCCGGTATGAGTTCTATTGAAAACTCAACTTCACTATTTTGTGGAAGACCCGGAAATTCCTCCGGAAAGACATCATCAAACTCCCGTACAATGGGAATATTCTTAATCATGAGTTTCTCACCAACCATTTGAGATAAATAACCTTAATTTAGTGGAATCAAGACCCATAAGATTGATGAAATTTTCACTGGAAGGTTATGTTCATCCTTGCATCGATAGACGAACATAGATTGATCTGGAATATGAAATGTGACTTCCCTTCTTTGGAAACTGATATGAGATCCATATAATGAAAGGAAATCCATGCCAATAATCACATCAAATTCCACTATAGGAAGGATCACAAGATTTGCAGGAAGCACTTTCCCACAAACTTCAATCGGAGAAAAATTGTAAACATTTCATTCAACCGTTGTTCCATTAAGAGTTGTCACAGCCAACTCAACATCTAATTCTTGAGGTAATACGACGATACCCTTAAAAATTCTTCAGAAATAAAAGAGTGGGTGGATCTAGAATCAAATAAAACATTTTCTACAATAGAGTGGATGGTAAGTGTACCTTTCACCACTTCGTTATTGTACTCCACATTGCTGATAGAAATTGCATGTGACTTTCCTTTGTCTTTGGCCTTAATAGTTTGTTGACGTCGATCATCATCACAAACCATTGGATTAGGGAATTGATTGGCATAATGCCCCATTTCCTTGCACTTGTAACATTGAAGTGTAGGAGGTGCACTCTGTGTAGACTTTTCTTTGTTCGAATCACTAGACATCTTCTTCCCATCATTGCGGCATTCAAATGCCTGATGACCTTCCTTTTCACATTTGAAACATTTACTTGTACATTTAAGACAACTCCCTCTATGTTTCATTCCACACTTTGAGCATAAGGGAAAACTCATCTTCTTTTTAGTGTGCTCTTTATTTTTTCCTTTGAATTCCATTTTCCTCTTCTTATCAAACCCATATGACTGATGGGTTACTCCAATCTCCATCTCAACCTTGAGAGCACATCTAACAATTTCCTCGTAGCTATTGATGTCCCTTATGCTAACACCCTTCGAAGACTTGGTTTTAAGCCACTAAAGAATCGATCGATCTTACTCTTAGGTTGGATAATAATTCCCGAAGCGTACCTTGCAAGTATTGTAAAATTTTCTTCGTAGGTACCAATGGATTCATCATCATTTAGCTTCAGTTCAAGAAACTCCTTCTCCATCTTTGTTTGAAGAATATGAGGGAAATACTTATTGAAAAATAAGTTCTTGAACTCGTCCCATTCCATGGACTCAATTTCATCCATTTTCCTTGTATTATTAATAATATTCCACCATTGATCAGTATAACCTTCCAAATGATATACTACTAAGATGACATTATCATGTTCAGAACTTTGAAGAACTGAAAATATATTTTCAATGGTACTGATCCATTGTTCAGCCACAAATGGATTAGGAGACCCACTGAATGAGGGTGGAAATTGCCTCATGAAGGATTCAATAGAATGTTGCTCATTAATTTGCTCGTTTGGAAGTCCTGTATGATTCATATCTTGAGAATGTTGTGTGAGCATTGATAAAAGATTTTTCATTCTAGCTCCCATAACGTTTGGTTGCTCAGAGGGACAATCATTGCATTGCTCGTCGCATTCTGCATTAACACAGTTCCTTTGGGTTCCAGCCATTGACAAAAACCAAGAAGAACAGTGTGAGAAACACTAATTATAATAGGAAAAACACATAATGATGAATAAAATTTCACACTTAAGGTCTTATCATAGGATGTTCATGGCCATTTCTAAAACACTAAGATTGTGTTCTATGCTTAGACTTATCCTTATGGTTCTTACTAAGGTTATCACATCCTAGTTTCCAAAGGTTGACAATACCTTTCCTATGATACCAACTATAACGACTCATACTTTACATACATTGTTATTTCTTCAAAATTGAAGCACAATTATTACAACATATAACAAAACCATTAAAGGACCGTATAGGTATAGTGTCTTTAGAAACTGGGAAACATAAACAACTGGTTCATAAAGAATCTCCATTGCCTCCCATTTATTTCATCATATCTAGAGTCCCTTTTGGAATATCCTACTTAATAACCTTTTTCCTAACATGGGGAAAGAAAACATACAAAAGGGTGAGCTCAAATATTCAGTAAGGGCAAACAAAAGAAATATCAATCACATCATATTCATAAGAACATAACATTTTGGAAATCTTAGCCTGCAAAAGAGATCATAATTTCATAACATGAGATAAATCACAGTAGTCAAATGTAATCCCAATAATCATAACTTAAAATAGGAAACTTTGTGGCATACACACATAATCATAGATAATCATTTCTTAGTAGTCAAGACTCATTTCCAAGACTTTCTTAGCGGACAAAGTCCATTTCTGAACCGAGTTCACTCTACGTTTCAATCCTGTTTCACTTAACCGGATTAACCTTCTGTTCCACCCATGTCTATCTCATGAGATATAAATATTTACCCAATTCATTTGATGGAGATATATGTCCCACCCATCTCATAATAAAACCATTCTTATGTGTGCCACAAAATCAAAAAATCATACATCATAGCATATCCCACGTAATAAAAATAGGATTCCTAAACATCGTGCCATCATAACATAATCCATATAAGATAAAATGACTTCATAAAAATTATTCTATAATAACATAATCAAATCAATGTAAAAATAGGGATAGAAACATTACCCTATATTATCTTAGATGGAAATTTTTTTTGATAAAATGCTTGAACTCCATTCTTGAGGAAAATATCCTTTCTACATAAAAAACATTTTCCTTTCTTAAAATGTCATATAATATTAAACTAAAAGAATTTGATTAAAAATAAACTTTTAATCTTGTAAAGTAATCTTCATGTTAATAATGTTCTAAAAATTCATTCATGCCGTATAATTTAAAAAAACATTCTTCTTGTACTTTGTCCAGAAAAGTCAAAAAGTACCTCGTACAAAAAACGACAAAAGATTCCTTTCATATCTTTCACTAAAAACTCACCGAAAGGTAAAATTGGATTTAAACAATTTTTGGAGGATAATATTACATATTTAGGAAACATGGATGTGGATGATAAATATTCCCTAGTAAATTTTGAAGTATAAACAATCTTGGAAAAAAATGAGATTGTGTGATTTTTCCTTACCTTAGGTCCGATATACTTCACATGAATCCAAAACTCCTGTAATATGGTTAAAATAATGTCAATTGACTTATTATAAAATCATATTCATTGTTATGATATCATATATGGTCATATTTTTATCTTTTTAGTAGTAATATTTCATTGCTACTTGTTATTCGGGTGTTTATTGCTTTATGTTCTTATGCGTGTTTGTCGAATAAATTCTTATTACTCTTTATAGGATATATATATATATCATTTAAATAATGGTATTAGTGTAATATATATCATATTAATTTACCCAATTCATTTATATAATCATTATGTAATGAAGATCATGTAGAACGAGTCGCATCACATCGTGGAGACGGTATTCCGTACGTACGCACGAGCGATGATATCGTTCCCATGATCATGTAATTGTATTGGAGTGTATATATACTATTTAAGAATCAATATCACTTTACAATAATAATATATTTTAATTATTTAGACCATTATATGCATCCAATTAAGGTGGTGGTGGAAAACAGATTACACCATGGCGTGGAGATGGTATTCCATATGTACGCATGCGCGGTGAGTTCGTTTTCCATAGGATGGATAGATGGTGAAATAAGATTTTTTAATAATTATAATAACATATAAGTATATTATTGATACTTATGTTATTACTTCATAATGAAAAAACTAAATAAGAATAAGTAGAAGAAGAAATAATGTTGAAATAATCGGTAACAGACATTACCTCTTCTTTGAAGAACCTCTTCTTAACCTCCTCTAAGGGCACTAGAGTTGTTCTTTGAAGAAGACCCGGACATCAAGTATATTTATAGGGAAGTGGATAAGAGTAATTTGCAGGGGTTGGCTGAGAATTAAGGCTAAAAGTCTTGTGAGGAAGAGAGGGAGGAGGTGCCCTTTTATAAGGGAGGAGAGGGGCACCTTTGGAAATATATGAAATATTAATTTATATTAAATCCCAAACTCACTTAAAAACTTCCAAAATGACTCATATAAGAATATTAGATGAGATAGGGTTGTAATATCATCAACCAATAAAATTTATACATGTTAAGAATTTATTTTAAACATTATAAACTTGATTTATCCTTATTTATCAATTTAATGTTATTTGTGGTAATAAAATTCTAAATTTTAAATTATTATAAATAATTGCATATGTGTTGTGAATTTTCTATAATTTGACATTTAATGATATTTTAGACCATATAAATCTTAATTTATAATTTTTTAATATTTTTATGATTTTTAAACAATTTTATAATATATTATTTTTATAAAATAACAATAATGCCAATTTTGACACTATTAATTTATTTGAATTTAAATAAAATATATATAGAATATATGTTTGAACTAAAAGTTTTAATAGATTCATAAAATTTTATATGTATCTAGAAAATTAGTGTAGAACATTAAATAGTTCATATAATATTTATTTTAATATTTTTAAAACCATTTATTTGATATTTTAATTAATAAAATAATTTCAACATCACTATTGTGTCATAATTAATGATAATTATTTAATTACTAAAAATTCTAAATAAATCCATATGTTGTAGATAATTGTATTATATTTCTGGAGACAATTTATTTTCTAAGTTTCATTAATTTTATCACTAAATTAAAATTATTATACTTATAATATTTAATAAAGTCACATGTTGTCACTTTCTTTGGTTTTAATAATAATTAAATTATTTTCATAGAAAAAAATCTATTAAATGAATCTAATCCGACCCTTAGGTTATATGGTTCAACTTTTAGTAATCAAATAGGATTTCATCAGGTGTTAGGGTAATTTCATAATCTTATATTTACCCTTAATTACCTGATTTAGCTTTAACTATGGTAAATAAAATTTACCGTAGTTATTGTTCATAATGCCCAAAAATAAAATTATCCTATTAAAATAATTTGGACCCAATGATTCCAAATACGAAATCTATTTTTTAAAATTCAAAACAATAGGTTGCAGTAATTAATTTAATATTAATCCCGTTGTTAAGAAAATTGGTTTTAGAAGTTAAAACATTGCCAAAGATTGAAATGTTTTTACCTATGAATTCAATGTGAAATTAATGATAATGACATAAATTATATTAAATGGTAAAAATATATTCTATTTATACTTTAAAAACATTAAATATTATAATTTAACCATATAAATTATCTCAATGGAAAAAGTTGTTTTTAATTAAAAATTAGCATATTTTTACTATTCATCAAAATATGAAAGTTATCAGAAAAGTATCAAAAATTTATCCAAAGTAAATTTTTATATCCCGATTCCAAAGAAAAATATTATTTAGTCAAATTGAACTTATAAACATGTCAGAAACTACATTTAATGTGGGTGTGCCATCAAAAGGTGGCAAAACAACATTTTTTGAAAAATACTTATTTAACCCGAAAAATTTATTTTCTTCTCTTACCATGTTCTAGAAAATGAGTAAGATGAATAATAATTTTTAAAAATTCAAAATGTGGTTAATAAAATTCATAACGTATATTCCATAATAATATATCGTTGTTTAATGAAACCCGGTATTGCGTACTACACACGCTATCGAGGAAGGTCGTGATTGCGTGTAATGCAAGCCAAGTCAGTATTGTGTGTTGTGAACGATTCCTTTGGTGTTGCGTATAACATAAGACATAAAAAAAATATTTATCATAAAATCTCAGGGTGTTACAGGAATCATTATCTAGATATTTCAACACTTATTAAAACAGTTCATGGTAGTATTCTTTGAAAATATACTTTTTTACTTAGAACAAAAGGAGGATCACACGATATTGTCATGAACCGTCCCCCAAGGGTCATGTCGTGGCTACCCCAAGACCAAATTCTAGAGGCCATGAGCTGGTGACTAGCACCGAGTATGAATATCTAAAAAGGGTAGGTATTTTCATTTAAATTTTTACACACACACAAATCTCAAACTGCATAAATTAAACACAAATTAAACCACAACAGTTAGTGAGACAACTACTGAGAGTACAATAAAAACTGAAAGTACAGTGGGGCTAGAATACAATCCAAAAAACCCAATAGAATGTACCATTTCTATGGTACCTCTACTCGAGATCCAACATGAAGGGTAGGTGAAGGGTAGTTTCTTGTAGCCATAAAAGTATGCCCATACAACCCATCTCACTAAGCTCAACCTAGTCCTAGACAACCTAGGACTTCATTGAAGTGTCGATCACCTGCACGAGACACGACATGTGCGGGTAAAGCCAGTGCATGGGTGAGTAACGCAATACACTGTAGGGACCCCAAACCATAGAGGAAATACCACAAAGAAAGAAAACAAATAAATACCACAAATCAAAACCACAAAGAAAAGACAACTGACACCATGTATAATTCAATGTATAAAAAGTGAAATTATCATTTTTAAAGATGAATCATCTTTTACTGCTGAGGGACTCAACCCTAATGAGTCCATGAGATTCTCACGACTATTGGACCAATGAGGTCCACTCAACTACTAGTACACTGAGGTCCGCTCAGCTACTGGACCATTGAGGTCTTCTCCACAATTGGAGCACTATGGTCCGTTAAGCCACTTGACCATTGAGGTCTTCTTGACTACTAAACCACTGAGGTACACTCTGTTACTGGACCACTAAGTTCTTCTTGGATAGTAGACCACTGAGGTCACTCCACTACTAAACACTTGAGGTCTGCTAATCATATCTTTCGCGTCATAGCCAGCTGTAGAATTCCTGCTCTCTATTGCTCAAAATTCAGGGATAATCTACTCATCAATACATCAGTCATATTTTAACTTAAAAAAATCACATAGAGCTTACCCAAAGGGCTGCCTCATCCCATGGGTCCTAATACTGTAGAGGACACATCAATCAAAAGCCTTGCCTAAAAGATATTGGCATTTTAGTGAATATCGGTCAGTTGCATCTGGGCCTGATCTGACTTGGTTGGCCCATCATGAGCATCCCGGCCTAGGAGTCCTGTATGAACCGATCCATTTCAGCCGATCCAGCCTGACCCATTTTCATTTAGGCTGACCTGGTCCAGCCTGGCCCAGTGGCCTGGTGCATTGGACCATGCTAGACCTGTCCTGGTTTGGTCATGGGTCCAACACCCCAGGTCACCCAGCGACCCGATCTACGTTCTCTGACTCGGTCCGACTTAGTTAGACCTATTTATATTCAGTTAGGCCACATATCAACAAAGTTTCTTGTCCGGCCTAGCCAACATCAGCAGGAAATTGTTCTCCCACCCAGGCCAACAAGTGCTCCGGTTTGCTGCACTGGCCCATCCCGTGTCGGCGGGACGGTTTTGGTCCATCCTGAATGCCCGTTGGCATCTGGGTTTGTGAAACAATGCATCTGGCTGAGGCTGGCCACCTCCCTCTCTACACGATCCAACAAGGACCGTGTTCTAGTGCACACCATGGGCTGCCCCACTGGTCACTCCATTTGATGTAGCGCCTGACCAGTGTCGCCCCCATGCACTACTGTGGCCCGTCGTGGCGCACCGGCGGTGTGCATTGGGGCATGCCACTATAGGCCACCACTGGCATCTTTTGATCTGTGGCCTTCTGTCGCTACCACAACCTACTTGGACGCGAATCTCCCTCTGGAACCACCAGCTCCCGTGCCCGCGATCATTCACCCGGCTCCACTGTCTCCCTGAACATGCTACCCGGGTTGATCCACCACAACAGTCTTTCTTGGACTGCAGTTACCATCACGTCATGAATAAAAGATAAAAGGATGGAGTATAAAAACACTCAAATAAAACATAATTTACAGACCACAAACTCTATTCTTTTCGGCGTGGTTTGTCCTTGTTTGGAGGTTTAACAAAAGATAATCAAAATGAAAGTCCACTTCCCATAAATTCCCGTATGCAAATTCCAAAGTCCTGCAAAGACGACTAATCTGCTGGTAAGTTTATCAGTGGATTTAACCCTCATTCTTCATTTAGGAAGAATAATAGGGGAAAGGTAATCACTCAGAAAAATAAAACCCTACCTAGGAAAACCAGATCAACCTAGGAAGATCACATGGCACCGTCCGTCGATCTTCTGTTCCGATTCTCTCTCCAATGGTATCGTTTCTTCTTTCTGATTCTTCCTCTTTCATCATTGGAGAGCTTTCCATCATCATTCTTAAGAGTAATTCCAAGGTTTCTTTTCTACCCTAAATCTATTTTTAAATAAAGAAGGAATAAGTGATACGCATTGCAGCGTCACCATGAATATTCATAAATGTATTAAATTAATTAGTTTTAGCGTCGTCAGGTCACCGCATTGTAGTGATGTTGTGTCATTGCAAAGAGTTAAAAGAAATAAAATAAACCTTTTCTAATTTTATTTTATTTTCCTTTAAAATGTCCAAAAATTAACATTCACCATCGATCCACACCGGTTGAGGTTAGTGTAATGGTCTGGAATTACTTCCAGTGGACTATAATTGATACCTATCAGGGCATTCCATGGGCGGCTACACCCCCTGGGCGGGACACACCACCATCCCCAGTGGCAGCCATTTCCTCATGAAGCCCTTGGGCGGAGAGCCATGCTTCGTCCAACGCTCACATGTGAGAGTTCCCAAGGATCGGATACATTCCTACCTCCTTTGCCTCTGATACCAACTATAAAGACCAGAAGCTTATCATACATGAACATTTCATTACTTTTGTGGAATACTTAGTACATAACAAAAAACACACACACAAGGATCGTAATAGTTTAGTTTCTTTGGAAACTCGGAACGTAATCTTATAATCGTGGTGAAAGATCTCCAATATCTCCCATAAAGATCTTCCTTTTTTTTTTATCTAAAACCTTTCTTTATATCCTGGGGAAAAGAAAACATAAAAGGGTGAGCTCAAATTCTCAGTAAGGGTAAACAAATGAAAAATCAATCACATCATATTCATAAGAACATAACTTTTGGAAATCTTATCCTGCAAAAGAGAGAGCATAATTTCATAACATGGGATAAATCATTGTAGTGAAATGAAATCCCAATAATCATAACATAAAACATGAATCTTTGTGGCATACACACATAATCAGAGAGAATCATTTCTTGTTAGTCAAGACTCATTGTCAAGACAAATTAGTGGACAAAGTCCCTTTCTGAACTGAGCCACCCTCGTTTTAGTCCTGTTTCACTGAACCGGTATAACCTACCATTCCAGCCATGCCTATCTCATGAGATATAAAATCTTTACCCAATGCATTGGAGGGAGATATAGGTCCCACCCATCTTATAATTAATCCTTTCTTATGTGTGCCACATAATCATAAATCATACATCATCGCATAACACATGTAACAAAAATGGGATTTTTGAAACATCATGACATCATAAAACAAATCATATAAGGTAAATGACTTCATAAAAATAATTCCCTCACAACATAATCAAATCAATGTAATAATAGGGATAAAAACAGAACCCTTTATTATCTTAGATGGAAAATAATTTTGATAAAACACTTGAACTCCATTCTTGAGGAAAATATCTTTTCTTCTTCAAAAACACTTTTCTTTTCTTAACATGTCATACAATTATAAACTAAAATAAGTTGATTAAAAATAAACTTGAAAACTTGTAAAGGAAGCTTCTTGGAAATAATGTTTTAAAAATCCATTCATGCTGTATAATTTAAAAAAACATTCTTTGTCGGAAAAGTCAAAAAGTACCTCGTACGAAAAAACGACAAAAGATTCCTTTCATATTCTTTACTAAAAAATCACCGAAGGGTAAAATTGGATTTAAACTATTGTAAGTGGATGGAAGCAATATTACATATTGAGGGAACATGGATGTGGATGATAAAATACACCCCAGTAAATACCAAAGTATAAACAATCTCGGATAAAAATGAGATTGTGATATTTCCCCTTAGCTTAGGTCCGACTTGCTTTGTACGTGTCCAAACCTCCTGTATAATGATTTAAATCATGTTATTGACTTATTCCAGAATCATATTCATTGTTATTATATCATATATGGTCCAATTATGACTTTATATTACCCGTTCTTTTGTAAATTCATGTTAAAGTAGCGTTTTGGGTAAAAGCGTCTCATTTGTCGTTCGTGTTTTTAACTTGTAATTAATAATATGATTACTTGGATCATGATTACTTATATCCAGAATGTAAAACTTGATTTATATATAATATATATTCAGAATAATATATTGATAAATGGAATGAGATACACAGTTCATGGAGACGGTAGTCCGTACGTACGCATGAACGCTGTTTTCGTTTCCTTATTGAATTGAATGGAATTAAGTAGATGACATACATATAAATATAAATAAATCCAGTATCATTATTATGTCATATATTTCATTATTACTTATTATATATACTTTATAATCATTCATGAATGGTTAATCATTGAGAATGAATCTCATCGCGTCGTGGAGACGGTAGTCCGTACGTACGCACGAGCGATGATATCGTTCCCATGGTCGTGGAATTGTGTTGAAGTGTTTGTATACTATTTCAGTATCAATATCACTTTATAATAATCATATATAGTTACTCATTAAACCATTATACCCATCCAATTAATGTGGTGGCAGAAAATAGATTACACCACGGCGTGGAGACGGTATTCCGTACGTACGCACACGCGGTGATTTCCTTTTTCCGTAGGATGGATAGAAGGTTAATTAGAGTTGTTTCATATTTATAATAACATATCAGTATGTAAGTAATACTGATGTTATTACTTTATCATGAAAAAACTAAATAAGAAGAAGTTGAAGAAGAAAGAAATTGAAAAGATCGGTAATGGATATTACCTCTTCATTGAAACGCCTCTTTGAATCCTCCACTTAGGGAACTAAGATTGGTCTTTGAAGAAGACCCGGACCTCTAGGATTATTATAGGGAAGTGGAGAAGGGATTTTGGCAGGGGTTGGCCGAGCTTTAGTGCCCAATTGGTGTGAGGAGGAGGGGGAGGAGGTGCCATTTTATAAGGGAGGAGAGGGGCACCTTAGGAATATCTAAAAATATTATTTTATATTAAAGTCAAAATCGGTTTATAATGGTTCCAAAGGGTCTTATTTCAAAGATAATGTGGGTATGGGTCGAAATCCTATCAACCAATAGGATTTAGACAAGTTTAGGTTATTATTTTAACCTTATCAATTAGATTTAACTTTAAGTTAAATAATTTAACTTTTACCGTGTCTTTTTGTTTTCTTACACTATATGGTTAATACACTGACTATAACATGCCAAACTAACCACAAATTGTTTATTATTAATATATATATCCTTATCTAAGTCATGTGTCCGAACATTAGATTTTTAGGAATAAAATAACAATTAATAATATAATATTTGATTTAAAAACTATTTTGTGTCAATTTTGACACTATTTGATATATGATTTTTTTTAAAGTCATAACAGAATTATATGTTCAACAAAAGTTGATTAAATCAACACTAATATATCATAGTAACCTAGAAAATTAGTGGAATTCATAAAAAGTCTTAAATTACATTTATTTTGGTATTTATAATATCAATTATGTCAATATTTCATTAATAAGATAATTACTACATCATCTTTGTGTCTTAAATAAATTAACTTATTTGATGTCTAAAAATTACAAATAAAATACCATTATGTAGGAAATCGTTTTATTTTTCTAATGAATATTTAAAATCGAATTTATCTTATTTATAACCCTATATTAAAAATGTTTTAGTAAATAAACTTTGATTTTAACTCTTTTAACTCTTCTTTGAATTAAATAATAATAAATGTCCTAATCTAATCCAAGTGGGCCTAAATGATAATATTTTACACTTAAGGTTGTTTTTGGTCGAGATACACTTGTCCAATAGGATTAGGACATGTGTTAGGGTAATATTAATATCATTGTTACCCTTAATTTCCCTATTTACTTTTAACCGTGGTAAATAAAAGTAAAAAGTTACTATTCACCAAAAATTATTTTCATCTCATTGTACCACATTTTCCTTACTGACATCAACCGTGTCTCTCGGATTTTTGAAATTCCATTCACAGAAGCGGGTAAAATTAAATTTTATGAAAAATTCAGTTTTTTAACTACCACTTAGTAGTTTCACTATTCATCAAAAATTGATGTTTTTCAGAACAATGCCAAAATTTCATCCTAAGCTATATTTCATATTCCGAATTCAAAAATGAAGTCTATTTTACCAAATTCATAACATATAAGTTGCATTAATTAATTTTATAATTAAATCCCACTGTTAAACAAATAGCGTGTTTTTAAGAAACAATATCTATCAAAAGATTGATACTTGTTTATGTCTGGTTTAAATTTGAAATTACATAAAATGACCAACATTGTATTAAATTGTAAAAATATATTCTAAATATACTTTAAAACCACTCAAATTAATAATTTATCACTATTAATTATTTTGATTAAAAAAGTTATTTTTAATTATAATTTAGTAACTTTCACTATTCATCAGAATATGAAAGTTATCCGAAAATTACCAAAATTTCACCCTAAGCTAATTTCGATATTCCGAATCCAAAAATGAAGTCCATTTTGAGAGCTAAAATTTCTAAAATTTTAAAAAGTGGTTATTACTATTCATAACGGCTAGTTTTAATAATATTTTAATAGCATATCGTTGTTTAGTGAAACTCGGTATTGCGTACTACACACGCTATCGAAGAAGGTCGCGATTGCGTGTAATGAAAGACAAGTCAATGATGTGTGTTGTGCAAGCTCCTTTTGGTGTAGCGTACAACACAAGACATAAAATTAAAAAGAATATTTTTCATAAAATCTCGGGCTGTTACATTCTGCCCCCCTTAAAATGAATTTCGCCCTCGAAATTTGTCGGGGTTATAAATGGTTTACTATTAGAAAGTTTCTTTAATAGAAACCCACATCGTAAAAAAGAATACAAAAACTTGGCTTTAAAAACTAATGTATGAAATGCGACGATTACCCAAATAAACTAATCACTGGGTTTCCACATAGGTGAAAATATGGATATGGAAGAGAAATCAAACCATCATGTTCTGATGGAGAGTGGTAGAGAACATGGCTATGGTAAAGCCAGTAATCAAAAATCCATAGATTTGTGATGATATAAGGTACCATCTGATTCATCAGGTATAAGATCACTAGGACAACATTTTGGGTTTTCAAGATCATTTCCCTAAAGTTGAAAATTTGCTTAGAATAAATACTTAGTTTATTTTGGTACAATCTCACTGTTGTTCATGCCTTGAACAATTTCCACTTCATCTCTTAAATAAATGAAGTTGAATTTGTTATTCGTGAAGTTTTAGCAGATCATGTGATAGAATGATGGGTCATTCCATCTGTCTCAAACAAAAGGTTAGCAAAAAATTATATACATAAGTCGATCTATAGTGAGATTAATCATATATGGTTCTTAAAATGGACTTATACCTCATATATCATACTACTTAATATAATAAAACTAGTTTCTACTAAACAGGGACTTCCTGTAGGCCAGTGGTAGGTGATAAAGGCCAGTTGCACTTCGGTTGTGGGTTCGATTCCCAGAGCCTTGTCCGACGCCATGGGCTGTCGCCCGTCCTGCAGGTTGTCCTTTTTCTAAAACTATATTACTATAACATCCCATCAATAATATCGAAAAAACAACACTAACTTATGTCCAACATAATCCATTCCAATCTTTAGGCTTATCCATAATACTGCAGTCCACTCTCATAACATAGTGAAAACGATTACCAGAGATTTAACACCATCGTCGATCCCCATATATCATAAGGTATGTTTTGTTGGTCACATTCCAAACATTCAAAGTCCTTAATCGTGTATTCTCTTGAATACCTTAGTTAAAACATTAATGCAGTTAAAAGTTAACACTTTCCACATACCAAAATCCTCAAAATTCTATATACTTAAACCATGATATCACTTAGTCCTTATATCAATCATGAGCTCATGAATACTGTTAAACATTTTGTTTTCTCGTTTTCCCTTCATTATGCGCATATCATCTTATTTCCAAAAATATCTCAATTACATTGAATACCACATTATACCAATACATAAATATTCCAATACTCCATGATACAATATTATTTTGGAATCCCATTACATAAACACTTAATCATTCCACCACATCGTTTTCATATTCAACATCGCCAATAGTGATCACATGTGACTTCCCTTTGTCCTTTGCCTTCAGTGGTTGCTCATGTTGATCATCACTAACCCTTGGATTAGGGCATTTATTAGAATAATGCCCCATTTCTTGCACTTGAAGCATTGAAGTGTTGGTGGTGCGTTCTCTGTAGTGTTTTCGTTATTCACATCATTAGAAACCCTTTTTCCATTACTTCGACACTCAGCTGGTCGATGACCTTCTTTTCCACACTTAAAACATTTTCTAGTCCCTTTAAGACAATCTCAACCATGCTTCTTTCCACACTTTGTGCATAAGGAAACATTCATCTTCTTTTCACCATTATTCTGAGATTTCTCCTTGAACTCCATCTTTCGTTTCTGGTCAAAACCATGAGATGGATATGTAACACCAACTTCCATTTCTACCTTGATAGCACAACGCACAATTTCTTCATAGCTAATGAAGTCTCTTATAGCTAATGCCATTCGAAGACTTGGTTTTAAGCCACTGAAAAATCTATCAACTTTACTTTCAGGTTGGATGATAATGCCAGATGCATACCTTGCAAGTCTTGTAAAATTCGCTTCGTATATACCAACAGATTCATCATCCTTTTGCTTTAGTTCAAGAAACTCCTTCTCCATCTTTGTTCGAAGAATACGAGGGAAGTACTTACTGAAAAACAAGTTCTAGAACTCGTCCCATTCCATGGACTCAATTTCATCTCTTGGCCTCGTATTCTTGATAAGATTCCACCATTTATCAGCTTCACCTTCCAAACGATATACTGCTAAGATGACTTTATCAGGTTCAGAAAATTGAAGAACTGAAAATATCTTTTCAGTGGTACTGATCCATTGTTCAGAAACAAGTGGATTGGAAGTCCCACTGAAAGAAGGTGGACGTTGCCTCATGAAGGACTCAATAGAATACTATTCCTTTCTCTGCTCATTTGGAAGTCCAGAATGATTCATAGCTTGTGTAAGGATAACAATAAGATTTTGCACTCCATCTCCCATAACATTTGTTTGTTCAGGAGGACAATCATTGCATTTTCCATTGCATTGATCAACACGGTTCCTTTGGGTTCCAGCCATCGTCTAAAACCCAAAAAGAATAGTGTGAGAGGCAAAAATCATGCTAGGGAAAACTACATAATAAAGGGGGAGTACCTTCAATATCTAACATCTTAGGTTTAATTCTATGATCATTAGAGTAGTTCTATTACTATAACCTATACGTATACTTAACCTTAGGGACATCCCTAGACATACCGTAGAAATATCTCTAGGGATCTCACTAACGTTTTCGCATCCTAGTTTCCAAAGGTTGACTAAATCTTTTCTCTGATACCAACTGTAACGGTCAGGAATTACTTCCAGTGAACTATAATTGATACCTATCAGGGCACTCCATTGGCGGCTACAACCCCTGGGTGGGACACACCACCATCCCTAGTGGCAGCCATTTCCTCATGAAGCCCTTGGGTGGAGAGCCATGCTTCGTCCAACGCTCACATGTGAGAGTTACCAAGGATCGGATACATTCCTACCTCCTTTGCCTCTGATACCAAATGTAAAGACCCAAAGCTTATCTTACATGAACATTTCATTACTTTTGCGGAATACTTAGTACATAACAAAAAACACACACACAAGGATCGTAATAGTTTAGTGTCTTTGGAAACTCGGAACGTAATCTTCTAATCGTGGTGAAAGATCTCCAATATCTCCCATAAAGATCTTCCTTTTTTTTACCTAAAACCTTTCTTTATATCCTGGGGAAAAGAAAACATAAAAGGGTGAGCTCAAATGCTCAGTAAGGGTAAAAAAAAGAGAAATCAATCACATCATATTCATAAGAACATAACTTTTGGAAATATTATCCTACAAAAGAGAGAGAATAATTTCATAACATGGGATAAATCATTGTAGTGAAATGAAATCCCAATAATCATAACTTAAAACATGAAACTTTGTGGCATACACACATAATCATAGAGAATCATTTCTTGTTAGTCAAGACTCATTGTCAAGACTATCTTAGTGGACAAAGTCCCTTTCTGAACCGAGTCACCCTCGTTTCAGTCCTGTTTCACTGAACCGGTATAACCTACCATTCCAGCCATGTCTATCTCATGAGATATAAAATCTTTACCCAATGCATTGGAGGGAGATATAGGTCCCACCCATCTTATAATGAATCCTTTCTTATGTGTGCCACATAATCATAAATCATACATCATCGCATAACACATGTAACAAAAATGGGATTCTTGAAACATCATGACATCATAAAACAAATCATATAAGGTAAATGACTTCATAAAAATAATTCCCTCACAACATAATCAAATCAATGTAATAATAGGGATAAAAACAGAACCCTTTATTATCTTAGATGGAAATTTTTTTTGATAAAACACTTGAACTCCATTCTTGAGGAAAATATCCTTTCTTCTTCAAAAACACTTTTCTTTTCTTAACATGTCATACAATTATAAACTAAAAGAAGTTGATTAAAAATAAACTTGAAAACTAGTAAAGGAAGCTTCTTTGAAATAATGTTTTAAAAATCCATTCATGCCGTATAAGATAAAAAAAACATTCTCTGTCGGAAAATTCAAAAAGTACCTCGTACGAAAAAACGACAAAAGATTCCTTTCATATTCTTTACTAAAAAATCACCGAAGGGTAAAATTGGATTTAAAATATTGTAAGTGGATGGAAACAATATTACTTATTGAGGGAACATGGATGTGGATGATAAAATACACCCCAGTAAATACCAAAGTATAAACAATCTCGGATAAAAATGAGATTGTGATATTTCCCCTTACCTTAGGTTCGACTTGCTTTGTACGTGTCCGAACCTCCTGTATAATGATTTAAATCATGTTATTGACTTATTAATGAATCATATTAATTATTATTATATCATATATGGTCCACTTATGACTTTATATTACCCGTTCCTTTGTAAATTCATGTTAAAGTAGCGTTTTGGGTAAAATCGTCTCATTTCTCGTTCGTGTTTTTAACTTGTAATTATTAATATGATTACATGGATCATGATTACTTATATCCAGAATGTAAAACATGATTTATATATAATATATATTCAGAATAATATATTGATAAATGGAATGAGATACACCGTTCATGGAGACGGTAGTCCGTACGTACGCATGAACTCTGTTTTCGTTTCCTTATTGAATTGAATGGAATTAAGTAGATGACATACATATAAATATAAATAAATCCAGTATCATTATTATGTCATATATTTCATTAGTACTTATTCTATATACTTTATAATCATTCATGAATGGTTAATCATTGAGAATGAATCTCATCGCGTCGTGGAGACGGTAGTCCGTACGTACGCACGAGCGATGATATCGTTCCCATGGTCGTGGAATTGTGTTGGAGTGTTTGTATACTATTTCAGTATCAATATAACTTTATAATAATCATATATATTTACTCATTAAACCATTATACACATCCAATTAATGTGGTGGCAGAAAATAGATTACACCACGGTGTGGATACGGTATTCCGTACGTACGCACGCACGGTGATTTCCTTTTTCCGTAGGATGGATAGAAGGTTAATTAGAGTTGTTTCATATTTATAATAACATATCAGTATGTAAGTAATACTGATGTTATTACTTTATCATGAAACAACTAAAGAAGAAGAAGTTGAAGAAGAAAGAAATTGAAAAGATCGGTAATGGATATTACCTCTTCTTTGAAACGCCTCTTTGAATCCTCCACTTAGGGAACTAAGATTGGTCTTTGAAGAAGACCAGGACCTCTAGGATTATTCTAGGGAAGTGGAGAAGGGATTTCGGCAGGGGTTGGCCGAGCTTGAGTGCTCAAATTGGTGTGAGGAGGAGGGGGAGGAGGTGCCCTTTTATAAGGGAGGAGAGGGGCACCTTAGGAATATCTCAAAATATTATTTTATATTAAAGTCAAAATCGGTTTATAATGGTTCCAAAGGGTATTATGTCGAAGATAATGTGGGTATGGGTCGAAATACTATCAACCAATAGGATTTAGACAAGTTTAGGTTATTATTTTAACCTTATCAATTAGATTTAACTTTAAGTTAAATAATTTAACTTTTACCGTGTCTTTTTGTTTTCTTAGACTATATGGTTAATACACTTACTATAACATGCCAAACGAACCCCAAATTGCTTATTATTAATATATATATCCTTATATAAGTCATTTGGCCGAAACTTATATTTTTAGGAATAAAATAACAATTAATAATATAATATTTTATTTAAAAACTATTTTGTGTCAATTTTGACACTATTTGATATATGATTTTTGTGAAAGTCATAACAGAATTATAAGTTCGAAAAAAGTTGATTAAATCAACACTAATATATCATAGTAACCTATAAAATTAGTGTAATTCATAAAAAGTCTTAAATTACATTTATTTTGGTATTTATAATATCAATTATGTCAATATTTCATTAATAAGAGAATTACTGCATCATCTTTGTGTCATAAATATATTAACTTATTTGATGTCTAAAAATTAAAAATAAAATACCATTATGTAGGAAAGATTTTTAGCTTTCTAATGAATATTTACAATCGAATATATCTTATTTATAACCCTATATTAAAAATGTTTTAGTAAATAAACTTTGATTTTAACTCTTTTAACTCTTCTTTGAATTAAATAATAATAAATGTCCTAATCTAATCCAAGTGGGCCTAAATGATAATATTTTACACTTAAGGTTGTTTTTGGTCGAGGTACACTTGTCCAATAGGATTAGGACATGTGTTAGGATAATATTAATATCATTGTTACCCTTAACTTCCCTATTTACTTTTAACCGTGGTAAATAAAAGTAAAAAGTTACTATTCACCAAAAATTATTTTCATCTCATTGAACCACATTTTACTTACTGACATCAACCGTGTCTCTCGTATTTTTGAAATTCCATTCACAGAAGTGGTAAAATTATGTTTTATGAAAAATTCAGTTTTTTAACTACCACTTAGTAGTTTCACTATTCATCAAAAATTGATGTTTTTCAGAACAATGCCAAAATTTCATCCTAAGATATATTTCATATCCCGAATTCAAAAATGAAGTGTATTTTACCAAATTCATAACATAGAAGTTGCATTAATTAATTTTATAATTAAATCCCGCTGTTAAAACAAATAGCGTGTTTTTAAGAAACAATATCTATCAAAAGATTGACACTTGTTTATGTCTGGTTTGAATGTGAAATTACATCAAATGACCAACATTGTATTAAATTGTAAAAATATATTATAAATATACTTTAAAACCACTCAAATTAATAATTTACCAATTTTAATTATTTTGATTAAAAAAGTTGTTTTTAATTATAATTTCGTAATTTTCACTATTCATCAGAATATGAAAGTTATCCGAAAATTACCAAAATTTCACCCTAAGCTAATTTCGATATTCCGAATCCAAAAATGAAGTCCATTTTGAGAGCTAAAATTTCTAAAATTTTAAAAATTGGTTATTACTATTCATAACGGCTAGTTTTAATAATATTTTAATAGCATATCATTGTTTAGTGAAACTCGGTATTGCGTACTACACACGCTATCGAGGAAGGTCGTGATTGCGTGTAATGCAAGGCAAGTCAAGTATGTGTGTTGTGCATGCTCCTTTTGGTGTAGCGTACAACACAAGACACAAAATTAAAAAGAATATTTTTCATAAAATCTCGGGCTGTTATAGTTAGGCTCCGCGTAATGGAATCACATTCTCACGACCTCAATGGTATACTTGGATTTCCAATATGAGAAACTTTTTATGAGTTAAATGGAAAATAAAATAATCTTTATTCCATTTATTTTTTTATGAAAAAAACTACTTTCTACAGTTGGCCTGCACTGGACAATGTTAGTCCCTTTCCTGGGGAAGCACACCCTCATGATCTCAATGGTGGTCTTGGTTTTTCAATCGGAGTAACCATTTGTGAGTTACAATAATTTATGAAATAAAATAAATTTATTTAATTATTTTATTTACGGTAGTCCATTTTAATGTTTTCTTTTTAGAGGCCCATACAGACTAAACTTAAATTGTGCCTAGGGTAAACCCTTTATCTTAAACACCATGGACCCCTCATATTTCTCATTTGGGCACCCATTTATGGGTTATTATTCTTTTTCTAGAAAACCGCACATGTGTTCTATTTAAAACATAAAATTTTTTGATGGACCATTATGGGCACACCGGGCCTCGAAATCACTTTTCGTCTTAGTAATTGGTCTCTAATTAATCCCCATAAATTAAAAACAATTCATGGAATTCTAGTACATTACATTACTCCCACCTTTTGGGATTTATGTCCCCATAATCCAAAACAATGGCTAATAAAAAAATGGGATACTGAGCATGAATCTAAACCTCCCAAGACCACATAATCTGTTAGAGATTTCTGTGCTGCCAACAAACACGTACTAGAGTACTTTACCATCCATAAAGGATCCTCTCCTATCAATCCTCTATCTCCACTTGGTACTCTGAGAATGTCGCCCTACCGTCAATCACAAGTTCACTATGGTCGATGACTTGAGAAGAGTCGTGCACATATCTCCATATTTGGGATTCATAGAAGACATCGTGCGACCTCTATAACTGCGATTGTAGATCCAATCGGTACACCACCACACCCACTCTACTCAGTACCAGGAAAGGTCTGATGAACCTCAGAGACAACTTACATCCCAAGAAAAATCTTTATATCCCTCATCGAGGAGAGACCTGTCAGAATGCGTGGTCCCCTCCTCGAACTCCAAGGGTCTTTATATCTTATAAGTATAAGTTTTCTATCAGATCTGTGTAGTCTTCATCCACTTTCAGATGACCTGAACCTTCTCAGTTGTAGCCTATACCATATCTAGAACCACGAGGGTTAACACCCCTGGGTATTCCCACAATAACGATGACCTGTATGGTCATCCAAATAATGCCTCAAATGGATCCATACTGATGGAGGAGTGGTAGTCATTTTTTATGAAAACGCCACCAGTGGTAGGTGGTCCTCCCAACTGTGACCAAAATCAAGAACTCAAGCACAAAGCAGGTCCTCCAAGGTTTGTATGGTCTACTCCGACTGAGCATCCCTCTGTGGGTTAAAGGTTGTGCTCAAGCACAGATGAGTCCCAAACACATCCTGAAAGTTCTTCCACAACCAGGATGTAAATCATGCATCATGATCATAGAATATTGTAGATGGGACTCCATGGAGTCAAACTGTATCCTACAAATAGAACAACCCCACGCTCTCTACTAAACCCTGCTCTCCAATGGGTATGAAGTGGGGCTACTTGGTGACTTGGTATATTATCAGCTAAATGGTATCTTTCCCCCTAGACGTACGAGGTAAGACTATCATGAATTCCATCGATATCCACCCCACATCCACTCTGGTATCTCAAGGGGTTGTGTAAAACTTTCAGGAACCTGGTGCCCCACCTTCAATTGCTGACAAGGGAGGCATCTTGAGAGAACTCTTGCACCACCTTCTTCATCCCCATCCACTAGTACTGACGTCAGAGGTCCTGGTCCATTTTCAACAGACATGGATGTACCACCAAAGGGGATGTATGGAACTCCCTCAACAAATCATCCCAGAACAACACTTATACTATGGTGCATCCTATGAAAATGATGATGTGCTTCCCACCTTTTGAATATCCATTAGGGGCATTACCATTGGACATCTGGGCATGTGTAGTATCAGACTTGACATCTCCAGGATGTGCCTCCCTAAATCATTTTAAAATTGGAGGGCCAACTACAATTGACTGGAGAAAAGTTTAATTCTCTCTATCCATGAAGGATATCTGAAGAAAGGATAACTACTCTAAGGACTTATTTAGTATGTGTGAACTTTATCTCTTACTGAGAGCATCTGTTACCATGTTCCCTTTCCCAGGCGTATAGAATATCTCGAAGTCATAGTCCTAGAGGGACACTATCCAACGACACTGTCTCAGATTCAGATCCTTTTGAGAAAAGATATACTTAAGACTCTTGTAGTCAGAGTAGACGATGAATTGTTTTCCCATAAGGTAGTGTAGCACCATCATTGGTATGAAGACTATTTCTTCTAACTCAAGGTCATGAGTCACATAGTTCTGCTCATGCTATCTCAATTGTCGTGAGCCATAAAAAATAACTGCTTGCCCCTTCATTAGGACACAACCAAGCCTGATTCCTGATGCATCACTGAACACCACATAGTGAGTTCCCTCATATAGAAGCCTCAAGATAGGAGCACTCATCAAGATCTACCTCAGCTTCTGAAAGCTCTGTTGGCATCTTTCTGTCAACAATAAGGGTTTTACCTTCTTTGTAAACACCTTCATGAGTTCTACCACTATGGATAAGTTGGTTGCAAACCTCTGGTAGTACCTAGCCAACCCTAGGAAACTGCACACCTCAGTAACACTCTTGGTGGGATCCCAATCAAGCACCGACTTGATCTTCAATGGATCAACCAAAAATATAGTCTCTGAGATGTCATGTTCCTTAAAGTGGACATTTTGTATCCACAACTCACACATCAAAAGCCTTATGTAAAGTTGGTGCTCTTAGAGTGTGTACAGAACCATCCTCAGGTGTATTGTGTGCTCTTCCTTAGATGCTGAATACACTAAGATGTCATTAATGAAGAACACTACAAACCGATCTATGCACGGATGGAAGACCCTATTCAGGAGTCCCATGAACACTGTTGTAGATTTCCTCATGCCAAAAAACATCACTATGTACACATAGTGGCAGTTGCAATATATGAAATCCATCTTCGAGATGTACTCATATCATACTCGAAGCTAGTGATAGCCTGATCCGTGGAATATCATTGAGAACCATCTTGCTCCCTTAGGTGATCTAAGAGGTCATCAATCCTTGGTTGTGGATACTTTTTCTTCATGGTCACCTGGATCAGGAATCATAAGTCCACGCATAACCTCAAGATTCTGTCGGCCTTCTTGAGAAAAAACCCTCGTGTTTCCCATGGTGAAATGTGGGGCCTTATGAACCCCTTCCTTTTCAAGTCCCTTAACTATACCCTCATATCTCGATGCTCTGAGGGAGCCATCCAATATGCAGTTTTAGATATCAGTGTCATCCTAGGGTATAGATCAATACAGAAGTCTACTTGTCTGTGAGGAGGTAGTACTAGAACATCCTCTAGAAATACTTCCTTATACTCATCCACCACTGTAGGGAACTGAAAACTCAAAACATCAACTACTTTGTGGGTAAGGATGGAAACATGAAGCTACCCCTCCCCCTATCCTCCAGCTCCCTCTTCCTGGTGTGGACCACATTGGGGTGGTGGTTGTAACATTCTAAAATGTATACCACCTCTTACTCCACTCCCAGTTCTTATGAATTGTCTTCTGCCCTACAGATTAATCTGTTCTGGTCACTGTCACTGCCACGGTGGCCCACCAACCATTTATATGTCAGCACAAGTGACTGGAAAATCTATAGAGAGATGTCCCCTACCGTATCTTGAAAAGCATTACCTCTTTCTAGGCTGACTAGAGTCACCCTATGAGCCTTGATCTGTAGGTCCCCTATCTTGGGACCTCTTCTCGGAACGTCTCACATATCCACATCTCTAAGACTGACATCAACTTCCTTCATTCCCATTGCTGACATCCACTGGTTGTATCTGCATATCCAAAGAACTTTCAAACAAATAGTTTATCTCTAGAAACCTAGCATAAGTAAAAATTGTTAGAGGAATAGTTCTGGATCAGATGTCCCTAAATACATCTCACTCGGAGGTCCGATCCCTGAAGCACTGGTTGTATCATATTCATTGAGTACCTAGAAATGCCGGTATGCTTCGATGAATACTCATCTACAGACATGTCGTCTTTCTGAAGCTATATAAGCTCTTGGGAACACATTACCCTTAAATTTTAAGGAAAGATACCCTTCTCTGAGAAAGGTTATCGAGCTCTGACAATGGAAAAGTCACCTCATATTAATATCGGGTAATCTAAACCCTGCCATCACTCCTCTGAGCCACATAGAAGGCTCACTGCTAGGACCGCAATCTGAAATAATGGTTCCCAGACTAGATGGAAAACTCGACCACCACCTCAAGCCAGTCCTTTACTGATTGAGATTCAGGATCACCTCAAAACCTGATAGGTCTCTATTGCTGAAACTCATGAAGTGCGCTAATACCGCGCATCTCATCCGCTGGTAATACGGGTACCGTGTGCTACTACACATGTGGTCGTATAGATGGTACACCACATAGTGGTGTAGTCTCTTGTACGAACCCATGTACCCATCTTGTCACCCCGTAGATCATCTTTATGATCTCACAGTAGAATCCTGACTGGATGTTAACATGGAAGCACCATGAAAACAAACAAGATGTACCATGATCAAAAGAGTGTACCTAGCGAGCTGACTCAAGAAGTATATGAAAAAAAACTCATTCAAATATGATTCATGTGCCATCATTTTCTCCTGCAACTAGTGTTTTCAAGTATCAAGTAAAAAAGAAGAATTTAGGGTCCTAGTGCATGGATACGTTTGTCGCCAAACCAACACTGGATTCCCTAGCCTGAAAACCGAACTCAAAACATTTTACATAGTTTCCGTATAATTTTTTTTATATTCTTATTTCTTCGGGTAGAACCGACCTACTTTGATACCACTTTTTCACAAACCATCTCTCTGGTCATGTACCGTGACAACCCCAAGCCCGCCTTCCATAGGTCAGGGGCTGGAAACTATCACTAAGTAGGCATAGCCCAAAAATGGGAGTTATTTTTCTTTAAACCTATACACAAGCACACTTCTCAAACTGTGGAAAGTAACCACAAAGTAAACCACAACTTTCCCTGAGACAAATATTGAGAGTAAAATACAATCTGAATGTACAAATGGGAGAAAATAGAATCCCAAAACCAAAAAGAAACATAAAACTTACATGGTTCATCTGCTCGAGACCCTACCTGAAGGGTAGGTGAAGGATAGCTACCTATATCTGTAGAAGTATGATTGTACATCCCGTCTCACTTAGAACCACCTAGTATCGGACTACAAAGGTCTACAATGAAGCTTCGATCATCTTCTCAAGACACAACATGTGTAGGTGAAGCTTGTGTTGGGGTGAGTAACACAATACTCAGTAGGGACCCCAAACCACAAAGGAAAGACCACAAAAAAGACCAAAAACCAATACCACTAAGCAAAGAAATCTCACACCATGTATAATTCAAGGTATATAAAGTAATATTATTAGTTGTAAAGGTGAATAATCTTGAACTATTGAGGGAGTTATCCCTGATGAGTCACTGAGGTTCGCTCGGTTACTAGACCACTGTGGTCTGCTTGGATACTGGACCAATATGGTCTGCTCAGCAACTGGACCACTGAGTTCCACTCTGCTACTAGACCACTAAGGTCCACCGTGCTACTAGAACATTGAGTTTTTCTCTACTACTAGACAACTGAGATCTGTTTAGCCACCAGACCACCCAAGTTCGCTCGTCTACTAGACCACTGAGATATGCTCCACTACAGGGCCACTAAGGTCCACTCTACTATTGGACCACAAAGGCCTACTCTGCTTCTGGACCACTGAGTTCCACTGGTCATATCCTTCATGTCAGAACCAATTGTAGTATTCTAACTCTTCATTGCACTTGATTCTAGTAAAATATACTCCTCAAGACATTGGTTATATATTAACTACAAAAAAAACTCACTTAAAGAATAACCAATGGACCATCTCATCGAAATGGTCCCAACGCAGTAGAAGACACATAAATCAGACACCTGGTCTGAATGATATTGATGTTTTAGAGAACCAGGGCCTGGTATGACATGGTCGGGCTGACCTGACCCATTTAGGATGACATGACCAGACCGAGTTGGTTCTGTACCAACCCTGTACATCCTGGTTCAGATATAGAGCCAACCTAATGGGTCACCCAGTGACCTGGTCTGCATTCTTCAGCAATTTCTAACTTAGTAGGACCAATTTATTTCTAGGTAGGCCACATAGCAGCGTCATTTTCTATCCAGCACAGCCCACATCGATGGGATGACTCTTCTACCACTCGGGCCACAAAATGACTTAATTTACTATAGAATACCAACTCGCGTCAGCGTGTCCATCTTGTATGCATCTTGTATGCCCACCGGAATCCATGTTTGTGCAAAAACATGGCTGGATGAAGCCGTCTGCCTCCCTCCACATGTAGACCAGTGTGGACTGCATGCCTGAGAATGCCACATCCCACCCCACGATCCTCTCCCTTTGATGCAATGCTCGATCGATGCCACCCCTTAACACCACTATAGCCATTGCTAGCTACAACCTTTGACACTGGGGCACGCCGATGGTCCTTTCCAACACCGCACCCTGCTGTGCTGTGACTCTACCTTCACCACTGCTGGTTCCCATGCTGGCGGTCATTCAACTGGCGTCGCCGTCTCCCTCGGCCTTCTTCCCAGTTTTATCCACGGATACAGTCTTTCTTAGACAGCGTTTGTTGTCACATCATGAATAACGAATAAAAGGACAGAGTATAAGAACATTTAAAAGACACATAAAGGACATACCATGACCTTTGTTCATGTCAGCATGGTTTTTCCTTATTAAGAGGTTTAACAAACGATAATCAAAACGTGAATCTAAATCCCATAATTTTCTGCATGAAAATTCCCATGTCCCATAAAGATGATCGATCTGCAGGTAAACCTGTTAGTTTATTTAACCCACGTTCATCGTTTAGGAAGAAGAATCAGGGAAAGGTAATCACATGGAAAAATAAACCCCAACTTGATTAAAGGAGATCAGTTAAGGAATATCTTTCACCATCATCTGTCAATCTCAGGTTCTGATTCTCTCTCCAAGGGTATCATCGTCACCTTCCAATTCACCAGTATTCATCATTACATATATTTCCATCGCCATTCATTATAGGAAATCTTGGGGTTTTTTTAACCCTAAATATTTATTTAATTAAAGAAGGATGATTCGCTGTGCATTGCAGCATCACCACGCAAATTCATTAATGTATTGCATTAATGTGTTTCAACGTTATCTCGTTACATCATTTCAGAGATGTTTTGTCACTAATATAAGTTAAAAGAAATAAAATAATACTTTTATAAGTTTATTTTATTTTAATTTAAAATGTCCAAAAATTAGCTTTCACCATCGACCCGCACCCGTCAAGGTTAGGCTTCACCTAAGGAAAGAACACCCTCATGAGCTCAACTGTACTCTTAGATTTCCAATCCAAGTAACCATTTATGAGTTATATGTATTTGAATATAAAATAATCTTTATTTAATTATTTTATTCACGGCAAAGAATTATTTTCCACTATTGGACTGCATCAGCCGATGTTCGAACCTTACAAGGAAAGGTACACTCTTAAGAGCTCAAAGGTGTTCTCAAATTTTCAATCCCAGTCACTGTTCGTGAGTTAGAAAGATTTGAAAAATAAATAATTTTATTTATGATTATGTCATTTTTAGGTTTTCTCACTCGAGGCCCGAACCAACTAAACTTAAGTCACGCGTAGGCTAAACCCGCCAAACTAAATGCAATGCTTCCCTCAAATTTCTAATATAGGAATCCGTTCAATAGTTATTTATCTTTTTGATGAAAACCGCTCACACACACAATTTAAAATTAAAGATCTTTTGAAAACCATTCTAGGCACAGTGGGCCTCAGAATCAAATGTTGTCTCTATGCATGGTCTTAGATAAATCCCCAAAAATTAAAAAAAAATCATGGAATTTCGTGACATTACAGATATACCTGATAAAAATTCTAGATATACTCTAAGGGAACCATATTTTGAGGAATCCCTCAATGATATAGTTATGGATTCAAGAGTTCTACTACCTGGGACATGTTACCTCGATAGATAGTCTGGCAGTGGACCTGATGAAGGTCGATGTAGTATTTACTTGGGAGCCACCCAAGAATGTGATTGGGGTATGGAGTTTACATCAGTTGTAAGAATATTACCAAATATTAATACCTAAATTCTCTATGATATCATCCCCAAATATACCTTTTTTCAGAAAGGGGTTTCCTTTTTTTTAGATTGAGAGGCTCTAGTAGTATTTTCAAGAGTTGAGATAGAGATTAATGAGTGGTAGCATATTTATATTAACAAAGGAGGGAGTCAACTTCATAATGTTTGTGATGAATCATGAGCCAATATCAGTTTTTTTTAGTTGAGAGGAAGGCTGTGATTTCCTATGTTTCATGTTAGTTGAAACAACATGAGAATAACTACGAAACCCATGATCTTGATTTAGAAGTGTTATTCATCACACTAAATATGTGGTGAAAACACATGATGATTAAGTAGTTTATCATATATTCTAACCCCCAGAGCCTCAAGTATGTCTTCCCTTATAAGGATATCAACTTGAGATATAGAATATGGATATAGTTCATCCAGAATGACGACTTCTAGATTATCTACACTCTTGGAAATTGGAACATGGAAGAAAATTCTCTCAGCATGAGATCTTTTTCACAGTTGTTGAGAAATGCATCAGAGAAGTTTCCTCATTGCATTTATCCTTTGTGGATTGATATGGAGTCTCTATCCCCTAATATATGGTTGTTACCCCCAATATTTTTCATTGAGTCATGGAGGCATAGTTAGGGGACACCGATTTTGAGACCTGATGTACTTATAAATCCATTTCACATTCTCCTGATGAATTTTCTAAATGTTTATAGAATGTAGATTTATTCAGAGGTAATATGATATTACAAGTGATTTTTTCGGAGAATGTTCTGAGATAGTTTCATACACCTAATTTAGTAGTTCATACATGTGTGGAAATGATGTACTAGAACCCTAAACATCAGTTTGGGTTCCCAAGTATAAAGAAAGTAGTGGAAGAGTTTTTCTATTGATGCCTTACTTGTATTCAAGTGAAGGATGAGAAAAAAGTTATTGTGGGTTTAGCTCAACCCCTTAAGGTTATAGAGTGTAAGTGGGATGGTATATTCATTGTCTTCACAAATTTATTACCATATATGTATAATGGAAATGATTCAATCTAGATGATTGTAAACCTACTCACCTAGTCATCCCACTTCCTATCTATCTGATAGTAGATATTAGTAGATATTTTAGGATGCATTTATAGGAAGGATATAGTCCAACTCCATGGAGTTCCATCGATGAACAATTCTGATCATGATGATTTTTTCACATATAAATTATGGAATGGATTTTTTATGGCTTTTGGGACTCCGTTTCATTTGGGCATGGATTGTCAACCCCAAATTGATGGATAGACTATGCAGAGGATTCATGTTATAGAGGACATGTTGTGAGGTTTCATGTTGGGCTTTATTTATAGTTGGCAGGATCACCTACCACTAGTGGAGTTTGTGTACGAAATTTTTTTTAGGTCACCACATTTTTGGACCAACCTAGTAGAGTCATAAATCATGGTCCTAGAGTTGGTGTGAGCCACTATAGAGAAGGTAAAGATCATCTTGGAGAAGATGAGGACTTTATTGAGAAATATGAATCCTTTTGTAGACAGAAAAAAGATGGATTTGGTGTTCACGGAGGTAGACCTTATGTACCTATGGTTTTCACCTCGATTTGGATTATGGAGGTTTTCTCCAGGATGCCATAATTCTTTGAGATTCATTTCCCTTCCTAGATACTATGTAGATTTATAGAGGTGGCATAAAATTTATCTCTCCCATCACATTTAGTCTAGTTATGCGACATCTTCCAGATGTCTCATCCGAGGAGGTATGTGTATGACCCATCAGAAATTATCGACTGAGGAAATATGGACATTTAGGATTAATATAGATTTTTTGAGAACCCAGTATAGATTGAGTACTGAATAGATAGAAACTATTATTGGTGAGTGATTCCTTTAGTTGATGTATAGTGTAAATAAGGGAAACTTTAAGAGAGAAACTAGGAGCATGAGGCATGATTGTGTGCTTAGTAAAACATCTTTTCATATAGAAAGCTGTTTTGGATTTTGGGATGAAAATCCCCATGGTGGGAATAAAGTAATGAATCATATTTTCAATGTATTATTTTGGGATATTTTAAGGATTATTTTCAGTACCAGGTGTTGAGATGACATGCGATTTCAGGGCCCTGTGTTCCTAGAATAAATATTTAAAATAAATTAAATATATTATATACCATATGCATGTAGTTTTCATGAAAAATGGATGAAGCTCAAAAATGGGGGGGGGGGGGTCTTGAATTAGAAATCTTATGGAACCATTGATTTTATAGTGTGGGTTTTACCCTTGGCATGATATAACCTTGGATGGAATGGGATGTTTGTGAAACATTTGTCACAGGCGTAAAATGAATAAAATAAATAAATTATTTGTTTATTTTATCATTTGACATACCTACCTAGTTTTCATCTATAAGTATTTGGTAATGAAATATTAGCATTGTTTGATGCATAATCCTAGATCCATTAGAGAATCATTGGCTTCAGAATTAGAGGACCTCTATCTAACAAACATAAAAAAGAGTATAGATCAGTGATCATTGTGCAACGAGACACATGTATCTCACCAACCACAACAACACATGCTCGTTCTCAATCATTGATCAATACATCTTGAGGTAAGATATTTTTTAATTGGATTATTTCCCTGTAGTCTATTTCTATGAGGAACATTAATCAACCAACTAATAGATTGGTTCATGGATTGGTCATTTGTGGGATTGGTTATAGTGTGCAGATAATAGACCATTTGACAAAGCCCTAGATAGACTAGGACTATATGGTTCTTAGTGATCTTAAAAGACTGAGGTGTGTTAATGTTGTATATTGACACTAGTCCCATTATTTACTTCTTGGTTGGAATCTTATTTTCATACTCTTTGTGTTGGGATTGTATTTCAGACCTATTTACTTTCCATTGATATATTTTTTACTCTGGTTGTGGGATATAGATATATGAATGCATGATTGTTCAGTTATTTTTACATTTTATAATTATATGGTCTTGGAGATTTTAGCGTGTATAGTTACGTAGGATAAGACCTCCCATGTATGTGATATTCTTACTTAGTGATAGTTTCTATCCTCTAGACAATTGGAGGTGAGTTTTGGGAGTCACGACATAGGCCCCATTAGGATTGGTCGTGATAATTTGGACAATTCATTAAGTCAAAAGAATCATTCTAGATTATCTATGGTGGGGAACATTATAGAACCAATTTTTCTATATTTACAATGGATATATCTTGAAATTATTATGTAAGGTTACTAATTTTCTTCCTGAAATGAGTGCTAAACCATCAACCCATGTGAGGATTAAAGAGTTGAAAAAGGTATATGTCAAACATGAGAGAAACAAAACAAATATTTATTAGTACAACCTTCTCTATGATGGAATGATAAGGTTCATGAACCATGCATATGTTTATCTTATATTGTATTTGAATACAGTGTTGTTCAGTGAGGATTATAACTCATCATTCTTTAATCAACATGTAAGTATGTAGTTGTATAGTGTTCTGAGAGTGTATTTCCGATTGGAAAGATTAAAGAGGGATATTTCAAAATATGTATCTTCATTTTTAGTATTTCATTATTTAAAGGTTGAAAGACATAATTCTATGGGTATGTTACAACCATTACCCAAAGAAAAATGGAAATGGGAAACCAGCATCATTGATTTTATCTCTAGACTCCCCAAAATGACCATGGTCCATAATTCTATTTTTATTGTAGATGATCACCTTATGAATTCATCACATTTAATTAATATCAATTAAGATTGATATATTGATGATTTTAATATAATATTAATTAAATAAGTGGAAAGGTTTCATGAAGTATAACATTATATACTCTCTGATCATGATCTAATGTTTACCTCAATGTTCTGGTGAAGTATTCAACATGATATAGATAGAGAGTTGAGTTTCATTTCATATTATTATCCTCAAATTGATGGATAATATAATATTTTAATTAAAATCATAGAGTAAAGGTTGATATCTTATTTTATGGGCTTAAATGGTTTTTGTTATCAACACCCTCCTCTAGTCCAATTTTCGTACAATAATAGATTTTGTGCAAGCATTCAGATGGCTCTTTATGAATCCCTATTTTAAAAGAAGTACAAAACATCAATATAACAGGATGAAGTGGGAGGCGAAAATATATTGGTACTTATGTTATCTAGGTAAATTTTAGATAAATTCAAATCAATTCATCACAAAATAAATGTAGATCAATTTTTAAAGAAATTTACATTGTCAATCATCGGTGATATTTGGAATTCAACGATGGTGAGAATGTATTTTTATGAATTTCCCCATGGAAGGATTTTACATGATTACTAAAGAATGTAATTATAACCCCTAGTAATATTATACACTTTTAAATGTTTGATCTATTATGTATTATATCTTATCATTTTTAGCTTCCAGTGAACCTATAAACGGTTCCCAATGTGTTATATGTATCTCTATTGAGGAATTACATACTTGATTCTTAACATGTACTGATACTATAAGTCCTACCACTAGGGAATGATCATTCCTATAATTATAATCATATAAAAATATTGAATTTTTGAGATAAGGTTTTACCAAATAAGACTACTCACCGAGTTAATGTTATTTGGGGGAATCAGAATATATAATAAGCTATTTAGGAGCCTAATTATGTGATGAGACAGACATATCCTCACTTTTTGTATCAGAATGACATTATTATGAGTGTGAAATTCATTTTAATTGGGTAGAATGTAACACCTAGAAATTTTATTATATATTATTCTATAATTGTTTTTATTTCATTCATATATTTCAATATATGAAACAAGAAGTTTAAAAAAACCATGATATACTATGGAAGTATCATTATTTAATGTGATAAACATCATTTAATTGTTATATTAGTTGGTTTGAGTAGGACAAAATAAATTTGGAAACAAATTAATTTTAACACATATATAAAAATAATTCACTAGTTATCAATAAATCTGAACAGAATAGAAATAAAATTCAACAATAAATATCTTTTTCTCATGTTAAATTAAATTATTCACTATAGCTAAATTATATCACTAAAATTTATATATTATATATCAAATAATTTTTTTAACATTCAATAATTTTTCATTATCATTGGAAAAGAATAAATGTTGTTTTATTCATAAAAATTTATTTTTACAAAAAAACAGTTTCCATCGCATGTTGCACAACGATTTTAAAATGAATTTAGGCCACTTATATAAATTCATTCGTGAAAAATTGACCCCATATTTTTAATTAGTTGATTCAAATTTTTAAAATAGGTCCCTTTAATTTTGGTCATTAAGAATAGTAATGTTGTTAAATTTTTTTCAGCACACTAAGATTTAAATTTGAAAAATAGGGTTAAAATTCAGGAAAAGGTTTTAAAAGTTCTTTAACACATTCCTTCATCATATTAGGTGAGTTGGTTTTGGCCACATACATCCATGTGTCAAATCTATGGCCACATTTTTCTCTTTTCATTATATTAATTCAAGAAATGAATAAATACAAAACCTAACTCCTTTGACATTAATGATTCTAAATTTATTTTATAAGAAAAAATGGTTATTTTATTGTTATAAATGTGTATTTGAAAGAGGGTGTATTTTTTAATAACAATGAAATTTATTTATGAGTTTTAGTGATTTAAATATTATCATAAATTCTTAAATAGTTCTGACAACAATTTTATTCAGTTGGAAGATAAATAAAAAATGATTTAAAAATATTAAAATTTATAATATTGGTTGGAATTATTTTTTTCCAAACCATGTATATATAAATATATAAAATATTATGATAATTTTAATGTTTTCAATTCAAATTATTTTATGATAGTTTTTACTTTAATGTTAAATTTTTAAATAGTTTCATAAATGAAATTTTTGATAGTTTATGTTAACAAAGAATTTATCAAATTATTTAAAAACAATAATAACCATGAAATGGGAAATTTAGTTTTATAAATGGTCAAATATTTCATCCATTTTCTATTCAAAAGATAATTTTTACCCAAAAATTCAAATTATAAACCCTTTAATATTAAAAACTGCATTACAATGGTTAAGATTAAGAATAGTAAACCAAGGGTTAACTGAAAAGATAATGTTTAAAATAAAACCAAAAACTATCTAAATTTAATGGGATGATAAAATTTTTACCTTACCTAATTTTCTTCAAATATCATTTCATTTGGACTATTTTGTTCAATAATGACTTTATTATATTTTAATATTTTCAGTAATTCCTAGTGCGACCCTTCCCTTTATTAAAAAATAACACCCCTTCCCTCTTTTCCTTACAAAAATTTGATCAATCTATCTCAAGTGAATCCAAGAGACCTAAGATCAAATCTGAGTGGAGACATATTTCTTGGTTACTGTAGAACTTCTGTAGCATGTACTGTTTGGTATTGTAGTAGCTAAAACTATTCATCCACTTGGGCCTTTGGGCCATCGGTTGGGTCCTCAGGTCCTGCAAGGCTTTCGGGCCACCCATGGCCTTTGGGCCAGTTTTCTCTCAAGGCCTTCAGGCCACCACAAGGCCTCTGGGCCACATGAATATGCATATGTACCTGTCAGACTACAAGGGACAAGGCTCCAGATGAGGATTCTTATTAGGCACATTAACCATAGCAGAGCTAACTAGAATTGGAATAATTAGAGGTATGGCATTTCCATCGGTATCGGGCCTGTGCAGCTCTGCATTAGACATTTAGCCGACCATACTTGCAAAGAAGGTGTGTTGATATCATGACATGTGGTGGGGAGGAGCAGTTCCATGTTATATCGTATGAGTGCTTTCCTCTAAGACCAATGAGTCATGTAATTATCTATAAGCCTTTACACCTAGAAAGGGTTCCACCTCACCCCTTTAAAGATGGATTATCATAAATAATAATAAAAATCCTTGGGACCACTCCTCTAGGTTTTTTAATATTGTATCAAATATAGGTCTCCCAAATAAGAGGTAATCATCTTAGATAACCAATTTCAATTTATTAATTCATAAAAATCCTTTAAATCTATGGTATTATTCATAACATAATAACTAAATTATGATATATAAACTGGAATTCTTTTATGACCCTGAAAACACCATTGTCCACCCTCTTTTTTTAAATGGAACATGAATGTATCAATCATACGTATGTGTGAACTACCACCTCCACATTAATATACAATTCATTTTTCATCACCACCATTTAAGGATTAGTATTATAATGGCTTTAAAGTATATAAAGGACATCTAAGACACTATTATGATTATAAATTTTTTATATAATACCTACCTTCAAACCATCCAATTTTTTGTAAATAATAACATCACTCGTGCGTACATGTGGACTACAACCACCACGAAGTGATTTGATTTGCTTTTTTTCTGGATTAAATGGCTTGAAATAAGAATTAATTTAATGAATATTCTCTATATATATGATATAATAGTTATTCTATAAGGGATAATTAATTTTTACATTTCTTTTGGTCCATCTTTATATAATTGAAAACAACATTCATTCTTGCATATAACTAACCTTCTCCTTGAACGTTGTAATAAATTTTTATATCTATATACATAATTGATAAATATAAATATATATATAATTTATATAATAAAATTACATTTATGGATTAAAATTATGGATATGATGTTACCACGATCAATATAAAATGACTGTAAATGCCTAACTAAAAATATTATGAAAATGAAACTTTTAACACTAAGAAATAATAATATTAACATGGAATTATTAACAAATTGGTGTTGAAATGTTATAAAGGGATTATATATGATATTAAAAGTATGTAAATGATTATATTATAAAATTATAAAATGATTCATTTTATTATACAGAAGTTAAGAGTTCCTTGAGAGTATGTCAAATATGAGGCAACAATTTATCATCTCAAATTTTCTTCTAAGACATATATTATGTTATGAAAATATCTTATTTTTTGAGGTGTAATTACTTTACTTTTAAATATTTTATAGTCAATTTAATTATGTTTGTGATATTTGTTTTTTCGTTAGAGTTTATTCTTTTATGGGTCTTACAATTTAAATTTAACCGAAGTAGTATGTGTATTGTGTTACAATCTCATTGTTTAATGGGATCATTTATGATTAAGTTTTCAATGATGAGATTTCATGATACAACTCTCAATTATACCATAAATTTTACATTACACTTTCTATTTCTGTAGAATAAATTTTTTTCCTATAATATTTCTATCTTGGCAAACTCATGGTAAAAATGAATTGTTTTATGAAAAATTCAACATTATTTATTTTATCAGTTGAAAATCCATTTTCATCTATGTCCAAGTTTTTTAGAAATATTTTCAAGAATATTTTATATCCTAATATTGTTTAAAATAATATTTACAAATTGTTGATTTTTTAAAAAATAGTATAATAGGAATAAAAATGACATTTTATGATTGATGTACATTTTAAATTTCAATTAAAATGTGAAATGAATATTTTTTTAACATACATTGCATGAACATATTTTCCTACCATCATAAACATTCAATGTTTTTAATCGTATCATAAAACTTTAAAAGGATAATTTTGACAAAATTAATTTCCTTAATAGTAATTAACTTTATATATTTTATCTATGTGATTCCAAAATTGAATGTGTATTTTCCTCATGAAATATTCCAAATATCGTTTATAAGTATTTTTCATCTAATATGACAACCTTCAACTATAAATATTATTATTTGGGGATATGATCCTATGATACCATCCAATTTAATTCTTCAGATGGATTATTATGATTATTATTTAAGGATAATTCTAGGAAACCCATATCATTCTCAATAGTTAATTAAGTTGTGGAAAATTATTTTTGAAACCTGTTTTATTTCAACGAGTTTTTCTGTAATGTTATAATGAAATTTTATGAAACCCTTTTTATTTACTTTTGTTATGATATTATGAATTAATTATGATCTTTTGGCACACATATATATGATTTTCATTATGTGACGAGTTGGGCATGATTTTTATGGATCTCCAATGCCTGGTGTGAATGTAGTTTAGGAATGAAATTTGTCCACAATGATAGTCTAGAGAGTGAACCTTGACTAATTATACAACAATTTGGAGAGTTATAAAAATACAATATGTTAGTCTTTGTAGATATCCATGAATATTTTTTGAATTATTTTATATGATTATGTGTATTCTTCAAACATATTCCAATGTTATACAATCATGGATCATGTTCCATGCTTCCATTTTTATTAATTTCTAGTTAACTACCACAACATTATTCCCCAACCCAATTTTATGATCATTGATATGTGGAGTCTTGTTTTAAAATGTTAATATCATCATATCATACCCTTATAGTCATGTTTTTTATGAGATCATTTATATCTCCACTTTTTACCCTTTATATGCATCTGATATCACCCATTGGTGTGAATTTATATCATTAAATGTTTCCACATAGTTTTTATGAATTTAAATTATTTTTTATAACAAAATGATTATATAATATATAATTAATTACATTTAATTATTTTGGAAAGAATTACTATTCATTGAATATTTTCATTGAGATGATGGTTTTGTTTTCATAAATTATTGAAATCTATTTCTTGAAATTATTTATTAAATTATATTTCATGATTGAGATTAATTATCTATTAAAAATATTGGAATGTATTTAACATCAATTTGTTTTGTATATTGGTAAATTATAATGTGTTTTTATATTATTGCATATGAATTAGATTTATGAATTTATTTTTTTAATTTTTTTAATTTTATTTATAAATTATCAATTGATTAATTATTTGAATTTATTTTTCTTCAATATTTATTTTACACATTATTATTAAATTTAGATTTTATATTTTTATATTTTTTGTTTGATTTATTTATTTAAATATCTTACATTATATATAATCATTTTTTGTAAGTTTAGTTAATGATATTATTTTTAATAATAAATTTATTTTAGGAATTAATGAATTAATATATGTTATTTATATTTTATGGCTCATTTAGATTGTTTAAATTTTTATAATTTTTGATTTACATATTAATTTATTAATTTATTTAATTATTTATTTTATTAAAATTTTGTTTGTTGTATAACTCATTTATCTGATTTCCTCTAGAATTCAAATATCTAAACATTCCCAATACAATCATGTAACCAATTTCATTAACAAACAATATATCTATATTCTAACTCCATACATTGTGATTTTTACTAAGGTATTAATATAACCAAATTATCATAAGTTTCACATAGCCAAATTAGAGATTACACCAAACTTACTCATTTATTCAGGTACATGATTGTACATAACTGATTCTCCAACAACCTACCAGAATTTATATAGATGAATGAATGAATAATATGTGAGGATAATGATTGGCTTGGATTCGACAAATCTGCATCCCATAAGGAAGACCCACTAAAGATAGGATGAATCTGCTGCCACCCTATGGCCAATTCACTGATAAAGGTGATCTATTTCAATGTTTCAATAGAAATGGGTGTGGATACATGATTATTATTCAAACTGAGATATAACTTAACTTTCTGAACTATAGGCGTTGCTGTAAATGCTAACGAAGATTCGACCTTGATAATCGTTAATGATGTGTCATGGAAGATGAACTAGAGAATTCCAAGATTGATCCAAATCCATTAATTAATCTCTTATTCGTATTTTATTCCATCCGAGTTAAGTCACGCGAGATTACTTTCTTGGAAATAATGAACCCTGGGATGTTGTTTCATCATATGTTAATGTTTCAATATAAATATTTCTCATCTGTTGTAGGTAAAAGCAACCCATTATTTTCATGATGTAGAAGCACAATGATGAATGGGTGAAAGATGGATATTATAGCGAGATATATATATATATATATGTTCTATAGGTTGATGAATCCTAAATCTGATATGAAACTTCTTGAAGAGGATAATTATAGAAGTAGTTGTATCCAGTGCCATAATTTCACGATGATATTGCTGAGCCTGACCAAAGGATTCAAAAAATTATTATGATAATTCAGTGTATTGGATGAAGATTAATAACACATGATTTCAAGTCAAGGATGAAGAAAATTTTGGGTTAAACTATGTGAATATATGATAATTTAGGAACATAAAATATCCATTCAAATTGGTCCTTCACTTTTCATGAATACGTGTCATGACCAAAGCCAAGATGTTTTATTGATTTCATTGATTCCAACGAATTTAAAATATATAAAGATGATTATTACTATTACTATTTGAATATTGATATGTTTTTATGTAGTTTTTTCAATGAAATTGGTCCTTGGTTGTATTCTAACTCTACGGTTGGGTGCTTAAAATGAAATACATGAATGGTGCTCGAACAAATTCCCAAGTCAATCCTTTTTTCTATTGATGTCTGTAACTAAGCACTATATATAGTATATGGTGTACGTTGAATATGATAATCGATAGGAAGTCTTTATGATTAGATAAATAAGTTTGGTGAGTTTTCATGGATGAATTTTGAGTCTTGTATGCAATCAAGATAATGGAATGTTTTTTTCTGGCTAGAGAGAATTCGTTTCAGTTATTTTATTAAGTGATAGGGAAATTACCAAAAGCCAAGAACAGAAAAAAAAAACAATGAAAAAGATGGAAGGCACATGAATGGATCAAAATTGAGTCAATGGAAATTCCCCTTATTAATATAATGAAACATAAATATTGGTGGATAACCCATTTTTAGACCATCCCTTCTTTATGAGGATGGAAAGGAAGATCCGGAGCTTGGAGAAGATTTCTTTCTTCAGGAGCATGAGTTGGAGCATCATTAGGTAAGAAATTTTTTTTAATGAACTGAATAGAGAATGCATTTAACCGTCCCAATGTGATTTTATGCTGCTTTACCATTACTGTCTATTGTATCACAATTCCATTTCCTTGGGGTTTACTTCTGCTTAAAAAGAATTATGCTTAATTTAAAGGGTAATTACTCCTTTGTTTATGATTGTTGATATTTTTTTATTCTGGACTTATTTTATTCTCAAAACAACTCATCATTTATAATAATATATCTTGTGGAAGTATGTGGCAATTCATGAAAGTAGACACAATTCTCAAGGGAGATTATGATACTTCCCTCAATTCATTTTTTTATTTGATTATTCATTTCTTGAACATTATTAACTGTTCAATATTATTCAATTAATTTTCACTCGATAAACTTTTTTCAAGTTTTTTCACAATAACATAGCTAGTTATTAATAGAAATTAACACTACATGTCACTTCTTTTTCATGAAAAATTTTATCACTTATTCAGTCACTAGTAAATTTCACTATTTTTTGTATCTTAAGGCCATAAATAATTCCATTGAATATCTCTTCACACTTCTATATGGATCTAACAGTTTTTTATAATTTCTATTGACTATATCTAAATATGAAATGAAATTTACTATTCCATAAAAAATTTCCCTTAATCAACTATTGTTATGTTTCCTTTCCCTAGGAAGTGAAAAACGTTTTTAAGTGTGATCTTTAAGAAAAGTGGTAGTTTTGAAGAAATTGTTTATTGATAATATAGAACTATCATGGAAAAGTTCTTAATGTATCCATGATTCCAATGAGACTAGATATTTACAATTCTCTAATGGACTATCTTTTTAGGTATTGAATATTCATTTAATAAGTTGGTACATTAATGTATTAAATATATATGATATTATAGATATTATCAAAGAGAGGTTCATTTACAACTAGAAACTATGATGATAAAACATTGGTGAGGACAATTAGGATAATCCTATGTATAGGAAAACGACTTATGTTATGGTATATAAAGATGCATGTCCTTCTATGTAAAACCTCCATTCATTGATGTTATATGTGGATTTTTTTTACCACTGATTCCTATAGGGCTAATATCCTTAAAAGAGTTTTTTACTATATATTTACCATAATTCTAGGGGAAAGTGTGTATTCCCAAACTATGCACCGAGATTGATACACTTACATGATATGCATGGGTTAATTCAAATTTTATTTAGGAACCATCATGAAGGATTTGAATATATTATGATAATAGACAACCTAGATTAAATCTAAAAAGATATATATTAAAAAAAGGTGTCTTGATTTAGACAACCATTAAATTATTTTTCATGATTAATCCCTAAAATTAAAAATGACTGATTATCATGGTAAAAATTTTGGTTTTAGTAAGGTATTTAAGATGGAATAATGAAGTTGATGTGGAATTATGTTTGAAAAAATATTTCTGTACACTATTTGAGCATGGTCATATGGAATCATGTATATTATGGAATGTATCACATAATGATAATTTACATCGTAATTGATTTGATCTTGAATTAGTAGTGAAAATCCCTTATTTTACAATGATCACATCTCAAGTCTATGGATCATCTCATGTTGAATTTTTTGGGAAATTACATCCTTCAAATCATATTATTCTAGTTTTTTTGAATTTTGTTTTCTATTTTTCATGGATAATATTTCAATACATAAAGACCACTTCAATTATTGAGGAACTGAAGCCACATTTTATATTCTAATCTAAATTATGATTGTCTATTAGTGTGATGATAAATAATAAATTTTGATCGAAATTTTATCCATTATATATGAATTAATTCTTATACAAAAGATGTGTTTATCTCATATGGTTGGGGAGAGAAAAAATTAAAGATATACCTATAGTTCAGGATATTGATGATGTATTTTTGGGAGAGGTTTCAAGTCTTCCATTAAATACTAAAGTTGGTTGTTCAATATAAATCATACCTAGATCGATAACATTATGAAATACTCCATATATAATTCCCATGATTGAGTTTTAGGAGTCGAATAAGCAACACCATTGAATCATGAAAAGGGAGTAATTCTATATGGTAAATCACCTTGTGGTGAATCTATTCTTTTTTATGAATAATTAAGGATAAATTAATCATTGTATTGATTATTATTAACTTAAAAAACCACTATCCAGAATAAGTATCCTTTACCCTATATTGATGACCTGATTGATCAACTGTGCGGATCTCAATAATATTCTAAGAGCTACATTGATTATATATATAATAAAATTAGGTTCTATATGGTTAATATTCCCAAGACAACATTATATATAACGTTTGGACACTTTTAGTTTATAGTGATCTGATTTTTTCTTACTAATTATCCAACTATCCTCAAGGATTTAACGTATATAGATATTAGAGATATTGTTGGTTAATTTTTGGCAGTCTTTATAGAAAATATTATTATATATTAAAATAACAAGGATTATCTTGAGGATCAATTGAATATTGTACTGAATATCCTATGGAAGAAAAAGATGAATGAAAAATTTACCATGTGTGAATTTTAAACACATAAAGTTTTATTTTTTGGTAATATAATCTCAATTGAGGGTATAACTATGGATCGATCAAAGGAAAAAGTTATTGAACAATGGTCCAGACCAACCACTATGACTGAGATATGTAGTTTGTGTGGTTTCATTGGATATTATTTATTCTTTTTAGATAATTTTTTAAGACATTAAAATCCACCAACCAGGTTAAAATTGAAGATAGATATATCGCTTTGGAAGGATGAACATGAATAAAATTTCATCAAACTAAAGGGAAGGCCAGTTTTCACACATGTGTTTACTTTACCCTATAGTGGAGAAGGGTTTGTGATTTATAGTTATGTATAAATGGTAGGACTAGGATGTTACCACATTTATAATGATAGGGTGATAAATAATTCCTCTAACTAATTAAATATTCATGGGAAAAATTTCAAAAATCATTATTTAGAGTTAGTTGTGGAAATTATTTAATAAAATAAATTGATGCAATATCTTTGTAAAGAAACGAATGATATATATACTACTCATAAAATCCTAAAGTATACATTCAAATAAAATGAGATGAATATGCACCTAATAAGATGGTTGTGGGTGATAAAATATTTTAACTTCTAAATATAATACCACCCTTGGAATGTAAAAAAAGATGGAAATGATTTCAGTCAAAAGGTTCATGATATATTATTTATGATGGGGATCAAATAAGATACAATATTTATAGATTTTGAAATTATGGATATTGATATATTAAAGAAAGGGATAAATCATATCTTTATAAAATGAGTGGTCAATAATCTATAAATGTGAGGAATAAAATGGCACTTAAGGAATATATGGAACAACATATGAATATTAAAAATGTACCCGAACCCAATCATTATTTATGGAATGATAAAGTTCTTGAATAGTGTATTTATTTTTTCCATATGATATTTAAATAAATGGATGTTAGATGAGGCTTATAGTTCATGATTCTGTATTCATCCTCAATTCAGTAAGAAGTATAGAGATGTGAAAGAGTATTTATAGTGTGAAATTAAGAAGAGATAAATTTCAATGTATTAATTTTTATGGTTAGTATGGAATCATGTTAAGGCATTGAGAATGAAGTCTATGGGGATGTGAAAACCATTACCCATAGATGAATTGAAATTGGAAAAATCACTATGGATATTGTCGTTGGAATCCCCAAAATGTATAAAGTCAATAATGATATTTGGGTTTTAGTAATCTATTTATGAAGTCAAAACAATTAATTACCATCAGATAAGATTTATATATTTATAATATTCCCAAATAGTCATTAATGAAGTGGTAAGGTACCCTAAAGTACCATGCTCCATTATATCTGGTCAGGATCCAATGTTTACCTCAAAATTCTTGTGAACTATTTAGAAGTCTTTGGATATGGTGTCAAGTTTAGTACTTATTATCATCCTCAAATAGATGGTCAGTCTAAGTAAACCAATCTAACCCTGGTGTTTATGATTATATTTTATTCTATAGATCATGAAGTTATTTGAGATCAATACTTTCCTCTAGTGTGATTTTCTTATAGTAATAGATTTCAATCAAGAATTTGTATATATTTTTATTAATGTATGGAAATAAGTGTAGAAATAAAACACAAAGGGTTATTGTAATCGAAAATAAATTTATTGGGGACTAATATCACCAATAAATATAAAAGTGTGTTTTATGAAGTTAAAATAATATATAGGCACCTCACAATCACTAGAAAAGTTTTGTTGAATATAATTTGGGAAATCTGGAAATTAATGTGGGTAAGAAGTTATTTCATCAAATTACTGCATGGAAGAAGGGTTTTTAGATTTGGAATGAATTAAAAGTTGATCCCTATGTATATTGGCCACTTTCAGATTATTGATTGAGTGTGTATGATTATGTATCATTTGGCTATTCTCCAAAACCACTCTCAAGTTAACAATGTTTTCGATATATCTCTCCTTGGGAAGTACATACCTAATCAATGACATGCACTAAAATCATAGAAGTACCATTGGAGAATGATCTATCCTATGAATAAAACTAGTAGAAATCATGTATTTTAGAAATAATTCTACAGGTTATGATATTAATCACTTTCATAATTTTCTCAAGAGGAATTATAAATTTGAAAAGGCAAACTGGGAAGCTGAGAACATGATAAAATAGATATGTTTTAATTTATTTCTATAATAGTTAAGGAATTTTTATGAAAAATTCCTTTCATGGGGTTTATAATGTAACACACTTGGATTTTAATATTTAGTTCCATAAAATTAAATTTCATTTCATTGATATCTTGTTTTACATGGAATAGTTCTTTTTAATAAAACATGATCTACTATGAACATATTATTATTAAATGTGGGAGTTATCAACTAGATATTGGATTTGTGTGTATGAATAGGACTAACATAGTTATAAATAATTTATATTTCACAAATAGTTAAAATTGATTCACAAGTTTTTGATTTATTAAAAATGAATATAAAAATCATTTTATAGTAATATGGATGATTTTCAGAAAAATATTTTTTATCTATGCAATGTGTTTTTACCTTATTTATTAATCACTATTGGCTAATGATATTAATAAAATTTATATAGTATATATTTAATAAAAAAATTAACATTCACTTAATGTTTTTTCTAGTCACGCGATGACAATCAATCAAGATATATTCTTAAAAATATTATTTCCTGAAAAATATTTTTCATTATGTTTTCCACACACATTTAAAAATTAATTTCAACAAATTATAAAAATTTAAAATTGAAAAATACACAACAAGTTTGGAAACTATAGATTTAAATATAGTAAATAGGTCTCTTTTATTATTTTTTAATATGAATTGTAACTTTGGTAAATTTTTGTAATTTTGTTAATGGTAAAACATGTAAAATTAGGTTAAAACATTGGTATATCAATTTAAAATTTATCTAACACTTTCATTTATTATATTGATTGAATAGAGTTTTATCATTTCTATCTATTTCCATAATTTATGTACCATTGGTTCCATTGTTTACTATTAATTGAAGGAAAATATAGAAAATTTAAATATCTTGACATTAATAACTCGATATTTTCATTATAAGGAAAAATAGAGGATATGGTTAGTTATAAATTTTCTGTTATAAATATGAATTAGTATCTTTATAATGATAATATATTTCAATTTTTTTGAGAATAAATAATTACCTCAAATTTGTACTCATCACCGAAACAATATTTATTCAATTAATAGAAAAATAAAATATATTATTCTTAAAATTTTAAATGTAATAAAATTTATTTTATTTTTTCTGTTGAAAATGTTTATAGAAAAATATTACATTTTGGGAATTTTTAATAGAATTATATTTGGATTCCTATTCTCTCATGTTATCTTTATTGAAAAATTAAATTAATAGGATTAAAATGGAATCAGGGATATTTTATGTTAGCTAATATTTCATTAAAATATTTAATTTTTAAAGATATAATAAATATAACCACCAGACCCCATGCTTCCGGACTTCGTGCTATAACATGCTGTGTAATTTGTTTTGGAAAAGAAACTAAATAATTACACAATATATTAGACAAATGATGACCATTTCTGGTCTAGGGTTTTGAGAATTATATAAAAACATTAAAATTTTACAAAAATGTATAGAATAAAGTTAAATAATAAACATAATATTCAGTGCGTTGCTTTCTCATAGAGCTCACGTAACAATTAATTTTGTTAAACCTGTAAAAAGATTTTGAAACATTGGGTGAGAAATTAATATACAAAATAAGGGGTCTAAAATAATTAACAATTTCTTTTAAAACATTTCCTTGAAATAAACATCCTTTCTTAGAAATATATTTTCATTAAATTTGTATAAAAAATAAATAATTTAGAAAATCATTATTTTATAAAATTAATTATAATTAAAATGATCTTTGGGATGTCTCCATCTAAAATAATAATTTCTAGGTTAAGAATTTATGATACTTCATAGACTATATTAAAAACAGTAACATAAGTTATCTAGTCATAAAGCATATGGAAAAATGTTCCCTTAAGACTTATGGGTTCAGTCCCTATAATGTCATGTAGCATACTAGTGCCATTTTTTAAAAAAGAAAATTCAATGAACCGACCTTTCTCAATCATACCTAATTTTTTTTTAAAAAATACATATATAAATTTATTTTATTAAAATAAAATAACCATTCTCATAATATTTCATCAACATATTATCAATAATTTCTAAAACAATTTTTAGGAGAATCAAATGTTTGAAATATATTTGCATATTTAAAAATCTTAAATATAATGGATAATGAAACAAATGAAAGCATTATTTAAAATTCATGGAATTTAAATTATATTTTATATGATGACCATACCCAATAATTCATGACATTTGAAGGGGTGAAAATTCAATTTATCACAAGAAATAATAGCTTGTTTTAGAATAGAACATAAAATGATACCTATTATCAATTTTCAAACTAGCTTACACATAATAATAAAAAATAAATTTATAGATTAAGAATAAATTCTAAATATCATATAGAGATTTTGAAATAATATATTAACCATTTTTAATAATTTAATTGTTATATATATCTATCATTATACCTTATTCAGAAAATAATTTTATGAAAATACAAGAAAACCCTTGGATAATGGATTTATCTTACAACATATTAGCTCAGAGATACAAATTAAAACAAAATCTATACTTAATAAAATACGAAATATGGAAGTATAGATAAATTTTACACACACACACACACACACACACAGATATATATATATATATATATATATATTTAATCAATATAATTTGACCAAAGAATAAGATTGAACCCATCTAAACCATTGGCTTAGAATTAAAATTTAAATCAAAACCCTTATCTTGTTTTTTTGAAATGATATAATCATATAAGTATATATATACTTATATATATATATATATTTATGTTTACATATCTTTGTGAAACAAAATTAAATTGATAAACCAAATAAACCCTTACAAACCATAGGTTTTAGAAATAAAATTTAAAACAAAAACCCTTAACTCATATATACTAAAAATAAATAGTTATATATGTGTATATATGAACATATATATACAAATAAATGTAACCCTTGTTAAAATGACAATTATTTCATAAAGATAAAAAAATGTTTTGGGAGCATAAGGGTTGGGTATTCTTGGGTATGTGAAAGGGGATTTATAAACTAAAAATAATAATACATATTATTGAATCGATTCACAGATTAAAACTATTATAAATTGGAAATAAATTTTGGATGGTTGGAATTATATTTATATTTATATCAACGACTTCCTAATGAAGTCGTGGAAGAAGATAATAATATACTGAGTCAATGATTCAGATTTATTTCTATTAAAAATTATCATAACATTTTAAAAGAAAAAAATTCTGTTATGGGAAAGGGTTGAGGGTGACTTTAACAGTGAAGAGAATCTTTTATCCTACTGGTTAGAGGTGAAAAAACGAAAGAGATTGGATGGGCTTTGAAGGAATGGTAGGTCCAGTAGTGTCCCAATAACTGTGGTCGATGATGGAGGTTGAGGTCTCCAGATGAAGGTGTCGCTAATGGTGGTTCTTTGATGGTGGCGAGGCTTGGTTGTAGATGGGTGACAGTGGTCTCGATGGAGGGTTTGGGGGAGAAGACCATCAACCGTCATTTCATTTCATTTTTATTTTATTATTTTTTATCCTTTTTTGGGTTTCACATTTGCTCCACCTTTACCTATTTCCTATTTATTTTTGATTCATGTTCCAACCATTAATTTCACTTATTATATTATAAAACCATGTCATCATTCCACTTTTTTTATTCTATCTAACATTTACACTTATCTCTTTTTCTTTATCTTTTAACAAATGTTTTACAATTTAAGTAACATTTTAATATATAAATAAATTTATTTTCTTACTAATTAAATTATATATATTTAAAACAGAACATGTATCTTTTTTAATAGGTATAACATAATTTATATAAATATATATATTATTTTAGAATATTTAAATATACAAATATATATTTAACGTTTTGAATAAATAAATCAAATAACATTTTTTAAAACACATATATAAAAGTTCATTTTTTCTAGAAAAATTATTATATACATTTATAATTTATAAATTTTATAAAACTAAAACAAAATATATTTTCATAAATTTATAGAATATATAATAATAATAATAATAATAATAATTCCCTAAGAAAAATAATTTCCCTTAATTATTATTATTAATATTATTATCATTAAAATATTCTATTAAATTACCTTTTTGATAAAATAAAATTATATTTTACAAAAATAATAAAAATAATTATATTAAAATACTATTTTAAATAGAGAAAAACAATATTTATTTTTAGAATAAATTTAAAAACGGTAAATAATAAGTATTATTAATTATAAGTTTAATAATTAACATATAATCAAATTAACTAAAAAACATAATTTCAATTATTATTTTTAAATAAAATCATCTAAAAAATATCATTAGTTTGATTTGATTATAAATTAATCCATTTACTAAAACATTAACATAATACAAATAGGTTTGGAATTTTTGGTATGTCACATTCCCCCCTCTTAAAAGAAATAGGCCATCACAATTCATTAATTGGACTGTATAAAATATTATCTTTCCAACTTTAGAATTATGAAGGCTATAACTAATAAACTCTTATAATATAACACATAGACATAATATAATCTCCAAATTTATCTAGATCATTAACTCTGATACCAACTATAACTACCTGAGCCCATGCTTAAGGATTTGTTGCTTACAGATGATGTGTAATTTTCTTTAGAAAAATAAACTGAATACTTACACAAAATATTACAAAAAAAAGACCTTTTATGATCTAGATTTTGGAGAATTAGATACAAACCTTACAGCTTAACAAAAATATACAAAATTAAACTAAATAAACATAATAATCTGCAGTGCACTTCCTCTTCATAGAACTCACTTCACAATTAATTCTATTAAACATGTAATTTTTTTTTAAAATTAGGGTAAGCATTTAATATTCCTAGTAAGTTGATTTAAAAATATTATTAATTTATTTTATTATATTTCCTTCAAATAAACACAAATGATTAAAATTAGATATTAATAATTTCTGTATATTAAATAATTAATTTAGAAAATAATTACATTTTCAAAATATTTATAATTGAAAAGATCATTTGGATTTTAGGATTTAAAATAATATTTTTTGGTGTTTCATTTTTGATACATGACATACCATATTAAAAACCATAACATAAGGTTTCTAATCATAACACATATGGAACAAAGTTACCTTAAGACTTATGGGTTCACTCCCCATAACGTCTCATAACATACTTTCCCCAATGTTTTAAAACAATTTCAATAGACCTATTTTTATCATTCCTAACCGAAAACATTTCAAAAAATACATTCATAAAATTATTTTCTTAAATGAAAATAATGTTTCTCATAACATTTCATCAAAATTTTCTCAAGAATTTCTCAAACCATTTTTTAGAAAATCACATGCTTGAAATAAATACACTTATTTTAAAATCACAAATATAATGGATAATGAAATAAATTTACACTTCATCTAAAATTTCATGTAATGTTAGTTATAATTTAGATGATGTCGATTCCCAATTATGCATGACATATGAAGGGGTCATGATATAGTATCTCATGTGAAATAATATCTTGTTTAAGTATACAACATAAAATTATAACAATTATAATTTTAAAACTAGGTTACACATAATAATAAACCATAAATTGATAGATTAAGAATAAATTCTAAACATTGTATGTAGATTTGGAAATAAAATATTTATAATTTTTAAAAACTAAATTGATATACATATATGTATATATATTAATATATATATCAATACACCTGATTCATAAAACGTTGTTTTGAAAATACAATAAAACACTTTGATAAAAGATTTATCTTACAACAAATTAGATTAGAAAAAAAAATTTAAAAATTTAAAAATTAATAAAACATGAAAGATAGAAATATATATATATATATATATTTATAATAAACATAATTTGACCAAATAATAAAATTAAACCCATGAAAACCATATGGTTAGAATTAAAATTTATATCAAAACCGTTTTCGTATTTTTCAAAAAATAGTTAATCATATAAGTATTTTTTTAAAAACACACACACATATATATATACATATATATAGACAAACACATATATAAATATATTTATATATTTTTAAAATAAAATTAACTTGATAAAACAAATAAACCCTTATATACCATATGTTTTAGAAATAAAGTTTAAAACAAAAACCCTTAACTCATTTTTACTGAAAATAAATAAATAAATAAGTATATATATATATATATATCTCTCTCTATGTGTGTGTGTATGCATATACATACATATATATATATATATAATCCTTTATAAAACGATAATAGTTTGACCAACCCAAAATAAATTTGAAAATAATAAATCCCTTAAAATGTTTTTGGATCAAATAAGGGACTAACAATTCTGAAATTAAAGTAGAACTAAATGAAGGTATTAAGTGAATAAAGGTCAAGTGTTATTGGGTGTGGAAAAGAAGATTTATTATTTGAAAATAATAACACAGATTATTCAATCAATTCATGGATGGTAACTATTATAAATTGTAAAGAAAGTTTAGTTTATTGGTATTATATTTATATATATATCAATACATTCTAGAGGAGTTCTTAGAAGATGATAATAATATATTGAGTTTATGACTTAGTTTAATTTCTTTAGAAAATGATCATGTTGTTTTAAAAGACAATGAGTTTGATATTAGAAAAGGTTAAGGGTAAATATGACAATCAAGAGAAATTCTAAGCCTACAAGTCCGAGATGGAGAAAAACAAAGGAGTTGGTTGGTGTTATGGAGGGATGGTAGGTCAAGCAGTGGCCTAGGAACCACAGTCAACGATGGTGGTTGAGGTCTATGGATTAAGGTGTCATCGGTGGTGGTGCTCTGATAGTGTTGAGGCTTGGTTGCAGGTGGTTGATGATAGTCCCGATGTAGGGTTTTGGGGGAGAAGACCAAGAACCGTCATTTCATTTCATTGTTATATTAATATTAATATTATTATTTATCATTCTTGGGTTTCACATTTTACATACCATTACCTTTTTCTCTCTTTCTTTTTGATTTTCATTCTAACCATTAATTTAATTTATTGTATTATAAAAGCATGTCATCAATCCATTTTTTTGAATTTTATCTAATGTTTCCAATTATCTATTTTTAATTATCATTTAAAAAAAACGTTTTCCAATTCATGTAACATTGTTATATATAAATAAATTCACTTTTTAATTACTATAATTATATATATTTAAAACAAAACGTGTATATTTTTTATAAGTTTAAATTCATTATATATATATAATCAAACTTTTTAAAAAATTAATAAAATAAAATTTTTTAAACACATATATAAAAGTAATTTTTTTTAGAAAAAAATTTATATTCCTTTAGAATTTATAAATTTCATAAAACTAAAAAACAATATATTTTCATATATTTAAAACTTATATAATAATAATAATACAATTTTTTTAAAAAATTAATTTCTGTTAATTATTATTATTAATATTTCTGTCATTATAATTTTCTATTAAATAACATTTTTGATAAAATTAAATTCTATTTTTCAAAAATTATAAAAATATTTATTTTAAAATATTGTTTTAATCAAAGCAAAACAATATTTGTTTTTAGAATAAATTTCAAAACTATATATAATATGTATGATTAATTAAAGGTAATAAAATTAACATATAATTAAATTGATTAGAACACTTAATTTTAATTTTAATTTTTGACGATAATCATCTCAAAAATATTCTTAGTTTGTTTAAATTATAAATTAATCCATTTAATAAAATATATGTATAATGAAACTATGTTTGGAATTTGTGGGTTTTCATAATTAAAGTGGTCAATAAAGTTGATAAATATTTAATTTTATTTCTTTTCCCTTTAATGAGTTAATTTTTAACTTATAAGTAAATTTTTATCCCTTTAATATTAAAGAAGTCAATACAATGGTTAAGATTAAAATTGGTGAACTAATGGTTTAATCAAAAATAAATTATTTAAAAGGGGACCGAAACCAATGTATACATCATTTTATGATTTTATTTATACTTTATATTATTTTTCAATGAATATTTTCCAATTTGGGATCATTTTAAATGAGAATTACCTAATTATATTTTAATCATTTAATTACTTCAAAGTGAGTCATTTTCCATATAAGAGAAAACCCATTCCCAATTCTGTTTATGGCATATTGAAACATATAGCTCTAAGAAAACTAAGAAAATTCTCTTCTCAACATCCCTATAGACAAATTATAGGTGATGGTATTCTAAAATGACCATTCCAAGGGGAGTTACTAATGGATCTTAATGGGGGACTCCAAAAAAATATGTAATCAATTTACCCAACCATAATCAATTTATTTCTTCTTATACAACCTTGAAATTGATGTTATTCAATATGAAATAATAAATTTAGTATCCTCAATATACTAAAATTTTATTATTATCATTAATCAACCATTATCCACCCTATTTTAAATCAAATGTAATGTAAAAGTATCACTCGTGCATCCATGTAGACTTCCACCACCAAATAGCCATACAATTAATTTTCTGTATATGTATTTATAAGATGTATATCATGATTATTTTATGGTTTATAAGTGATTTTTGACTCATAATTACCATTTTTCAATTATAATGTAATATTTATCTTCTCACATTCAAATCTATTTTAAAATGATAATGTAACATCCCATGTTTTTATAGAATAATAAATTTATATGTATATTAATAATTATGAATATGATCTTAATTATACATAAAAGGGGATGCTTTGTTTGACAACATACTCAATATGAAACAATTACTTTCTCTAAAATCTTACGTTTCACACAATGTAGAGTTATACCAAAAATAATATATTATTATTATTATTATTTTAAATGGTAGTTAACGCCTAGTTGTTTAATTGAAAGGAATTATTCTAACTAACTACAATATGATTTAACAAGTTTGTTAAATATTTTTACAATTATCCTATAAATTTTAGAGGCAAAATGACAATGAATCCATTTTTATGAATAAAATACACTAATATATTTAAAATGTTAGATTACCGCCTTTTGATGAAGAAACATTTTCTAAATAAAGTTTTTTTATTTATTTTATTTGTTCTATTTGAAAAAATAAACTTTTAATTTATAATAGGGATATAAAAATTTACTTTGGTTAAAATTTTGGTATTTTTTGATAAAATCCATATTTTAATGAATAGAGAAAATACAACATTTTAATTCAAAACTACCTTTTCATCTAACTTATTTATATAGATATATTTTCGTTTTAGTTGGTTTTAAAGTGTAATTGGATTATTTTATTATTATTTAATCCAATTTTGGTCATGATAATTATTTTAAAATTGAAATTGGACATAAACACATGTCAATATTTTGATAGTTTTTACTTCTTAAAAACCAACTTTCTAGTTTTGACAACGAGAATTAATTTTGAATTAATTTCACTCAATTATGTGTTTTAAATATGGAAAAATTTATTCCATATTTATAATCAAAAGGTTCATTCTTTTTAAATAGGTACCTTTTATTTTTGGACATTATGAATAGTAACTTTAGTATTTTTTACCACGGTTAAAAGGTAAATAATGTTAATAAGGGTAAACATAATGTTATAATAATATGAAACTACCCTAACATGTGTCCTAATCCTAATGTATGAGATAATGTCCACAAAGATCATCCTATGGTCAAATTCATGACCCCATGGAGCCACATGGGAGTGATGATGTACTTTTATAATATTTAATTTCATGAAAAGGGAAATATAACATAAACATGTATCTCCTAACTAAAAAAATTTAATTTGGTTTATATAAATGACATGTTCAACAATAAGTATTAATTTTTTAGATAAAAATATATCATACATCATGTTATTTTATTTATAATTTTTATTCATTAAATAAAAAAATTATTTATGACACAATGACGACACAATGATTACCTTATTAAAGAAATATTCAAATAAATGATATTATAAATATAAAAATAATGTAATTTGAAACTTTTGATGTAATAATATAATATTAAGAATGAATATGGAATATTTTCATTGAGTCAATAATTTTGGTTCTATGTAATTAAGTTATTATGATTTTATGAAAAATCAATTTCTAAATAGTGTCAAAATTGAAAAAAATGAGTTTTTATAACAAATATTATTTTATTAAATGATATAAAAATAATAAAAATATGAGATTTTACATAATGACTTATATAATGTTTAAAATTTTATTAATGATCCACTTGAGGTTCTATTGTGATTTTTAGTAACTATATTAACCATATAGTGTAAAAATACAAGAAGACTTGGTAAGAGTTAATTAATTTAACCAAGGGTTAAAGCCAAAAGATAATGTTATATTTGTGACCTAAAATTGTATAAAACCTATTGGTTGAGATTATTTAGATCCATACTAATATTATCTTATAAATTAATCAAATTTGAACAATTATAATCTTATAATCTATTTATAAAAAAATAATATTTCAAGACTTTCCTAAAGCGACTTTCCTCCCTCTTATAAAAGGTCACTAACTATAACAACATACTCTCAGCTCTAAACCACCTCGGATCGACCAACATAAACTATAATAATGTCCCAACTCCCTTAATTTCCTCTTACAATACTAAACTTAGTTACAAGGGATTTTAGAAATCCTTTTGGCTCGTATCAAAAAGAGTTACCCAATTTAAAGGTAACGTCTTCTTTCAATCTCCTTTAGTTTATTTTCATTCTACGACCCCCTAAAATCTATTTTACATATTAATTTATTTCAAAACACTATATAATAAATATAATATTTTCTTTTTATTAGAAGTATTTGAACCACACTTACACATACCTCCATCTAATTGATACGAACGTACTATCTCTCTGTACGACAAACTACTACCTCACAAAATGATGATTGTTCAATTTTATCTTACCACCTGTCATAGTGGAAATTATGATGACACTATTTTTATATATGTTATATATTATAATTATATTGTATATATAATTCTTTAAGTTTTTTTTCAATATACTATTATGCATTCCATAATGTATAAATACTGTAATTTCATTTGAGGAAGTGTGGACTACCGCCCCCTCGAAGTGATATTACTCGTTCATGACATATGTATAGTAATTAAAAGAATGGAGTTAATAAAATTATATAACATATATATTATACTATAATTATAATATACCAATGTATCATTTAGTTTTTTTTCCTTTAATATGATAAATAAATAAAAGTATCCTTCAAGCCTACGTACAACCTACTGTCTCCATGAATGGTGCATTTCATTTCTTATCTCTAAATGCTATGGAATATTATAAATACATTATACTGGATATATATGATATTTAAATCATAAATAATGTTCTCAAGGAGATGGAATTTTTACCACATGGACAATTTACATCAAACTATTTTCATTTTTGACTCAAGTACTCAATATCGGCAAAATGTGTAATATAAACTTAAATAGTTATAAAGTTTTTATAACATGGTAATAAGTGATATAAAAGAAATAATAATCTTGAAAAATGTTCTAAAGCAAGTAAAAAGTATCCTATATTTATTATTCAGGAATATAAATAATGAATGAGAAAAGTTAGACTTGAGGTAAGGGAAATCAAAACTCAATATATATTCATTGAGTTATATATCCATGTCATTGGTTTTGTTTTTGAAAGAATTTTTTTGAATGAAATCTGATTGTTTTACACTGAATAACCTCTTATATTTAGTGTATTTTTATTTTCAAACATAATAATGTCATTGATTTATCCTTATACTAATGATATGATCTTTCTAATGGAATTCATCTCAATATCCTTTCCTTGAAGAAAATTTGGATAATATACATCTCATTTTTTATATAGTGTATAATTATACCCTTTATCTTTTAATTTAATTCAATAGTTATCAAATGGAATGTGTTTCTATGAAGTGTTTTACTAAACTAATGAAATGAATGTTTTTTTGACGTACGTGGTGACAACAACCTTTCCGCCGCTATAACCATTATTTGGTATTTATAATCCTCTATAATCCAAAATGTTACTAAAAATAATGTAAACACAATATTAAATTTTTAGGTATTTTGGTATTGAAAATGGTTTTTCAAATTTATTAGTTATATAATTATTTTGAAATAATGTCTTATTATTGCAATGTGCAAATTCTATTTTTTTATTCTTGTTCATGTGTTATGATTATGTTATGGTTATTTGGAAATAATTAATTATATGGGTCGTTCGATGATAAAATGAGGGCAGGTGAGCCCATGATATTTCTCTAATACATTGGGTAGCATGATAGAGGTAAATTATAGGGTTTCTCGTAAGTTATTTAAGGAATATATTATGATGGGTATTCAAATTTTAACCATGTGGATTACTCCCTATGTAGCTATGAATACTATAATGTACGTATGCTATTGATTCCACTAGTTACCATTAAGATTTATGATTTATGATTTATGATTACAAATTTTCTTTAAAATAATAATATTATTTCATGAGGTATGTTTAAGATTTTATATTCTATGGTTGAAAAGTATGATTTTCTGAAAATGTTTTCAATGTGTTTAAAATATTCTTGGGATGATGTTTTCTTTCCTTATTTTATATCCCTTAATGATATTTTTGTGCTCATCCCATGTTTTTGAAAATATTTTCCACAGGGTATAAGGATGGTTTAGAGGAAGTAATAAATATAGAAGAATGTTAAGAAGATTTTTATCAAGAAAATAAATCATGTTTTATTTTAAGAAATCTAGTTTTTGTTAATAAAGGACCGTGAGTAGAAGTGACTACTTTGGAATTTTTGAGTTATTATATAATAATTATGACCTAATTCTCTAAAACTATAAACCAAAAAAGATCCTCAATTTCAATTCTTGAAATAACCAGGATTATGTAATGTTTATGGATGGTGCCTTACAGTTGGTATGAGAGGTCAGTTTAGATTAATTTATAGGATAGGGTGTTATTTAATCATACATGACATGTTTTATATAACCATAATGGTTAACATATTTTAAATATTCATAGTTATTTTAGATAAATTTAATCAGTTTAAGATAACATGAATAAGTATATCATTGTGTTTATCCTCCTCATAAGATAATATAGGATGATTTTACTGATATAATCACACTGACCATTTTGGTTTTAGTAAATGGCCGGAACCCATAGGCACCAAAGTAACAATGTATGTGAACGAAATGTTAATGGTTTTTTGAATAAGAAACTGAATGAAATGGGATCTATAATGAGAAATCTTGTGGTTAGTATAAACAATTATCTGGATTCATGATTGACCGGTTAAAACATGGTGATTTTTATAATGAATAACATATGGAATAAACAAATCCCTATAGAAGTTCCTGTAATAATCATAAAGGTATGTATATTCAACAATATTTGTGTTAAATATGTGGAAAGAAAAACCTAGAAAAATGTTTGAAAGGGATGAGAAGATGTTATAAATGTGGTAATGAAAGTCATAAAGAAACAACTGTCCAAGGAAATATAAGCGTTCAATTGACTCGTAGAAAAAGAAATATGTTCTTTTATAGGGATCAATTGATTGTTTTATATGTGTTGTGCGTGGTCATTACCCATATAGATGTCCTATGAAGAAGGTTGGGAAGGGGATCAATAGTACCCTAAAAATAATTTTTTACTAGTACCTAATTCTATTCTAATTGAAGATAAGGAAACTGAAAATGACTTATGAAAGGTATGGATTATTTCATAGCTCATGTTTTGAAATTAGTGAATCCCGAGAAATTAGGCTTTATTTTTTTTCCAGAAAGAAGTATTAAATAATATTATGGAAAAACATGGAAGAATTATCATGAAGAATGTTTGATGATTAATATGTCTACATTTTAGTAATTGAAGAGTTATATTGGATCTATGGATGATGATATGTTTAAATGTATTAATGATGGGATTACTTTGGTAGACTTATTGTATGTGTATCCTTAAATTTTTTATGCAAAAATTTTAATCGAGGAAGAATTATCTTTTATTTTGTGGATAAATTTATAAATAACCTTTAGGGTTTATATGATCCTTGAATTAGAGGAAATTACAGGTTATTAGTTTTTTGGGATGAAAAATGAAAGGCATTAGATAAACATGAGATTAAAAAATGTTATGGTTATTTTGATAATATATTCTCATATTAACAATGTTATATAAATTATATAGTTTTAGAAAAAGGAAAACTCATATGATGGGTGATAACCTGTCTTTTTTGATAATACCACAAGAATCAAACCCACAACCAAAGGGGGAAAAGGGCCCATCACCTACCACTGGACTATGTGAAGTCCCTAGTTAGTATAACTTATTATTTTAAGTTACATAATTTTACAGATTAAGAATAAGTTTATTTTGGGAACTTTTTTTATAAAATGGATAACAATTGTATAGGAAAATGATTTTGCGATTAAGTGATAAATTTTATTTTGGAAGACGTTCGCTCTTTTGGGAGCACTATATTCCAAAGGAAAACAGAATACAATGGGATTTCATTTAAGGAGTAATGGTTGAATTTTATTTTGGTATAATATATGTTTTTGTTGTGTAAATATAAATATTTTCTTTATTTATTGAAATGATTAACCTATCATGGAAAATATGTGATTTGGTTAATTAATTTTCAATATGAGACTTTAAGAGTAGTCGATGTTATTTGGAGATAAATGTTAAGATTTTTTGTAGAAGACTATGTGATAAAATCCTTCTAAATTCTGTGTTTAAATCTTAGTTTGGATTATTTTTGAATAATTAAATGGGAGATTTTTTTTGTTTGTTCTATGTTGGAATTTGTGTATTACCATTGAATTTTAGATATTAAAAGTAGTCTTTTATCTTATAAATGATTATTCTTTTTGGGGAATTTAATTATCTTATCATATCCATTTTGGTTCGAGTTAATTTTTCAAGAAATGATGAATAGATAGTTAATATTTTTTTAATTATGTCATTCTCTAGAATTTAATTCTAGTGCATCAGGTGTGGCAGTGTCATATTGAATACTCTTTGTTTAGTGAAAATATCTGTCTTGAAAATAAATCTGTTAAACGATGAAATTATACAGTAAATTAAGTATGTTTCAGTAGGTTCTTAGTGTAATTCATAAATAAATTCCTCAAATTTATGAAAAGTACCATAAAAACATTGTCTGTATACTTTTCATACTTGAAATCAAAGACCATTTAACCCATCACAAGTTTGTGGTTTTATAATTGTTATCTTTCTCTAGATCATGTTTTTTTATCACTCTCCATCAAAACAAGACGGTTTATTTTTCTTCTATATTCATTTTTTCCTACTTTTAATCCTCGTATGTGTTATCTCAAGTGACTTTTTTAGTTCTCTTTCATTCTTTTAAAATAGTATTTATATTGACTATTTTTTAGATGTGGTATTTTCAATGAAGTTACCAAGCATAATTTTAAAATTGCGAGGATGCAATTTCCAAAAGGGGGGAAAGATATAACATTCTAGGTATTTATAGAATAATAAATTTTCATATATATTAATATTTATGAATAAGATATTAATTTTAGGTTAAATGTGAGACTTGGTCTAATAGCATACTTGACACACAATAATGGGTTTTTTTTAAAAGTTTACATTGCACACAATGTTGAGTTATACTAAAAGATAATAGAATAATATTTTTATTGTTTAAAATAGTATTTAATGCCTAGAAGTAATATTGAAAGTAATTAATAGAAATAATTAAGGTATTATTATACATGTTTTTTAAATGTTTTTACATTTATCCAATAAATATTTGAGGTTAAAAATGGGAATGAATCCATATTTATTCATAAAATACTCTAATATTTTTAAAGGGTTATTTTTCCACCTTTTGATAGAGAAGAATTTTTTAAATCTATTTTTTGTCACATTTATATGTTATATCTGAAAAAAACAAACTTCTTATTTAGAAGTGGGACATCAAAATTTAATTTGGATGAAATTTTGGTATTTTTCTGATAAGATCCATATTTGAATTAATAATGAAAAATTCAATATTTTAATTCCAAACAACCTTCTCATCCGATTTATTTATATAGTTATATTTTTTTAATTAGTTTTAAAGTGTAATTTTATTACGTATTTATAATTTAACCCAATTTTGGTCATTATAAGTAATTTCACTGTGAAATCGTACATAAAAAATGTCAATCCTTTGATAGGTTTTACTTCTTAAAAACCTAGTTTCTGGTTTTGACAATGGGAATTAATTTTAAATTAACATCTTCTAATTCTATGTTATGAAACTGGAAAAATGGACTAAATATTTGTTATCATAAGTTCCATATTGTTTAAATAGGTACCGTTTATTTTTGGACATTATGAATAGTAAATTTTTAATTATTTTTACTTGCCACGGATAAAGGGAAATTAATTTAAACAAGAGTAAAAAACTAATATAATAATAATATAAATCTACCCTAACACATTTATTAATCCAATTTAATGATATATTTTTGACCATGACCATCCTTGGGTTGAATTTAGTTACCCATGGATCCACTTGGGTGTGATAATGACCATTTATAATATTTAATTTAAAGAGAAGAGAAATATAACATAAACATGTGTATCTTAACTAAAATAAATTTAATTTAGTTTATATAAATGATATATTTTACTATAAATATTAATTAATAATATACAAATATTTCCATAATCATTTTATTTTATTTATAAATTTTGGACATTAGATAAATAAATTTATTTATGACATAATGATGACGCAACGATTACCTTATTAATGAAATATTCAAAAAAATGATATTATAAATATTAAAATATATGTAATTTTAAAATTTTGATGCCAACAAAAATTTACATACGAATATGTCATAATATATTTGATTTAATGCTTTTTTGTTTGACCAAATGAAGTTCTTATGACTATAAGAAAAACCAATTTCTACATTGTGTCAAAATTGACATAAATTTGTATTTATAAAAAATACTATTTCATTAAATGATATAATAGTCATAAAAATTTTAGATATGTAAAAATGACTTATATAATGTTAAAAATTTCATTAATGGTCCTCTTTATGTTCTATTGTCATTTTCTAGTAACTATATTAACCATGTAGTGTAAAAATTCAAGAAGACATGGTAAGAGTTAATTTATTTAACAAAGGGTTAAATAAAAAAGATAAGGTTATATTTGTTGTCTAAAATTGCGTAAAACCTATTGGTTAAGATGATTTACACAAATAATCTTATTATACTCTAAATTTAACACTTTATAAATACAATAATCCTACAAAAAATTTATAATAATATAAAATTACTGACTTTTCTAAAGTGCCCCTCCTTCTTCTTATAAAAGGCCACAACCTCTAACCACTTAATCACACCTATAAATACCTCTATATTGTCAAAATTATGTTCAAATAATCCCCCAAAATACCTAAATTACTCCTAGATTCCTTACCTTGGGAAGAGTGTAATTCAAGAAAGCCATTTGGCTCAAATCAAAAGGAGTTACCCAATTTAGAGGTAACGTCTCCTCTCAATCTCTTTTCATTTATTATCTTTCTACATCCCCCTAACATCTATTTAATAAGTTATTTTAAACCAAATAGAATCCTAAAAATAATATGATTTTATTAAAAAAATCAATTCAACCACACTTACAGACACCTCCATATAATGGATACAATCATACTGTTTTTGTGTACGACAAACTACTGCCTCACAAAATGATGATTATTAAATTTTCTCCTTCCACCTCTCATGGTTTCCATTATTATGGAACTATATTTATATAAGAAATATATTATAATTATATTTTCTCTATTCTAATGTAATTTTTATTTACAATATACCTTTATTCTTTCCATAATGTGTAAATATGATAATTTCATTTGAGGAAGTGTGGACTACCGCCCCTCAAAGTTATATGACTCATTCAATCCATACATGGAATGTATAAGGGATGGAGTTAATAATAATATATAACATATATAAAATATATATTATAATGGAATTATAATATAACTATGTATCTTGGGTTTTCCATTTCTTTAATATGACAATGAAATAAAAGTAGCGTTCATGCGTACGTACGATCTACCATCTCCATGAATGATGCATTTCATTTATTATTTCCAAATGTTATGGAATTTTATAAATACATATATACAGGATATATATGATATTTTGAATATTTATTAATACTATATATGTAAGATCCCCGACCTGGAAGCCACTGAACCGGTGCTCCGAGCTGGGTGGTTACATGACCTTAAGCGCGCCTCCTCGTACGCCAAAGGCTGCTGACTAGTAGCGGGGGTCTACAGAGTCAAGTGGGGAGACTATACCCAGTTTTTAGTAGATTAATCCAAAAAATAAATAAACCAAATAGTGGAAACAATAACCAATAAACAAGGAACATGTATAACAACAATTTCAAATAATAAATATTCCATGTCAAACTACACATGCAAGAGTGAACAAAAACCCAAAATAAGGACAAAAACCACAATCGACAAAATGGTTATGACTCCATGTCCGGATCCTCCACCAAGTGCTACCTATGTCCACTCACTATCTAAAAATAACCTTTGCCCTTATCCTGACATGCAAACATGAATTCTTCTCAGGTACCCAATGACGACCTGAGCAGGGTGTAAGTACAACTTAGTAGGCCACCACCAACGGTGTCTACAAAATATTCAGTGTGAACAGGTAGTGCACGCAAAAGGAATATGAATGATAATTGCCAAGTAATTAATTAAGGTTCCTTTAAAAAGTTCAGAGTCAAAGTCATTTCCATTCCATTACCATTCATTTATTACCAATTATCATCGCCTATCATTTCGTCACATTTCCATGGGTTAAAAACATTCATTATGTTACTTGGGTCTAAGGCCAACAATCACACGCAAGAGGGTAACCACATCGTTATCCTATCTCACAAGGACTAACCCCCTCATCGTAACCATAAACTCAACTCGAAGCCTCAGTCCGGGTGGATGCAACCATTAGGATAATAGACCCTCAGTCCCCTTTCCTAACCCATGCATTTAGGGTGGAGTTTAGAACCTCAGTCTTAGCTCGACCCGTGGTCATATATCCTCGTGTCATACCCCACTCTACAAAGCCATGTGAACATGATTATATATATAAGTAACCATCAACCATCCAAACCGTTTCCCTTCGGAAAACACTATTCACAACAACCCACATTGGAATTCACATTATTCCATAACCCATTAACACATTACCATTTCCCATCACTTAACCATTCACCCAATTCGCATGTGTTATGCCTAACTCACTAAGCATTTAGCACTAGACCCATAAACTATCCATTATGGCCTTTAATCATTTTACACAATAACCCATTTAACATGTTTATCAATTCCACGAGTCAACCATTCATGCCAACATATATATCGAGGGCTCGACAATTCATTACAACAAGGTCACCTGTTTAATAACAATCCATAAACCTGGGAAAAGCCGGCACATCCCATGGATGGCCCTAAATTAGGTCAAGTCAATCCCGATACATACCATAGGGATCATGAGGGTTCCCATTTACCATTTTAAACACCATTATTACCAAACATGACTAGGTTATTCAAAACATAACTAAAGAAATACATGAACACAACTAAACATGCACAAATACCGAAATAACCATGGGATATAGCTTTGTAGACCACCTACCTTGAAACCGCGATTGAACGCACTCTCAATCGAGTCTTTAGACCTCGATTCGACCAACCCTTGGAGCTTCAACCTAAAAATCACCCAAAATATTGGGATTTATATATTCGTAACAAGGGGGAGAGAAGATACAAACCCTAAAACAAAAAGAGAACCAAGGATGAGATTATCCTTACACAGAGCATCAATCCGCAACCAACTGTGCCAAAAACACCTTAGAATCGAAGAAGAACCACCCTTGGGAAGCTTGGATTGGTCAAGTTTGTCCTAGGGTTGAGAGGGGAGAGTAGAGAGGAAAATCTCGAGTTGGGGTTTAAAAGCTCAGAGTGGAAATTTGGTAATTTTTCCCAACTTTAAGTGGCTGTACGGTTTTTCCTCACGGTTTGGAAAACCGTGCACAAACCATGTGCATGCCACTATTCGGAGGAGGAGGGGTCACAATATTTAACCACACGGTTCGGAAAACCATGTTCTAACCATGCACATGCTTCTGTCTAGAGGATGAAGGTTCACACGATTTAGCCTGGGCAGGCTGCACGATTTACCTGGCCGCGCGTAGGCCGTGCACCCTGGCCTGTCTTGCCCAGATATCCATTCTTCCATGCCCCGAGACCCCAAAACACCCCCAAGGCCTCTCAGACTTTCAGGAAGCATTTTAACGCCCCAAAAACAAAGGGTTCAACCCAAAACACAACAAAAGAATACCTTTCCAAAAACAGGGATCTTATAACCTCCCCACCTTATAATGGCTCTTCCTCAAGCCGAGGTTCCAAGCCTCATTGATCCACCGAAGATAAGAGTTCGGGCCACTGAGCCCGCATTTACGATTCCTGCTCCAAATATTCATCTTAAACATTCCCATGATGCCATATTACTTGCACTAATGGCACAAGCATACCTTGCAAGACCTTTTCATTACTATCCACCACATGAACCAGATTCTCCTCAAAGGATGCATCAGCCTCAAGCTCCACATCCTCAACATCAACCACATGAGATGGATTAGGGTGATACAGTCAAAGCTGTGACACATGAAAGAAATCATGCATCCCACAATACCACTGTGGAAGAGCCAATCAGTAAGCCACTGATCCTATCCTCTCCACAATCTCAAAAGTTCCCACATACATGGGAACCAACGTACCCTCATTTCATATCCGATGGTGACCCAAACATGGCGACACCAAAAGGAACACTTTATCACCCACCCCAAACTCAATAGGTATATGTCTCCGATCTGCAAACGACTTCTGCCTAATCTGAGGCGTAGCCATCTTCTTCCTGATCAACTTAACTCTCTCTAAAGTATCCTTCATGAGAATTGACCCCAACAACTCAGACTCACCAGCCTCTAGCCAATATAACAAATATCTACATGGCCTCCCGTATAGTGCCTCAAACAATGCCATCTGAATTATAGCCTGAAAATTGTTGTTGTTGGAAAACTCAACTAACGATATGTGCCTCTCCCAAGAACCACCAAAGTCCAAGACACATGCTCTTAACATGTCTTCCAACACTTGGATCTTATGTTTCGACTGTCTGTCTGTCTGTGGGTGGAAATCCGTACTCAAAAACACCTGCGTACCAAGCGCCTTCTGCAACCCTTCCCAGAAACGTGATTGGAAATGTGGATCTCGATCCAAAACTATGGTCCATGGCACCCGATGCAACCGCACAATCTCCGGAACATACAGCTCACCCAACTAGTCGACTGTAAAGGTCTCCTGAATCGGTAAGAAATGACCCACTTTCGTTAACCGATCCACAACCACCCATATTGCATCATTCTTCAGCGGCATCCTTGGAAGTCCCACGACAAAATCCATTGTTACATTATCCTACTTGCATTCCATAATGGGTAATGGATGCAACAAACCATCTAGGCATTGATGCTCGGCCTTCACCTACTGACAGGTAAGGCACAGTACCACAAAGCCCGCAACTCCCTTCTTCATTCCAGGCCACAAAAACTGCCTTCAGAGATCACGGTACATCTTGGTCAAACTAGGATGCACTTCCCACTTTGATGTATGTAACTCACACATAAACTCTTCTCGCACACACTTTAGAACAACCACACGATCACAAACACAAAGAACACCGTCCACACCGATGGCCCTACCAGAAGGTAGTTCCCCACCTTTAAGCTTTTCCTTCATGATCGAACACTCAGGATCATCAATCTGACCTTCCTTAACTCAACTCAAAAGCATTGAATCCATTTCTATGGAAGCAAGAGTGACCTGAACATTCTCCTCCTGCACCTCTAGGTGTATATTTTCTAACAAATCCATCACCTTCCACTTGGTGGAGGATTCCTGAACCACCTGATTCTGAACCTTCCTTCTCGGAGCATCAGCAACACCATTTCCCTTTCCTGGTGTGTACACTAACTCAATGTCAAAATATTGGAGATATTAAACCCATCTTCACTGCTGAATATTCAGATCCCTCTGTGAGAAGATGTACTTTAAACTCTTATGGTCGGTAAAAATGGTAAACTGTTCTCCCAAAAAATAGTTCCTCCAACACTTCAAAGCGTAAACTACTACCACCAACTCAAGATCATTGGTGGGATAGTTCTACTCATGGGGTTTCAACTACCTTGAACTATAAGACACAACCCGCTCACCCTGCATCAACATAGCCCCATGTCCGATTTTGGATGCATCAAAAAACACGATGTACTTCTTACCCAGCTCAGGTAAGAGCAGAATAGGTGCGGTCGTCAACCGCTTCTTCAAATCATGGAAGACATTCTCACAAGCCTCAAACCACTCGACCCTGATTCATTTCTTGGTCAAGCCTGAGAGTGGTGTTGCCAAGTGAGAGAAATCCTAAATGAACATTCGGTAATACCCAACCAAACCCAGAAAACTCCGAACATCAAAAATGCTCGTGGGCTTCTCCTAAGATACAACTACCTGTAGTTTCTCTGGATCCAGTGACACACCTGCCTCTGAGATGATGTGACCTTGATAATGCATCTCACATATCCAGAATTGACACTTTGATAGCTTGGTGTATAGCCAGTGCTCTCTTAGCGTACCCAAGATGATGTCATGATGTTGGGCATGATCATCATGAGTTTTCGAGTACACTAAGATTTCATCAACAAATTCAACCACAAAATGATCTAGATAGGGATGAAATTTTCGGTTCATCAAAGCCATATACACCACAGGTGCATTGGTAAAGACGAAAGACATTTCCATAATCTCAAAAAACCCGTACCGACTCCAGAAAGCTATCTGTGGTATTTCAGAAGACCTCAACCTCAACCGGTGATAACCTGACCTCAGATCAATCTTATAAAACACTGATGCACCCCTCAACTGATCAAACATGTCATCATTTCTTGGAATAGGGTACCAATTCTTCACTATAATCTGATTTAACTTTTGATAGTCAACACATAGCCTCAACAACCCATCATACTTCTTTGAAAAAATCACAGGAGATCCCCTGGGAGACGTACTAGGACGGATAAACCCCTTATGCTCCAACTCCTAAAGCTGAACCTTTAGTTCCTGGAGTTCTTCCAGTGCCATTCTGTATGGAGGAATAGAAACTGGCTCCGCTCCTGGTAGTAACTCGATCGTGAACACAACATCCCTCTCAGGTGGTAACCCCGAGAAATCCTCAGGAAACACATCCTGAAACTGATACACCACAGAAGGAAAGATAGACTGTTCTCCTATTTCATTGTCATCAATCATGAGACATGACACTCGAGCCATGAGTCCATTCAACTGCTGACCAAACATTCCTGCACGCCCTGCTCGAACATCCCATTCGCCACGGTGGACATAAGAGTCACCCTCAAGTGACCTAAACAATATTATACGAAGATAATAGTCTATGTGGGCCCAATACAACACCAACCAATACATTCCCATGATTAGGTCATAACCTGATATCTCAAGAACGAACAAGTCCCACAGAAAACGATACCCACCATATTTCAAGGAACATCCCTTGAACTTCTTGATATCCTCAACCCACACCCCCAACGGAGTGACAATTGACATAACTCCACACACACTCTCCATAGGTAAACCTAGCACTACCACAAATTGAGCAGAGACAAAAGTGTGTGTGGCACCTGTGTCAAACAACGCACTAGAAAAAGTAGAAGCTACAAGGATTATACCTTGAACAGTCGATGGTCCAACCTCTCCATCACCAGGTGCAGACTGAACTGCCTAAAGCTGACCTGCCCCTCTACCTTGGGCCCCAGCCTGAACGCCCTGCGCTGCACTACCCTGCTAGAGTGAGTGATCCTACCCTAGAGTTCCACATCCACCACCCCTTCCAGTACGGCCTATGGAGATCCAACTTCCTACCTGATACATGGCAACTGATCTCTTTACCTTACCCGGCAGCTGCGTTTCCCCATCATTCTCACCCACCTGCCGAGGGTTCTTGTAGAATCTCTGCACATGCCTCATCCTACCACACAAATGACACTCAATTGGAGGTCGAGGACACTGACCACAGATATTCCCTATCCTGCCTCACTAATAACAAAACACATCTTTCCCACTCTGAGAGGCTGACCCCCTCTTCAAGCCACTTTTCACACTTCCACCATGCTGTGAGCTCTCATGGCGTCGCTTTCGACCTTCGGTAGCTACACCGCTCATCTGTCCCACTGACACCACAAGCCCACTACCTGAAGCTCCCTTCAGGTTTCCTTCTGAGATCAGTGCCTGATCTACTACCTCTGTGAACCTCTTCAAGCAGAAGATGTTTACTTGAGACCTGATCTCATGTCTCAGCCCATCCTGGAAACGCTTTGCTACTCCTGCCTCATCCCCTACTAACACTGGGAAAAAGCGTCTCAAATCAGTGAAGTGACTAGTATAGTCCATCACCGATAGCGATCCCTGAGTCAGGCTCATAAACTCTGCAGCCTGCTCCTGTCTCAAATTCTTCGGGTAGAAATTCTCTAGAAACTTTTCTTGAAAAACCTTCTACGACAATCCAACAGCCTGCTCGATTTGAGCCTGAATGTACCACCAACACCTATAATATCCTCGCAACATATAAGCGGCCAGCTTTACTCGCTTTTCAACAGGGGTGTCTAGATGGTCTAGTATCATCTGGACAGACTCTAACCAGAACTCCGCTGCTTTTGGTCCACCCTCTCCAGTGATGGTCGGAGGGTACTGCAGCAGGAACTCCCTGGTCATCTCAAACATACTTGGTGCTACCCGCCCTGGGTCCAGATCCATCATCTGCATAAGGCAAGCCATGTTCTCCCGGAACTGGTCTTCTCTACCTTCATTGATCGCCACATTTTCTTGCTCCTCTACTGGAGGAGTGTTCTCATGAACATCCTCCTGTTGCCCAACTGGTAACTGACGTCATGGTGGAATTTCTCTATAATGTCAAGTACATTATTTTAGAACTCGTACCATAATCTTTCATGACTTCATCAAAAGCTATTCACTAGCTACAAAAACTCATTTTCATACACTAACCCAAAAACATTTTCCAATTTGTTTCAAACCCCATTATTTCATTAAACATCATTTACCCACTACTTTCATTTCATTCTTCTCATTATTTCTTGGTTTCATGAAATGCATAATGAACCCTACTTTCCTACCTCACACACCCACCCCATGCATGTGCCTAACACAATGCATGTCACCTATCTTCCTAGGTGCCTAAAAATGATGCAAGAATGAAAATCCTCATGCTGTTAAGGTCACGAGCTAAATATCATAAAATAGTCACATCAAACCACATGTGCATCACCCATCAGTGAAATATCATCAACTGTAACAACACACAACCAAGAACAAAAATTCCCACCCAGGGTGACTTGGGTTTTCCCTCGTACATGGGTTAGCTACTCCCAGGAACGAGCTCATTACCAAGGCCAGACACATCTAATCCCTTGGCTACCAATCCAAAATAACAATACCTCAGCGAAGGAGAAGAAATACCTCCTCTGATACCACTTTGTAACATCCCCGACCCGGAAGCCACTAAACCGATGATCCGAGCCAGGTGGTAACATGACCTTAAGCACGCCTCGCCATACGCCAAAGGCTTCCGACTAGCAGTGGGGGTCTACCGAGTCAAGTGGGGAGACTATACCCCCTTTTTATCAGAGTAATCCCCAACAGAAATAAACCAAATAGAGGAAACAATAACCAATAAACAAGAAACATGTATAACAACTATTTCCAGCAATAAATATGCCATGTCATACTACTAGTGCAATAGTGAACAAAAACACAAAATAAGGGCAATGACCACAATCCCCAAAATGGTCCCGACTCCAAGTCCGGATCCTCCACCAAGTGATACCAATGTCCACTCACTATCTAGAAAGGACCTTTTCCCGTCTCCTGACCTAAAAACATGAAGTCTGTTTGGGTACCAAACAACGGCCCAGGCAGGGTGCGAGTAAAACTCAGTAGGCCACCACCAACGATGTCTACAAAATATCCAATATGAATAGGTAGTTCATGCAAAAGGAATATGAATAATAATTTCCAAGTAATTAATTAAGGTTCCATTAACAAGTTCAGACTCAAATTCATTTCCATTACATTACCATTCATTTGTTACCAATTATCACCGCTTACCATTTCGTCACATTTCCATGGGTTAAAAACATTCATTATGTTACATGGGTATAAGGCCAACCATCACATGCAACAGGGTAACCACATCGTTATCCTATCTCACTAAGACTAACCCCCTCATAGTAACCATAACCTCACCTCGAAGCATCAGTACGGGTGGATGGAACCATTAGGAGAATAGACCCTTAGTCCGCTTTCCTAACCTGTGAATTTTTGGGTGGAGTTTAGAACCTCAGTCTTAGCTCGACCCATGGGCATAGATCCTCATGTCATACCCCACTCTACAAAGCCATGTGCACATGATTATATATATATGTAACTAGCAAAAATCCAAACCATTTCCCTTCGGCAAACACTATTCACAACAACCCACATGGGAATTCACATTATGCCTTAACCCATTAACACATTACCATTTCACATCACTTAAACATTCACCCAATTCCCATGTGTTACACGTAACTCACTAAGCATTTGTCACTAGAACCATAACCTATCCATTATGGTATTTAATCATTTTACACATTAACCCATTTAGAAATTCCACGAGTCAACCATTCATGTGACCATATTTATTGATGGCTTGAAAATTCATTACAACAATGTCAATTGTTTAATAACAATCCCTAAACTCGGGAAAAGCAGGCACATACCATAGATGGCCCTAAATTCGGTCATGTCAATCTCGACACATCCCACAGAGATCGTGAGGGTTCCCGTTTACCATTATAAACAACATTATTACCAAACATGCCTAGGTTATTCAAAACATAACCAAAGGTAAACAAGAACACAACTAAACATACACAAATACACAAATAACCATGGGATATAGATTTTTAGACCACCTACCTCAAAACTGTGGTTGAATGCACTCTCAATTGAGTCCTTAGACCTCGATTCGACCAACCCTTGGAGCTTCAACCTAAAACTCACCCAAAAGATAGGGATTTAGAGCTTCAGAACAAGGGGGAGAGAAGATACAAACCCTAAACCAAAAAGAGAACCAAGTATGAGATTAGCCTTACCCAGAGCTTCGATCTACAACCAACAACACCAAAAATTCCTTAGAGTCGAAGGAGAACCACCCTTGTGAAGCTTGGGTCGGCCAAGTTCATCCTAGGGTTGAGAGGGGGGAGTGGAGCTGAAAATACCAATTTGGGTTTTAAAAGCCTAGAGTGGAAATTTTGTAATTTTTTCCAACATTAAGTGGCCGCACGGTTTGTCCGCACTGTTTTGAAAACCATGTGCAAACCGTGCGCATGCCACTTTCTGGAGGAGGAGGGGTTGCACGGTTTAGCCACACAACTTAGAAAACCATGCGCAAATAGTGCACATGTTTCTATCCAGAGGAGGAAGGGTCACACGATTTAGCGTGGGCAGGCCACACTGTTTACCTGGTCGTGCACAGGCCGTGCACCCTGGCCTGTCTTGCCCAGATTTTCTTTCTTTCGTGCCCCGAGCCCCCAGAACACCCCAATGCCTCTTACACATTCAGGAAACATTTTAAAGCCACCAAAAAAGGGGTCAACCAAAAACAAAACAAAAACAAACATTTCCATAAACCGGGACCTTACACTAGAGATGATGGAATTTTTACCACATGGTCAATTTTCATCAAAACAAGTTCATTTTTTACTCAAATACCAAATATCGACTAAACATCCGATGTGAACATAAATTGTTTTATAATTGTTATAACATGGTAATAAGTGATATAAAAGGATTAATAAACTTGAAAAAGGCTATGATGCAAGTATGAATTAACTTATGTTTATTATTTAGGAATATGAACAATGAATGAGACAAGTAGGACTTGAGGTATGGGAAATCATAACTCAATCTCCATTTATTGAATTAAATATCCCTTTCACTAGTTTTGTCTTTCAAATATTATATGTGAATGAAATCTGATTTTTTTACATAGAATACCCACTTATATTGAGTGTATTTTTATTTTCACTCATAGTAAAGTCATTGATTTACCCTTAATTTAAAGATACATTCTTTGTAAGGGGATTCATCTCAATCTACACTCATTGAGGCCAATTTTGATAATATACAACTCATATTTTATAGGGTTTATAATTATACCCTTTTAAATTTAATTTAATTGAAATGTTTTAAGAAGAAATTTTTTATGAAGTGTTTTACTAAATTAAAAAAGGAATGTTTTTTAAAGTACATGGTGAAAATAACCTATCTGCTGTGATGACTATTATTTGGTATTTAGCTTCCTCTACAAGTTGTAATGTTTTTAAAATGAAATAAGAATATGGGTGGATTCATGATAAATTGAGGGATGGTGTTCTCATGATATCCCTACAATGTATTGTGTATTGAGACAGAGGTAAATGATAAGGTTTCTCCTATGATATTTAGGGAATATACTATGATGGGTATTCCCAATGTAACAAAAAAGGTTACTCCCTATGTGGCTGTGGAAACTAAAATATAAGTATGATATGGATTCCAAAAGTTACCATTATGATTTATGTTTTATGATTTATGATTAATAATATGTTTTTTGGGTATATTATGATTTAATGAGTTCTGTTTATGTTTTTTAGTTCTAAGGGTGAAAAGTATGATTTTCTGAAATTTTTTTCAATGAGTTTAAAATATTAAATGGATAATGTTTTCATTCTTTATTTTATATCCCTTACTGAGCTTTTTGTTCTCATCCTGAGTTTTTGAAAATGTTTTAAATTGGTTATAAGGATGGGTAATTCGATGGAATAAATAAAGATTAATGTTATGAAGATTTATATAATGAAAATAAATCATGTATTATTTTAGACATTTTTATTTTGTAAAAAATGGATAGTGAGGAGAAGTGAATACATTGTATTTTTTCAGTTATTGTGTAATAGTTGTGTCCTAATTCAATAAAACCCTAAACCTACAAATATCATCAATGTGATTTATTAACTTAAATGAAGATTATGTAATTTTTAAGGCTGAGGCCTTATAGATAATGTCACTCATGAGTACATATGGGCCACCAACTCCATGAAGTGGTGTAATTCCTTTTACACTTAATCTAAAAATAGATTGAAAAAGGGATGTATTTAATGAATATATATGATATATATGAAATTATAACTATTTTGGTAATGTTAATTAATTTTTAGTTTTTTTGGATCCATATTATGAAAAGTGAAAATAGTGTTCTTATGTATGTATGGCATACCATTTCAATGAACGATGTAATTAATTTTTTGATATATATCTTTTATAGATGAATATATATGTATATATAATGAATATATATTATATTTTGATAATTATTAACATTCTAGAAATAATATAACTATGATAAAGTTCCATAACTGGAACTATCGAACTACAATTCTCAATAAAAACAGAATAGTTAACACTGAGAAATGATGATTTTAATAAAGAATAATTAATAAAGGGTTATTAAAATTTTATAATCGGATAATATATGATATTATAAATATATAACTGATTTTGGTATGAAGGTTTAATAAATTAAAAATTTTTATGTAGTGGGACATCATTCCTTTCAAGAAAATCAAACTTGAGTTACGAGTTTATCATATTGAATTTTCTTCATTGAAAAATATTTAATGATGTGAACCTAAATTATTTTATATGATGTATGTAATACCAATTAACATGTTATATCTTGTATATTTTTATGTTTACCATATTTATTGTTTAATTTTTTTTCTCTTTCATTGGTCTTATGAATCAAATATTACCAAGGATGTAAGGGTTTTATGTTTAAATTTTAATTTTTGTTGATATTGTACAAGACTATATTTACAATGATGAAATTACATGATCAACCACTAATGAATCTAATGAATATTACTACCATATATTAATTTATTAAGAACAATATTTTTATTTTATTTTATTCCCTTTATGTACTCAAGAGGCCGAATGAATGTTTTTTATAAAAATTATATTTATTTCCCTTTTTTAGTTGATTTTTTTCTTCCATGTCTATATTATCTAAAAATATTTATAATAATTATTTTATTATCCTATGATTTTTAAAATAATTTTTAACCATTATTTACTTTTCAAAAAATAAATTTAAATGGAATTATATTTTTATTTTCCAAAAAAACAATTTGTTAAATTTTACTGAAATTGTGAACAAAATCAATATTTTAACATACATGACAAGAATAATGATTCCCACCATCCAAACCACTCATTATTTTGGAACATAATTTACATGTTTCTAAGGCTCATTTCTGAGAATATTTTTTAAATAATATTATAGTTATTTCAAAATTTTAAATAATTTATTTTAAAATGAAATGGATAATTTCTTCAAGAAATATAGAAGATATATATAAAACATTATTTTCATATAGGATGAAATAATTTAACATGACATATACTATACTAAGGATCTGATCCACCGATACCATCCAAATTCATTCTATATATGGTTTATGATGATTATGATTTAATTATGACGTTAAGAAACTCGTTTCTTTCCCATGTATTAATCATGTAATGATGAAACCTTTTTGAAATCTATATTTTCATAGTTTACATTGTGATTATATAATAAATTTTTTGGAAACCCATCTACATTCCACTATATACTCTATCATGAATGATTTATGATCCTGTGTCACACATGTATAACACTTCCATTATATTATGTTTGGTCCAAGAATTATATATCCCTCCAATACTGGGTAATGTTGAATTTCCCAGGTGATAATAAGGAATGGAATAGTGAGTTGGCTGAGTTAAATAAGGGCCCCTTTCCACTCTGATAGTGTTTGGATTTACTATTGACTAAGGATATGATGGTTTGAGTTGTAAGCCCAATCCAATTTAACAATCCTGTATTTTTTCCTTAACTAGGAAACTATATATTTTTTAGTCTTATGTATATTCCTTGAATTTATTCTAATGTTATGCTATCATGGGTGTTGTCTTATGATTCCTTTTTTATTATTGCAATATGAATAACTAAATCATTATGAAATGACACATTATTATGATATTTTATACGAAGGGTATGGTTTTTATATGATAATATGATGTTCTCATAAGTTTATTCTCATGATATGTTTAAGTGATCATTTTTATCTCCTTGGTTTACCCTTAATGGGCCTATGAACTCACTCTTTCTTATATTTCCTTTCCCTTTGTTACAAATAAATGTTTTAAATATGGTTTGTCTAAGAAGGGTTATATTTATAAAGAACATATTGGGAGATGATATATTTCTCTTTTAAATGAGTTTTTATATATCTAAAATTCCAAAGACACTATACCTATATGTTTCTATCATGTATCATAATATTATGTATTGAATATTATTTTAATGAGAAATGATATTTATGTGTGAAAATTATGGGGGGGGGTCTATACATAATGTGTGTATGTGGGATAAAGGAATAATGTATGTTTGGTAAATAAAACATTCACAAGTTATATTTTTTATGATAATAGACATCATTGAACCACTATCAATGGTATATTGATCATGACCCTCTTATGTTATCACATGGCTTGTAATCTTCTGAAAATAATGCATTTGGTATGATAATACATAGTTTAAATGAAATCATAATCCATTATTTTAAATTTGATTTATTGTTGGGCCCATAATAATTATTTATCCAATTTCTTTGATATGATAAAAATGTATTTAACATAACTATAAAAATATTCAAAAACAATTCCTGTAAAACATAATTTTTTGACCCCATGAAGATGTCGTTTACGAATTAAAAAATATTTGAAGATAGGTTCTCATTTATCTTCCATTCATAAAATTTTTAAGACTACTACTACTTTAAAATGTGAATATGTTATTATATACATCTTCATTTATTACATCGTTTCATTCATTCTCAAATTAAATCATGTTTTACTGGTTCTTATATTCTAAATGAGTGAATAAAATATCAATACAAATTCATAATGATATAAAATTTGTATATGTGCCCAATATATTGAATAATTTAACCAACAAGTAATTTTTGATTATTTTTTTACATTATTGTATTAGTATTTTGTTCATAAATTCCTATAAATACATCTCATGGAATAATGATGATATGAATTTAGTGTAGCCCCCAATATCTTTGAATTTCATTATTTTCCTGATAGTTTGTTAAAAATATGAAATATGGAATATTTATTTCATACCAAAAATATATACATTATGAAAATATAGATATTAAGTCCACAAATAAATATTTTCTTCCATATAATATAAAATTATAGTGGAAAAGGATGTAAATTTTAATCATGAGTGGCCACAAAAAAATACATTATACCTTCTATATAACAAAACAACATAACCCAATACAAAATGTGGTAGGGATGATTTTTTATGACACATGGAAGTAAAAACCAATGTATCCAATGCAATTTGACATTTTATTTAATAATAATTTCTCCACCACATGCTCTGTTATTTCAAATTGATAAACATATTCACTAATATGATCAAATTGATCCATCCAACAAGTAAACACATGAAATTATTCTTTCCCATCATCATAAAAATGATTATTATATTTTTTATAGGCCATGCCATATTTTATGAGTTCTTGTTTCTATAATAACTCTCCATGAATTTATTCCTTAACAAAACATGAATGTTCTAATTTACACTAGTCATACAAACAATACAAAAGAATTTGAATGTGAGGTCATTGTTACTATGATCTCTAGTTAGCATAGGATTTAAAAAGGAATGTGGTATAATTTGTTTAAATTTTCTACCAGGTTTTATTCCTAAAAAAATTAGTCAACAATCATATCTTCCATGTGTTACCATACAAGTAATTTTTTTTAAAAAATTAAGATCTCTTATAGTTATATGTGAGACAAATGTAATGTATCTACACATCATAATTATTTAAAATTTCATCTACTTCCCCTTTAATCTCCAATCATAATCTTACATAATATACCACATTAACCAATAAAACATTATTGATTTTTTATGTTGTACTTATGAAACATTCATATAATAAACCTTCTGTTCTCTACCATATACTTATCTATCATCAAAATAATTATTGTAGACGTCATCGATCGTAGCCATCAGTGGTTTATCAACAATAATAAATGTCATAGAAACATTTAAACGTATTTTTAACTAAAATATTTTTTACCTTATCTATATGTTTACTCTTCACATGGTCGACCTTGTACAAACAATTTGATGTAAATAGATACCCTTTAGCAAATCCACCACCATTTGGTATATTATGTTCATTCTGGATGATATCTTTAATTATACTAATGTAAACATATAATTTCATATCACATAGCCTTACAAGATATTTATATGTATAATAAAAAGCCTAAAATAATCAAAATATATGAAATAATTACACATATAATAAATATTATCCCAAATCCTAATATAATAATAAATAATTTATGACAAACATTGATTCTTAGTATGATTCCACCAATTTGGAATTCTATCATAAAATTTTTTAATTGTGTCACATCCAGAAAAATTACTAATCGTAAAGGACGACTCAAATATATAACAACTCATTCTATTCTTCTATTATTTCACTCACTTGGTATACAGACTCGAAGATGTCTTTGCCAATTTATGTTTGATTTTTATTTTAAATTAAAATATAGGATAAATATAATCATTGAATTCCCATAAAGTATAAATAAATATTAAAACTATTAAATATAAGTATTAATGAAATAAAATAAATTTCCAGATAACCTTATAAAGTAATCATATTATTTATATTATTTTTATTTATATATAAAGTGTGTTTAGTTTTTAAAAAAAAATACATTAATATTTTTAAAAATCAAATTTAGAATTTTAAATTAACATGGAAATAAATATAAATACCTATTATTGTTTCAACTATATTTATTCACAAATTTATATACATTTGAAAATAATACATATTAATAAAAATATTAATTTAGTATATTTACTACTTAATTTATTATTATTATATAATTGAATAATTTTATATAAATTTTATATGTAATAATTATTTTTTATTACAAAAAGAGAATAATTTTTTGACAGTAGGATTTGATCACAAATAAAAAACTACTACAAAACATTATTACAAAAACAAGAATAATAAATGATAACAAAACAACACTATAATAATGAAAAATTGGAAATAATAAAATGTACTAAAAATGAAATAGCTTGGGAAAAAGTCTCTCCACTCAACAATTGTGAAATAGTTTCCAAACCATTTTATTTTTGGAATGTTTTATTATTATTTATGTATAATTATATTTTACTCTTTATCATCCTATTCACTATAGGTCTTGACAGAGAACTATCCATATCAAACCCTTCAACATTAGAGCTTATCGAATATCCTTCAAAATTGTCAATGAAATCCGTAAGCATATGCTCCATCTAGAAAAATATAATGAATTATCATTATATTTCAACCATGGTTGATGATAAATGGATCTTAATCGCCATCATTATAGTCTAAAGCCTTCTAGACCAAAATTCAAAGATTGACATTAGAGGAGAACCCTAAAAATCTATCTCTTTCATATGGTCTATGATTTAACATTTTATATCTGCTACTTTGAAAAACGATTCATCTCTAATGATTTATCAGTTATAATTTATATTATATTTTTATGGAAGCCACTAAAATCCAATTGATTTCACTACATAGGACCAACCATATTTGAAAACTTATCAAATCCCATTCACACCCTCAATCGATCAAGATCAATATTCAATATTCAATAAATTAATTAATTAACTATTCCATAATTACCTTCCTATCCAACTATAATGTGGATTTATTAGAAATTAGTTTATCTTCAAGGGTTAGCATGGTGTTTTCAAATTCTATTAATACCCTTAGACATAAATCATGGTGATATTTATTATTTTTCAATATTTATCTACCAACTATCCAATTTCATCTAAAATATTTTTATTTCAATGATCTTTCCCTATTGTATTCCTAAAACAATAATAACAATTGACCAATAATCACATATGTTTTAAAGTCATTTTTTCAAGATGATTTTTCATTTAAATTGACAATGAATGTCACAATTTATCATAGATTAAAAAAGCATGAAGAGTTAATTAATGGAAATGATTTTTTACGAGAAAATAAAAGCCAAAAGATATATTAAAAAAATAGGTATAAAATACTGTCACATGGGACATGGTTATGAAACCTCAGTGAATAGAGTAAGGGTATCAAAATATTAGTCCATAGGAAAGGGGAATAGTGAATCAATGTTAATGAAAAATTTATCATATCCCATGGTAAATGGGAAAGTAAGGAGATACTAATATTAGGGAACCCATCCCTTTGTTATGTATCATTATATAGAGACAATGTATGCAAACAATCCCACTGTTGTCAATACGCAAGGATTATTTGTCATATAATTGTTCATCTAGTTTTGACTAAATAATATTATAATAAATGATATATAAATATATATAATAATAATAACATACTATAATGTCAAAATAAATCAAAGGGTCCCACTTTATTTTTATTTTGTAAAATAACTAGTATGGTATTATGAAACTAGAAATGGAATTTATATTTTAAACACTATGATAGTATATATATATATAAAAGAATTATATATATGTTTGTAAATGAAAAAAATAATAATTGTTTAAATAGAAATCATCATATTAAGGAATCATGTATATCATATCATGAACAATATCATATAACAAAAAAACTACAAAAATATATTTAAAAGGAAACATGTTTAGTTTATTTATTATAAAATGAAATTGTTTCTAGATAAAATGGTTTATAAAGAGTTATCAAATTTCCCATTTATGTATCATTTTATTTTATTATTCTATCCAAAAATAATATAGAATTAGGTCATGATTTCATTTCTTTTAAAATAATAATGGAAGACATAGTGTATTATAGAGAGGTTGAGTAGCATATCTAATCGGTAACCTAGAAGTCCAATTACCATTCAAATTTAAAAATTTCCAATATACCTATGTCTTAGATTATGTTTTTTGAAAATCATATAAATAAATTTGATAAAGAGATAATTGTGAATACAAGATCACCCACACGAAATTCCCTATCCTTCTACTAACCATCAGTATAATTATATTATATTCATTGAGTTTTTTGATATGATTCTGATCTTTTTTAAATTTTATGGTTATATACTCAACATTATTAAATCCTACTATCTTACTTCATCCAACATCATCCCATAAAGATTGTTTATGGAATTTATTCCCATAAAATTATTCATACCAAAACATCTACAATATTAAATGTAAGTTATTATTGTTTGAAAATTCCACTAGAGATATATACTAATCTCACATACCATGAATTTCAAGAGATCATGATCTCAAACTATCTTTTAATGTATGCATATTCCTCTCTATCTGACCATTAGTTTTGTAATGATATGATGTGATCGATTTTTCTCATTTTTGTGATCCTCCTGTGGACTCATATAAAATTTTTATATGAATCATGGGTTATGATTAGATATAATTGGAAAATGTTCATCATGAAGTCTCTAAAATCATTAATATAGGGGTTTTAAGGTTCATAAGGGTAAAATATTCCATTATTGTAGAAAAACTAATATGCATGGTAAGTAAAACAATAATGATTCATATAGAATTATTTTTCCATTGAGACTCTGGTTTTCTATTAACAATTTCCAACATAAGATTTTTGGATTTCTATATTGGTATAGAAGGAGGTGGAGTGACTCCCAAAATATGTTCTCTTTCATCCTTTACCTACTATCATACTAAGAAACTATATACAAAGTATATAGTTTCTTACTTCATAATATCATTTTGAATCTCTATATTATAGGAAATATTTTAAAATAGGATTAAACTAATACCCCTTTATTTATCTCAAGTACAGATTGATCAAAACAATTCCTCCCAAACATCAATACTCTATAATTATTGACCAGGTCTGAAAATTTCAAATTATTCATCAAATTTATCTTCTCTTATAAATACTTTTCATTCTATTAAGACTTATGTATATTTTTTCAATAATATGGTTTTATATATTTATTAGAAACAGAATAATTTTCAACTATTCCTTAAAATTACCATATCAAACTTTCCTAAAACACGGAATATATCATCCTTGTTAATCAACATCATGGTCAGAACTCCATGGTCCCTATCACAAACCAACCTAGATACCATGGTACCCTAATGAGTAGGCTAGTTCTAACATGCCCTAAAGTGTGTTCTTGATCCCCATTAGTTGGAGAAAAGTACCTAGCATCAAACAATATGAAGGTGGGAACCAATTTTCCCCAAAAACAATGGAAGAAAGTGATACAAGTTAGTATGGAAAAAAGAGAATCTATAAGGATAACAATGATAGAAGTTAAATAGGTATTCAAACCCAATGTAAAACCATAATGTACCTAAAAACAAGATAAACAACCCATGTCCAAAAAGAAATAGAAGCCCAAATCACAAATATAAATATCAACGACCACCTCTATATAGTTCTTTCCACACACCTGAACCTAGTAAGAGGAAATCTAAAAACACCCCAAGGGATAAGTAATGTGTGAGAAAAATGTCCAATAGTGTACCACCAAGGATTCCCAAATAAGATTATTCACATTATTAACCAAATAAATCTATCAATTTTTAATAAATCTTGAATTGGGTTTCAAGATAATATTTAAAACAAATCATTCTTTCGATTTAATTTGATGGAAATATTTCAAACAAAGGCTTCATAAAAAATTTATATAAAATATTCAATATAAATTCATAGGGAATTTATAAAATTTTTAGTAACAATGGAATATATATAAAAATAATCACATTTGGGACATATGGTTATCTTTCAAGAGTTAGGATAGTTCTAGGTTATGGGATCCTCGCACACTCAAATGATGATACCAAAAATGTTCAAAGATGTCCCTATGACACTCACAAGATAAGACAATCAAATATCCCATTTAGAATAAGGTATGCCTAAATGTTTATGTTAGAGTTATCAAGAAATAATCAAGTTTAGGGTAATCCAACATAGTGTGTTTTTCAGTAACAACTCACTAACTGCATAGGATTACATGTTCTCAAACAATAATAAATAATGTGAAATTTATTTAAAAACTATTTATAATACAATTGACCCATTTTTTTCCATTTCAATATGCCTATTTTCATTTAAAAACCAAAATATGTTTTTAATTAAATCATTCCTTTTTCCAAGATATTACCAATGGTGTTCTATCAATGTAATTTAAGAGAATTTTATAAAATAAAATTTCAAAATTAATTTCACAATTCAATTTGACAATTTAAATCCCAAAAATTTAATATAAAAATTTATTTTTCCCAATTTTCCATCAATTTCGAAAAAATTCCATTATTTAAGGGAATTGGGTTCTTTTCCAAATTTCATGCCAAATAAAATTCCAATCCACAATACACTAGAATTGGTTTTTTTATAAAAAAAATAAATGAATTATATTTAAATAAATAAATTTAACTTAATTCCATCAGTTTAGGGTTAAATAATTTGGAAAATCTTAAATGGTACCACCTACATCGGGATCACGGGATCATGAATCACGATGCCTACAAAGGGAAACTCCATCAAAGAACATCAAAGTTAGAGATCCTAGAATCAAACAGAGATTCATGATCTCAAAAAACTAGGATTAGATCCTCCAAAAACATGATTATCTGAAAAACGCTAAGGAGGAGAGGAGAAGAGAGTGGGAGAGAAGTAATAGGGAAGGAATTATTACATAGAAAGGATCAAACAATGATCATCGAGCTTATATTTTAATAGGAAGGGGTTTATAGTAGAAACAATTGGTCCTTGAGAGATCAAATAACCATAGAGGAATTTGTATATTGAGTTAGGACAAAGTAGAGGTTTAAAAGGTTGGTTTAAATATTTTTACTAAATTTTCAGAATAACTAAAATCTCCAAGGATGGTTTCCAAGAGGGGGTTAAACGGTCTCTCTAAATATGATTCCTAAACATGCACCCATATTAGTAGAATTACACCAGTTCTCCTTCGTGGGTCCATGGTATGTCAAACTATGTAACAACCATGAAAACCCTCACTTCTTGGGTTTCCACAATTTGAACTAGCAAGACGCACAGTTTGGTCAAACCAAACACCAACCATGCTCAGACCAAGATCCCTTCAAAATTTCTAAAATTTTACCTGAAGCATCCCAAAATGAGTACTAACCATAAATTGGTAAAAATAGGGGATGAATAATGCATAAAAATAATAATAGGATGTTACAACCTCCCAACCATAGAAAATTCATGTCCTTAGAAAGCCTATTAAGAAACTTCCATGTCAAAAAAATGAGGCCACTACCCTATCATCTACATATCTCTCTCTCTCTCTCTAAACTTTCATGAGTATTAGAATCGTGTATCCATATAGCTCGAACAAAATGTATAATCATCCCATTAAGTACCTTTCTTTTTTAATCCATTATCCTCACTAGATGCTCAGTCATAGATAAATTTAGCTCTATATCAAGATCAACACAACTCAGAATGTGAGATTGATCAGAAAGATACTTTCATAGCAGAGATACATGAAACATATTCTGTATTTATGTCAGCTTTAGTGGTAGTGCTTAATGGTAAGAAACATTCCCCTCCTACTCAACAACCTGAATAGGTCCCACAAAAGTATGAGAAAGTTTCCCTTGTCGATGACCCAAACGGGGTGAAATATTCATGAATACCATATCCCCAATAAAAAAATACAATGGTCTATGACGAAGATTATAATAAGAGTTATATCATCGATGTGACTTCAACTTTCTTTGATGAATCAATTGATTTTTTTTGTATCTTGAACCAAGGTCATCCGAACCATGAAACATTCATCAATCTCCAACCAACACAACAAATATTATCAAGTCAGGCTTTAACCAACCTCAAAAGGATCCAGTCTAATCACAGACAAGTAAAAGGTTTTATAAGAAAACTCAACCATCCCTAAATGGTAATGCCATGCGCTGCCAAAGATGATATCATAGGAATGAAGCATATCCTCAAGAATATGCCTATCTATTTGTTTCTGGACATTCGACTGTGGATGATATATTATGATAAAAAAATCTGAGATATGAGGCCCCCCTAAAGCCCTCTCAAAAAAAGAGAAGTGAACCGAGGATCTCTATCAGATACTATAGATGATGGAAATGCATCAAAACAAATTATATACTTCACATATAGATTTACCTTCTCTTTGACATTGGTTTTATCATGAGTGGATATAATGTGAGTTAATTTTTTCATCATATTTATCAAAACCCATATTGCATTATTCTTCCTCTGGGTATGTGGAAACCCAACCATAATGTCCATAGATATCTCATTTTACTTCCAAGACTAAATTGGACATGGCTGAGGATAACCTGAATGTCTCTGGTTCTCGTCCCTGACTTGCAAACATGTATATCAATGAGAGAAAAAATGTGTAATACCTCATCTCATACCTAGAAATTAGAATCATCAGTGCCAAAAAAAGAACATATTTATAGTTTCTTGGTGCACCGCCCACTAGGAATTATTGAAATCCAAAAATAATAGATTGTTTCATAGGCAAAGGTACAAAAGTCCAATTCAAGAAACATAGAGTACTCTTTATAAAGAACCATTGTTAAATAATTGTCTCCCCGATATAAAGAGAGTCTATAATGCTACAGAACACATTATCAAGCTACATATCCTATAGGATCAACTCAAGAGGATCTTGTGCCAAATGAACATTGGCCATGGAAATCCAGTCCCAGATTCCAAAACTCCAATATGAAAGTATTCAAAAGGGTCATAACAATACACTATTTCTAGGATTCTTTCATAGCTTGTTCGGTTTTTTCCTACTTAAATCATCAGCATCAACATTCCATTTCCCTAGGGTATAAGCGATGTTAAATTCAAAAGACTATGGGTACTCCACCCAATTCCTCAAGCAGAAATTCAAATATTTTTTCAAGAAGATATAACTCAAGATGTTCCCTTCTGAAAACATGGTAATCTTTTCTCCTAAAAGAAAATTTCCCCAACCCTTAAGAACATGAATCATAACTATGAGTTCAAGGTCATTAGTCTCATAATGTATATTGATTGACAATAGATTACAAGAGACTTAAGTAAAGACATTATCTCCTAGAATGAAAACACAACCAAAACCTAAACCCAATGTATCATAAAAGAACACATACCAATACCCGACCTCTCAATGAGTCAAGACTGGTGTGTTAGTCAATGTAATTTCATAAAAATATAATAATTATGACATTTTTCATCCTAAGAAAACATTACTCCCTAACATGTTAGATTAGTCACCAAATAAGACATATTTGTGAAGTACTTTACAAACCACCTATAAAACCCAACTAATCCAAAGAAGCTTTGAATCTCCAAAATATATTTTTATTTGTTCCCAGGCCATAACAACTTTCACCTTATCTAGGTTAGCTAAAATATCATGTTTCGACACCATGTTTCCCATGAACAATACCTCCCAAAAAAATCACATTTTGAATTCATTCCATAGTTTTAGTGATTTCTCAACAAATCCTTAACTTCTCTTAGATAACACACGTGACCCTCATCAGATATAGAGTAAACAATGATCCTAGCCACAATGAATACCATGATTTAAAAAAATTCTCATGTAAAATATTATTCACTATATACAAAAAGATTTCAAGAAAATTTGATTGAACAAATGACATGAAAAGGTTATAATAATGGTCATACATTCATTAAAAGGTGGTTTTCAGAATGCCATATTATTTTATTCTCAACTGATGACAACCAAATTGAAGATTAATCTTCGATAACCACTTCACCTCTTTGAACTGGTTGAATAAATGATCAATCCATGGAAACTAATACTTTCTCATTAATGTCACACTATTTATTTTTCTGGTAATCAATACAAAGGAAAAGTGGCCCATAAATTTTCATTGAAAAGAGAACATGCACTATCCAATGTAACACACAAGGGAATATAAATTCTTTCTGAAAAATATCACCCAACTAAGTCTTCATCCCTTTCATTTTAGCTAAGGCCATCGTTTATGATGGAATAAATACATTTTAAGTACCATGAAATAAATCGATATAAAAATATACCTCCTTTATTAATGTAATACCGTAGAATTTAGAAGTAAAAATGTCATGAAACTCGAAAAAACTAGAAGGAGACCACAACTCAATTATTCCCACACCAGATTAAAAGAAAAACTAGTATTAAATTACCTATCTCTAATTATACTTTATCATAAACGAACCCAAATACCCAAGTACCCTGATAACCTAGCATAACTTAAATGGCTTGATGGAAATTCCCGATCCGCATAGGTTTGCGACATGAACTGTAATCAAACCATATGAAAGTTGGAATTAATTTTCATACAAATACAAAAGAAGAAATAGATACAAGTCAGTATGCACAAAAGAAAACTCCAATGGGAGAACCGTACCAGAATTCAACCACATATATATTCCCAATGTAAAACCATAATGTACCTAAAAATAGTATAAAAAATCCATGTCCCAACAGAAACAGTAGCTCAAGGACCAAACATCAACAACATCCACCACCTTCACGTGGTTCTGTCCCCTTGATCAAACTTTATAAAGTCCCAACCTTGTTAAATTTCATAATCAAGAATATATTAAAGAAATATATTCCTTTTACATTAATGATCATTTCATGTTTAGAGATTTAGATAACTGGGAAATTATATATTCATAAAATTACACATTAATACATAGTGGATACTAAAAAAACAGTACCCATTTTCTCCATAATAAAAACATTTCAAATAAAACATGATTGATTTGGCAATTATTCAAAATTTAACATGCATTCTTTCATTGTAATACACATCCTTATAACCTATTAAAATAATTTAAAAACTTGTGATGAGCACAAAAATCTCAGTAAGGGATATAAAAAGAAGGAAAGAACACATTATTCCATGAACACTTGTAACATATTAAATCATTTTCAAAAGACCTACTTGACACCCATATATACTTACATTGTGAAACAAGATATTTAAAAAATAACCCCAAAAAACATGAGAACATAAATATAACCATAAAGGTATCTTGGTGAATTACTTACATAATCTTGTAACCCTCTCGACTGCCTTATTCATTGTAACCCTCACGACTACCTTACAATTTGTGTAACCATCACAATTACACTTGGAGTAACCATATGGGTGACCTCTAACATACACATTCCCAATGAATTAGAGGGATATATAGGTCAGAATATTCATCATAAATAATTCCCAAGAACCAGAACACAATCATACAACATGAATAATTTCATAAAAACATTTTTTTTTAAATTTCATAAAAACAAATTTTAAAAGAGGCTTTTAAAAGAAAATTCCCTTATACATATTATATAATTCAAGTGAGAATGAAATGAGTTGATGGAATATGTATATACACAGTATATATACATAATTCAACAAAATATAAACAAAAAAATCCTAAAAACAAATTTAATACCTCATAAATAACAAAGTATAAGGTTAACCCAAAAATTGGAAATCAGGTTAAGAATTCCCTTACCTCAGGTTTTTCTTACATCAAAATAATTTATAACTCTTTTATAATGGATGAAATAGTTTTATTATTATCTTAAAGAAACATATTATTCTTTATAAAATCTTATATTACCATTTTATTACATCATTTCACTATTTAATTATTAGTATTTTGTCATTTTCACTGTTTTGGGTGAGTTCTTTACAAGATTTCCATGATTGGTTCTTGAGGGAAGTTCTTTTCAATTAGAAGTGAAATTCCAAAATTGTAATGTAATGGTATTTAAATATTTTAAAAAACATAAATTATAAGATTTATCATTTTGGGTTCTATCATGAGGATGATTCAGAATTTACTACATCATTGATATTTTTTAGGTTATATTGGCGATTCTTTGAACGCAATGATCTCATTTTGTTTCATAAATTATTAACATGTGTGAAAAATTGTTTTATAACCTTTTATAAGTTATAATACATAAATTATAATCTCTTTAAAATAAAAAAATGGTTTCACGACCTGTATTTAATGAAGTAAATTAATTTGAAATCACGTCGTTCTCGATATCGGTAAATCGACACATCACAGATGGTGTTTTAATTCCATGAATAAGTGGGAGAGGAGAGGAAGATTGATGATGAATTTTCCATGAACATGATAAAATCCAGAATATACATGATTTTAGATCATTTTGTTTTCTTTTATTAGAGGAGGTGAGTAAAGAAAAACAAAGGAACTCAAAAGAAAAGAAAAATTGAGAAATCTCTTATGAAAATTCGACAGCTTAATGGAACCACATAAAAATTCATAAAATATTTTGATGAGAGGACAGGTTTATCCCATCATAACTACATAATATGGGTAGTATGGGGGATATGGAATGTCATATCCTAACATTAGTTAAAGGGAAATAAAAATAATAACATAAAATGAAATAAAAGAAATAAAACAAAAGAGGATGTTTACCTCTTGATCTCTTCTCCTTGAGATACTTCTTACGGCCTTTGGTTTTGGCCTTTTGGTGAGACCAGTAGCTCTAGGACTCGGGGAAGAAGATTTGGGAGGAAATTTTGTAGAAATTGGACAATGATAAAGGCTTGAGAGGTGTGGGAGGAAGAGGGGAATGAGGGTGGTATTTATAGTGGAGGGGAGGTATTTTACATTATTTAGTCATTATTATAATATTTTTCTCAAGACTATGAGTATTCATAATTTATGTGACCCCAAATAGTAATAACAGAATGTGAGTTTGAACTAAGAGGCCTTACATCACTTATTACGTCATAAATAATGTATTTTACAGATAATTAGAATATAAAGTATTTTACCATATTTCACTATTCATCAAAATTTCAAGAAGTCCAGAAAAATTAACAAAAATCACCCTAAGCATTTTTCGATGTGTAGAGTTCAAAAATAAACTCCATTTTTTTAAAATAATTTTCTTAATATTTTAAATTTAATTTTTAAATAAAATTATACTTAGCTCAAAAATAAAAAATTCTAATACTATAACTGTTTTTATATCACACTGAAAAATAGATCAAGACGTAATTATATTAAATACTTAAGAAAATAAAATAATAATAAAACTTACTATTCATTAGGGTCATATTACTATTCATAAGGGAATGTTACTATTCACCAAAATTAAGTTGGTTCCATTAGACTCTAAATAACATACTAAACACAATTGTTGATTACCATTTTTGGAAATTCAAGAAATAGAAGCTGTAAAATTATGTTTAAAGAATAGTAATAAATATTTAATTCAAACAAACTTTCATGCATTTCAATTAATTTTTAGAAAACCTTGGTGTCTCACATTATCCCTACATTTGGGAAATTTCATCCTTGCAATTTTATTTACATATTAAATATGTGAGGGTAAGTTTCCCTCATATAATTTTTAGACTCCCATGTTTCTTCTTTTACCATGTGTTTTCTCCACAAAACCATTACCTTGTGGATTACCCTATTCTGCAATACCAGTTCCCTTTCATCCAGAATATGAACCGGTTTCTGTTTATAGGAAATGTTATCTTGTAGCTGAACTACTTCTGGGCTCCAGATATGAGTTGAATTTGGCACATATATCCTCAACATCGAAACATGAAAAACATTATGTACCTAAGATTAACTTGGATGAAAAGCTACTTGGTATGCAACTGGTCTAACTTTCTCTAGGATTTCAAAAGGACCGATGAACTACATACTTAGCTTTCCTTTCAGAACAAATCGCATCACACTTTTCCAAGGATAGATTTTAAAGAACACATGGTCACCTACCTTGAAATAAAAGTTTTTTACTTCTGTTATCTGCATATGTTTTCTACATGCTCTGAGCTATGCTCATGTAATGCTGGATCATCTTCACTTTATCAGCCACTTCCTCTACTAATTCTATCCCCAACAACTATCTTTCACCGAATTCATCCCAAAACGCTAGAGTCTGACACCACTACCCATTAAAATCCTCTAAAGGTGTCATCTGTATTCTACAATGAAAGCTATTATTATAAGAAAATGCAGCTAAATAATTATGTTGATACCAACTTACCTGGTAGTCCATTGTACATGCTTGAATCATATCCTCAAATGTCTGAATCATTCATTGTGATTGCCCATCTGATTGAGGATTAAAAGCTATACTAAAAATTAAGCCTATTCACAATGACTTATGAAGTCCCTTCCAAAATTTATAAGTGAACCTGTGATCTCGATTAGATATTAGAGAAAGAAGAACTCCATGTAACCTAATAATATTTTCAAGGTACATTCGAGAAAGCTGATCCAATGACATTGTATCTTGAATAGAAATAAAATGTGCAGATTTTGTCAGCCGATCAATAATAAACCAAATCGCATTGATACCTCGATATTTCATTGGTATTCCTAACACAAAGTCTATGGATACATTCTCCCACTTCAACATTGGCATTGGTAAAGGCTGATGCATCCCCATTAGTAACTACTGCCCTGCTTAAACCTGTTGACATGTCAAGAATTTCCTAATAAAATTAGAAATATCTATTTTCATTCCATCCCACCAATAATAATACTAAAGGTCTATCTACATATTAGTATTTCCTATATGAACTGAAAATAGAGAACAATGATCTTCACACAAAAAATATTTCTTCATTTCAGAATCACAAGGCACAGAAAACCTTTTTAAAAATCTTAAAACACAAATTTTATTAAGATTAAATTATGGAAACATAACCATTTAAACCAATTCTACCTTTTTTGTAGCTCATGTTCTTCTTTCTGCGCTTACTTAATTCTGGCAGACAATGAAGAATACACTGAAACCTGAAACAAAATAGATGTATTCCCTACACCAACAACTCCCAATCCAAAATTCATCAAATCATTAATAATGGGATCATTTAACAAATGTAACATGGTTAATGATACATGATATTTTCGACTTAAGGAATCTGACAGATTGTTTTCTTTTCCCAGATGGTAATTGATCGTGAAATCATAATCCTTTATCAGATCAAGGCAACTTCTCCACCTCATGTTTAATTCCTTCTGAGTGAATATATACTTCAGACTTTTATGGTCAATATATATTTGAAATTTGGATCTATATATATGATGCCTCCAAATTTTCAATGCAAAAACCAGACCAGAGAATTCAAAGTCATGTGTGGGATAATTTAACTCATGGGGTTTTAGTTGTCTTTAAGCATAAGAAATTACCTGATTGTTCTTCATCAAAAATAAACCAAGTCCCTTTAATGAAGCATCATTCTAGATGACAAACTCACCATTTAGAGAAGGCATGTCCAAAAATGGTGCATCCATCAATATCTTTTTCAATTCTTGAAAACAAACATAACATTCTACTATCTAATAAAATTTAACTTCTTTCCACATTAATTTGGATAGCAGGCCAGATAAACTTGCAATTTTTTTAAAAAACAATATCGGTGATAACCTGTTAATCCATGAAAACAATGAATTTTTGTGACATTTTTTGGTCTTGGCCATTCATCGACCACTTTTCTTTTGGAAGGATCAACTATTATTCCATCCTTATTTACAATGTTCCCATGAAAAGAAATCTAATGTAACCAAAAATCATATTTTTAAAATTTTTCATACAGTTTCTTTTCCTTTATGGTTTGTAAAAAACCCTTAAATGTCTTTCTTGCTCTTCTTTAACCTTAGAACATACCAGGATGTTATCAATAAGCACAACCACAAATAAATCCAAGAACTCATGACATATTCTACTAATAAGATCCATGAATATACTAGGTTCATTAGTTAACCCAAATGAAATAATAATAAATTCACAATGCCCATATCTTGTTTGAAAGGCTGTTTTCAAAATGTCATCCTCCATCACCTTTGATTGATGGTATCCTTATCTCAATTCACGAATGGAAAAGTACTGATCTCCCCAGAGCTAATCAAACAAGTCATCCATGTGAGGCAAATGATACTTGTTTTTAACAGTGATGTTATTCAAATATCTATAATCAGGTAAAAATATCATGGAACCATAATTCCTTTTAACGAACAAAATATGATCTCCCATGGTGAAGTTAGAGGGTGAATGAAGCCTTTATCAAGCCAATCCTGAAACTGATTTTTCAATTCATGATGTTCTATTTGATCAATACAATATGGGGGTTTTCAAATTGTATTAGCATCAGGAACTATGTCAATTGTGAATTCGACTTCCTAATCAGGTATGTCACCGGGTAACTCATTAGGAAAAACATCAAGGTATTCATTTACCCCAAGCACATCATTAATCTAAACAGTTCCCTTGGTTTCAACAATATTAGCTAGATAAAATTCATTTCTATCTTTCAACATTTTCTCAGCTTCCTTATATGTTATCAATTTTATGGGTTCATTCGTCCATACAAACTGAAAATATTTCAGAAAAACAACTTCTTTTTTCCAACAGTCAATATTAGCATGATAAATAGAAATCCAATCCATTCCTATAATAACATCAAACTAAAATAAGAAAAAAACAACAAGGTTTGCAGGTAAATTCTTTACACAGACCACAATAGAAAGATTCCGATAATTCAACATTTCTATAATACTTCCCCCGGGTGTTTTAACAACAAGTTCCAGGCTAATTTGATGAGGTGATATTTCCAATTTACTAGAAAAATTCTCAGAGATAAAGGAATGTGTAGACCTCATATCAAAAAAAACATTAGAAAAATACGAGTAAACAAAAAAAGTACTTGATAAAACTTCATTGGATGGCTCAACATCTTCTGAAATTGTCACAATAGATCTCACTAAACCTTTTTTGCTTATAGTTTGTCTTATTTTCATCACTTGGATCTCTCTTTTGGAAAGATTTTTCATAGTGACCCATCTACCCACATTTAAAACACTTTATTGTTTTCTTATCAGGATTACTCTTAAGATCATTTTCATTACAATCTCGGGTCATATGTCTAAACATAACACATTGATAACACTTCCCTGTTTTACTCATACATTCCCTTGGGTGCTTCTTTCCACACTTTTCAAAAATAGAAAACTGGATTTTCTTGCCATCCAATTTCATTGGTTTATTATTTTTCCATAAAATTCCATCTATAATTCTTCTCCTTATTTACAAAGTGAACATGATCATCAGAAAACTCTATCTCTACCTTCTCAGCACAGTGGAAAAGTATCTCATATCTTTTGAATTCTCGAGAGGACAATGCCCTAAAATACCTTGGATTTAGTCCTGAGTAAAAGCAGTTGATTTTGATATCAAGATCTAGAATAAGATTTGGAGTATACATCACCAGTCAGGTAAAGTTAGATTCATACATATCCACTGAATATTCCTAATTTTTCATTAATTCATGGAATCTCTTTTCCATCATAATTTGCACCACCTTAGAAAAATATTTTTAAAGGAACATAATTTTAAATTCATCCAACTCTAAGGTATCAATATCCTCTCTATCCCTATTATTTATTACCATTGACCCCCACGGATCAGTTTCACATTTTAAATGATAAATGGAAAGGCATACCTTTTGATTATCTGAACAACCCGTTACATGAAATATCTTTTCAGGGGGCTTAATCCATCCTTCAACCGTAACTGTTTCAGAAGATCCATTGAAAGAAGGAGGATGTTGTATCATAAAATGTTACACTATTGTCATGTTGGATTATGGTACCTTTGGTTATTATATTACATGGATACCACCACAATTTATTTCTTACGTTAGCTGAGATATTACTATCACAAACTGCTCGGTTCTAATCCCTACCATTTTGGGTTGCAGATTCGGACGGATGTCATTCTGTCAGTGTCTCTCATCTCTAGCTTCCCAGTTTCTTCTGCAGAAAACCATTCTGAAAAAACATATCTTAGTTGATGAAACATGGTAATCTTTAAATTCTATAACATTTAAAATTATCCATATAGTAAGAAACATTTATTGTATTATATTTACATCATCCTAACCCCTAAGTTATCTAAACCATCCTATGATACCAACTATATGGACCTGACCTTATTACATTACATATTCTTGAATTTTGTAAAGAAATAAATTAATTTAACATTGAGGATCTTTCCAAGTTTAGAGCTTTAGAGAAATGGGACATAATACATTCATAAAATTACAAATGAATACAGAGTGAATACTAAAACAAGTAGTTCTCATTTCTCCCAAAATTAAAACTTTTCAAATAAAACATGATATCTTTGAAAATTATTCAAACATTTGACATGGATTAATTCATTGTCCTACAGACCCTAATAACCTAATAAAATTATTTAAAAACTTGGTATGAGCACAAAAATATTAGTAAGGAATATAAAAAGAAGGAATGAGCACATTAGTCCATGGACAATTGTAACGTATGAAATCATTTTCAAAAGACCTAATTTTCACCCATATATAATTACTTTGTGAAACATGGGATTTAAACAATATAAAAAAAAGAATGAGAACATATAAATAGAAATAAATTTATCTTGTGGCATTACTTATATAATCATGCAACCCTTTCTGCTACCTTATACTTTGTAACCCTCACAGCTACCGTACAATTTGTGTAAACATCGTAGTTACACTTGGAGTAACCATATGACCGACCTCCAACTTACACATAACCAATGCATTAAAGGTAGATATGGGTCCCACCATTAATCATAGAAAATTTTCAATAACCACAACAGAATCATACAACATGAATAATTTCATAAAAACATTGCTATTGAATTTCATAAAAAAAAATTTAAAAGAGGAATTTAAAAGAAAATCCCCTTATAAATATCATATAATTCTAGTGAGAATGAAATGAGTGGATTGAATATATATATATATATATAAACTATTAATACACATAATTCAACATAATATAAAAAGATACACCCCACAAACAATTTTAATATCTCATAAATAATGAAGAATAAGGTTAACCTAAAGAATGGAAATCGGGTTAAGAATTCCATTACCTCAAGTTTGTCTTACTTAAACCCATTTTAAAAATCCAGTATAATGGTTAAAATAGTGTTATTAATGTCTTCAAGAAACATATTAATCTTTAGAACATATTATATGATCATTTTATAACATCATTTCACCCTTTAATTGTTAGTATTTTGTTCCTTGCACTGTTTTGGGTGAGTTCTTTACATGATTTCCATGATTAGTTCATGATGGAAGTTCTTGTTAATTGGAAGTGAAACTCCAGAATTGAAAGGGAATGGTATTTAAATATTTATATAACCATGAATTATTCCATTTATCATTTTGATTTCTCTCACGAGGATGATTCATGAGTTTCAACATTATTGATATTTGTTTAGATTATTTTGGTGATTCTTCGATCGTAAAGATCACATTTTGTTTCACAAATTAATAACATGTGTAAAAAGGATTCGAGAATATTATATAAGTTATAATACCGAAATAATAATCTGGTTCAACTATAAAAATGGTTTCACAACCAGTCTTGAAGTAATTAAATGAATTTCAAAACACATCGTCCATGAGGTCGGTAAATCGACACATCACTGACGATATTTTAATTCCTTGAATAAGTGGGAGAGGAGAAGAATATCGATGAGTAATTTAACATGAAAATGAGAAAATCAATAATATACACTAATATGGATTTTTAATTCCTCTTGTATAATAGGATGTGAGAAATAAAAATAATGGAACTCAAAATAAAATAAAAATTGAGAAATCTCTCACGAAAATTCGGCAGCCTAACAACGTTAGTTAAAATTTCATAAAATATTTTGATGAGAGTAAAGGGGTATCCCATTATTTTTAAAAAATATTGTCAGTAATGGGGATATTTATTGGAATAACATTATACAAATGGAAATAAAAATAATAACATTAAATGAATTAAAAGAATGAAAACAAAAGAGGATGTTTACCTCTTGATCTCTTCTCCTTATGATCATTCATAAGGCCTTTGGTTTTGTCCTTTTGGTGAGAAAAAAAGATCTAGGAAATAGAGAAGACTATTGGGGAGGTAATGTTACAGAAATTATACAATTATCAAGTCTTGATAGGTGTGATAGAAAGAAGGGAATGGGGTGGTATTTAAAGTGGGGGAGGGGAGGTATTTTACACTATTTTAATCATTATTATAATATTTTTCTCAAGACTATTAATAGTCTTAATTAATGTGACCCCAAATAGTAATAATGGATGGTGAGTTTGAACCAAGTGTCCTTACATTACTTATGAGGTCATAAATAGTTTATTAAACTTATAATTTGAATTACGGTATTTTACTGTATTTCACTATTCATTGAAAAATCAAGAATTTCAGAAAAATCCCAAAAATTCACCCTAACCATTTTTCAATGTGTAGAATTAAAAAATGAACTCCATTTTTTAAAAATAATTTTCTAAATAATTTTCATTTAATTGTTAAATAAAAGCACACTTTGTTCAGAAATAAACAATTCTAAAACTATAACTTCTTTTATATCACGTTGAAAAATTAACCAAGATTTAACTATCATAAAGTCATTAGAAAATAAAATAATATTGAAATTTATTATTAATTATGGTTATATTAAAATTAATATTACTATTCATAACGGTATGTTACTATTCAGAAAAAATCATGTTGGTTCTAGCAGACTCCAAATAACTTACTAAACATAATTATAGATGGTGTTTTTTTGAAATTCAAAATTTAGAAGCTGTAAAATTATGTTTAAAGGATAGTTCTAAATATATACTTGACTAAAAATTTAATTAATTTCATTTTTTTACAAAACCCTGGGGTGTTATAAACCTAGAAGGTATTAATCTACTAATCCCTAAAGGCATAGGTAGTGCGTGAGCTGAAAGCCCAGTAGGGTCTCAACAAGGATGCCATAATAGGATGACATAATTAGTTAACCAAATAATGATTTCAAATTAAAAAAAATCTTACATGGTATTTCAAGAGGATGTTTAAAACAAGCAATGCATTATAGTTTATTTCATGGAAATATTTCAAAAATTGGAATAATAAACATTTTATATAAAATAGTTTATATAAATTCAAAAGGCATGTGTAAAATAGTTTACATGAAATGGAATATATATTAAAATAATAAGAAAGGATCAAACATGGTGATAATCCAAAAGGAACAATAGTTTTAGGTTATGGGATCCTCACACACTCATATGATGATAATAGAAATGTGAACACACATCCCCCTAACACTGGATGAAGAAGATTAACCAAAATACCATTAGGGATAAGATCTTCTTATATGATTATCTCAGAGTTGTAAAGCATCAATATGTTTCTAGGGAAATTACAACTTAGTGGGTTCACCCATAATAACTCAATAACAACCTAGTCTTGCATGTTCTCAAAAAAAATATTTTGAAATTTATTTCAAATTTCCTTAAAATACAATTAACCTATTTTTCCATATCAACATGATAATTTCTATTTAAAAATAAAAACATGTTTTTAATCAAATAATTCATTTTCCAAGATAAAACCAATGTGTTTATATAAAAACAACTAATAAATTTTTCTCAAATAAAAATTTGATATTAATTTCAAAAATAAATTCCACAATTTAATTTGATAGATTAAATTCCAGAATTTAATTCTCACAATTTCCCATAAATTCCAAAAACAGACCACAATTTAAAATAATTGGGTGTTTTTCCCAAATATCATACAAAATCAAATTCAAATCCCAAATTCAATTGAATTTGGTTTTTAATAAAACATTAGAATGAAATTAAATTTAAATCATCCAATTTAATTTAAATCATGAAATTTAGGGTTAAATAAACAAAATATCTTAAATAGATACACATACATTGGGATCACATGATCAAGAATCACAACACCCATAATGGGAAACTGTAACACCCCGACCCCTCTATACAGGAGCTGGTGCATTAATGTTGATATTGGTATGGTTATAAGGAATGAAAATCCTAAAGGAACGATCAGTTCAGTAGTCTTGAAGAAACTTGATACATAGATGAAACTCTAACTACATTGGGAAAGGTTACAAAATACAATTCAAACCAAAAACTAAAAATTGCGTCCACAGGAACTCAATAAAAGGCCTTCTGTTCATCACCTGTCGAAGGTAGAAAATGAAAGGGGTGAGCTCAAACTCTTAGTAAGGGTTACAAATAGTGGAATCATGAGTACAATAATATGTTATTCACAAACAATCTGACATTATCAACATGGCATAGTGAATAAATAAATAACTAATGCCATTAATAAACTAAAAATGAAACTGCATCCATAGATTTTGTCATAGTGAAAATATCATGGATAATAATAATAAATGACAATGAATAAAGAGAATTCTTATTAATTTGACGTCATTCATCTGGTACATTAAACCATAATACCCTAAAAAGGTTTTACTACTGTGGGTAGAAACCCGTCTGATTTTTTTGGAAACAAACTCGAAGGGTCTGTCGCCAAAATGTATTGTCTCATGAGACTACCGATGAATCAAGGGGTTGTAGTGGGCCCCACCCACCTCTACATCCAAATCATTCTTTATAAAATGATTCAATACAAGATAAATATGCCTTTTCAATATCTTTATAGAGTATAGAACATAGATTCATCAATAACATCCCAAATATAAACTGAATGTAAAATAGTATACGGTTTAGACAATAAACATTTCCATGACATGAGATTATGGATATTAAATTGAAATATAATTTCAAATGGAATTTGATCTCAAATGGGAATTAGGTACACCACATAAGGATTATTAGGTTCAAAATACAAAGTTAGTCACAACAAAGTGGATATTCTTGAACAAAAGTGGGAGAGAGGATCCCATACCTTATGCTTGAAGGTGTTATTGTGTTGTTTTTAAAGACATGAATAAACAAATTAGGAATATTGATTCTTATTTCCATAAGCTCTTTTATGTTCAATTTATATGGTATAACCTTATTTAGTTCATTAATGGCCTTTTTATGGATTTAAGAGATTCAGTTTTATTGTTTTGGAAGCATTTTCTTACTTTGTTTCATGCTTTGTTTACTTGTATTCATGAATGGAAGTTGGCTTGAAATATGGTTGAACATACAGAATTGATAATATAAATTATTTGTGAAATTAAAGATACATAAATGAATTTATAATGATTCTGGTTATATACTATGATGATGACTCATTCGATGAGTTAAAGGTAAACGCTTGAATTTGGCTTGGCAGTTTTGTGCTAAATAAAATTGTTTTGTATTTTTAATCCATATTAGGAATGCGTAAAGATTACAAAAAATTAATCAAGTAAAAATATATATGTTATGATCTGGTTCAACACTATATTTGGTTTCATTACCAGAATAGAAATAATTAATGGAAATTGAAATTACATCGTCCACGATGTCGGTAATTGGGCACATCACGGGAAATGTCTTTATTCCTTAAATAAGTGGGAGAGGAGATGAATAATGATGATGAATTTTTCATAAACATGAGAACATCCAGAATATTAAAGATTCTTTCTTCATACATGCCTATTGGTTAAGATGAGTTGAGGAAAGAACAAGAAAATAAAGGAATATTAAAATGAATGAAAACTTGATAAATTTCTCACGAAAATTCGGCAGCCTAACGACGTCTCATAAAATTTCCTAAAAATTGTTTGATGAGAGGGATAAAATATCTCATCATTCATACAAAATATGGACAATAAGGGAAAATATTTAATGAAATATCCCAACACAATCCAGAGGGAATGGAAGAGAATATCATAAAATGAAAGAGAAGAATGAAAATATAATAGGTTGTTTACCTCTTGATCTCTTCTCCTTGAGATCCTTCTTAAGGGCTTTGGTTTTGGTCTTTTGGTGAGACCAGAAGCTCTAGGACGTGGGGAAGAGACTTGGGAAGGGTAATTGGGTAGAACATTGAGGAGATTCAAGGCTTAGAGGAGTGCAGAGAAGAGGTAGTGGTGGGGGGTTTTATACTGGAGAAGAGGGGTATAATTTGAATTTTAAATTCATCTTATTATTTATCTCAAGAAAACCAAATAGTGTGGTTTCATGTGACCCCTAACAATTATATGTGCATGTGATTTTGAACCAAGTGGCCTTGCATAACTTGTGATGTCACGAATAGTGTATTTAACTGATAAATTGAATATACGGTATAATACTGTATTTCACGATTCATCAAAAATTCAAGATTTTCAGAAAAATCCCAAAAATTCACCACTACCATTTTCGATGCGTAGAATTCAAAAGTTAAATCAATTTTCCAAAAAAAAATTCTAAATATTATTAATTTAATTTTTAAATAAGGCCATAGTTAATTCAAAAAATAACAATTTTGAAGTGCAGTTAGTTTTATGTGACATTGAAAAATTAATTAAGATCCCATTATCATATTTCCTTAAGAAAATAAAATAATAATATTACTTACTATTCATAAGGGTCATGTCACTATTAATATTACTATTCATAAGGGTGTGTTTTTATTAACCAAAAATCAAGTTTTTTCTATCAGACTCCAAATGACTTACGGAACACACCTCTAGATGATCATTTTTCGAAATTCAAAACATAGAAGTGAGAAATTTATGTTTAATGGAGAGGTTTTAACTATTTCATAAATAACCTAGTGTTTTTTTAAAGGAACACAATGATGTATAGAATGTAACTCAGCGAGGAATAGAGAAACATAACTTAAAATGTTTGGGGTACTACATTATTCCCTCCTTCGGAATTGTTCGTCCTCGAAATTTACAAAATATTACCTAAAAAGATTCGGGTATGTCTTTAACATAAGCTCCTCAAGCTCCCATGTTTCTTCGTCCATCTTATAGTTCCACCATAGAACCTTTACTAGATGAGTCATCCGATTTCTCAATACTTGTTCTCTAGTATCAAGAATATTGATAGGCTCTTCACAATAAGATAGATCTTGCTTAATTTCTACTTCTTCATAAGTGAGTACATGTGTTGGGTCTGGCATGTAATTTCTTAACATTGACACGTAGAACACATTGTGAACCTTAGAGAGACTTGGAGGCATTTCCAAACTGTAAGATACGGCTCCAATTCAGTCCAGAATTTCAAAAGGTCCAATATACCTTGGACTTAACTTTCCCTTCTTACATAATCGTATAACACCCTTCCATAGATATAACTTTAAGAAAACATGATCACCTTCTTAAAACTCCAAATCCTTCCTTCGGTTATCTGCATATCTCTTTTTCCTACTTTGAGATATTTTGATATGGTTCTGGATATTCTTCACCTTCTTTGTTGTTTCTTCATAATGTTATGGGCCCATGAGCTTTCTTTCACCAACATCATCCCAGTAAGTTGGTGTATGACATCTCCTCCCATAAAATGCTTCATAGGCTTCCATCAGAATACATGAATGGATGATATTGTTGTAGGAAAATTCTACGATAGGTAAATACTGATCCAACATGCCTTGAAAATCAAGTGAACAAGACCTCAACATTTCTTCCAATATTTGAAAAGTCCGTTCTGATTGTCCATCAGTTTGTGGGTGGTAGGCAGTGCTCAAATGAAGATCAGTATCTAGGGTGTTCTGAATACTTTTCTATAATATTAATGTAAAATTTGGATCACGATCAAAAACAATCGATAGGGGTACTTCATGATGTCTAAAAATATCATTAACATATATTCTTGCTAGACGTTCAAGTGGTAGATCTTCTCTTATAGCAAGAAAATATGATGACTTGGTTAGACGATCAACAATGACCCATACTGCATCATTCCTTCTAGGAGTCTTTGGTAGTCCCATGACAAATTCTAACATGATATTATCCCATTTCCACTCAGGGATGGGAAGAGGTTGCAATACTTTTCAATGATTTTGCCTTCTAGCTTTCACTTGTTGACAAACAACACATCTTGACACAAAATAAAAAATATCCCTCTTGATGTTGTCCCAACAAAAATGTTCTTTCAAATATCTATACATCTTAGTACTACTAGGGTGTATTGAGAAATTGGAACTATGCGCAACATCCAAAAATTCCCTTTGTAGATCAGGTATATTGGGAACACAAAGTCTCTTCCCAAATCTCAAAATTCCATCTTCATATACGAATTCACTAAATCTCCCATCATTCATATATTTAATATTCTTTTGAAACTCCTCATCATCAGCTTGATAACTTTTTATCCATTCTAGTGAAGATGGTTTGGAAACCATTTGAAAAAGCATTGATGTTTCACATTCCATGGTTATTTCCATACCCATCTTTATTAGATCCATGAAAATAGGATCCATTTCAACTGTCATCTTGTTCAGAACTCCATGATCCTTTCTGATCAAAGCATATTCCACCTTATTTGCCTTCCTCGAGTGGTAGTGTATCGTGCAATCATAATCCTTGAGTAGTTCAGGACATCTCCTTTGCCTCATGTTGAGTTCTTTATGTGAAAAAATATACTTCAAACTCTTGTGATCAGTATAAATCTCACATTTTTCACCATAGAGATAATGTCTTCATATCTTCAAAACAAATATTACAACAACTAACTCAAGATCATGTGTAGCATAGTTTTTCTCATAAACTTTTAGCTGCCATGATGCATAAGAAATAACCCTATCATTTTGCATAAGGACACAACCAAGCCCTTTCTTTGAAGCATCACTATAAATAAAAAACCCTTCATTCCCTAATGTAGAGTCAATATAGGAGAATCGACTAATCTTATCTTCATTTCATCGAAAAAAATTTCACAATCTTTTGTCCAAAAAAAATTTAACCCCTTTTCGTGTGAGCTTTGTTAGCGGGTTATCCAGTCAGGAAAAATTCTACACGAAACGCTGATAATAACCTGCTAAGACAATAAAACTACGTACCTTAGTTATATTTGTTGGCGTGGTCCAATCTTGGATTTCCTTTGTCTTCGTAGGATCAACTATGATTCCATCCTTCGAGACAATATGGCCAAGAAAAGAAAACGACTGAAGCCAAAATTCACACTTTCTAAACTTACCATATAATTGATTTTCTCTAAGAGTTCCAAGAATAACTTGCCTATGACTATCATGGTCTTCATATATTTTTTATTATATGTGGATATCATCGATGAATATCACAACAATGTTATCAAGTTATTCCTTGAAAACTCTATTCATTAAATCCATGAAAACAGATGGTGCATTCGTCAGTCCAAAAGGCATCACTGTAAACTCATAATGCCCATACCAGGTTCGAAATGCTATCTTCAGAATATCTTCCTTCCTCATACTCAATTGATTATATTCAGATAGAATTTAAATCTTTGAAAAGTATTAATCTCTATTAAGTTGGTCAAATAAATAATCAATCTGGGGTATAAGATACTTATTCTTTATTGCAATAGAATTGATTTCTCTGTAATCAATGAATAGCCTCATGGATCCATCCTTATTCTTTAAAAACAAGACTGGGGCTCCCCATGGAGAAACACTAGGTCGAATTAATCCTTTTTCACTCGACACTTCTAGTTGTTTCTTTAGCTCCACTATCTCCACAGTGGCCATTCTATATGGGGTCTTTGATATAGGTCTTGCACCAGTAATTAAGTCAATGGAAAACTCAATTTCTTGCTCTGGAGGATGTCCAGGTAAATCTTATGGAAATACATCAATGTACTCTTTCAATATGTGCACATATTCAATTTGAATATTTCTTTCCTCTCCCACAGATATTGGTTTATCTTCCTCTACAAGTTTGTGTTCAATAGTGCTACCGAGGGTGGTTCTAGATAAGCATCTGGTGGTGAAGTTTCTGCCCTAAAGACAAGGGATTCTACAACATTTCAAAAAATTGTAACTTCCTTTTTCTTGCAATAAATCCTCGAATCATAATTTGATAGCCAATACATACAAAAAATTATATCAAATTCTGTCATGGGTATGATGATAAGGCTAGCAACTAAAGCACATTTTGGTGTTTAGAGGGGGACTAGTCAACATGCCTTTGTTGAAATGATACATCCTAAGATAGTTTTGACTGACAACTCCTTTCTTAAATAAAATTAGACATATCTAATTTTCTTGGAAAACTGAGGGGATATAAATGAATGAGATGATCCAGAATAAAATAATATATTAGATAAGTTTTAGTAAATAATTAAAGTACCTGCCACCACATCATTAGGAACTTCGAACTCCACAGTTGTAATCGATTAAACCCTCCCTTGATCTCTTGGCCTTTTATGAGTCTTGTTTCCTTAGCGTTTAGGGAATTCATTTGCATAGTGTCCCATTTCTCTGCAATTGTAGCATTGAAAATAATTTTATTGTTTCTTTCCCTTGCATTCATCACATCGATGACCCTTTTCTCCGTAATTATAGCAGACTCCCATTCCATTCAAGCATTTTTCAAGATGATTCTTTCCACAGTTCTCGCATAATGGGAAACTATTCATTCCTTTGCTCTTCTTTAGTGCTTATCCTTTTCCATTATTATCAGAGTACCTCTTCTTATCTTGGATTCCATTGAAAAGATTTGATCTAGAAAATTTCCTCTCTGTTTTGATGGAAGTTTATAGAATTCCATCATATGATGAAAATGTTTGAGAAGCCAATGACCTCTAAGGATTTGGCTTAAGACCTTCAATGAAATGATCAATCTTGTCTGCTGAGTCACGTACGTAATCTACGACATACCTGGCCAGCCTTGTAAAAGTAGCCTCATACTCTACAACACTATCTTCTTCCCTTTGTTTCATGCTAAGGAATTTTCGCATCATTTCAGTTCATTGCTCATGAGGGAAATATTTCTTGAAGAATATTTCCATAAAATTCTTCCAATCCATATCTTATATTTCTTTTTCCTCCATGGTGTTCTAAATCAGGGACCACCATTGGTCAGCATCACCCATGAGATAATATACTGCCAACACCACCTTCTCATTTTCCTTGCATCTTAATGCCAGGAATATTTTTTCATGTGACTTGATTCATTTCTCAGCTACCAGTGGATTTTTAGTCCCACTAAAATATGTGAGCTTCTACTGTATGAAACGATCCAACACAGGTGTGGAATTGTTAGTCATTACAACTTGAGTAAGTTGTCCCAATATAGTCATGATATGATCTGCTCCAACATTGACTATGTTGACTTGCTCAGTAGGGAGATCCCTACCTTTCCCACGAGTATTGATTCCCATTCTTCCATTAAATGACATTTCTAAATAATGGGATAAACTAGATTAGTTTACAAAACTAATATAAAATCACTCAACATAGATTGAAATTCTATGCATAACTAATCTTATAAACATGGTTCCTCTAAGGAAAAATTTACATTAACTCTTTCATAATGGATTGTAAAGAAAACATGAATTATCCTAAGAATTTACATGGGGAGTGTCGTAACCATGAGTGTATCAAGGCCCATTGTCGTGTACCATTACCCGTTCGAGTCTAGATCAAAGCGGTGTTTTTGGGTTTTACCCGTAGATGCATCTGTGCCAGATCCACCTCTACCTGCTCTTATCCATTCATGGATGTATTGCTTGAAAGATCCACATAATCCATTCCTTACCAAAATACCAGGACATTCTTGTAATTTTATCCTCAAATGCTACCTTATGGCTTTGTTCCCTACAATATATTTCATACTCTAGTTTACAAGTTTCCTACTAAACATCTTCTGATACCAACTGTAACAACCCAACCCCTCTAGACAAGAGTCGGTGCATTACTTGGGATATTGGCATGGATATAAGGAATGAAAATCCTGAAGGAACGGTCAGTTTAGTAGTCTTGAATAATCTAGATACATTGATGTAACTCCAATTACATTGTAAAAGGTTACAAAATACAATACAAAAAAAAAACTAAAAACTGCGTCTACATGAACTCAATAAAAGGCCTTCTCTTCATCAACTGTCGAATGTAGACAATGAAAGGGGTGAGATAAAATGCTCAATAAGGGTTACAAAGAGAAAAATCCTGAGTAAAATAATAAGTGATTCACAAACAATCTGACATTATCAATATGGCTAAGTGAATAAATGAAAAACCAATTCCATTAATAAACTAAAAATAAAACTGCATCCATAGATTTTGTCATAGTGAAAATATCATTGATAATAATAATAACTGGAAATGAATAAATAGAGTTCTTATTAATTGTACATCATGTATCTGGAACATGAAACCATAATACAGTAAAAATGGTTTACTGCTGTGGGTAGAAACCCGTCTGATTTTTTTGGAAACAAACTCAAAGGGTCTCTCGCCAAACCGCTTTGTCTCACGAGGCCTACCAATGCATCGAGGGGATGTAGTGGGCCCCACACACCTCTACATACAAATAATTCTTTATAGAATGATTCAATATAAGAGAAATATGCCTTTTCAATATCTGTATAGAGTATAGAATACAAATTCTTCAATAACATCCCAAATATACACCGTATGTGAAATGATATACAGTTTAGACAATAAACATATCCATGACTTGAGATTATGGATATTAAATAGAAATATAATTTCAAATGGAATGTGATCTCAAATGGGCAGTAGGTACATCACAGAAGGATTATTAGGTGCACAATACAAAGTAAGTCACAACAAAAGTGGATATTCTTGAACAAAAGTGAGAGAGAGGATCCCTTACCTTATGCTTGAAGGTGTTCTTGTATTGTTTTTAAAGACCTAAATAAACAAATTAGGATTATTTATTCATAATTCCAGAAACACTTTTATGTTTAATTGATATGGTATAACCTTATTTAGTTCATTAATGGCCCTTTGATGGATTTAAGAGATTCAATTTTATTATTTTGGAAGAAGTTTCTTACTTGGTTTCATGCTTTGTTTACTTGTATTCATGAATGAAAGTTGGTTTGAAATATGGATAAACATCCAGAATTGTTAATATACATTATTAGTAAAATTAAAGAGACATAAATGATCATATAATGATTCTGGTTATATACTATGATGATGACTCATTCTATGAGTTAAACATAAACACTTTAATTTGGATTGGCAGTTTTGTGCTAAATAAAATTGTTTAGTAATTTTATTCCATATTATGAATGTGTAAATATTACAGAACACTAATCAGGATAAAATAAATATATTATGATCTGGTTCAACCCAATATTTGGTTTCATTACCAGACTAGAAAGAATTAATAGAAATTTAAATTACATCGTCCCTGATGTTAGTAATTGGACACATCACGGACAATGTCTTTATTCCTTAAATAAGTGGGATAGGAGAAGAATAATGATGAGGAATTTTCCATAAACATGAGAAAATATAGAATATGCCAGATTTTGGATCATAAATGAATCTTGGTTAATATTATTTGAGGAAAGAAGAATAAAAGAAAGGAATCTTAAAATGAATGAAAACTTGATAAATTTCTCACGAATATTCGACAGCCTAACAGCGTCTCTTAAAATTTCATAAAAATAGTTTGATGAGAGGCATGAAATATCTCATAATTCATAAATAATATGTACAGTAAGGGAAAATATTGAATGAAATATCCCAACAAAATCCAAAGGGAATGGAAGAGAATATCATAAAATGAATGAAAAAGATGAAAATAAAAGAGGTTGTTTTCCTCATGATCCTTTCTCCTTGAGATCCTTTTTAAGGGCTGTGATTATGGACTTTTGGTGCGACCAGTAGATCTAGGACGTGGGTAAGGGACTTGGGAAGGGTAATTGGGTAGAAAATTGAGGAGCTTCAGGGCTTAGAGGAGTGAAGAGAAGAGGTTGTGGTGGGGGGTTTTTATAGTGGAGGAGAGGGGTATAATTTGAATATTAAATTCATTATTTTATTATTTCTCTCAAAAAAACAAAATAGTGTGGTTTCATGTGACCCCTAATAGTAATAAGTGCATGTCAGTTTGAACCAAGGGGCCTGCCATCACTTGTGATGTCAGGAATAGTGTATTTAACTGATAAATTGTATATACGGTATTTTACCGTATTTCACTATTCATAAAAATTCCAGATTTTCAGAAAAATCCCAAAAATTCACCCATATAATTTTTTGACCTGTAGAATTAAAAATTGAAATCTATTTTTCAAAAATAATTTTCTAAATATTATTAATTTAATTTTTAAATAAGGCCAAAGTTAATTCAAAAATTAATAATTTTGAAGTGGAGTTAGTTTTATGTGACATTGAAAAATTAATTGAGTTCCCACTATCATATTGCCTTAAGAAAATAAAATAATAATATTATTTACTATTCATAAGGGTCATGTTACTAGTCATTTTACTATTCATAAGGGTATATTACTATTTACCAAAAATCAAGTTTGTTTTATCAGACTTCAAATAACTTAATGAACACAACTCTAGATGATCATTTTTCGAAATTCCAAACATAGAAGTGAGAAAATTATGTTTAATGGTGAGGTTTTAACTATCTCCTAAATAACATAGTATTGTTTCAAAGGAACAAAGTGATGAATAGAATGTAACTTAGTGATGAATAGAGAAACATAACATAAAATGTTTTGGATACGACAGAAACTCCAATGAAGAATGTCAACAACGAATAAATGAGAATCTAACCTAGATTAATGATCTAAATTAACAGGGATTAGATCCTCAATAAAAACATTTTTCTAAAAAAACCCAAAGGAGGTGAGGATAATAGAGCCAGTGAGCAGGAACTGATAAGGGATTCATATTGGGAAGGGGTTAAACGATGATCACCACACTTGGATTCACTTTAGAAGGTGTTTGGAGGATCCAAAATGGGTTATTGAGAGCTCAAATGACATGGTAGGATATCCTAGGTAGATTTAGGCTCATGAAGGGGATAAAAATGGGGTTTATGAATTTTTTATTAATTCATAAAATAATTAAAATCCATGCACATAGTTTTTTTGGGGCATGATTTGTCAATCTATGAACCCTAATTATGTGCCCCAATTAGTGGGGTTGTATTGTTTCTTCTTGATGAGAATATGGGTTTTCAATATCTTAACCAACTTTGAAAACTGTAATTTCCTATGTTAGAACAGTTGCCACTAGTAAGATGCATGGATTGGGAAAATTGTGTGCCAACCATGCATAGCCCAAGATCCCTTCAAAATTTAAAAAATGTTACTTGAATCACCCTTAAAAGCATAACACCCTAGGTTTTGGTAAACGTTTTTTGAATAAATAGTATTTCTTTGATGGCATGTGTTTCATGCTACACTAAGTTAAATTTGTTTTATAAAAAACACTGACATGGCTTGCAGGACCCTTTACAATGAGTGTCTACGAAACATTAATTTATTGTAATAAGTATTAGAATGATATAGTTATAACCTAGTCATTATACGTAGTAATATGAATAGTAAAATGAATATTTATAACTAATTTATAAATATTATTTATAATGGTTTTATATAAATAAAACATATTTATAATAAGACATATAATGTTTAATAAATTCTTTACATGATTGAAATTACTATTTCCTTAATAGAACTACATTTTAGGTCCTATTAAAAAATTAATTTTTTCTAGACAAATTTAGAAATTTAATTTAATAAAATTAGCATCATTTTTTAATTCTGTATATAAAAATTATCTTAGGATGTTTTTTTAATTTTTTTAAGAAACAACATTTTTGGATAAATAGTTAAAAATACTAAATCATAATTCAAAACTGATTTTTATCTAATTTATATATATAGTGAAATTATATATTTTATTGTTTTTAATGTCAAAATATATCAATTATATATACATTAATCAAATTTAGATAATTGGAATCATTTTTATATTCAATTTTTATATAAAATCTTAATGTACATTTCAACATTCTCACATTAAATCCCTGTTACTTCACCAAGTCGGTGGAATTAGCATTAAACATAATTTTTATGCTTATATTCAATGAATTTAACAAAAATATACTTACATAGTTTCAATCATTATAATATTTATTTTATAAAAAGATCAAGTTAATTTTTGAAAAATAATATTAGACAAAGTGATTTAAATTAAATACAAAGATTAATGTAAAAATAATCTTAACATTGGACTAAAACATCAACATTAGTGCCAAAATTACTTATCCACTTATCCAAAAAACGTTTTATGGCCATATTTCAGATGTAAACCTTCCAGTATTTAGTTTGGTTGGATTTTGATGTCTTTTTTCTGGTAAAAACTTGGTTACACAAAACTTGTTTTAAAAAATGTCAAGTGTGTCTCCACCATCCCATATAAAAGTCCACCAACTACCCCCTTATTGACACTACTCAAGACACCAATGTTCATCAATTATCTAAAAAATTCTCATTCCAAAATCCCTCCCTTCCTATAAAAATCATCCATTTGGTATGAAATCCTTCCAATGAAGCTCCTTGGTGGAAACAAAAAATAGTTACCTAAAGAAGAGCTAACATCCTTCCTCAAGTTCCATTCCATTATTTATTTCTCCACTAAATAAATTATTCCTATTCCAGGAATATATAATATCCTCAGTATCCTCAGTATACTGATATTATTTATATTATAAGAGTTCTACTTACAGCTTCACACAATCCCATATAGTGGGTAACAAACTCACTGTTCTTCTGTATGGTGAACTACCGCCTCACAGAAAAATGATGTTCATTTTTTCCATTACCAACTCTCATGGAAAGGAATTATAATGGAAAAACCATATTTCTATGATATATATATATATGATATATATTATTTATTTATGCTTATTGATTTATTATATATCAAATACCTTCATGCTTTCCATTTTTTGTAAATACAATAATTTGTTTGGGAAAGTGTGGACTACTGCCTCCACAAAGTGACACGATTCATTCACAAAATACTTGGAATATATTAAGGATGGGTTTATAGACAACTATATTTCATATATTAAATAAATATTCTTCTTAAATTATATATATGTATTCAATTTACTTTCAATCTTTCAATAAGACAAAAAAAAAATAGAAACAACATTCATGTGTACGTACGGTCTACCGTCTCTCTGAATAGTGTATTTCATTTAATATTTCTATATTAGATAGATTTTTATAAATACATATATTATGAATATAAATGTTATTTTTTTCATTTATTACCAACTATAAATCATCATAGAAGTATGAGGACCAATAATATAGCAAATTAAGACACATGAAAAAAAAGAAAGTTAATATTAACTTGGAATTATTAAGAAATAGGTAACATAAAGTCATACTCAAACCACATATGGTATTAGATATAATAATATGGTTCTGTAAAATATATATAATAAACTTAAATTTATTATACATGACTTTTTTATGATTACAAAAATATTAAAGACATAACATATGAGAATTTGAAGTTACACTTTTATTTCTGGGAGTTTTATGCCTTAGTCACCATTCATTTAATTTTTGTGGTGTATATAATACTCATAAATATATTCTATTGTTTTTATAATTAAAGGTACGGGTATTTAAATATCTATTTTTTAAATCCCATTCATGGGGTTTTTGTTTCAAATGTTTCCAAATCGTTACAATAGTTTTGTCTCAATTTACCTTATCATAGACACATGCCATGAATTTAAAAAACCATGTTTTAAATTATATTATCAAATTGATTTTAAATATGATATTTTGATCTCATTTTCATGGAAAATGGATTGTTAAAAAAATATGGTTTTCAATGAATTATTATTATAAATTTTCAATTTCTTATACATAAATGGATCTCAAAATGCTTTTAATCCTTATTTCTAATTGTTCAATGTGTTTTCAATGAAATGGTTTTCAAAAAGGATTCATTATTTGTTTATATGTTTTAATTTTTATTTTAAAATAAAATGGATTCTAAAGTGTTTTATGTTTTAGAAATATATTTTCAAAGAAGAAAGTATATTTTCTTCATGAAATGTTTTTAAAAGATATTTCAATATTATTATCCATATATGATGAGATATTTTGATGTTACTCATGACTTTATAGAAAATAATCCAAAGGATCCATTCATATTTGTAATCTATATGGTTTATGTTATGATTTCATCATGTTTATGACACCCATTTCTCTTCCATGGGATATATTCTTTTGAAACATTTTTTCTTTTCAAAGGTTATACTTTGATGATATGATTGTGAAGCCTATCTCATTTCCATAGGTTATGATGTGATGGAATATTTATGATACCCTTTTAATTTCATGGGTTACGATAGTATTTTAATGAAACCCATATATTTTAATGGGTCATGAAAAAATGAATGTTTTATTATCTTATGGCACATGTGTGAATACTTTTTATGTAATAGTTGGGACCTATATCTTTGTCCAATACAATGGGTAAAGATATATATCTCATGTGATAATGATGTGAATCAAGTCGATGGTCTTAATCCACTAAGGGAAGATGGGGAAACAAGATCCCTTGCAAGGCAAGGACTATGACTAGGGCTGGTGGTGTCTCCCTCCCTATATGTGTAGTCACCACGAACATGTAATATGTAGAATCTTTGTCTACTATGGGAAGATAAGGAACCCCATCAATAATGAGAAGATGAGGAAACCTGATACATTATAAGAAAAGGACTGTGACTGGGGATGGTGGTGTGTCCCACCCAGTAGGTTTCGTCCCCATGAAGTTCCCTAATAATTTCTAGTGATTCAACATGACTTATAGAGAATGATATTACATGTTTATGTGTATTCCAAAATTCCATGTCTTATTCCTATGTCATTCGTTAATAGATCATTCTCTTGATTTCCTCATGATTCATCTCTTATGAACTACTAATCTATAGGGAATTATTTACTTTATTTATCATTGATATAGTTTTTAGGATGTTATAATGTTATGATTATGTTCTCAAACCCTTATGCTCAGGTTTATGCATACTTATCTCCCTTTTTACCCTTACCAAGCTTCTGATCTCATCCATTTTTATATTTCCATCCCTAAGAGATAAATATGTGTATTGGGTATGATGTGTCTATGAAAAATTATAGTCATGATGAACCTAGTGGGAGATAATGTAGTTGTCTTATATTCCAGTGCTTATATTTCAATGTTTCTAAAGGCACTAGACTAATAAAGTATTTAGGCATCTTTTTTTTGTAATTTATTAAGTATTTTGAAATGTGATGTGATGTTAATGTATGAAAAGAATGGGTCATTATAGTTTGTATCAGAGAAATGGTTCAGTTAACTTTTTGAAAATAATATGAGAAAACATTAGTGATAACACTAAAGATTTGCCTAAAGATATGTTTAAGGATGAGAAAAATTATTGGAAAATGTCATGGAATTTTTTCAAACGATAAAGTGAGTGGTTTCATAAAAATATATCCCTACCGGGATACAAAATGTTGATGTGGTTCAAGAATAGATGTACAAGGAGTAACAATTCTGACTTGGTGTGTTGATATTGACTCGAGCATAACCTGGTACATGACAAAATGACTTACTGCGCACTTCGTTTGACACTCCTAGGGGATATGATTTCTGAATTTAAAAACTCTTCACAATTCATAATGAATAATTTAAAAATAATTTGTCTATTAATAACCTAGTATAAACATAGGGTGTCATCAATTAAAGAAGGTGTCATAATTTAGACATCCTCTAAGTGGTTTTTATGATTAGGTGGTTCCCCAACATAACAAGTGTTTCTTATAGTATGATTTTAATTTTATTCAGTGTATTGAACCTAAAGGAACCACATTAATAGAGAGTGTGATAGACAATGAAACAAGTGTTCTCCTAAGAAACTGAATGCTATAGGGGATAAAATGTAAACCCTTATTACTATACTCACACATCTTTCGTGTTATATGAATCATGATGATCATTAAAATATGTAAAAGAGGGAACAATGTTCTATTGCATCCTTCATGAGGAAAAATCCACGTTTTTTAGTGGGTCTTCTGATCATCTAATTGATGAAAAAATGGATTATTACCACTAAAAAGATATTCTCCATTCTCCTATTTTTTAGATCATAAAATATTCATTCTATAAATTTACTGGTTATAAGGTGAAACAATGTAGTGGTGGAATCTAATCAATAATATAGTGAAGTAATTTAAAATTTAATCCATGGATTGGGATGATTTGAAGAAATTATTCTTCTATAAGTACATTACTCATGTTCTTTGAACGAAGATATAAAATGACTTCCACAAGTTAAATAAAAATAATGATGAATTCTTCGGTACCTATGTGGATAATTTCACAAGACTTTGGTGGAATTATTCTAGAATAATAATCCAAGAGGAATGTAAAGTTGATAGATTCTTCAGTGTCTTAAATCTAAGTCTCAGAAGGGAATTGGCCATAAGAGAATTTTATAGCTATGAATAGATTGTTTGTTGTGAAATCAAAGATTAAATATAAGTGGGAGATACATATAAATATCATGATTATAATATGAAATGAAATATGGAGTTTAGAGAAAAATACAAAAACCATGAAGAGAAGAGGATGAGCCTTCCTTTATGATCTATGTGTGAAAAGAAGTGTGGAGGAAATTTTCTTATGAGTAATAATAAGTATTTTAATTGTTGAAGAGGAGACCATGGGGAAATTGACTTCTACAATGATGAGAATAAGTTTTCCAATCATACCAATAGAAAAAAAGATACATAGAATGATCCTCCCACTGTTTAGTTATTCAAGTGGAATTTATATGGGAATTATGCTTACTAGTACACAAACTCATGGTTTAGGGATGATGATCATCTTCAGCAACCTCTTAAAATGAATGAAAAGGGGAAATCTCATGTGATCACTATTTCTGATGAGGGGTGCGATAACAAGATCGTGAAAGGTATAGTCACCATACACTCTAGAACTAATAATGTCTTATATGATTCAGGATAAACCCACTCATTCATATCAAAATAATTTTACAAGTGTATTAATATTCAAACCAAATTATTAGATTGGGAATTATTAGTGAAAACCCCGAATAGTACGATGCTTATATCTTAATTATATGATTCCTCTCTAGTTGAAATTTCTGGGATTTTTCATCCTACAATTCATGTCACTATTCTAGTGGTTTAATTTTATGTCATTTTAGGCATGGATTGGATTTCTCTGCATGAATCCGACAATAATTTTCAAGGAAAGGAAGTTCCGTTTGATATTTTTAACCAATCTATTATCATATATCAATGTGGTGATAAGTATGAACATCATATAGAGATGAAATCTAGTGTATGTTTCTTAATTCCCATTTATAAGGTGTGTATGTATCAAATGGTTTGGTAGAAACTCATCATTGATGATATGCCTATTGTTTGGTAATTTTTGGTTGGGTTCCGAGATGAGTTTCTAGGCCTTCCATAGAAATTAAAGTTGAATGTCGATTGAACTCATACCTAGTACCAAACTAACTTTAATGACTCTCTATAGAATGGCCCCAATTGAGTTGCAGGAATTGAAGAGGGAAATCCAAGAAACACCTGATAAGGGATTCATTCGGCCATTTGTGTCACCTTGGGGTGAACCTGTATTCTTTGTGAAAAAGAAATATCGATCAATGTAGATCAGCATTGATTATCTGGAGTTGAACAAGATCATGATTAAGAGCAAGTATCCACATCCCCATATTGATGACATGTTTGATCAATTTCATTGAGCTCAATAATTTTCTAGGAGTTACCTTCATTTTAGATATCATCAATTGAGGGTCAAGAAATAAGATATACCCAAGATGACATTCCGTACAAGGTATGGACACTTTGAATTTATACTGATGCCTTTTGGTCTTAGTAATGCCCCTACTATGTTTATGGATTTAATTAATAGAGTCTTTAGAGATTACCTTGATCAGTTTGTGTTTGTCATTATAGATTATATTCTCATCTATTCAAATGGAAAATAAGAGCATGAAGGCCAATTGAGAATTCTAATAAAGAAACTAAGGAAAGAGAAACTATCTAAAAAATATACCAATTGTGAATTTTGTTTGTAAACGGTTCAATTTTTTGGTTATATAATCTCAAGAAATGGTATATCAGTAGATCTATAAAATATGGAGGCTATTGATTGTTGGCCTAGACCAACCACAGTGACTGAGATCTATTGTTTTCATAGATTATCTAGATACTCTCAATTACTTGTGGATAATTTCTTATGACTATCGCATCCTCTGACCTAGTTAACTCAGAAGGGATCCAAATTCCTATTGACAAATGAATGTGAGGAATATTTTAAAGAACTAAATAGAAGGTTGGTCAGCACAACTATGATTACATTACCCTTTAGTGGATAAGATGTTTTAATTAATAGTGATGCATCTGAGAAGGGATTGGGATGTGTTCTTGTTAATAATAACATGGTTATCACTTATGCCTCATGATATTTTAAGATCCATGAGAAAAACAACATAAATAATTATTTGGAGTTTTCACAATTTTTTTCATTAAATATTTGGAGGAATTATATTTATATAGAAAAGTATGATATATATTCATATATAATGATAAAAAATTTCTAAAATATATATTCATATATAAGGAGATGAACATTTTCCAAAGAACATGGTTAGAGATGATAAAGGAATATGAGTTCTCAATACATTACCACCATGGTAAAAGGAACTAGGTGGCCAACGATTTTAGTTGAAAGGATCATACTAACTAATTTATGATGTGGATTATAAAAGATACAATATTTATGGATTTGCAAAGGAATTATCTAGATATATTGATGGAAGGGGAGAAATATTATCCTGCTCAACTGAATGTTCTTCCCTCTATCCATGTGATGATTAAAGAGGCATAGAAAGAAGTCATGGAGCTGAAAAAATTTTAGAAATGTTCATAGGTTTAACCTTTATCCAGATGAAACGATATGGTTTAAGAACCATGTATGTGTTCCTTCCATAGAAAATTTTAATAAGGAGATATTAGAGAAAGATCAAAGTTATTCATTCTCTATTCATCATGGATGTACTAATATTTATGGAAACACGAAATAATAAATATAGTGGGATGGAAGGAAGAGTCATATATTTGAGTTATTATATTGGTGCTTTCTATTCCAAAAATTTTAGGCTGAAATACAAAATTATAAGGGGATGATGCATCTACTACCCATACTATAAAAGAAAATGGGAGAACATCACTATGGATTTTTTCATTGGACTCCTAAAAATTAATAAGGGGTTTAATTCTATTTATGTGGTATTAGATAAACATAAATTTTAATTATACTTCCTCACATTCAAAGAATACTTCCCACTAGATCATCTTGACAAGATATACATTGAGATATTAATAAGGTTGTAGGGAGTACCACATCTTATTCTATCTGATCAGGATCTAAGGGTTTCCACAATGTTATGAAAATTCCTTCAGAAATAACTTGATAAAGAATTGAGTTTACGATTTTCATATCATCTATAGATAAGTGGTTAGTATGAAATAATAATTCAATTCCTATAGGATATGTTGATATATTATTCATTAGATTTTAAGGGTTTTTTGGAATCAACACTTTCCTCTATTTGAGTTTTTTTACAACAATAGATTTCAATCAATCATTCAAATGGATAATTATTAAGACTTATATGGGAAGAATTTTAGAGCTCAAAATTGCTAGGAAGAAGTTAGAGAAATAAAGATATTGGTACCTTTGAAAACATATGAAATGGTAGAGAATGTTAGATCCATTTTGCAGCATATCAACACTTATCTAAGTCACAAGAAAAGTTATGCTGATAACCATCGACGTGACATAGAAATTGAAGTTAGTGAGAATGTGTTTCTATGAATCTATCAATGGTAGAAGGTTATGAGTTTTGGGAAGAATGGAAAACTAAGCCCTAGCTATATCGGGTCCTTTGAGTTTCTTGGACCTATCAAAATGGTCGCCTATCACATGACACTTCCTCCAAATACATCTCAAGTCCCCAATTTTTTCAATGTATATATCCAAAGAATGTATATAAATGACCCTTGACATGTATAGAAATCTGAGTTCATACCACTAGAGAATGATCTTTCTTACAAGGAATAAACAGAAGAAATTATGTATCATATAGAGAAGGTTCAACGAAACATGACCACTCACCTGGTCAATTTTTTTGGGATAAACCACAAATTAGGGGAAGATATATAATAACCTTATGACATGATGAGGTTGAAATATCATCATTTTTTGTATTAGAATGAAAAATTTTAAGGGAAAAATTCATTGGGGGGGGGGTAGAATGTAACCCCTTAGTTTTTTTGTGAACCTTTTTAAAAAAATTGATTTTCATTCATTTTATGCATTGCAAACTATACTCTGTCAAACATTCATTATATGCAACACGAACATAGTATGCGTTACACACAATAACGAGTTTCTACAAAATATAATTTTATTATTATAATTATTTAAATGAGATAGTTATAACTTTAATAGTAAACAAAGAAATATGAATAGTAGTAACTAATTTTAAAATATTATATATAATGGTTTTATATGAATAAAACAAATTGAAAATAAGACATAACTTTTTTAAAAGTCATTATATGTTTGAAAATTATATTTTCATAAAATAACATCATTTTATGTGATTCTATTAAAAAAATAAAATTAATTTTAGATATTTTTAGAAATTTAATTTTATATAATAAAATTAACTTTTCAATTCAAAATTATCAAATTATCATAGCTTGATTTTTTTTGGATTTTTCTAAGAAACTTTATTTTTTGACGAATAGAGAAAAATACTGAATTTTAAATCAAATATATTTTTTGATTAATTAATTTATATAGATAAATTATATTTTATATTATTTTTAAATTCAAAATATATCAATTATAATTATATTAATCCAAAATTAGCTCATTGGGATCATTTTTATATTGAATTTAGAGATAAAATCTTACTTGACATTTGAACAATCTGACAATAAAAACCCGCTTACTAACTATGTAGCATTAAACATAAATTCTCTACTTTGGTGAATTGAATACATAAAAACAAACTTAAATGATATTATTCAGTATTTTATTTATCGTCTTAGAAAATAAACCCAATTTTTTATCAAAAATATTAGTGAAATTGATAAAATTAATTACAACGATTATTGTAAAATTAAGCATAACAAGGGACTAAACCTAAAACTTAAGGGCTAGAATGACCATGAAACTAGTCTAAAACCAGTTTTAGGTATATAATTTTTCCATAAAACATCCATTATTGAGTTTGGTTTCTTTTTAATCATTGTTTTTAGGTAAAAACATTGGTACATCTAACTTGTTTTAAAAAATGCCAAGTGTCTCCCCTCTCTCCCCCATAAAAGGCCCCCAAATATCCCACTTCTTCACACCTTTAAAAATATTTATCTTTGGAAAGGATCTAAATAATTAAGATCCTAGAATCCCTCCTTTTTTCCTTTAACCTCTATTTGGGTATAAATCCAACCAAGGAATCCCTTTGGTGCCAACCAAAAGGAGTTACCCAACGAAGAGGTAACATCCATCCCCAAGCTCTTTCTCTTTATTTTCTTTCTCCATTACCTCAATTAATATTGTTAAATTCATACATAATAGAATAAATATAATGAATATATTGATATGTATTCATGATAAAGTTTCTAAAAACACTTACACACACGTACAAATAATGGGTAATGAACTTACTATTCTTGGGTACAACGAACTATCTTATCATCAAATCATGTTGTTCCTTTTTTCCATTACCACCTCTCATTGTTGGGAATTATGACAGACACTATATTTTTATATGATTTGTATTATATATATATATATTTATTATGTTTTCATATTTATATAATTATTATATAACAAATACCTTCATGCTTTTCATTTTGGGTAAATACGATAATTTCATTTGTGGAAGTGTGCGCTACCGCCTCCTCAAAGTGATGTGATTTGTTCACACACTACATGTAATGTATTAAGGATTATTTTAGTGAAAGTATAATTTATATATCTTAATATTTATATTTTCATGGCTATATATATATATTTCATTTACTTCATTTCTTTCAATATGATAAAAAATGGAAACAATGTTCATGCATACGTACGACCTACCATCTCAATGAATAGTGTATTCCATTTCCTATTTCAATATTCTATATATTATTATAAATTAATATTTAATGAATATATATGATATTTAAATAATGTATTACATTCTATAAACAATGATATAATTATGCGGAACAGAAATATAACAAATTAAGACACTAACAGAAAACAAAGCTAATATTACCCAAAGAGAAACCTTAACATAGAATTGTTAAAAAGTAGGTTATATAAATTAATAATTAAAACATATATGATAAAATATATAATAATATGGTTATGAAAAATATTTATAATAAAATTATATTTATTATAAATTTGGTTTGAACGAGTATGAAGATATTCAAAACAAAATGTAAGGGGAATTCTAGTCTCACTATTGTTTCTGTGAGATTTAAGCCCTATTCACCACTGATTTATTTTTTTAGTGTCTTTAATACCCATGAATATATTATATGATTTTTATACATAAACATATAGTTATTTACATAAAAAATTATTATCTATATTTCATGGGGATTTTGTTCCAAATATTAAAAAATCGGTAAAGTAGTTTTGTCTCAATTTTCATTCTTTGAGACACATACCATGAATTTCAAAAACCATTTTTAAGAAACTTTTAAATGTTTTAATGATTATATTTTCAAATAATTTTTATGGATAAATGATTTTAAAAATTTATTATGGTTTTATAAGTATATTTTATAATTGTTCAATGTATTCTCAAAGAAATTGTTTTAAAAACGTTTACATGATTTCATTATAAGACTTCAAAGTGTTTTCAAATAAATGGTTTTCAAAATGCTATAAATATTTATTTTTAAGTTTTCATGGTTAATTTTAATGAAAAGGGTTTGAAATGTTTTTATGTTTTAAAAATATTTTTTCAAAGAAGATAGGATATTTATCTCAAGCAATGTTTTTAAAAGATATTTCAATATTATTTTCCATCTAAGATGACATATGTTGTGTCACTCAATCCTTTATAGGAAATGATTCATATGGTAAACTCATATTCATTCTATGAATGGTTTATGTTTTTAGGGAATGATGTTTATAACACCCATTAACATTCCATGGGTTATATTATTTTTAAACTTTATTCTTTTCATAGGTTATTATTTGATGAAATGATTGTTAATCATTTATCTTTTCCATAGGTTATGAAGTGTTAGAATAATTATGATAACCATTTCATTTCATGTGTTACAATATAAGTTTTATTAAATAAACATATTTTTATGGGTCATGATATGATGAAATATTAATTTTCTTTCGGATCATATATGAATGATTCTAGTATGTGATGGGAGTGACATATATCTCCATCCAATGCATTGGGTAATGATTTATATCTCATGAGATAATGATTTGAATCGAGTCAATGGCGGTTGATCCACTATGTGGAGATGTGGAAACCCAATCCCTTTAAAAGATATAAATGTAACTGTGACTAGTGCTGTGTCCTACCTAGTAGGTGTGGTGACCATGAATATGGACGATACGGTAACCTGATCCACAATGGAAAGATAGGGAAACCTGATCTACTATATGAATATGTGGAAACATGATCAAATATATGAAGATGGGGAAACCCAACCCCTTATAAGGAATGGACTACGACCAGTGAGGTGGTATGACCCTCCTAGTAGGTGTAGTTCCTATCATTTTCCATGATGAATTATAGGGATGTATCTTCACTTATAATGATTGATTTAACAAGTTTTTTTGTATGCCACATTTTCATGTCTTATTCCTATATTTTTCTCTCGTGGATCATGCTATTTATTTACTTATGAATCATGTCTTATGAACTTCTAATATGTATTCTATTATTTACATTTATGTTTTTTGATATGTTGGTTTAGATCTATTAGTTTTATGATTATGTTCTCATACCACAATTTCCATGTTTATGTTTACTTATCTCCATTTTTTACCCTTACTAAGCATATATGATCTACCCTTATCATGTTTCCTTCCCTATGATATGAAAAAATGTTTTAAGTATGATCTTTCTAAGATGGGTGATAGTAATGAAAAACCCTGTGGGAGATAATGGAGCTCACATTTGTACAAGGGTTTATGTTTCCATGTTTCCAAAGGAACTAAACTAATATGGTCTTTTGTGTATATTTTGTGAAATGTATTAATTATTCCAAAAAAGTGATGTAATGATTATGTATAAAAAGTAAGGACCCCTATAAAATGATACCCAACCGAATATTCCCAAAAGAGGGGTTGTGTAGTACCATGAAATATTACCTGGATGTTATATCCCATCCCAATCAGTGCATTATCCCCCTTATTTTTGTCACTATGGTGGTACTATGTTCAATAATTAAGGTCATTGAGTTGTTATAATCATATTTTTTTAAGACCTACAAACATATTTTTAATTCAATGGTGAGAAAACAAAACTGTACAAAACCAAAGAGACCCAAACCTAGAAATAATGGTGGGAGAAATTAATGAAGTTTGATAGAATCATCTCTAACTATGTTTACAAACTCTGTAAGAAGGGAACCCACACTAGTAAAAGAGAAAAACATATCATCATGTGATCACCTTGATGCAAGAAAATCAGCCACCTTGTTCCCCTCTATCGAAGTGTCATGCAAATTGGTCTGGTTATCAATAAGTGATCTATATCATCATATATGATATGATACAAACTAGAGTGTTGAACTGAGATTACTGAGAGAGCTATAAATAATTTTGGAATATATTTCAACACTTTATAGAGTGATGTTCTTGGACATATAGAACTATATACCCTGTAAAAGAGCTCAAGCCTCAGGGGGATGGTTACAATAGATCCATCAACCCTTATTACTAAATATTTGGCCATTAGAAGGAAGTTTTTTATAATGTAGAAGGATTATTATTGAGGGGGACTTGTCTAATTTTTTATGAAGTTTACCATAGTTAGAGATCAGACACCATTTACTAGAGATCTGCACTATTCTGGTTCATGAGATTCCCTTATGATGTGATTTATTTTGGGCCTCCCAAATATACCAGCAACCAGCAGAAGGTATTATGGTTCTCACATTATTCTCTTTATTATTGCTTCCCTCCCCCTAAAAACATCATTCATTTAATCTTCCACATTGATGAATTTAAATAAAATACCTATAAACACTCAAAATTCCTTCCATATGATATTTTACCACTCACTCTCAGAAAATAACTGATCACTATATTTAGTGATTGGGTGTTATAATTCATGGAATTTTGAGACAATGTGAATAAATTTCCATCTAAACTCATCTTCTGTGGAGATAACATGATTTCGAATTATCCCAAGGATAAAAATAATTCTAGGTGGAATTTAATTACACCAAATAAGTTCACCCCACAAATCCTAAACATGATTATCTAGGAGAATGTGCCTGTAAGTCTTTCCCATGAACTATCTTGTAGAAATAACCTTGAAAAAACAATGGTACATCTCACCAGATATTTTAATAATCTAAAAATTCTCATATTGTTCCTTATTGAGCATTGTCTCTCTAAAAGAGGGATAATTTCAATCCTAGAGGAATTTAATATATAGATTCAGACATCCAATAAATCTAATCTTACAACCCTCCTAGTTTTTCATACTAGAAACTAATATCTCGCCAGATGATGATCCAACATGCATGCAGTTGAAGTCGGGGGAGATTATTTTGGATGGATTTCCATGACATAGAAGTGTTATTACATGGAAAAACCAAATTGTTCTCACAGTTTCACAAAATCAAATTTTCCCATAGAGTGCATCTTTTTATCACCTCTCAGGCTTGGTGGGCAAGCAAGTAGTCCATTGAGTCAGTTACACGTCTCAACCCAACTCAACCCTAATTAGTTGGAAAATCCATTATAAACTATGATGCCCAATTATACATTTCTATATAGTTGGAATCCCAAATTAATCCTATCAAAATTTTCTCAATGTTAATTAAAACTGATTGTGAGAATCCTAGGATCAACAGAAAATACATGGGTATAGAGGAGAGAATGTTATTAACAAGAATAATCATCCTGATAAAGGATAGAGAGTAATTTTTACAATTATTGATCTAAGATGAAATTTTATCCATCACCTTTTCTATATACCTAATGTGCAACCTCCCAACCACGATTGGAGAGCCTAAATATTCAACTATTAGACAACTTCTGCTAATGTCCTTGCTAGATAAAATTATTTGAATGTTCCTCTTTGAGAATATCTATGAGATGTACAGAGTGATCTTGCCATTTTTGATTATTTTAACACTCAATTTTCAGTATATCTTAAAGATTTTTTTAGGACTTGAATAGTTTTAGAATTACCATTAAGAAATATGACTTTGTCAGATATTTATCCATACAAATAGTGCCTCAATATCTTCATGGGAAATATTATAAATATTAAGTCAAGATCTTGAGTTGGATTGTATTTTCATAGAACTTCAACGATTATAATTCATAAGAAACCACTTGTTAGGACCAAAATGGGCATAAATACACTGAGAGGGGGGGGGGGGGGTTGAATCATGGTATGGAAATTCTATTTCAAAATTCTTCTTTCTCTACTAAATCTTGACCTCAATATTATAAGGGTAACTTTTTTCACTTATGTGTTACTATTGGTCTTATTCATCCCTTATTTATCTAATTATAATGACGATTTTAAAGTGATATAGGAATGAAAAAAGTTAGACCCAAATATTTTTACGTGGTTAACCCTCCCTGGGATACATCAAAGGAGCATAAAATTATAATGTGATGATGTAAAAAATTCACTAAATCTCACTACCAATAATGTTTATGCTAGATCACATTTATTCCTAGGCTCACTGCTTTTACAATTTTAGGGTCATCTCACTAATTTCCCAAGGGTCACTCCCTATTTCTCTCTAACTAGATCACTACTGGAAGAAAGGATAACCTTATTCTACTTCCATTTCTCACTACATTTGGATGGGATCCACTCACAGTTTATAGACCATTAGGTGTCTTCATTTTCATGAATACATGAATCCTCAACTGTTGATAGATACTCTGTTAAAGTCAAACATTCATCCACTAATGACTATAAGTTTTCCTCTAAAACAGTGGGGAATTTATTTTTAAACCCCTCTTCTAAGCAATCTACCTTCACTATGATCCCACTTTCTAAAGATCAAACAAGACTTTGCAATGATCTAACCTCTTCACAAAGCTCATAGGCTCGTAGATCTCACAATTTAACAAAGCTCACTAGATCTCAAAGCTCTCTAGATTTCAGATCTCACTAATTTTCAAATCTCATATTGGTCTATGTGATTTCACAATGATAACAAAACCTTTACGACAGTCACGTACTTTGCAAAGCCAAACTGGCTCTCGCATCATGCCTTCATTTCATAGAGCTCAAAAACCTCCATGAATTCCCTTTTATTTGGAAAAGATCCCTACCACACAAATCTCTTTCAAAATTTGATAGCTTAATGTTTTTGGTTTAAACACTCTAATTCCCTCAACGGGGTCTAAGTTTATTTATACGTGATTCCACTGACTCGAGAACCATCCATGAAAATTCAGAACCATGTAAGATAAAATCAAAAGTCTTTGAAATTTATGCTGAAATTCAATCTATTTCGAAAACAACCATGGAAATTTTCAGAACATGGAGGTTGTCATAATGATGGAGCATTTCACCAATTCCTTTATGCCACCACTACAAAGCTTTGTCTCAATGCTCTTCACCTCCGTTGTTCACAAAGTTCGTCATAATCATAGAGCTCACCATAAACATTCTTCTAATCTTTACAAAATCCACTTCAAGAAGTCCATCTTGTTGAAATACAAGCCTTTTCTATATTTTTATGCGATCATCAAGAAAATACATACTTTGCGATGCTCACCAAATCCCAAATATTGGACCCCAAAAATATTTTAAATACTGGAAAATAGTGCAATCTTGTATCCATTATTTTGTACCACCTCCATATCATTCATTCCATTGTCATTGTTGTTTGTCAACATGGATTGTCAATAACATCACTAGAATATGACAATTCACCATAAAAACCTTCTTTATCAACAAACACAATCAACACAAAAATGATGCAATGTTACCTTGAGGGGTTTCTTCCCAATAATCTCCCCATTTTGAGTTGTTAAAAAGTAATCTCATAAGGATTCTATGCCCTTTGATACCTCATTGATTCTCCTTCCATAATCTACCACCATTTGGCTCTTTAAATTTAGATAGAAACCGAATATTCACTCCCACATACTCTAACCCCACAGGAGCAATGATATATGTGAGAAACAAGAGTATTATGAAAATATCATCAACGAATCACTTCATTTCTAACATCAATAATTGATACCATGCTAATACCAGAAAACTACTTCCATTACGATCGTCCTCTATCGTGATATATAATCATGATCGATCACTTCATGCATTTTCATATTCAAAACACATACTCCCTCTATCTTGTTGCCCTCCCCCTATCTCCCTTCTCTACTTGTCAAATTCTCCCCGTGTCTTTGACTAAGACATTTTTTCACATCTTTAGCCACATTTTCTCCCCCTTAGGGAGTCACTATTTGTCCACCTTTATCAAGGAGCCCAAAGGTCACTCCTTAGTGGTCTGCAATAGGGTAAAGAACACTGATCATCACATTAGGGAAAAAACCACAATACCTCGGTGAAAGGGGGGGTCCCACATCTAGATTTGTTAAAGTCCAGAGAGTCGACTGAACTCCCGGAGCTAGTCGATGCCTCTCAAAATATTTCTTGGGTATGGTCTTTGTCCTAATTTCTGAAACCTGTAGTTTTGTAGGCACATAATCTAACTTCAAAATTCTCTATATAACCTTCTCTTTGGAAAAATGATACTTTATCTCAATGTGCTTTGTCATTTAATGATTAATGAGATTTTCTCTTAGATTTATAGCATTTCAATTATCACACTGGATCCCGATCAGATCCTTCACATCAACTCCCATATCATCAAGCTACTACTTCATCCAAAATAATTGTGTGCATGCTTGAGTGGTGGAAATATACTCAGCTTCTGCAGTGCTCAATGAAATGAAATATTTCTTCTTTATTATCCAAGAAATACACAAACCTCTAAGATAGAATGAAGCACCTGACATTGATTTCCTATCATCTAATGAACCACCCCAATCTGCATATTATATCCCAATAGCTCCGGATGATATTTTTCATTATATATCAAACCAAAATCCACCATTTCTTTGATATACCAATGTATACTTTTTACTGTAAGCATGTGGATTTCTTTGAAATTTCCTTGATATCTCACTTCAACAACATTCGATAGTTATATCTAGGTAGCAAACATAGTCATCACCTTGTAATTTTTCATTACAAATATCCTTAGAACCTTATATCACATTTTTATTTAAAAATATATGTTCCATTATTTTATAGTGTCACCCATGATATTCTACCCACTATTTTTAGCTCAACTCTTTGACTCTCCATAGATATAAACATGATTTACTCATGATCATTATCTATCTCTTCTTTTGAATCATCATTTTTAACTTCTTTTCCTCTTATATATCTTACCACATCACCACTTTCAATAAACATCTTATCACTATGTCATTGTATAGTAAAATAATTTCTTTTAACTTTTCTAGTTTTCTTGCCAAAACATTATTGATATTCCCTCTAAGATGAGGGTTGTTGCTTGTCCCCCAATTATCCTTCTTGATCTTTAACATTGCTCATTTATATCCCATTTAGATCATTCATGTGATTAGGATATTGAGATCTCCCCATTTTTTGTGCAACTCTTTTTATTGTTGGGACCATTGTTTGGACCCACAATCATTCTCCTTCTTCGGTCTCAAGCATCTATATAACATTAACTCATATAATGAAATTATAAAAAACTCCTTCTTTAGCTCTGGCAACTAATTTGAATGAGTTGACATTATGAATCACATCACATCACTACTATGCATTTTCTGATTCCACTTCCCCTTGGTTCGTATCACCCATTTAACTTGAAACACTGGAATCATCAGTTAACAACATTAATATACATAGGGATATGAGATCTTTTAAAATACTCTAGAAGTGGATTTTGGTTGATCCTAATGGGCGAAACCTTTGATTCATTCTTATAAATAATTGCACTCATCCCTTTCCTGCACCAATTTCCTAGATAAGTTCAACTATTCTGGCCATATGACTAGGCATTCTTTTCCAACAACCTGAGTATTGTTCTAATATTTATGTTTTGTGGGTTTGGCATTCTTCACAATTTGGGGTTTATAACCACTAGTAAAAATTTCATTCATTGGGGTTCAACCAGAATGCCATTCTTTGTGATTCATTCCCTTGTATGAAACTCCCCACGAGCCATATTCTCTTTCTTACTCCTCTAATGGAGGGATATTTCTGTTTCCACCACATTCTATTGTGTGTCATGACATGTGAATTTTTTATTTAATTATTTAATTTTATTTATTTTATCAATTATCTGAGTCATGTAACCCTTTCTTGTTTGGTTTGAGTCTTGCACTGATTTCACATTCTTTCTATTCAAAAGAAGAGTTGATCTTCCCATATTATTATATGTTTTTTCACATTCTCTCAAGTAGAGCTGTTGTGGATGTAATAGAGAATTTGATGGATAAACCTTTCGTTTAGCTCTTTGTTATTATTTGAGACTTTATAACTATCTTTCATCTCACTATGATGCCTTATAGTGTAAGATTTTTTGTTATACACTGCATGTTCTAGGGATCTCGTTATAGGTTCATTTTTCTTCCATAATTTCTTCTTGATGCACTGTCTGACCAACTTCCCATGATTAGAATATATCAAACATCATCCATAGAGGCATACCTCATTTCATCATTTCTCAGCTGTGATATTGATTCTTATTGCGTTATTATTATGACATTGAGATCTTGGGATTCCTAAAACATACTCATGATGTGTCCCATTCTTCCACAATAGATTAACTTCATGGATACTGTCTTCTGATATTCTCTTCTTTTAGACTTCCCAAGATTCTTCTTCTAATTATTATATTTATAAAAGTTTCTATCTTTACAACATGAAATATATTCCAACTCCTCTAAAAAAATCTTGGCATGTGGACATGAATCCCCCATAAATAGTACATGTTGTCACAATTTCTTATAAAATTTCTCTTAGGTATGTCTTCAATACTTACATGATTTTCTCTATTTCTTGAACTATTCATGAATGCCTTTTTGTCATGCATGGGATGCGATTCATCAAATCCAATGTGGATTTTTCCCAAACTATATGGTATTTGAGGTGAGAAAATATATTTTTGTTTTTCTTCAGAAATATCATATTTTTTTTTAATTTTAACATCACTTACTGAATGATAATAAAATATTATGTGCAAGGAATCCTTCATTTTATGATTTCCTTCGACATTGGATTTCTCCACTTCTTTTTTTTCACAAACTCTTTCTCTTCATCCAACTTTTGAATCTTCATATCCCCTTATTCAAGTGAATAATTTAGTTGTATCTCGAGATTATTCCTTATACTCATCACATCCTATAACTCATGTGTGAGCTTTCCCACCATGTAACATTCGTCTTTTTTTTTTCAATTTTTATTGAGCACTCAAATCAGCATAGTATTCACTCTCCTGTTGTAGTATTTTATTCTCCTGAACTAAATCAAATATCTAGGAAGTAAGTCCATCATTTATGGATTTAGTATTTTTAATTTCATCTGAGTTTAGATTCATTCCCATGACATAGACTTTGATATTTTCTCTCTTTTTAGTCAAGTTTTTAGTTTTTCAGTTTGAGAATCATTCTTATCCATCAAATCAGTGGCCACATTGATAAGCCTTTGATTTAATCCTCTAAGCTTACAAACATAAATTAACATTTCTTGGATCGAGATATTATTAACGTTAATCTCTTTATCAAACTTTTTATCCAATTACTATATTACATGGAAAACATCCACATTTCACCTTCTGGGAGTTTCTTTATCATCAGTAGTTTCAACAACACTTGGAATATTAGGTTCTTCGCTCATTTCTTCAACATCATTTAATAAGTCAGTATTTTAACTATATGATATATCTAAATCATTATTTTTTCACTACTTAATTCTTTCAAATGAATCAAACTCTTTCCATAGACACTTCCACTCTGAGTAATTTTACCAGACTTCTGCTTCTTCTTTGGAGTTCTTCCATTCTCAATGGCACAATAAGATAAGAGTAGAATGAATTTGTAACATGGGAAATTGACTAAACCAAGTCATAGAAAACAAATATAATAAAAGAAAACCTCCCTATGATACCTATTTTTAGTACAAAAAGTGGCCTAAATACCCTGGGGGGGGGGGTGAATCAGGGTATAGATATTCTATTTCAAAATTATTACTCCCTCATTGGATCTTCACCTCAATATTATAAGGGTCACTTTTTTTCACTTACATTTTTCTATTGATCTTATTCATACCTTATTTATCTAATGCTGATGATTCTTTTAATGCGATGCATGAATGAAAATAAGAAGACAGAGATATTTTTACTTGGTCGACCATCACTGGGCAACGTCCAAGGAGAATACTGCAAAAATGTTCCGATGTACAAATCCACTAAAGGTCACTGATAATAATGTTTAGGCTAGATCCCTTCACTACCATGACTCACTGCCTAGAAATTTTTTTGGGTTATCTCACTACATTCCTAAGGGTCACTCCCTATTTATCTCTCACTGGATAACTTCCGGTATAAAGGATAACCTTATTCCTCTTCCTTTATTCACTAAATTTAGAAGGGATCCACTCACAGTTTATAGACCTGTAGGTCTCTTAATTTTAATGAATATATGCATTCTCAACTATTGATAGATTCTCTATTAAAGTTCAACTTTGATCCAATGATGAATAATACTTTTTCTATAAAATATTTGGAAATTCCTTTTGAAAATATTTTTCTATGCACTCTGCCTTTACAAAGCTCCCACTTTTGAAAAGCTCAAATAAGAATTTGCAATGATCTAACCTCTTCAAAATGCTCATTGGTTCATAGAGCTCATAATTTCACAAAGATCGCTAGATTGTAGAGCCCCTATATCATAGAGATCACTTCTTCACAAATCTCGCACTGGTCTTTGCAATTTCGCAAATCTAAACAAGACTTTATGAAGTGCACGTCGTCTGTAAAGCCAAATTGGCCTTCGCAGTGTTCCTTCCCTTCACAGAGCTGAACTGCCTCTATGAATTCCCTTTTCTTTAGTGAAGCTCTTTTCCCAACGAATCTTTTTTGCAATTCGAGAGCTTAATTTTTTTCATTTGATCTATCTACTTCTCTCAAGGGGGTCAAGGTATATTTATAGTTTATTCCACTAAATCGAGAACCTTATGCACAAAGTTAGCACCACGTCTGCTCAAATCTAAAATCTCCTAAATTTCCTCTGAAATTCACTCAGTTTCATGAAGTACCATAGAAATTTTTGGATCACTGATCTCATTGTAATCGTAGAGCATTCTGTTAATTCCTTTGTGCCATCACTGCAAAGATTTGCTGCAATGATCTTCACATTCGCAGTTTGAGAAGCTCTTCATAATGGCATAGCCCACTATCAACATTCTTCTAGTCTCTCTGAAATCCACTTCAAGAAGTCCATCTCTAAAAAACTCAATCCTTTGACCTATATTTTTGAGATCTTCAATAAAATCCACTCTTCATGATACTCACAAAATCTCAAATTTTTGACCCCAAAAATTTGGAAATAACTGTAAAACGACGCCACCTTGCATACATTCTTTTGTGCTGCCTCCAGATATTCTATTTCGTTTTCACAATTATTTTCCATATGGACTGTCAAAAATATCTTTAAAACTTAAATATTCACCCTGAAAACCTACTTTTTCAACAAAATAATCATCATGAAAATGCTATAATGTTACTTTGAGGGATTTTATCCCAACATCATTGAATGAATCTAAAAAAAGACAACAACATCCCTTCAATGATGCATCACTATTGATTACAAATCCTTCCTTTACTAATGGTGAAGTATATCATGGTAAGTTAATCAATATCCTCTATATCCCCATGAAAAATATTTTCTTTCCATTATCAATGTTAATTTACCTATTTAAATGTCAAATTTTATAATGGGATGTCCAATCATTAAATGTTTTTCCAAATCACTATAATATATTCAAAATTGAGGAAAATAAGTTTCTTAGTAATATTTTTCAGCGTGTTCTATTCTTTAAAAACATTTTCTTTTAGGAATTAATAGATATTCTATTTTTAAATATAATGTTTCCAATAAATAAACATTATTATAGAAAAAATTCAATCTTATTGAATTTACATCATAAATCATTTTCTCATAGATTCTAAAAAATTACATGAAAATCATTCTCAAACTCTTCATTGATTTTAGAGTATATTATAATATCGTTACTAAATACCACCACGAAGTTATCATGATAATATTAAGTACTATATTAATCAATTTCATAAATGAAGAAATATAATAAGTTAATATATATGGAATTACTATAAATGAATAATTTCCAAAAATCCTATGAAATTCCTCTAATTTCATATTATAATTCCTCCCCAAAATTGAAAAAAACTAGAGAAAAAAATAAATCTAAAAAAAATAATGATCTCCTTATAGATAATAAATAGTTAATCAATGTGTGGAAAATGATATTTATTATTTATGTTAATGTCTTTATTCTACGTATAATCAATGGAAAACATCATAGATCAATCCTTCATTATGAAAGACAGGATAAGGGATCCCTAATGTGAAACAATGGGAAGTATAATTCTCTTATCATAAAACTCTTATAGATATTTTCTTCAACACTAAAAATTCCACTAAATCCCGTATTTTTAGAGGCTTCCATATAAGTTATTATGAATGTTTAATTTAATAGAAAACTCAACTTCATACATCATTCAATTTCCAAGAATTTATTGTAGAAATAAATCAATGTATTGATGAGTAATATGTTCATCCTCAATCCTTATGATAGATTTATAATCCATATATAGTGTATTATCTTTCTATTATCCGTGAATATAATTATAGTGAGATACATGAGGATAAAACCATAATAGATTCAGCTAATGATGTCCCTCACTTGAAAACAATGATTTATCTTACCCTATTTAAATAGTAAACTCTTTATATCAACAATAAATTAATCATCAATACAATTAAAGCCAAACCATACTTAATATTTATTTCAAAGTGATTAAAAATATTATATATCCATTATATAACTGGGGAATATCTATCCATATAGATAGATAATTTTTAGTATATCATTTTTACAATTATATTCTCACTACATGACATAATTTAATGCTCTTTCTTCATAGTATTAATTAAATATTTAATATACTTAATAAGCATGGAATATATAAAAGTGTGTGTCAATCTAAAATTGAATAAATAGTTGGCCAATGTTGAGGTTACCATCAAAGTACAAGATATTAAATTATTTTCGACTTCAACCTTAGTTATAGTGATCACATAATGTTGGACTTTCTCTATTGTCCATTTTTATGGTAAATTTACTTGATTCATTGGGAATTCATTCAAATAGTTCATAGAATTTATATAGCGAAATCATGAAACATTTATAGCTTCTTTCTTCACCATGAATTCTCATTCATAATAGCCTCCCTCTTCAAACATAAGGAAAACTATCACTCCCTTAAAACATGTTGCATTGGATCCATTTATAAAGACAATACACTTTAGATATTACACCATTATCCTCCTCCATTTTACCATATTTATTTTTACAGAGTAATCATTTAAAAACTAAGATTAATTATTTACATAGAAAATAGAAATATAGAATTATTATTACTATGTATTAGTGAAACTTGATACAATATCCTTGTATAACAAAATATTTTCTGAGAAAAATTATCATTTAAGGCTATGATTATCCCACAAATGAACCAATCAATCTTACTTCATTTTTTTGAACACAATGCATAGAATTATTTACTACCCCTGTAACATTATATTAATATTCAATAACATTTTCCTCTTCATTTTCCATTGATTTTAGAATCTTAATTTCATATCAGCTTGTTGTTTATAACTAATTTATTCATTGAAAAATACCACTATAAAATTCTTAAATTCAATAATATATCACTTTTCTTACTCTTTATATTTATGGATAAATGACTAAAATTTATTGAAATTTCTCTTCAGATGATAATATACCATGATAAATTTAGAAGATTCCCTATATATAAATGTAAGAAATATATTCTATAGATACACGATACATTTCTCATTTACTAATATAATAATATTCACCTTGAATTAGGGCAGTAGATGTTACACAAAGTTTTCAAATATTATTATACCATATTAGCGATCATCTAGTTTCTCACTATGAGCTTTGTTATTGTACATGACCTAATTCAATACTCTAATTATTTTTATAATATGTCAATGTCTATAATTTTCCTCATTAAAATTATTAAATTGATAATTATAGAAATACATATATATAATAAAGGTTCAAAAATAGTTTTTGTTTATTCTAGTAGGATCTATTTCTAAATAAGGGAATATGCTGGATTAGTTATTAAAATTCTAAATATTGGCTCATAGAGTCTGATTTAAATCTAAGTAAATATTTATAATAGTTTCACATGTATCCTATGTCTCATGATAATGTTTTTTCTATGTTATACTATGTTCTTTAATATATAACTACCATGGTTTCTAATAAATTTGATTTGATACCAACTATATCAACTAAAACTCCTCTAACTTGATGCTAGTATTTACTTTAATACATTAGTACAATATACATGAGATAAATCCTACATTTTTAAATAGTTTATTAGTCTTGAGAGAGTATATACAAATATGAATCTCACATTACATTGGAAAAATGAAATGAAACATATAATTTTGGTGAAATAATTATTATTTCTTAATGTAAATCCTAAAATTCATTCAAATATAAAATCTAGCTACATACTGGATAAGAAAAAAATTAAAGGGGGTGATCATATGCTTAATAATTGAAGTAATACAATAAAATAAATCATAAAATAAATAAGTAAAAAATAGTGCGCCTGCGAAAAAAATTAAATACTCCATATAACTACTATTAAGAATTGAGAATATATCCAAGGATAAAATTGAATCATATATAATCACATAGATTGAAAAAATAGGTTTTATAATGGTTAGATTAAAAATATCAGACATCATCTAACAATTAAAGCCCCATAACAAGGCATTACATATAGAAATGTAGTGCATAATCTAAATACCCAATTTTGTTTCTTAATGACAGTAATAGATGCTTTGAGTGTCTATCTAATATTACTCACCACTTATAACATACTAATACTAATTCATTATTCATATATAAGGTGTAAATATTATAAACAACAAATAATTTTCATTCATTGTGACAGACATATATATTTGAAATTTTGCATATGGAATATCAATATTTTCTCCGATCAATAAATAGATCATTGTGGTTATACTAGATACAAGGAAATAAAGTTTATGAATTCATTAAATTTTATCTAGAGTGAATCATAATAATCATAAAAGTGTTTTTACATTGAAAGAAATTCTTTTTTTTAAATAATTACAATGATTTATTTTAAAAAATATCTTTTTATTTTTAATATATTTTGAAACAGAAATATTACCAAAAAATATGAAAATTATTTTCTTTGAAAAAATGGAAATGTATTGATGAAGATTTAAAATGAATTATATGAATGATCTTTGGAAGATATAGTCATGTGGTAAACATAAGAATCAATTTTCACACATTAGTAATAAATAAAAAAATTATTGTATATAAATGATAAAATGGTAAAATTTTAAAATGATAAGATTTAAAACATTTAATATAATGTAATTTATAAATAAAATTTTCTTTAATTAATAATTTAATAATAGAACGGAACATAATCAAATGATAATAAATAATTAGGATATAGAAGAAGAATATGCTTCACCAAAAAATAAAAATAAGGCCATATTTTCATATAAATACATTTCTATTTTTTATTAGAAAAAAGGGAAAATGTAGAATTAATACATAAAAAATCATTATTGAATAAAATAGTCAAGTGAAGGGAATTATAATGCATTTAATGTTCCACTAATCTAATTCAAACCTAAACAATCGTAAACAAAACTGAGATTATAACCTAAAAACAAAACTTTGATTCCTAATTAGATAGAGATGTTCCAACCTCCTATACAATAAAATTATATTTATTATTAATATATATGAGATGAATATTTATATATATCTTACTAGATTACATTTATCTATATCCTATTTTTAACCATTTACACATAATTTATTATCATATTAAAATATTTATGTGTTAATTATTTTTGATCCTCAAGAATAATTTTATATACTTTTTCCAATCCTTCCATTGGGGTCACAAAATCAATATCTATAAAATATTAAACATTTTATAATTTAATTTCAATAAAATAAATATAATTTTATAACCATTCAATTTTGGTGGTTATAAAAAATTAATTGTATTGTTTCATAGAGACGTTGGTTATTAAAAAAAAATTAGCAACACATTTATTTTTCAAATAGATGAAAATAAAATAATATAGATAAATTATTACCATAACATATTAATATTCAGGATTTAAATTTAATATTTATTATTTAATTCTAATCATATGACACAAAATTTATGGTAGAAATGACAAAAAAATAACATTTCTACTGGGAGGTGGTAGTCTGAACGTATACCTCGATGACATTATCATTTGTCAATAGATGTGGTGGGGGTAAGATTGTAGATAATATTATGTATTTAAAAAATTATAATTATATTATAGATACCATATACAATAATTAAATATATCTACATAACTATCCTTTAACTATGGTGGTGAGAAGTAAAATACATCACTCCAGGGTGATAATAGTTTGTATATATGCATGAGAAATGTTTTTTCATTTTCAATTAGGGAGATTGAAATTATAAAATAATTTTTCCATCAACATAATAACATTATATTTTTTAGAAATTTATTGATTTCAATATTTTTTATGGTTATAATTTATTTTAATGATTTATAAGATGAAATAAACTTGAAATAATTTAGTTAATACTTATATGTTCATCTTGGATATCAACCACTGGTTTACACATTAATACTTCTAGGAAAATTATTTTACTGATAAAACGAAATCTATTACATGGAGATGAACAATTAAATTGTATTTGGGAAGAGATTCCTCATAATATGAAGATAATATGGTGTGGATAAGGGAGGAGATAACATTCCCATTTATTAGTGAGAGGAGTGGAACTCTCGTAAATATTAAGATCATTTTACGATATTAACATTCATTCTCATGAATATTGGATCTAATTTAGGCTAATATAAATTATGGGTAATGTAATGGTTTAAATCCATTTATACAATCAAATTTATAATTTTTTAGGTACATTTAGAGAATTATTTATTAATTTAACCCCCTTTTAACCTAATTAACCATTACCACGGGGATAAAATTTTTATAGTGGGAAATGTTCATACAAAAAATATTTATGTTCAACATCATACATAAGATAAAATTATAAAATTATAAATATTTAATAAATTTTATAAGATTAAAATTCTAAATTGGAAAAAATTAATGTTAATATATATAAGTAAAATTCAATAAAATTGATTTTTTAATAAAAAATTCGTATTATGGAAAAAATTAAATGATACCAATTTCCTATATAGACTTGATATTTACGAAACATTTTAGTTATGAAAAAATATAAGAGAATCATATGAATTTAAATCCATTATAATACCTAATTTAACCAAGTTATTTATTAATTTATGAAAATGATCGAAAATAGTTATTCTAGAAGAATAAAACATCATTTTAAAAATGTAAATCATAGGTCACTAAAATCAAAAAAATATATTAAATGATTTATAATAGTGATTAAATATATATTCTGTCAATGAAATAGGTTTATCAAGATTTAATGTGATTAAAATATCATAATGAGTTCATAAAGATTATAGTACTATAAAAGGAAGCCTTTTTCACTATTCATCTGAAAAAACTATTAGGACTTAAAAATCCCAAAAAGATAACCCTAATAGAAATATTACATTTTGAAATGAATATTAATATCCTTTTTTTAAATTATAACTATTGAATTTTTAAATTATATTTCTAAATATTACATTGTAATATTTCTATAATAATAATAAAATAATTGGATATTCCATTGTCATTAGTTCAGGAAATAATGTTTACCATCTATAATAGGATATTGGGTATTAAACCATTCACAATATGACTCAAAAATAATGAGAAATACAATAAATTAATCTTTTCATACTGATTATTCTTATGAAATGTATGTTTCTCTAGTCTATATTAATCAATAAAAAATAAATATGTAAATAATAATTGATCATATACAGGCACATTATCATCCCATAGAATCTATACTAATATATATATATATATATAATAATAATAATATCTAAAAAGATCCAATGGGTAATGTGGTGGGACTTTTGGACATTTAGAATCTATTTTTATCCACTATCCAAATTTTTTTGTGATATTCCCTCTCTTTATATGGGAATAATGGATAAGTCCTTAGATAATGGATCTATATTTTTTGATTAAATAAATATGTATATTTACAAAAGATATAAAAAATAATTATTTTAAATAATATATATGTTGATTGTTATAAAACCCCATAAAAATTCTATACTAAAAAAACCTTCATTTATGGATATAATAAATTTGGATAGTATATCAAACTAAAAAAATATGATGGTCCGGATGGTAAAAAAATAATATTATCATTATTATGGAAGAATATGTGATTATTACCTTCATCCATAAACCTACCAAATCATGGTCACATATATTACTATTATGACCAATTTATTTAATTTATCAAGAATATATATTTCAAATGAACATTTTCCTGAATCTATGATGAATTTTAGGCTATATTTGGAGGCTGTAGAGTGTTATTTTATATCAACAAAACATTATTTTTCCACTAGTATACACTATCTGAATCCCGTAACAAATTTATCTAATATAGTACCTTGGTATAAATCTATCGTGATTGGGGTATATGGGTACACAATGAATGTATATGTGATCAAGGATTCCTATAATTTTGGAAATAACCACATTCACTAGCTTGATTTCCAATGATAACATTCATCATCCATCCACTGAAACTTGTTAGTTGATTCAAACCCTCATCAGATATAACCTATCTTCAAATCCTATAAAAATGAAACAATTTGTTATTATGTATTATAGAATTATCTCACATGAAGATCCATTCAATAATACTTTTTTATATATGGGATTCTAAATGTTTTTCACCACATCTATTGATATGGTACTAAACTATTTTACAGTCCTAAAAAATATTTGAGAAATAGTTCCCATGGATCATAATTTTTTGGAACCCATGAATATTTTGTTTCTTATTTCCATAATCAATGTAAAAATGTTTTCATATATCTTTCGTTCAGTAAATTTTAAAGACCTTTTATTATTTTGAATTTTCAATATGTAATTTCATATATCCAAATTCATTCCTTTGATTTTTTTCAATATGACAAAGAATCATATTTTCTTGGTTTGTATGATGTTACAACATGGATTAAAAACTAGAACTACTATATAAAGAAATAAAATTATATTATGTACCAAATTTATAGATGAATTGATGCAAAAATAAATGTCATGATTGTTTTTTTGAATTTTCATAGTAAAATAATTTCATAATTATTTGAAAATATTTTGGTTGTAGTAATGATTATATAAAGTTAGGTTAGGGAAAAAACCCAATATTCACTACTTACTATATAAAATAATAAATATATGTAATATGGAATATATCTTACCTATCGGTGACATGAATGTGTTGAAAATATTAAAATTAAGTCCATGTGTCCCATTTTGTTTTCAATACTAATGAAAATGATACATGGAATTGAATTTTGTATTCATCCTAAGAGGAATTAATCATGCTTATCTTATTATAATTTTCATTTAGGAAATCATTTTTCCCTAGTATAATTTTTCTATAATGTGGTAATGTTGTGATTCATGGAAGGAACACCCAAAATATTTAATGAAAATGGACCTTGTATAAATGACATGGTTTTCCACCACATTCTCTACAATTTTATTTATGAATACCTTAACATGCTTGAACCAATAAATCAATATAAAATGTTTATCCTGTAAATTATGTTTCACACTTGTTGTAAACCTCTCAATAACATTCTATTTTATAATATATGATTTCTTGTAAGATATTTTGTATTCATACTCGTTCTTCATGAATTTCTAATTTAACTTTACAAGAAAGTACCAATTAACATTGATCATAATAATAATTTTAGAGGAGATGGATGTTTTTTCATATTGTACTAAGAGTATATTTTAATATACAATGTTAAAAATGCATGATTATTTTTTGGAATATCATCATGAATTTAAACATGAAATATTGTTTTTCTATAAGCATACTTAAAACCTATGATGAAAAATAAAAATTTGGGATGGGGAAAAATTCCCATTATGGTCCATAAAGGGAAATAAAACTATTAGTACAATGAAAAAAATGAAAAAACATGAATTGATTACTGTTATTCCAATGTTCCATTATCAAATAAAATGAATCAATTTCATATGAAAAACACACACCATTTTTATTTGAAAGGAGTCATTTAAAAACCATATTAAGAATTTAAATTCCCTTTTTGGGAAACATAGAGCATCATTTTCATAGAGCCCTTTCAAAACCCTTTTAATTGTAATAACCATACATACATATTTCATTATAAAAATTACTAATTAATTAGAGAGATATATTGTGGATCAACCTTTGTATAAGAAATATCAAGTTCAACCATGAGATGCAATGGAATTCAACCCATTGTATAAGTTGGACCCATCCCACTCATTTTTTATAAACTATAACTAGTCTCAAACCTTTATATAAGCTATATCATGATCACTCGTGAACCAAAATGGCTATCAACAAATAAATAAGATCTATTGGGCTTAACTATTGTTAATATAATGTTAATGTCCTATATCATGAATAAATTATTTAATGCTTTCACCTTTTAATCATAAATCCTTCTGAAAAAAATTGAACCCATATGAAAAAACTTTTATGATATAAAAATATCATTTTCTATTAAAACCCCACTTTAAATAGAAAAATAACAAAAAAAAGATTTTTCCATTAAATTAAAAATGGAATCTATAAAAGGAAGAAAAAATTAAAATAATAGTCCTGATGGTGGAAAAATTCATTGTCACTATACAAATTAAAATTAGAACATTACTATTATCATTTTTCAAAAAGGTTCCATATAAAAAATGTTAAAATAATCCATTTTAAAACCTTTAAATTAATTAAAAATATGAAAAATATCTTTATAAATATTTTTTTTCAATATAAAAACTTTTATAAAATCAATTTCAAAACATGAACATGGAAGAAAAAGAGTTTGAAGAAAACCATTACAGAGGATTTTTAATGAAAAATCTATTTTAAATTAGGAAAAAATTAAATTGTAAAACCCATAAAATAAGAAAATTAAAAAAAATCAAATATCATGATAAAAGAGAGATATACCATTTTTAGGGGATTTATATACACCATATAAAGTAATAAACATTCATAATATCAAAATATTCCACAATGAAGGGTAATTGAGAAGAAGTCCTGTAAATTTAGTCTGACTTGTCTTATATGTTATTTATCATCATGAGTAATAATATTGTGTTAATGATTTACTTTAATTATATATTTTTTATGTTTATTTGTTTATTTATTTGACTTAATACCATGTTATATACAATTACATAACCAACTGTGTTTATATTTTGTGTTTCAAAGATATTTGGATTATGTGTCTGAATGACTTTTGTAGGTTCACTATTTTTCAAATAGGTTATTATTTCAATATATCAAAAAAAAATTATGAAATAATTATCATATTTATACATAAATTATACTTTTTAAAACGAATCATGATAGATTTTATGAAAAATAAACTCTATTACCATTATAGAGATGGAAGTGTATGTGTGGAGTACGACCTCCACAAAGTGATGTAATTTTTTTTCATTACCCAAAAAATAGGATGATATATATATATTATGTATATTTAATGAAATAATATAGAATTTGTGATATTATTATAATTTTTCATATATTAAATATTAATGATATGGAAGGTCATACATTTACATTGGTAACATTTCTATTTTTAAATGATTTTTATGGAAAGATAGAAAATAATAATTAATCTCTAAATAATTATAATAATATCATAAATTCCATATTATTTCATTAAATATACATAATATATATATATAACATCATATTATTTTGTTAATGACAAAAATCACATCGATTTTTGGAGGTCATACTCCACACAGACATTATCAATGTTATCATTTTTTTGTGTAAGAAATAATGTGATATATTATCTTCTCATAATGATAAAACTTTCAATAATATAATTATGATTTTATTTATATAAAATATATTCCCGAAAATCTTACTTATTTTCTCCCATGTAAAGAGATGGTGAATAATGAATCACATCGCTTCGTAAGGAGGGAGTCTGCCAAACAACCGAACACCGTTATTATATTAAAATTAAACAGTTATATATGATATAGTAACATAATAAATATCAATATATTTGAGGTATTATATATATATATATATATTAATTATTAAAACTATCCATTAGTGGTGATGTTGGAAAATGAATGACATTGGTTCACGAGGCGGTAGTCCTCCGTACACATGAATGGTGATTTTGTATCGAATTTGGTAGACGAATAGATGGATTTAGGTTATGAATTTAACATAATAATTTATTATTATATACAAGATAATTTTTTATTATATAATATTAAATAAATAATATTTTATAGAGGTGTAATAATGAATAAATCCAAAATTAAATGTTAGTAATTTCATAAGGGACGTGAGTGTCACACTTCTAATTTTGATAAATAATAATCTATACCAATGTTTTTCTTATGAAAAAAAGGCTAAAAATGGACCAATATCTTGTATTAGACATTATATATGCTAAATATAGTAATAAAAAGTATCTTAGATAAGTTTTTAGTTCATTTTAACCATGGTAGTTTTAGTGTAACCCATGGTAAATCCATTTTTACCATAACTGCGAGAAGAACTTTTTACTGTTTTCACTATTCATTATGGTAAAAAATTTAGTTAACCTTATTAGATAATATAAATCATTAATATTAAAAAAAATTAATCTATTTGAAAAAATTAAATTCTAATAATGTTAAAAATTATAATTTAAAACAAAACTTGTAGATGCGATGAAGAAAGGGGTGTTCAAAAAATGTATTTAAGAAGAAAATAGAGGATTTTATATTAACTCTATTAATAATAATAATAATTATTTGAATATAAATTAAATTTATTTATATATTATCTAAATATTTCATTTAAAACATTTCTCAATTGGGATTATTATAATTTATTATAATAGAGAAATATTATTCACTTTAAAATAGTTTTCTGAATAAATCCTTTTTAACAAAAAAATAAATATACACTAAAATACAATTTTAAATTGATTAAAATGTAATTAATTGTGTTAAATGTAACTTAATAATACTAATATTACATTATATCATATTAAAAACTTATTGGAGAATTGAAATAACATTATTTATTAAAATGAAATGACATTTTTGAAATAAATTAGTATGTTTCACTATTCAAAGAAAAATCCATTTTTTAATGAAAAATCCAAAAATTTCACCCTATGTAAAATTTTAAATTATGATTCCCAAAATTATTTTAGTTTTGTTAAAAAAAATTTATAATTTAAATTAAATAATTATTATCTTTCATTACAAAAATTAATAATGTTTTTTGGAAGAAAACATATTTTTGAATGGTTGTATATTTCATTTAAGCTTGGTGTTTCATGTCAAACACATTATCAAAAATAGTTTTAATTTATAAAATCACATGGTTTTATATAATAAACCAATTTAATAAATTTCGAAACTAATTTTTTTCGTTATCTCTTTAATCAATGGTTTACAGAATAAAATAATTTTTTGTAAACCCACATTGTAAAATGGCTTAATAAAATATGATCTTAATAGTAGAGAAAATAAAATACAAATGTCATTTAGAATAAAACATAATTTGTTTACATATTGGAGAAAAAGGTGGGATATGAATATTTAGAAATGGAAGAAATGTTTAATTTCCAAACAATGATAGAGAGTGATAGATATCATTGATCAAAATAAAGATAATGGTAAATGAAAAATTATGGACTTCAAAACCATAAATCTAGGATGAGATAAAAGCACATTTTATTTCTAAAAAATGAATGTAACAGGATAAAATATAAATTAAAAAGATATTTCTCTTGGTGTTGTGAAATTAATTTATCATCTTCAATAAACCCATAAATATATATGCTTAATTTTCTTATATAATTTCCTCAATTAATCAATTTCTAAAACACTCTCATATTTTCTTTAATGATGAGTATCCAAGATCATTTTTATTTCTTGAATAAATAATATCAACTAAGGATGGATCACATAATCCCTAAATAGATAACAATATGTTCTTAAAATATTTTAGCATTAACAACAACCTAAATGGTTAACATAATGTATAATGTTTCCCAAAATAGTAGTGATCATATTGAGAAACCAAATAAATCAAATTATCACCAAATCACATTTTAATACCATTGATTCTAGATAATAAAACATATGTCATAAAAATCAACATTTCCATTATCTTTATAAAAATTTTATATAAAATAATGCTTTCATACTAACCATTTCATCACATAGTCTAACTATAGGCATTTCACCATTATCAGACATCGGTTGTATGTTTAATCCCCATGGTGTTTTTGATAGTGATGATTTGTCACATGGACATCAGGTTTTTTTATAATATTAAATCCTTAAACAAATCCTGTAAAAATGAGGAAAACCCTTAAAAATAACCTTAATCATCAAAGATCATATATACCCTAAAAATTATCTATACTTTACAACTCATGTCTAAAAAATGTAAAGGAGTTAATCATGTTAAATTAAAGACTTATATATACATAAAAACCAAAAAACATCTCCCAAAATTCTATTAATAAATTTAAGGTATTATTATATAAAACATAAAAAGGTGTGTCTAAATCCTTGAATGTATGACTACTCTGCAAAAAATAATGAGCTCCCTAGAGTTTTCACCCCTTTATCAAATGGCCTGACATCAAATATAGTAGAGTCAAATGATATTTACACCCCTTTCTATTTTTGATCATGAATATTTCTAACCTGAGAATCAAAATCTGAAAATGTATTTGCATAATTTCCCTAATTATTTTAGCTAAAAAATATCATCATTGATTGGATATCTATTATATCATTCTTTGACTATTTGAGACTTTTATCTTTGTAGTCACACACCCTATGAAAAAATTCACCACACTGGTAACACATTCTAGATCCAAAATAGTATTCACCCGAATGTCTTTTTCCACACTTAGAACATGTTTGGACTTACCTCTAAATATATATGTTGGTTCCTTCTATTTATTGTTATCCATTTAATTCCACATTTTCCATTTACTACTATAATCATATCATAGAACATATGTGTCATAAAACACAAACTAAACATTATAAAAAAATGAATAATATTCCCATATCATTTAAATTATCTGTGTCCAATTCTTTATATAATCATGGTTTCAATACTGATTAAAATAGGATAATTTCACTTTGAGTGTTCCAAATTAAATATAGCACATACCTGGAAAATCTTGTGAAGTTTTATTTATATGAAAGAACTAAATATTCATTAGTTTACATAAATTCTTATTATTATATCACCATCATAAGTTGAAAACCCATAGAGAATTTTTTATCACTGGGTGGATTCTAAATTTTTTTTATATTCCTTGGAATCAAGATCATCTTTCACTCTGGTAATCTTTACCCAAGACCACCATCAATGAGCATCACCTTAAAAATGATAAATGGAGAGGGTTATATTTTGACATTCCAAACATCCCATGACTTTAAATAGATTCTCCAGGTTATTAATCTAACCATTGGATAACACATGGTTAGATAATCCACTTAATGTTTATGTTTGTTTTCTTATGAAAATATCCAAAATAGATAAGTTCATTTGTTGTAGATTTGGTTCCTCTCTAACATGAATACCTTCACAATTAGTATCTTGTTTCAACTAATCAATCACTATAATAAACTATTCTATTTTAATTCAAACCATCTCCACATACTGATTTTGAAGGAAATTCTCCTCATTGTGGCATCCCACTATATATTTTATGGTTCCTATATGGAAAACGATTCTGAACAAACATGGTTTAGATGTAGAAACATACTAATCATCAAATAAAATATCATTTTAACTTAAACATCAAATTATAACGTCTAATTTAATAAAATTATCAATAAACTAATATCTAAATTTTTATAAACTGACCTATGATTGAAACAATAAGGAATCGACCTTAAACATAATAAAATCATGAGTTTTAGTCAAGAATTCACTTTATTTAACTTTTAGGTTGTTTTCAGGTTTAGAGTATTACGAATTGGGACTTTACTCATACATTAAAAAACCTTATAATACTATGTGGATTCATTATATTACTGTCCATTCATTCCATAATATAAAAAAATTAAAATAAATCATGAATTATATTCCTGGAAAATACTCAGTAATCTGAAATTTAATTCTTCCTTTCCTTTACCCATCCATAGACCCTATAAAATAATTTTAAAACACGGGATCAGCCCAAAAAGCTCAGTAAGGAATACAAAAAGAATGAAACCCATCAACCTAGTGAAAAACATGAAAACCCTGGATTTTTACCACTATCTAAATGTTCATTAATTAATTTCAATAAAAAATACATGAAAACACATATAACTTTTCTCAATGGAATCCTTTAAGACCCATAAACAATAATTAAAACCCATTTTGGTAACATAGTGAATAATATTCATAAAACCCTTTTAAAATCCTTAAAAATGGAGTGAATATATGACTAACATCCAATATAATCATTACCCAATGAATTATATAGAAATAGTAGGGATCACCATTTGTATAATCATTATCAATATAAATACTGATTTATAATTTGGATTAAATAATATTATAATATATATCAGAATCACCTATTTTGATGATCTATAATTGATCAAAAAACTTTATATAAGTAATATCAGGATCACCCTAAGATATAATGGGGACCAAACTTCAGTATAATCTATATCAACCTCACTCTTTATTCATATAAATCTCATGTACCAAATAGTTAATAAAAAACAATTATGATTATATTATTTTATCATAAAACCTTTTCAAAAAAACTTTTAAATGCATATTAAAAATCCTTTCAAATATATAAATACCATTTATTTTAAAAACCCATTTTAAATACCTAAATAAACTGAAAGAGGGAAAGATATTTTTTCACAAAAAACACAAATTATTTAAAAGGATGAAGAAAATCAAATAATGGTCCCAATGGAAAAAATCATTCTCTGTGTATGTCAAAATAGAACATTCCTCGTGTTTTCTGTTGGACAGGAAGATGTCATTGCCCACTTTTCCCATTTGGCCTGACCCAGGATGTAATGGACAATGCTCCACATACCCCCTCTCTATTTTAGAGGGGTATTCTCCTCATATTTCTTCATATTATTCCTAGACATATACATTTATTCACTTCTCTATCCTAGACTTTCTTTTTTACTTTCCAGGAAATCATGACTATACTAAAGGTTCTAGATCTATACAATATCTCACTATAGCTAGTGCTCTTCACTTGGGATTCATGGATGATTATGGTATTCCAATCCTAACTTTTATAGCTCAATTCCATATCCACCATCCCTTGGTTGATTCTTTATATAGGTATGTCTTCAGATATTTTGGTCTTCAAGACCAAGAATTGGTAAGAATTATCGAAAAATGTAACATGATGACTTTATTTTATTTAGTAGATGATTTGATTATTTCCAAGTATAGAGCTCCCAAAACATTCAATGGGTGACCCATCAACTTATTTCAATGGTCATGTGATTTATATATGAATCATGATGCTATTACAATGGTGTTATGGGTAATATTTTAAGAACATCAACTCCCAGTTCAAAACCCCTCTTTTATACATATGACTAAGAAACTTCTTGGATGATTTATGTGCTCTGATAGTAGGATAGATTTAGTTTTTCAATTGATATCAAAATTTATATACATCTAAGTTTTTGTTTTAAGACCACCAGTGGAGTGGATTTGGAATGCAGTTAGGGATAAATTTAGATAAAAATATGAGGTGTTCTTCGAATCTTAGATTCATTATTTATCATACTATAAACATATAGTTCAACTATTATCTTATTTCAATCATGGCCACTTGGATCATCATAGAGTTATTTATTCATTAGATATACATTCACTAGGGTTATAGGCTTTGGGTTCCCTCATTTTGGATCAATTCAATGGGAAGTATGCAATAGATGTTATTCCCAATACGAAAGTGGAAAGATCGTTAACATATGATCCAATGGTGATGGACATCATTAATCAGTAGATAAATGATTTCACTGATCATATTTGAATAGTGTAGGGTATAATGGGGTCAAGGGGATTCAGGGGACATATGTAACTGATCTTCTTAAACCATTAATAGATATTACAAAGGCTTCCTCTTATACATAAACAGTTCAACATGGAAATTGTACCTCACATGAGGAAGTGGATGCTAACAGACCTAGAATCAAACACAGGTCCTTCTAAATATGTTTGTGGTTGGGTGAATACATTGTATATTCAAAATTAAAGGAAATTTTCATGCATTAGTATTAGTAACCTTTTTTTAGGTTTGGAAATTAAACGCCTTGGTTAGGATTAAAGCGGTCTAGTACGGAAAGAGAGCTTCGAAAAAGGGAGATTTTATTTAGAAGGGAAATTCATGGGAAGTTTTTTGTCCAGATAACTTACAATAGTGATAATGGAGGATATGGTAGGGGTCTTCACATCCCATGTAAGAATTTGGGGTAGAAATAAAACAGGGATCTGGGAATTTGTGTCTTGAGAAAGATGAAGAAATAAAAAGGGAATAAGGATTACTTTTACAAAGAAAAACCGATAGAGACAAGGTCATCAACGAAAGTTGGATCCAGGGTGATGGAGTGTGATCCCTATAATAATTAATAGGTAAAAATGATGATACTGAACCTGTTGAGTGGATGTGAGATGACTAATGGCGGTGATTCTATGGAACAAGATCTTGAGAAGGTGGGTCACATAATGGATGGTCGGTCTCAGATACAAGGAGGCTCTATGATTATAGAGGATTATATTATTGTTTCTCAAAGTCTATTAGTTAAGGAGGCTATAAAAGAAGATACACCATTGGAGATTAATGATGAAACATAGTGGGAAGTATGTGAGGAGGTTGGTGAAATGTCTTGGGAACTTATCCTTACAACTAATGAATAAATTTTGGAGGAGGCCTTGATTATTTTTTATCTAAATAGGATGTAGATAGGATGAAATAGAGATCAATTCTAGTGGACACAAATAAGGATCATAGTGATTGGATAAAAATGTAATATTCAATTTTGATAACAATCTTAAATAAATAAAGATAAATTTTGAGGAGTTCATCCAATCATTGGGGAAGATGGAATATCATTTTTAAGAAATTATCAAATATGAACTAGATGTAAAGGTAACTTTTAATTATGGATAATTATATATTGAAATTACATATAATAGTTTCAATTATTATTTCAATATTCTTTTAATATCGTATTATTTCTGATGGTTTTTTGTTTGGTACTTTTGAGGATTCCCACTTTTTCAACATAAGCACTCTTAAAATAAAATTTAATGTTTAGTGAGGGTTTTGTCATTTGTCAAAAGTTTCTTTATAAAACATGTAAAAATAGTCCTCTTGAGATCCATTTAAATAATGTAATTGGGGACACAAAATTTAATTTATAGATATTTTATTTGCATATAAAAAATTTTCATAAATTATTATAAAATTATGGAAATTTATGATAAAGAGATGGAATGGAAACATTAAGAGATTTTTTTAAATAGAAGTCCATTATCACATGGAAATCACATAAATCTTAAGGCCCCAAAAATAAAAACATTAATTGAAAAATATTATTTCATGATCATATAGATATTTATTATATAACAAGTAAAATGCGACATATAAACAACTTATAAAAGAATATAGGTGTATAACATAAAAATATTCCCCAATGAATGGAAATTGATATGAAGTCCCATACATTAAGTGAGAAATGTTAGGTAGATTATTTATATTACTAAATAATAAACTTATGTGAATTTTTTTACTTTCTTGATATAGAGTCTTTTTCATAACATATAATGAAATTACAACATTTTTGTGGGATACTTAAAACATTATACAAAAATATTCCCAACGATAGTATATGTTTAGTGACTTTGGAAACATATAAACATAAACACTGATACATAAGAGTGGTACATTATCTCCCACTAGGTTCTTCATGACTGTCATCCTTCTTAGACATGTAATACTTAATAAAAATATTCATAATTTAGGGATGGAAACATAAAAGGGGTGATATTATATTCTCAGTAATGGTAAAAAAGGGATAGATGTAACCATAAACATGATCATAGGGGTATTGAAACATAATAATAACATTTAAATATCCTTCCCTACATGTCAAAGATCATTACCAGGAATAATGAAAAAATGGATGGAAGTTCATAAGACATGAATCATAAGGAAATAAATATCTGAATCCATGAAATCATATCATAGGAATAAGATATGATATTATGGCATACATAAACATGAGATACCATTCCCTATATGTTAAAATGTATTACTAGAACATATCAAGGCACTTCATAGGAACCACACCTACTGGGCGAGACACACCACCATCCCCAATCATAGTCATTACATTATAAGGGATATGGTTTCACTATCCTCTCATAGTGTATTGGGTTCCCCCATTTCCCATAGTTGATCAGGTTTCCCTATCATCTATCTTTATAGTGACTGCACCTACTAGGGGGGACACACCACCATCCCTAGTCATAGTTATTTTTCTTATAATGGATCGAGTTTCTCCATATTTCCATAGTAGATTAATCCTATCCATTTGATTCCCATCATTATCTCAAGAGATTTAAATATTTAACCAATGCATTGGAGGGATATGTAATTCACACCCATATCATAATAAAATCATTTATACATGTTCCACAAGGTAATAAAACATTCATCATAACAGGACCCATAAACGAATATGGGTTATATAAACATAAAATCATAACCCATGAAATGAAATGGGTATCATTAACATTTCATAAAATCATAACCTATAGAAAACATATATGTTTCACAATCATTCACCAATGTATAACTCGTGAAAGGAAGAGGGTTTAAAATGAATATAACCTGTGCAAGATAAAAAAAGTTTCTTAAGAATTATTGCACCAAAACATAAACCGTCTATGAAATAATTTGAATGGATTCATTTGGATAACATCCTAGAAGGGTTTGAGTAACATCAATAGATTTCTTTTTATATTGAAAATAATTTTTAAATATCATTCAAAAAAACTTCATGAGGAAAATATCCTTTTTTAAAAAAATATCTTTAAAAACTAAATCCTTTTGAAGACCATTTTATTGAAAATAAACATGAAATATTATAAATAAATATTTGAGAACCTTTTATAAACGGGTTTATTTGAAAAATTATCAATAGATATTGGAAAAATTGCATAAACCATATTCTAATAAAATTATAAAATAATCATGAAAAAATTTTAAAAACCATTTCTTTGATAATACATAGAAATTATTTTAAGGAATTATTGTAAAATTGTGAGGTGATTTTTCTTGAAAACAATTTAAAAATTTATAATGATTTTTTTGAAAGAAAATAAAATCCATATAATTTTAAAATAGGCTTCAAAGATAATTTAAAAAAACTATTTGATATAGTTTTTGAAAACATTTTTGAAAACACAAATTTTTAAATTAAACTTATTTCAGACCAAAAAAATAACTGATGTCAAATTTTATTAAACATGTTTTCTTAATTATATTAAATAAAATAGAATGGAAAATGGTAATAATTCTTGATGAAATCATGAATACACATATTAGAAGAAAATTCCTCAGTGTTCTTGAGAGATTCATCTTGATATTTCATTAATAGGATCATAACCTTAAAAAATCTTGATAACCGATGAGATTGAAGTAATAAACTATTACAATATTTCTAACATTAATTCATCATAGAAATAATAAATTTAAATGAATCATAAAACATCACGAATAAAACAATATTAATGATAAAAAATTTCAAAAATTAGTATATACTCCCCAAAGACAAATATAATTGCATGATATGGCATGTGTCTCAAAGAATAAAAATTGAGACAATGTTTCTTTACCAATTTGGAAACTTTTGAATCATAACCCACATGAAATAGATATCATCAAAAAAAAATGTAAATAAAAATTAAATTAAGTAAAATAATCATATAATACATTCTTGGTAATTATATACACCACAAAAAAATAAGTGTTGTTTAAAGAAAGTATCTCACAGAAATAAAAAGTGAGATGAAATCTTATTACCTTTTGTCTTGACTCTCATCGTACTTATTCAAAACTCATGTATAGAAAATGTAACATTATTATAAATATTTTACGTAATAATATTATTATATCTTTTTCCATATTTTATTTTATTAATAGTTTATATTACTCAGTTTTTATCAATTTCTTGATAAGGGTATGCTTCGGAAAATATTTACATTGTTTTTTTCTTGTGTCCCGATTTGTTATATATTTGATCCTAGTACTTATAACATGATTTTAAAAAAATTAAAACATGATATAAAATTAATTAATATTAATTATATTTGTAATATAATAATCTATATAATATAGAAGTATGAAATGGAATACACTTTTCATAAATATGGGAGGTTGTACATACGCATGAACGATGCTTTCATTTTCTGAGGTATTGAAAAATATAAAGTAAATTAAATATATGTATATATATATGTATATAATCTCATTAAAGTAGAATTATTATGTCATATATATAATATAATTTCACTAATCATATCCTTAATATATTCCATGTATTGTGGGAATGATTCACATCGCCTGGAGGGGGTGGTAGTCCACACTTCTCTAACAAAATCATCATCTTTAGAGAAATTATATGAAAAAGGGTATGTTCAGAATAAAAATTATATAAGATTAAATAAATTATAAATATAATAAATATCATATATAAATACATTTTCCATCATATTTTCCACCATGAGAGGCAGTAAAGGAAAAATGAATCATCATCATTTTGTGAGGTGGTAGTTCACCGTACACGTAAACAGTATGTTCGTTACCCATTAGATAGAAGTGTGTGTAAGTGTAGTTTGATCCCATATCATGATAACATCTGAGTATATTTAGTATTATAGTGTTGTTATACAATCATGTAACAATAATATTTGTGGGACTGGAGAAAGGAAAATAAAATAAATTTTCTTGATGAGGGATGTAACCTCTTCTTTGGGAAACTCCTTTAGGTTTTATCCAAATGGATTTCGTAGATTGATTTATTTGAAAAATATGGATTAAGTGAGGAATATATATATTTTGTGATGTATATTTGGTAGATATTTCTTTAACATAAGATTTTTGAGATGTTTGTGGAAGGGGGATAGTGGTTTCCTTTTTATAGTGGAAGTTGAGTAGAACTCAAATAAATTCCAAAAGGTATTCATTAAGGGGAGGTATAACTTACATAATGTGCATAAAAAATGGAAAAAATAATGTATTAAAGATTAATAATGGCGTAAAAAATCTCTACTATGAAGAAATAGGTGCATTTAAATAATTTGGTTTCTTAACTTTTATGTTTCCTCATTTTTTTTCATTTGGGTCTTTATTAAAAACATTTGTTTTCTAATCTATTTAGTTTAACCATTAAGAAAAAATTAAAGTAAAATTATTTTGAAAATATAGAAAAAAGTAATTATAAATATGATACCTAATTTATAAAATAAAAATATCCAATGTTTTGGAAATTAATTTTAAGAAAAGCACATGTGACGTGCAAAAACACTGCTTAAACCAGACCGTGCAAAAAATGTTTTTACAATCATCGGGTCAATATGATAATCATAAAAGATTAATTATACCATTAATATGCCATATATAATATTTATTAAAACTTTGAAATCATGTGGAAGAATGTATTATCTTATTAATTTTAAATAATTTAATAAAATAACATTAATGTCATTTTTGATATTATTTATTTAATTTTAATTTTAAAATATCAAAATAATTTTTGAATTAGAATATATTAATTTTACATTTTTTAAAAATGTTATATTCGTCGAAAAATGTAATTATATACTACAATTCAGTCAATTTAATTTACTTTTAGTATTTATAGTACCATTTATTTTAGTTAATTAATAACTAAATAATAACCCCGACGACATTTCTTATGCATTTTAAGCAACTAAATCATCTCTATAAATTAATGATAAATTATATGGATGAAAATAACCCTTTTATATTTTAAAAGGATATGTATAATAAAAAATATGATGTTTTTTATATATCTCATTGTTTTATAAATTTTAAATGTAAGGAAAGTTCATTTCATTCTTTTTCTTTACATAACCTTTTATATAGGGTAACTCCATTTAATAATATCAAAATAGCACATAAAATTAAAAATATAATGGTAAATGGTCTAAATTTTACAATCCAATTTCCTTGGGACATGTTATTGGGTCATTTTGGCCCTTAATATTAAGTTTTATTCCCTTATTATGATTAATTTTACCTTAATCACCATAATTGATCGTAATCATATTTACTAATACTTTTTGGTAGAAAAATTAGTTGATATTATTATACAAAAATATTATATTACATTAAATATTCTTTGTATGTTTTTCAAAAATCAAGACCCAAAAGTAGGAAAATTATATTTAATGCTAATCCCGTAGACGTGACGATAAAGCGAGTTTATAAAAAGAAAATTTTCAAAAGTTCAATAGCTGTTTATATATAATTTAAATATAAGAATGAAAAAATTTAAATAATTTGGATTAATATATGTATTACTGATCTATTATGACTTAATTAACCATTTAAAATACAATATTATTAATTATTTAAGTAAATAAGTTGTTTTTAGCTAAAATACAGTTTTTACACAATTTATCAAAAAATGATGCTTCATAAAAACTCTTAAATATTCACCCTATGATAATATAGAAATTATAAATTAAAAATTAAAGTTTATTATTTAAAATAAAATATATAAATGTGTTTAAAATTTATATTATTTTATTTGTCATAGAAGAACATACAAAAAATTCATTTGAGAAAATATTATTTTTAAACATATAAAGACTTACAAAAAATTATATTTTTTAAAATTAATATGATTTAAAAATATAAAACCATTATAAAAAACAATTAAAATGTTTTAATCACTATTAATATTTTTATTCATAATATGCAGGTTATAACTATCTTGTTTAAATTGTTATATAAATAAAATAATGTCTCATAGAAACTCAGTGTTGCATGTAACATACACGAAGTCAGTGTTGGGTGTAGTGAAATATTACCTTAGTGTAGCACATAATGAAAGTATGAATTTTTTATTAATATAAAAAAATTATTTATAGTTTTGTGTGAATTTATTAATATGCAAAATAATAAATCAATTAGAAAAAAAATCACAAAATCTCAGTGCGTTACATTCTACACCCTTTTAAAATGAATTTCTTTCTAGAAATTAATCTAAGTAATGAATGGTAAAATTTATGAATGTTTCATTCATATAAACCCACAACATAAAAATCTATTCTAAAAATTCCCTTGAAAATGGAATTTTGGATGCACAATGGTTACCCATAACAACATATTACTTGGTTTCCACATAACAGAACATGGGGGGAGTGAGAAAATTGACATAAAGGAGAAATAAAACTATTATATTTAGCTGGATATTGATAGAGATAATTGATCACCAGAAATGGGTTGTCACAATACTATAAATTTGTGATTTTCTAAGGGGATATCTGATTCATCAGAAAAAAGGTTCTAGGATCTATATTTTTTAATATCTTTTTCCTAGATTTGAGGATTTTTTTATTATCAATAAAAATATTTAAATATACTAACATGATTTCATTATTTTTAATATATACAATCTCAACCTTTGGGGTTCCCTAAACATTTCCCACTTCATCTCTTAAGCCAAGTAATGATGGTAAATTTTTCATTATTAAATAACTAACAGATCCTAAGATCTACGACATGCCATACCAGTTAACATTAGTTATCTTGAAAAAAATATTTAATAGAATAGTTTATTCAATATGAATTAATCCTCATGTGGTGATATATTACTTTAATGTCACAAAAATTATCTGATGTTTGACTTAAGCCCTTCCATAAATGTTTAACCTTGTAGCTCTTCTAGAAGGTGAAAACACTAGAAATTATAAATAAGTTCATGAAATTATCTTAACATTGATCCCTTATATATCATAAGTGATATATTAGTTGTCACATTCCCTACATGTGAATAAAATCATCAAGTATTCTCCTAAAAATTGTTAATGAACTTAATTACCATAATTTCTTACTTAAATAATTCATTTTTCCTTACTCCAACGATTATTGGTTAAATTATTTACATCCATGAAGTTGTAGACTTCATCCCTAATGATGTAGAACATTTTCTAATAATCTCTTCAAGAGTAATTTGTTCCATCCAATTTATTTATTGAAATCCAACATATCCAAACATAATTATCTCAATGTCAGGTATTAATTAACTGTTATGTTCCCTTAATAAACATATCACTTCTCTATATCATAATCAACATTAAATATGTCCATTAAATTATTAATGAAATAATAAACATAAAATACTTATATATCTTGTCTGTCATATTACATAATATTTGAATTCTAAAACATAATTAGTTCATTAATCCAACATTATTCTTAAACTATTACTCAGTCTTTATAAAATTATTCCATAATATATATTGCCCAGAATATGAATTATGAATCATGTATTAAGGTTCCTCAACCACAATCTAATAATGATTCTAATGTGTAATTTAAAAAATAATAGTATAATATCACATTCCATTGACATTTCTCTTTCTGTATATTTATCTTTGAAGTATAATAAATACTCAAACCACCTTATTAATTGTCTTTATAATATATCCACTGGGGAAATCGATTAACATTATGATCATACTTTCCAAATATGAAACATTCAATTTTAACCATGTTCCTTCTCATAATTGAATAAAAACAAAAAACACAGGGTGAGAAACACATATCAAAGAATAAAACCACATAATACTAAAAAATCACATATTGGATGTTTAAATCATGATACATACATTTAAATTATTGAGACCTTTGCTTTATCTTTATTTAGTCAAATTTAACTCATTTTCAAATACCTCATGATGGTTTGAATGGAGTTTATGAATTTGCAGATCATATCCCCTAGGTGTGTCGAACATGGTGTGCCGCAAGGCATGTTGTCGTGTACTAGATTACCCCGAGTCTGGACCAAAATATTATGTTAGAGTAATTACTCTTATGTACATCTATTCCATAACCATAACGAATTGTAGTATCTAGACCTGGATTTATTTCAAGAAAAACACTTACTTCAACCTTTACCAGAATTCTACGACATTTCTATATGCTTTTCCTTTTCCTAACTCTGATCCCTAGACATGTCCATAGGGTTATCACAACATTTTTCTCATCCTAGAATACAATGTATAACTAATAATTTACTCATGTTGATAATATAGTAACCAAGTATTAAAATACATAGATATTAAATAACTTTTTGTAATACTTAAACATGATACAAATAGACTCCCAAATACTGTATTAGTTTAATGCCATTGGAAGCATGGAAACATAAATACCAGTCCATAAGTGAGTTACATTATCTCACACTAGTATATATGTTACTATAAAACTTCATAGAAGTATCATAATCAATACATATGTTCATAACATAGGGAATAAAACATAAAAAGGGTGATCTCAAATGACCAGTAAGGGTAAAGAAGGGATAAATTTATGCATAAACTTAAGAATAGGGGTATGGGGATGTGATCATTACATTAGAAGATCATACCCCTCATATCAAAGATCCCAAACATGAATAATAAAATAGTGGCTGACAGTTCATAAGACATTAATTATAAGGAAATATATAACATAATATATGAATAATATAATAGGAATACGATAAAAAATTACGGAATACATAGATATATGATATCATTTCCTATAAGTCAAGAATCATTTCTAGAACTCATAAAGGTAATTAATGGGAAATTCACCTACTAGGTGGGACACACCACTTTCCCAAGAAATAGTCATTTCCTTATAAGGGATAAGGCTTCCATATCCACCCATAGTGGATCTATTTTTCCATCATCCCATAGAGGATCGAGATTCCCCATCTTCCATCTTTATGGTGACTATACCTACTGGGTTGGACACACTACCATCCCTAATCATTTTCATTTCTATTCAAGGGATATAATTTATGTAGATTCCAATGGTAGATCAAGGTCGTCAACTAGATTCCCATCATTATCTCATGGGATTTAAATCTTTACATAATGTACTTTTGGGAGATATAGGTCACACCCATCTCATAGAGAAATAATTCATACATGTTCCACAATATAATAAAACTTTCATCATAACATTACCCATAAAAGGAGATGGTTTCTATAAACATTAAATCAAAACTAATGAAATAAAATTGGTGTCATTAACACTTCATCACATAACAACCTATGTAAAATATATGGGTTTTATAATCATTTCATCAAATCATAACATATAAAAGTAAGTGGGTTTCAAAAGTATATAACATGTGGAAGAGGAACTGGTTTCATAAGAATCATTACATAAAAACCTAAACCCTTCTTGTTAGAATATGAATGGAATACATTGGATTATTTCCTAGATGGTTTTTATTAACATAAATATATTTTATATTATATGGAACATAATTTTTTTATATCTTTCAAAAAATGTTCTTGAGTAAACTATACATTCTTCATTGAAAAATGATTTTTAAAACATAAAAACTTTTGAAAACAATTTTCATGAATATAAACTTGAAATATTATAAAGAATGTTTTGAAAATATTTTAGAAAAAGTTTTCTTGGAAAAAATATAAAAAGAGCATTAAAATTTCTTGAAATCCATTTTTCTTGAAAACATATAAATGAAAATTGCAAACGTTTTGAAACACTTTTATTTGAAAATACTTTGAAAACTTTTAAAAAATTCTTGAATAAAATTTACAAAATATTCCTTGCATTTTTTTGGCAGATTAGAATCATTTTTTTAAAACCATTGAAATCATTTTTCTTTAAAAATAGTATTCAAATATTATTAAAAAACATTTTTTGAAAACATTTTTTAAAACATTAGTTTTTGAATAAAACATATTTCTGAACAAAAATTGAATTGAAGTAAGATTTTATTAAAAACATTTTCTTAATTATATTAATAACCAAAGAGTGGGAAAATGGTACTAATAAATGAATAAATCATTAATAAATAGAGGATAAGAAAATTAAAGAGTGTTTTTTTGAGATGAATAATGATATTTCATCAATGGAAGAAAAACCAAAAACAATCTCCATAAATGATGAGATCATAGAAAAAAATTGTTACCATTTTTGTAACATTATTTAATCATGGAAATAATAACATTAAATAAAGATTAAAATTTCAAGAAAAGTATAAGAATCATTATATTACATGTGATAATGTATTATATAAAGATCATAGAAAAATATAGGGTCATGACATGCCATGTGTCTCAATGAAGGAAAATTGAGACAAAGTTGCTTTACTGATTTGGTAACTTTTGAAACATAACCCCCATAAAATAAATATCATAAAATGGAATTCTAAATACCCATAAAAATAAGTATAATAATCCAATAATACATACATGGGAAGTATAAACACCACAAAAATTAACTGATAGGTGATTAAGGCATGTATCTCATAGAAATAAAAATTGAGATGAAATCCCCTTACCTTGTCTCTTGATTCCCGTCATAATCATTAAAAACACCTATATAATAAATGTTTTTTTACTATAAATATTTTAAAAAATAGTATTAGAATATATAATACAATATATTGTTTTATTATTACTTTATATTACTTTATTTTTAATAATTACATGTCATGGTTGCGCTTTAGGTAAAAGTCACTTTGTTTTTTACGTGTCCAAATTTGTTATATTTTCTATCATTATACATATATCATGATTTTGGGAATGTAAAACATGATATATATATAATTAATATTCATTATATTTTAATCAAAATAATCTATTTTATATAGAATTATTAAATGGGATACACAGTTTATGGAGACGATATTCTATACGTATGCATGAACGATGCATCTGTTTTATTGAAATATTTAAATAAATAAAGTAAATGAAATATATATAATATAAATACCTTATAATTATTATATCATATATATCATATATATTCACTAAAAATAACTTTAATACATTCTGTGCTGTGTGTGAACGAATCACATCGCTTTGATGGGGCTGTCGTCCAAACATCCACAAACGAAAATGTCATATTTACACAAGATGGAAAGAATAAGGGTATGTTCTAAATTAAAATTATGGAATTATAAATCCATTATAAATATCATATATATTATATATAAAGATAGTTTCCATCATATTTTACACCATGAGAGGTGGAATAGAAAAAATGGACAATCATCGTTTCATAAAGTGGTAGTTCGTCGTACGCATAAATAGAACATTTATTACCGATTAGGTGGAAGTGTGTGTAAGTGTAAGTTGAACTCGTATCATAAAAAAATTATATTTACGATGATATTTTTTTATAAAATAATGGAATAATAATATTTTAGGTGGTGTAAAATGGAAAATAAAATATAGGAGCTTGAGGAGGGATGTTTTCATTATGGTTTTATTATAATTCAAGTTATTACTATGTTTCATGAGAATACATGATATTTGTATCCAAGTGTTTAATAGCTACATCATGTTTTTCAGGGGATTTATGATATGTTTATTTAAGAAAAAATTATATCCTTCTTTTGTAAGATTTGTATTTTAATATTTTTGAAGGTTTATAAGAGTTTAAATTTATAAAACTTTATACATTGAAATCTATATGAGTTTTTAGATATTTATGTGTTACATAAACCTATGAAGATTTATAATTATTGGATAACCTGTGATAACCATTTCCTTGTGATGATACATATAGATTGGAGGAATGGATTTTCATCTCATTATTGATCATATGATCCCCTAGTTATTTATGCATTAAAATTTCAACATAATTTCATAGAGTAATATATGAATATAAAATTTATGAAGTCACAACCAAATATTGAGATTTTACATCTGAGATGAAATCATGTACTTATATCTTCTCAATGGATTTTGAAATAAAATTTTATCTTATTATAATCCTTTTTAATGATCTCATTGATCTATCAATGAATTATTTGTTATATATGGTTTTCTGACATTAAAATTATATATACCATGTTCGATATCATTCTACCTCATAAATTGATATTTATAATTCTTTTCCATGTCCATATTTTCACATTCCACCATTGTTCTCTTAACTGGAATCCATGTTGTGTGATAACCATATCCTTTTACATTCCCTCTTTTAAGAGAATGTTTTATGTATTATGTTATCATTTGGGATTCCAGAAAATGAATTTTAAAATATAAACCTTTAATTTTATAAGTGAAATTTCAAATTCTGAGGATGTCTTTTTTTTATATTATTGATCTTATTGGGAAAGTAGATTATCGATTGGCTCTTCGACCGAATGTATTTCAAATTATGGATGTATTACATGTATCTCTTCTGAGGTAGTACATAATTTATCCTTCACGTTTATTAAACATAAGATTAATACTACTATAGAAATATCTTTCTTATAAATAATAACCAGTAGAGATTATGTATTTTAATATGTATAGTTATATAAAACAACACCACTCACCTGGTTAATGTTTTATGGTGAAACAAACAACTTGAGGAAGCTATGTGGGAAACTAATAATGTGATGAGGTAGATGTATCCTCATATATTTTTATCTAAGTTACAAAATTTATAATGATTATGATTTTCAATGTAATTTTATTTAAATATTTAGAATTATATTGAGACCACATGCTCTAACGTCACATGATTCCAAGGCCCGATGAGACTGGAACGAAATTTTGAACATTGTTAAGGTATGTACAGTAAATTAGTGAGTGGGTTTTTTCTAAATATTTAACTAGTGATTAGATCGATAATACTAAGGAACTGTTGAACATAGAACAACATGATTCACCATGAAATGACTTAACTATGGACAGAAAGGGCCGAACAAAAAAGTTAATTTTTCTACTTTTCAGGAAAAATAATTAAATAACTTAAAAAGCTATCCTATTTCATTTCTCACTGAGGAGTGGCGACACGACGACACTGTGGTGAAACGATGAGGAAAAGACAAGGTGCATCGACAGTGCTCATTAATTTCTCGTTAAAATGCAGCATAACAACGCTTTAATGAAACATAACTGCAAGGCTATTTCATAAATGAAACAATGTAACAGAAATTCTATGACATGTTTTCTTTTTAATAGTTGACGCAGTATTTCCATGAGTATTAAATAGTTCAGATTATATAATGAACATCTTATGGATTTCCTCCCCAAAAAAGAATGACAAATGTAGGCAGGATGCCATCAACATCGATGTACCTTGAATAATGATGAACACAATTGACTTATTGAACTCTCAGGGACAAAGCACTATGAATGCGAACATCAATGAGGAAGGGGTTTTGAATTATTTAATGTTTCCCCATTATTTTTCTAAAATATGATCGTGGATCAATCCACAAACATGTTGATCCACAGTTTTCTCATTCATGAAATAGGGTACTCATTTGGTGTTTAATATCGGGATTGAGTTATCATGGATTGAACAGCTATCCTGATCTCCTCTCGGATTTTAAGCTTCTAATTTGGAGGGCGTGGGAGGAAATGAACAAGTATAGAGCTCCTATGCTTGTGTGTTATTCATGAATGAATTATTAATTGGATGGAATTGAGTAATAAAGGCCATCACAGGGAAGGTGACATCCCATTGAGGCTGTAGGCACATGAGGCACGAAGAACGGACCACTAGGGCGTGTGAGGTGGTCCACCGAAGACCCGTCCAGTGCGCCAGCGGTGGCACCAGTGCCAAAGGGTGGTGCCCTAAAGTGGTGTGTTGCAGTGGTACAGACAGATACATCAACAGCTATCCCACGTGTGGGAGGCCACGACATTTTCTTGTGGCATATAAAGAGGGTTCACATGCCTCTAAGCTGGTAGTTGGCGACATCGTTCCATGTGGTATGCGGAGGTGCTGCAGTCAACTGACCATGGCTAGGGAACAACCCCACAAATAACCCACATGGTACGAGGGGATGGATTTGGTTCTCAGCTGCATCCCAGTTGGACTGGATAGAACTGGTCTTCCATTAGCAGACATGACCGGTCTGCCTTTGGCAGACCCGGAAGGAGGTGTGCCGAAACCCACCACAGTGGGCCGAACCCATGCCAGTGGGTCAGACCTATGATACCAAGTAGGATCCGTAGTCACAATGGGCCAGATGGGCTAGAACCATGGTGGATTAGACTCGGGTCAGGTCGGCAGACACCGAACCGGGTTGGACCAGACCTGGACCTAACCGGATCCAATTTCACTGAAATATCAATAACTCACAGACTAGGTGTCTGATTGTTGTGTCGTCTATAGAAAGAGGACCCTTGTGACTAAGTGGGATTTACGAGATACTCCATTATCATTTTGGAGTGGAGTTACAAATGGCCGGGTTGGATCAGACTCTAATCTAACTAGGCCCTTTCTATAAAAATGCCCATATCTTAAAGACAGGGAATCGATTAGACGCGCCATCTATTGAATTAGGATCCTTATGATGTGACCATCCTTTGGGTTATTCTATGTGGTACTTCATGGTGGTCGACATATGACTAATAAGAGGAGCACCAGCTGTGTGGATTCTTAGTGGCCTGACAGATGAGCAGTAGACATGTGGATCCTTATTGGCCAGGTAGATGAGTAGTAGCCGAGTGGATCCATAGTGGCCTAAAAGATGAGAAGTTTCCATGTAGATACATAGTATCTCGAAAGATGACTAGAAGATGTGTGGAAAATTAGTGGCCCGGAAGATGAGCAACAATTCATCCGTGATGAGTCCCTCAATATTATGAAACATTCATCACTATAGCCGACAAACCTTCTTCCTATGATTTTGAGTGTTCCTACTGAGAGCTATCCTTACATTGGGTATTTTAATTTTTGTTTATTTTTTATATTTCTCTATAGTGTACTGGTGTCCCATACTAAGTACTGCATTACTCACCCCTTCATGGGTTTCGCCTACACATGTTCTGTGACACCCCGGGTTTTATGAACTAGTCCAAGTGAACAATGTTATGCTTTTAATGATGTCTCTTGTTTTATTTTTGTGCTTTTTGTGATAATAAAGAATTTTAAATGAAATAAAACATGGAGAATATGATAAAATGGTATATATTTAAAAGTTACATTGCAACAAGACCCAACTAATTGAAAATACCATGCACAAGACCTAAAACACCAACATGAAGACTACTAAGAATCACAACTCGAGTAATTTGATAGTCGTCATCTTCAGGGTCTATCACTGTGAAAAATATAATGTCCCGAACCACCGTGCATGTACTCAGCACCAATGGTATGAGGAGAGCTATCCTTCCTGGTTCAAGTGTTTTGATTTTGTGAAATGCCCCTTTTTTTGTAATGTTCCTTTATGATATGACCGTTAAATATATATAGCCGTCGGGTTTCCAAAACAAAACCTTTGGGTTTTGGTTGATAAAGTTTATCTTTATATGAAAACGTGGTTTTTAGGCTCATATAATTTATGATATTTTTATAATGTATTTTCCACAAAATATTCATAGTTTTAAAATAAAAAGAGTATTCTTGGAGATAAAACTTTTTTTCTTTTACAAAAATCCCGATGGATACTTATATGATTAAAAACATAATATCATTTCTAAAAAAGATATGTTTAAAGGGTATCTATAATAAGTATATCTTTTGATCGCTAAAATTATGAATTGGGGAAAACAATTTGTCTTTTAAATTTTATGAAAACAGATATGGGTGTATTTTAAGGATCCAAATAATTATACTAGTTTTGTATGTAAAATATGAGAGGTATATCTTTTAAAAGATTTATAGAAAAGAGATTTAGATTTTAAATTAAAATTATCTATTTTATTGTATATTAACTCATTTTTGTACAAATATTTATGTTACACACTATTTTTATTTACTAAGTATACTTATACTACTTATTTATTAAATCTAAATATGTTTTTAACAAAAAATTTGGTTGGGGCCGGCCAAGCCGAGGGTATCCCTTTGGGACAAGCCCTCTAGGCTAAGGCCAAGCCCCAAGGGACCCGAGGTGGTGACCATTGGGGTCCGAAGCGAGTTTAGTGGGTGTCCAACTAGGTTCTGAGCCGAGCATAGGTCTATTAGGTCGCACGCAGGCCCGTGTGTAAGGCACGTGGCGCGTGCTGCGTGGGGTTGGGCTGAAGCCCGCATGGGGCTCGTGTATAAGGCCCCAGTGTGTGTGCGTTTGTGTTATTTCTCCACTGCCTGAAGAGCTAGTTTGTTAAAACGTGGATTTTATTCAGTTAGTTTCGATGTGGGAACGGTTTTTTTCAGGCGAAACGTGATCATGGCCATCGGATGCCCCTCGTGTGATCTAAACCATCCACCATCATTTAAACGCCGCGTTCTAATCATGGCCATTGATTATTTAAAACCGATCTCTCCCAAGATCTAATCCCAGCCTGCGGTTTCTTTTAAACTCTCAACATGCCTCCCGCGCTCCTAGCCATCCGATCACGCCTGGATTTAATCAGCACTGTCAGATTCTTTACTGCGTTGACCTGTCGTCTTCTTCCTCGCAACATGGGTCCTGACCTGTCGGCCTACTCAAGGACACCTCATCATCTCCCCCGCACTGCTCCTCTTGACCTCCGAACCCCCCCTCCTAACTCACTATTCCTTTGTCTTTCCCATGTCAGTCAAACCTCTTGGGTCGAGTCACCAATGAACACCGAGGCCTATATAAACGCCTCCTACTTCATGAAACTGGGGCGGTTCCTCCTCATCCTTCCCTCCCATGATCTCCCAACAAGACCAGCGACGTACCTCCGATCCGAGTTTTTCCATCAAGAAAGGTAAGGGTCCTTTCATGCATGCCTTCTTTAGGAGGAAATATTCATTTTATACTCCTGGTAAATAAAGGTTATATATGTATATATATATACATAATGTAACCCCTTGGTTTGTATTGCCATCAAGGATTTTTGCCCTTTGTATTTTCAGTAGGAAGCATTTATAAGGGTGCTTATATACTTTGTTTTCATTTTGAGAAACCCGTCCGTGGTATATACTGTTTATATATGTCTATTTACATAATAAAAATCCATCGGTTTATACATTGTGTATATACAGTTTCATATATATAAATATATATAGACGTTATATACAGTTTATATATGTACATTTACACAATACAAATCCATCGGGTTGTGTATTGTTTTTACATACAGTATATACAGTTTTTATTATACAGTTTTCCAAAACCTAAAATTTATATTTAATGTATACTGTGTGTATATAATGTTTCATGAATGTTTTCTTATAACCTAACCCGACCTATTTTGGGGTATCAATATTTAAATATTTTTTTTATATATATTCAAAATATGTTTTTAATTTTGTTTTATGTGGAGTTATGTTTGTAAAACCTTAATTTTTATACATATGGTTACATTTATAACAAACCATATATGGATTTATTTTTCAACCATGTAATTGATTTATGGTTGGAAACCTTCAGTACCTAAGGAATTTAATAGACTTTGTTTTTGAATTGTGTAAAACCCATATATACACTTCGGGTATATATGGGTATGTGGATACGTATTTATAAGAATAATTTTCAAACCCTATTATATTCTTTTATAAATAACAGGACATAATTTATTCATTAATGCAGGTAAGATTTTATTAATATATAATTTGTGTGATTTCTAAAACAACATGTTTTTAAAATACACACAAATGAGCATGTTTTATAAAATAAGTTTATTTAACATTTCCCCCTGATGCGTTTTATGATAAAGTGTGTATTTTGGTTTGATTTTGATATATTAGAGGATTTAAGATTTAATGGGTCATGATATCATGTTGTGTTCATTTATTATCTAAAGACAAAATGAACCTACTTTGGTGAATTCAATAATTAATCAAGTTATGGTTTAATTTATTTACAAGTTGAAGGGCCTATTTATCACCATAATTGATTTCAAGTGTTTTCTTTAAGTACTCCATTTCCATGGAATAATAATTTCGATGATTCATCATTTAGTATATCATCATTTTATATTCTTTAGTAGTTACCTTATGTGAAAAGAATGTTTTAATAAACTATGGTTTCCTTCAGTTAGTTATTGACATATTTTACAATGTTAACTGTCATATCATGTATTAGTAAAATGTGTAATGGTTCGTTATTTATTTGGGTTATTATTGTACACAATCCATACTGATGACATATAACTAAACGAACTAAGAAATTAGATTACCCAAAGTGGTATGGGAAACCTTGGGTAATATGAAAATAAATGAGTTATTAAAGGTGGTATGAGGCATATTGAATATACAAACCGTTTAAGTAAAGAATGAACGATGTGTCTCACATGATGATAAATGTAAATTTAAGGGTGTGCCCTGATAGCACTCCAATGCATTGGGTAAAGACTTAATCTCTAGAGATGACCAAATTAATAACGCCTTGGGGATGGACCTTGGTAATGTTTTCAAATGACACCTTTGGGATGGACCTTAGTGATACAAAAATGATTGTCTAAATTAAATGTTGATGCCACATGATTCATGTTATGTAACAATTTATTTTCAAGATAAAATTCCCATTCTTTCATGACTAATGCCTTTATGTTTTCATAAAGTACATATTTCACTGGTATAAGTTGAAGCATGATTTGTGAAATAGTAACCAACATATGAAAATTAAGTTGTTTCTTTTATGTGAAACTTTTATTATGCATTACTCTTAACTGTTCGATTTTATGATTATTTAATCACATGTTGTACTTATTTATGATTACGCCTTCAAGAAATGTCACATGGGTTTCATATATTTATTGAAACTATTGATTGAGCATTTTGATGTTATGTGTTTCCCTTAAAAGAATGATTTTAAACGAATTATTTTCAAAAGGTTACACTATTTTTATATTTAGAAACCCCTTACTGAGTATTTCCATGCTCACCCAACGTTTTGATTTAAAATTTTCAGTTACCATCTTTTAATAGAGGAATAGTTTCAGAATTTTCCAGTTTCCCAGAACCCGAACTGCACACGATCCTTTTCATGGGACATGATGTGTAGTTAACAATGTGTGTTTTATTTTCAAACAACACATCATTCTTAGAAGGCACCGACTCATGGTTTTCTGGGGTCAGGGTCTCTACAGTCGGTATCAGAGGTTCGGTTTGGATAACTCTGGAAAGACAGAAAATGAAAAAAAAAAAAATATATGTATATATACTTCAATTTTATTTAAAAAATGTGGTTTTCTTAAATTTCAGAAGGAAAAAAAAGTCACAAATCTCTTATCTCTCCCCACAGAGGCCCTAGAGACCATTGTGTCTTTAGCTAGCCGCGAGGATTTTCTAAACTACGCCCATATCCGCATGACATGAAAACACCTTTACAACGTATCCAATTCACCATCGGTGCTTCAGTTACACCAGGGGGTTGGAATAGGTTACCTCTTTATGATGATGACCCAGTTTCCCACCTATGTACGTCGAGAAGGGTACTATGAGGGACTTTTTTGAATTTTCACGGAAGGTGAGGGCTTTGGAACTATGATTGAAAAACCATTCCAAGAAGCTGCTGCTGACAGGGACCTCCGAGGGGGCTACCTTTCTCAAATTTTAAACTACGGCTTCTGGGGTCAGTTATTGAACTTCAGACGGTTTGAAGACGAGTCCACCCGACTGTCTTGCAGACAAAAAGTGTATGTGGATGTCTCCCAAATTCATACTTCTCATGCTAGACTCATAAGACGTCATAGGTGCCCCCATGATTTTTTCCCTGAATTCACAACCTATGTTTGGTTCGAGGTGTTAGGAAGTTTTGATTCTCTATGTGTAATTCGTTTGGTCGGTGGTTAAGGGAAACTCAAGCATTAATGTTTAATAATAAACTTATGTTTATTTAAATGTTGTCTTTCCCCTTCCTTCTCATCACTTTTTATTTATTCTTGAATGGTTTTTAAGTGATTGAACTCCTGCCTTAAAACTTACAGATGGAAGGACAAACCCACTTGTTATCTCTTCCCACTGATATTCTGGAAATCATTACAATCAAAACGTGTGAGGACGAGTATGACCCCTTTGCAAATTTGCGAGAAACGTGCAAGCTGTGGTGTGAGGTAATAAAGGGTCCAGATATTCTCCGCACCTACCAGGGGAATGAATCCATCTATTATCGCATTGGCTCTGCGGAGCTGGCCAGACATGAATGATGAGGAATTTACCACGAAGGGCTCTTTTTATATTTCAACCTAGGCCGAAACTACAAGGCTAGAGTTAAATTTCAAGAGGCTGCGTTAGAGGGAAATCTTTGTGTGGCTTATATGCTCCAACTTCTCAGCTTCAGCCTATTTGACCGCATCTATGGCATCAATGTATTTGACCAAGACATAATTTGGTGAGTCCTTCGTGCGTTGGTCTGTAATGACATTTCATAACTTTGTACTATTCGATCTTCCCTCTGGAATCCGGACGGCCCGAAACATAAGTACAACCCCTCCTGTCCTAGGTGTATCTGGGTTAGGGAACTGGAAGAGGTGAGCATCGCTATGGGGGTTCCGCTAAATGCACCTATTGACCCTATACATTGGTGGAGATGGTGAGGAAGTTTCAGAACCCTGTGGTTTTGTGAAATAAATTGCGAGAACACACTTTTCTAATGGGGGGAATAATGTGATGCCCCAGGTTTTATGAACCGGTTCAAGTGAACAATGTCATTCTTTCAATGATGTCTCTTGTTTTATTTTTGTGATTTGTGTGCTAATAAAGAATTTGAAATGAAATAAAACATGGAGAATATGGTAAACTATTATATATTAAAAATTTACATTGCAACAAGACCCAACTAATTGAAAATACCATGCACAAGACCTAACACAGCCACAACAAGACTACTAAGAATCACAACTCGAGTAATCGGATAGTCGTCGTCTTTAGGGTCCATCAGTGAGAAAAATATAATAGCCAGAAGCACCTCACACGTACTCAGAACCAATGGTATGAGGAGAGCCATCCTTCCTGGTTCAAGTGTTTTGATTTTGTAAAATTCCCCTTCTTTTTGTAATGGTCCTTTAAGATATGACCATTAGATATATATAGCCGTTGGGTTATAAAAAAAACAACCTTTGGGTTTTGGTTGATAATGTTTATCTTTATATGAAAACATGGTTTTGATTCTCTTATAATTTATGATATTATTATAATGTATTTTCCACAAAAAATTCATAGTTTTAAAATAAAAAGAGTATTCTTGGAAATAAATCTTATTGTTTTTACAAAAATCCAGATGGATAATTATATGATTGAATACTTAGTATTATTTTTATAAAAGATATTTTTAAATGGTATCTATAATAAGTATATCTTTAGACCGCTAAAATTATGAATTGGGGAAAACTATTGGTCATTTAAATTTTATGAAAACAGATAGGGGTGTATTTTAAAGATCCAAATAATTATACTGGTTTTGTATGTAAAATATGAGAGGTATATCTTTTAAAAGATTTATATAAAATGGATTTAGATTTTAAATTAAAACTATTTGTTTTATTGTATATTAACTCATTTTTGTACAAATATTTGTGTTACACCCTATTTTTATTTACTAAGAATACTTATACAAATTATTTAGTAAATCTAAATAAGTTTTTAACAAATAATTAGGTTGGTGCCGGCCAAGCCGAGGGCATCCCTTTGGGACAAGCCCTCTAGGCCGAGGCCAAGCCCTAATGGACCCGAGGTGCCGACCATCAGGGTCCCAAGCGAGTTTAGTGGGTGTCCAACTAGGTCCCGAGCCGAGCATAGGTCTATTAGGTCGCACACAGGCCTGTGTGCAAGGCCAGCGGTGCGCGCTCCATGGGGTTGGGCCGAAGCTCGCATGGGGACCGTGTATAAGGCCCCTGTGTGTGTGCGTTTGTGTTATTGCTCCATTTCAGGCAGAGCTTGTTTGTTAAACTGTGGATTTTATTCGGTTAGTTTCGATGTGGGAATAGTTTTTTTAGGTGAAACATGATTGTGGCCGTCAGATTCCCATCGCATGATCTGAACTCTCTACCATCATTTAAACGCCGTGTTCTAATCCTGGCCATTGATTCTTTAAAACCAATCTCTCCCGATATCTAATCCTAGCCCTTGGTTTCTTTTAAATGCTCAACGCACCCCTCGCGCTCATAGCCGTCCGATCACGCCTGGATTTAATCAGCACCATCCATTTCTTTAACACGTCGACCCATCATCTTCTTCCTCACAACAGGGGTCTCGACCTGTAGGCCTGCTCAAGGATGCCTCGGCATCTCCCCCTCACTGATCCTCTTGACATCCGAACACCCCCTCCTAGCTCACAATTCCTTCGTCTTTCCCACGTCGGTCTAACCTCTTGGTTCGAGTCACCAACGAACACCGAGGTCTATATAAACGCCTCCCGCCTCATGAAACCGGGGCGGTTCATCCTCCTCCTTCGCTCCCACGAACTCCCAGCAAGTCCAACAACGTACCTCCGATCCGAGTTTTCTCATCAAGGAAGGTAAGGGTACTTGCATGCTTGCCTTCTTTAGAAGGAAATCTTAATTTTATACTCCCGGTAAATATTGTTTATATATGTATATATATATACTTAATGTAACCCCTCAGTTTGTATTGCCTTTAAGGATTTTTGGCCTCCGTATTTTCAGTAGGGTGTATATGTAAGGGTGCTTATATACTTTGTTTTCATTTTGAGAAACTTGTGCATGGTATATACTATTTATATATGTATATTTAAATAATACAAATCCATCGGTTTGTACATTGTGTATATATAGTTTAATATATATATAGACGGTATATAAACTTTATATATGCACATTTACTCAATACAAATCCCTCAGGTTGTGTATTGTTTTTACATAGAGTATATACAGTTTTTATTATAGAGTTTTCCAAAACCTAAAATTTATATTTAATGTATATTGTGTATATATACAGTTTCATGAATGTTTTCTTATAACCTAACCCAACCTATTTTAGGGTATCAATCTATAAATAATTTTTTTATATATATGTAAACTATGTTTTTATTTTTGGTTTAAGTGGAGTTATGTTTGTAAAACCTTAATTTTTATACATATGGTTACATTTATAACAAACCTTATATGGATTTAGTTTTCAACCATGTAATTGATTTATGGTTGGAATCCTTTAGTACCTAAGGAATTTAATGAAATTTTTTTTTGAATTGTGTAAAACCCATATATACACTTCGGGTATATATGGGTATGTGTATATGTATTTATAAGAATAATTTCGAAACCCTATTATATTGTTTTATAAATAAGAGGACTTAATTTATTCTTTGATGTAGGTAAGATTTTATTAAGATATAATTTCTGTGATTTCTAAACCAACATGTTTTTAAAATACACACAAATGGGCATGTGTTATTAAAGAAGGTTGTCTAACATTGCCCCCTAATGCATTTTATGATAAAGTGTGTATTTTTGTTTGATTTAAATATATTAGAGGATTGAATATTTAATGGGTCATGATATCATGTTGTGTTCATTTATTATCTAAAGAAAAAATGAACCTACTTTGGTGAATGCATTAATTAATCATGTTATGGTTTAATTTATTTACAAGTTCAAGGGCTTATTTATCACCATAACTGATTTCAAGTGTTTTTTAAGCACTCCATTTCCATGGAATAATAATTTCAATGATTCATCATTTACTATATCATCATTTTATATGCTTTAGTAGTTAGCTTATGTGAAAAGAATGTTTTACTAAACTATGGGTGCCTTCAATTAGTTATTGACATATTTTACAATGTTATCTGTCATATCATGTATTAGTAAAATGTGTAATGGTTCGTTATTTATTTTTGTTATTGTTGTACACAATGCATAGTGATGAGATATCACTAAACGAACTAAGAAATTAGATTACCCAAAGTTGTATGGGACACTTTGGGTAATATGAAAATAAATTAGTTATTCAAGGTGGTATGGGACATCTTGAATATACAAACCGTTTAAGTAAAGCATGAACGATGTGGCTCACATGATGATAAAGAAAAATTTAAGGGTGCACCCTCACAGTGCTTCAATGCATTGGGTAAAGGCTTAATCTCTAGAGATGACCAAATTAATGAAACCTTGGGGATGGACTGTGGTAATGTTTTCAAATTACACCTTGGGGATGGACCTTGGGGATACGGAAATGATTTTCTAAATTAAATGTTGATGCCACATGATTCAAGTTATGTAACAAGTTCATTTCAAGATAAAATTTTGATTATTTCATGACTAATGCCTTAATGTTTTCATAAAGTTCATATTTCACTGGTATAAGTTGGAGCGTGATTTGTGAAATAGTAACCAGCATATGAAAATTAAGTTGATTCCTTTATGTGAAACTCTGATTATGCATTACTCTTAACTTTTCGATCTTATGATTAAGTAATCACATGTTGTACTTGTTTATGATTACTCCTTCGAGAAATGTGACATGGGTTTCATATATTTCTTGAAACTATTGATTTCACATTTTGATGTTTTGTGTTTCCTTAAAAGAATGATTTTCAATGAATTATTTTCAAAATGTTACACTATTTTTATTTTTAAAAACCCCTTATTGAGAATTTCAATGCTCACCCTACGTTTTGATTTAAAATTTTCAAGTACCATCTTTTAAAAGAGGAATCGTTTTAGAAGTTGCTGGTTTCTGAGAACTCGAACCGCACATGATCCTCTTTATGGGACATGATGTGTAGTTAACAATGTGTGTTTTATTTTAAAACAACACATCATGTTCAGAAGGCACCGACTCATAGATTTCTGGGGTCGGGGTCTCTACATGTTCTGTCTGGTCTGGACAACAGATGTTTCAACTAAGGAATTGGTGACCTAGGAGCAGGAGGGCACCAATAGGATCATAAGGATTGGGAATTATACTTATATTTTTAGTAGATACACTACCCTAACCATTAGCTAGGTTTTTTAGCGAATGGGAAATTGAGTCCCTTTGTACAATGATGTTCTCTATCCTTTTTGTTGGGTTTTTATTCTAGACAACTGGTTTTTAGTCGTACTTGTACTCAACACTTGTTTCGGTTTAATTTTTTCCCCTTTTAGATTTTGGTATGTGGTTGGGTGTGTGTGTGCATATATGTTATCAGGAAAATTCCTCCCCCTTGTAGGTGGACACCTTCAGTGCTAGTTTCCATCCCCTAGCCTTCTGGAGGCTGGAATTAGGTATGTCATAGCATGGGCCCCGGGGGGTGGGTCATGAAAAAGTGATATCAGTGGTGGTAGTTTCTACCTCAGAGACCAAGAGTCTATTGTTTTTGTTTTGGGGAAACAATGTTAAATGCCACGAGTCTGAATTTCATATTAGGGGAGTACAGTGTTGGTGCAATGACCTTTGTATCCTCACACAAGGACATTGAATTCTGATTTTCAGCTAAATGCATAAAAACACTATTTCAAAAGTGACTCCTTATGTTTTTTTATATGATTTAGATTACAAGGTATAATATTTTGACCATATACCATCTTTATCTATTTTAGGATTCCTCCATGAGGACAACCAACTAGGATTTTGATACGTGGTCAGGTAGACATTTAGCCTAGTGATGAGGTGTCCGTTCATGGACTAGTTCTCAAGATAGACCAACAAGTTGGTGAACTAGTGCTACCACCACCCGATGCTCAGTATCTACTATAGGCGGTACCGATATAGGATCTATGCTAGCTCAGTTCCTTGAATGAGTTTCAAAGACAAATACTTCTTCCGTTCCGGGGAGAGACAGATCCTCAGGTTGCTGAGGATTGGCTAGAGGTAGTGATGTGGGTCATTTTCTTATTGAGGACACCTCTTGACCAATTGATGATCTTATATGTGAACCTTCTTTTGGGATCAGTAGGGAGATGGTGGAGTCTGACAATTCAGACTCAAGATGAGGTGAGCCTCACTTGAATGGACTTTGAGAAACTTTTTTGAGAGGAGTTATTCCCTATGACTTTATGCTCTGTGCACATTCAGAAGTAGCTTCACCTTCAACAAGGTAGCATGATGGTAGTTGAGTACTCAATGAGGTTCACTGAGCATTGTCGCTACTCTATAGACATGGTTTCAGACGCTTTTTCTATGCTCGAGCCTTTGATAAGGGAATTAGGAGAGAGATCAGGGTGTTGATAATGTCTCTTAGAATTCCCCACCCATGGTGGTGTGACGAAGCGAGATCTACTAGTAAAGATCTTCCTCGTAGAGTAGGAACCAATAGTGGGTTCCACCACCGGGTGACAAGTAGCGGATCCTTCCCTGGAAGGTAGTCAACATATGGTGTAATAGTCCAAGCAGGCTAGATCATCTTGTGGATGAACCTAGGAGACATGATCGGTGATTCAAGGATTCCAGGACATATAGATACATTAGAGGAGCAAGTTGTGCTACTTGTGCGGTAGGCAGAGAAACATGAATCGTGACGGCATGACCCACCGTACAGAAGATCAGCAGATGGTCGAGGGACCGCCAAGACAGAGCCAGAGGTTTGAGTGAGGAGGTCCATAGGGAGGTGTATGTGACAGGGGAGCAGGCCTAGTGGAAGGTGGTTGTAGACAATTCAAGGTACTACTCCCACCACCTCTAGGTGGTCCACCTCGACCTCAAGGAGCATGCAGAATGGGGCGGGCTCTGCTTTTGGTAGTAGATGTCTTTGACCACGACCATCCAGAGTCGATTGGAGGTACAATTTGTGTCTTATACACCCTATCTTTAGTTCTTACAGACAAGGTTCCAATCACTCTTTCCTTGCCATAACTCCCATTAAGATCGTGGAGATTCCAGTGAATCCATTGGCTTGATTCTTACGGCTAAAGACTTCTACAAGAGGGGATTCCATGATTACACACTAGTTCCGTCTCTGTGAGCTTACTCTAAGAGGTGATAGCTTTGAATGAAATCTGTTAGTATCAATGTCAAGGCCTTTCGAAGTAATCTTGGGTATCATATGGTTATCCACAGTCCATGCTCAGATCGACTAATTTTTTTGCAAAGTGTGATGTGTCTGTGAGGATGGAACCGGGTTTCCCTTCACCAGTGAGAAGGAAAATCGTATAGAATAGGACATAATTTCCTAGAGGATGGTGCATTCGATCAACCACCAGTTGGCTAGCCTCACCCTTGGTGTAGTGGATGAGTTGAGTACAAACATTCTTATAGTGGTGGATGAGTATGAGGATGTTATTCCAGAGGATGTTTCCAGACTACCTCCTCACAGAGAGGTAGACTTTTTTATCGAACTGTACCCTGGGGAAACACTGATATCCACACCATCATATCGTATGGATTACACTAACCTTCAAAGGAAGAGGGTATAGATAGAGAACTTATATGAGAAAGTGTTTTAAGGCATATTGTTCCCGAAGGGGAGCCCCTGTGTTGACTTCCAATAAAGAAGACATGAGCATGAGGCTATGTGTGGACTTCTGTCAAATGAACCAGGTGACCGTGAAGAAAAATTATCCACTGCTGGGGATTGATGACCTCTTCAATCAAATAAAGGGAGAGAGGTGGCTCTCAAAGAACAACCTTAGATCAAGCTACCACCAGCTTCGATTAAGGGATTAAGACATACCAAAGATCGACTTCAGGTGCCATTATGGACACTATGATTTCTTGGGGATGCCTTTCAGCATTAAAAACTCCCAAGAGATGTTCATGGGACTCATAAACATGATTTTACAGCCTTACCTAGACATGTTTGTTGTGGTCTCCATTGAAGATATATTGGTGTACTCGATATCGATGGAGGAACATGCTGCACAACTACAGATAGTCCTGGATACACTTCGAGAGCACCAGCTTTATGGTAATATTTCGAAGTACCAGTTCTGTATTTGGGTGGTCCACTTTCTAAAACATGTCATCTCAGAGGTTTGAGTTTCAGTGGAGTCTGAAATGTTAGAGGTAGTGCTTTCTTGGGAGTCACCCAGAAGCGTGACTGAGGAGAAAATTTTCTTTGGGTTGGTTAGATACTACCGGAGGCTTGTACTTGAATTTTACAAAGTATCAGCTCCATTTTTATCTTTGACAAAGAATGGAAAACCCTTCATGAGGATGTAGAGGTGTTAGTTGATATTTTAGGTGCTGAGAATGAGACAAGCTGATGCCCTATCCTGAGACTACCAGAGGAGGGCATTGAGTATGTAGTCTTCTGTGACGTGTCAGGGAACAGACTAGGTTGTGATTTGATGCAGGATTGAGCGGTGGTTGCCTAAGGCTCACGTTAGTTGAGAAAGCATGAAAAAAACTATGAGACCCATGACGGGGAGTTAGTAGTGTCGGTCTTTTCCTTGAAGACGTGGAGGCACTACATGATAGGTGAGTGGTTTATAGTTTACACTGACCACAAGAGTCTTTGGTATATATTCTCCCAAAATGACCACAACATGAGATAACAATGATTGCTAGAGTTCATCCGGGACTGTAACTTTGTGATAGTATATAATCCTATGAAGTGGAATGTGGTATCACATGTTCTTAGTAGGAGGATCAGTTTGTAGCTGCTAAGTGAGGTGAAAATGTTGCTATCCACGATGCCGAAATCCTTCATGGATGAGGATAGAGTAGATTACCTTTAATCAATGATTGTCTCTCCCCAACTCTTACAATGAATTAGTGAGTTAAAACTTGGGGATATTGACTGTGAGGCCAGACGATCCCAATTATCATCAGGACAAGCTCCAAATGCATTTTTTATACGTGGGGAGCATGTCATCATTTTCAGGGGGTGCACCATAGTACTAGTGGAATTGTAGGGGGATGTGTTAAGGGAGTTCCAGACATCCCATTTGGCGGTACATCATAGAGTGGTGAAGACTTACTAGGACCTCTGATGTTAGTACTGGTGGCAAGGAATGAAAAAGTAGTGGCTGAGTTTGTTTCATGATGCCTCATTTGTCAGCAATGGAAGGCTGAGCATCAGGTTCCAGTAGTTTTGGCTCAGCCAATCAATTTAACAGAGTGGTAATGGGATGGTATCTACCTGATCTTCATGATGGGGTTACCTTGTACTTTTGGAGGAAATAATTCTATCTCGGATATCATTTACTAACTTACCAAGTCAGCGCGATTCCTACCCATATGAGAGAAGGGACCGATAGAGGGCATGGGAAAACTCTACGTCTGGAAGATAGTGCATTTTTATAGGGTTACATGGAGATCGTCTCAGACCATGATGCATGCTTTACATCCCCGTTGTGTAAGAGATTACTTGAGGCATTTGGAACTCAGATATTCTTGAGAACAACTTTTCATCCCCATACAGATGGTTAGATAGAGAGGACCATATAGACCTTGGAGGTCATGCTTTGTGCTTGCGTCCGATATTTTGGTTGTAATTGGAAGGACAACCTACCCGTGGTGGAATTTTCATACAACAACATCTATAATTCCACCATTGGTCTTGCACCATTCAGGGACAGGTATAGGAATCCTTCCAGATCACTTATATGTAGGGAAGACCTAGGGGAGTCGGCACTCATAGGTCCAGAGATGGTATGGGCAACCACTGAGAAGGTAAAGGTCATCCAGGAGTGAATGAGGACCGCACAGAGCAGGCATAAGTATTAAGCCGATAGGAGATGAATATCCTTGTAGTTCGAGGAGGGAGACTGTGTTTTCCTTTGGGTCTCACCCCAATAGGGATTATGGAAATTTGATCGGGGCCTCAAGTTATCTTCGAGTTTCATCGGACAATTCCAAATTCTCAATAGTGTTGGATAGGTGGCGTACTTTCTAACTATTCCCCCATAGATGCATTGGGTGCACAATGATTTTCAAATTTCATAGCTGAGGAGGTACATGCATGATCTATCACACATCATCAAATGGTGTGAGAGAGAAATTTATGATGGGGTGACGTTTGAGGAGTTCATGATAGAGATTGAGGATCGATAAGAAAGGGTCCTTTCAGGATGGTCAATTACTCTAGTGCTCATTTGGTGGCAACACGAGATCTTCCAGGAGTGAAAATGGGAGTGAAAGGCTCAAATACCTTCTCATTGCCCCCAATTGTTTGATTAGCCATTGTTTTCTCTTTTGCAGATGTAAAGCCCAAAGGTTGGAAGAATGTAATGTTCTGTAATTTCCATTTAATTTTTTTAAATTATATGGAATTATTTCAAGACCATGCACTCAGAAGGGCTATCATTCTGAGGCATGGTGAGCCCAGAATATAATTTTGAACTTTTATTAAGGTACATTAAGTAAATGTGCAAGCATGCTTTTTTAACTTTGGAACTAGTGCTCAGATTAAAAATCCGAGGGCACTTTTGAACTCATAACACACGTATTCGCCTAGAAAGGACTAAACTTCAGCCACCATGGGACGAAAAAAAGTTAATTTTCATATTTTTCGATAAAAATAATAATATATCTTGAAAATTAATTTGATTTCTTTTCTCACTGATGAGCAGCGACACGGTGACCTTAAAGTGCAGTGATGAGGCAGCGACGAGGTGCATAAATAGATCTAATTAATACCCTATTAACACAAAGTATAATGATTCTTTAATAACATGAAAAAAATGATTTTCATAAATGAGACATCGTAACAACTTGATATCATAGCGTAACAAAAACATTGTGATGTGTTTTATTTTTTCATAGTCGACATGTTGGTGGAATAAGGATTAAACTGTGAGGATTCTCTGACCAACCTACAACATATTTCCTCCCTAACAAAGAATGACAAAAGCTAGTAAGACGTCATTGACTTCGACGTACCACAAAGAATGATAAACTCCATTAACCTCTTGAATCCTCATGGATTAAGTGCTACAGTAATAAACTTCAATGAGGTAGGGGTTTTTGAATAATTTAATGTTTCTCTGTTTTTTATAAACAATGAACATGGGTCAACCCATCAATAGGTTGATCCATAAATCACTTGTTTTTGTGAGAGGGTACTCTTTTGGGGTTCAACATCAGGACTAAGTTGTCATGGATTGAACATCGTCCCCCAACCATCCTCTAGGTTTTTAATCATCTAAGGAGAAGGGCGTGGGCTAACCAGAATAATGCTCGAGCCTCTCCACTTGTGAATTTTTCATGACTGAATTCCCAAGTGGATATAAAGGTATAATTGAGGCCCTACTAGGTAAGGTGACATCCAATGGAGGACGGAGGCATAGGTGTCATGGAGAACCGACCACCAGGTGGTATCTGGTGGTCCACCGAAGACCCGACCGACGCACCAGCGAAAGTGCCAACACCGAAGGGCACTGCACCATGGCATTGCACTGCGAAAAAGCAGAGAGTTGCATTGAAGGCTATCCCATACGGAGGAGGCCCCAAACTTTGGCCACATTGTAGTAGGATGGTCCATCAACCTCCAACCCAGCGGTTGGAGGCGAGACTATGTTGTGCCGCGCTACATCACATGTAGAGGAGCCAAGGTCAACCGACCACGATGGGGGAACATCCCCATAAGGAAAGAGGTGACTGGACGGATTGGACCAGTCTTCCTTTGGAAGACCGAATAAGACTGGTCTTCCATTAAAGGACTGAGCATGAGGCAGTCTGATCACCACCCCCATGGGCTAGACCTGTGGCAGCAGGTCGGACCAGTGGCAGTGAGCCAGACCTGTGCTATCGGGCCGGACCTGTAGGCCCAATAGGCTAGGCAGGACAAAGACAAGATGAACCGGACCTGGTTTGGGTTGGAGGACCCCGAATCAGGTCCTTTTTCAAACCGGGTCGATCCGGGCGGGTCAGAATGGATCCAGACCCAATCAACACCCATTTTACTAAAGCGTCAATGACTTCCAGACCGGGTGTCCGATTGATGCGTAGTCTACGGCACGAGAACTCTTGTGATGAGGAATTCCTTTTGATATACTCCAATTTAGTTTTGGAATGGGTTGATTTATGGACGGGTTGGATTAGACTCAAATCCAACCGGGCCCTTTTTACTAAAATGCCCATATCTTACAGACCATGCGTCCGTTTGACGTGACGTCTATTGCATTGGGACCCCTATGAAGAGAAGGCCTTTTGGGTTATTATATGAGGGTCCTTGTAGAAGTTTAGGTTTGAACAATCAGACAAACAGTAGCTGTTTGGATCCTTAGTAGCCTGACAGATGAGTAGTAGCTGTGTGGATCGTTAGTGGCGTGACAGACGAGTAGTGGCCATGTGGATCCTTAGTGGCCTGACAGATGAGCATTGATTCATCAGGGATGATTCCCTCAAAATTACAAAATGTTAATCACTATAACTGAAGAACTTTCTTCATATTCTTCAGACTGTACATGGTGTGATTTGTCTTTACATTGTGAATTTTCTTTGTGTTTTCTTTGTGGAATTTATCCTTAGTGGACTGGGGACCTTTTTTGAGTACTATGTTACTCACCCCTACATGGAATCCTCCCACACATGTTGTGTCTTGTGAAGATGAAATATGTTTCGATGGAGGAGTTTGTGGTGTAGGAGTAGGTGGGGATCCATAGGATCAGGAAGATAGGACGAAAGACTTTGGATTCTAGTAGATACACTACTCTTACCATCAGGTGGGGCTTTCAGAAGATGGACACTAGATTACCTTTGGACTTTGCTGTTTTCATATCTTTTTATTGGGTTTGAATTCTGGCTCATTTTTTTTGAGTTTTACTTGTAATTAACACTTTATTCAGTATATGTTTTTCCATTTAGTGTTTGGTATGTAGTAGGGTGTGTGTGTGTTCATACAGGTTCTCAAGAAAACGTCTCTCACTGGAAGGTTGAAGCCTTCGCCGCTAGTCGCCAACCACATGCCTTCAAGAGGTAGGTTTGGGCTATGTCACGACATGGGCCCTGAGAGACCGGTCACTAAAAATTATTGATTACATTGCACAGAACACTGAGCTTAAACAAACTCTAAAATATTATTATTTTAATAGGACCATTATAAACTAGACATTAAATTTGAAAGTGTAAAATGGTATAATATATTATGAAATATATATGAATTTCATGTTTAATAAAAATTTATCTATTCTTATGAAATAAAGACATAAATTTTAGTAAATTCATTTTTTTCTTCAAATATATGTTTTCCTCAAAAATATTTTGTTTTATTTATTTTAATGAGAAAGAAAATATAACTAATTTTTAACAATTATAGAATTTTATTTATAAAATGGACCTAATTATTGGATCCTAAATGTCAAAATTTTCTTATGATGATTTTTTGATAATTTTATGAAAATATTATTTTTTTAGTAAATAGTAAAAAAATATTTTTTTTAGAAAACTCTCATTTTGTTAATATTTTTCAATTAATTCATTATGTTATATTGATATCAAATTAAAATATTTAATTTTTATATAGAAAATCTATAAATACTTACATTTCAACAATATTTGTACATTATTTACTTATGTGTACATTTTTTACATAAAAACACATTATTCCATAAAAATGTTTTCATTGCATTTTTGCAGTTTAATTCCAAATGTAATTTTGAATAATATGGGTTATTAATTTATCAAAACGAATTCTATATTTACAATTATGATGTAAAATTGTTTTATAATTTCATTTAAATTTTTAGGTATAAAAAATATACCATAGTAATAAATATGTTTACCGTTTTATAGGTAACATAATATAATGGGTTAAATTTAAAAGGTTAAATCTTAAAATACCTATAATCTATAGCATTAAAAAGGTTTTTGATGTGTTTTTAAAACGTAACCAGCCATTAAAATATAAATTATATTCCAAATTCTTTCTAATTTATTATACTCAAACGTGGTTTAATTTAAATATAAAATTATCACTACTTAATTCCTTAAAGCCACACTTCCTCAAGTATAAATATCACCTCTCATCAACCCCTTTCTTTTCAATGAACAAGAATCTATTCATGTATCTAAAAAACATATCTCCTCCCCACACTCCCCATGTCAAAGTAATTTTTTTCTTCCCTAGTGTCCAATTCCATGTTCCTTAATGGTCCTTGAAGGAGTTTATATTGAGAAGGTAACTCTCTCAAAAAACCCCAATTAATTAAATTCATTTTTGTGGCTTATAATCTCATCCTTCACCCAGAAAATCTTAATACCTCCAATAGCATATATATATTTTAATATTATATTTATAATTTATTATATTATATCCAAAAATTTTCTTAACACTACTTATTTAAATAAATTAAACTGTTTTCTAAATTATGAAGTTAACGGTCTCCTTGAATAATTCTTTTGTTCATTTTTCATTACTGCCAACATGGCTAGTTGTAAAATTATTATTCTAGTAAAATAAAATTAAAATTTGTATATTATAAAATAATTAATATTATTTAACAAATATATAGATAAAAAAGTAAATAAAATGAAGGTACTTCATAACGGTAAAAAACCACCAAAATAAACAAAAAAATTATCATTAACATTTTATCAAATGAATCATCCTCATGTCAGAAATATAAATGATATATGGGAATATTTAAACTTATGTAATTTAAGGAATATAATTTCGTTTCACTAATGGGTTTTTATTTCCATTTGAGATGAAAATCCATAATTATACACAAGTGAACCGACAATGAAACCTCGAAATAGACAGACTTCAAATAATGAAAATAAAAAAATATTATTCGCAAATAGATGATAAGATGTTATAAAAGGACCATATAGAGAATTATATGTATGATAATATTTATTTATTTATTTAATTACATTCTTTAAAACATTATACTAGATTCTAAAATATACTAAACTAAATTAAAGTGTTTGGTAAGGGTTGGTCGTCATTCTTTTTCTTATGTTAGATATTTTCCTTATTCACCACTTATTTATTTTATATAGTGTATATACTACCCTTTAATATATAAAATCATGAATATAATTATATTAATGGATTTAAATGTTTCTTTTTATAATTATTAATATTATGTGGCCTACGATTTTACTGATTATAAAGTGCTAAGTTATTTCTTAACCCAGTTTCAATTCATTGGGCTAAGCATATACTTTATTAATTGTGCAGTGTTAAGATTATGAGTGAGATAGATTCTAGTGATATTATGTTTTATTTCCATTATTTTATATAGATTTTATACTGATACATATAATATATTTGTTAAATTAATTCTCATGTTAATAATATAATATTTACATGGGACTTTCTTTTAATAACATTATATTTTTAATGTTTCCTAAAAAACCATTTTTATTCCATGTCCAAATTTTGAAAAATTGATTCTGAATTTTTTTAATTTTATCTTGATAATTTTTAAATTTTTTTTTACTCATGTTTTAAATTTTAAAAAATTGATTAAAAGGATTATTTTTTTAATTTTATAAACATGGTTCTTTTTTACTATTTTGACAAAAATATGGAAGGAATGTTTTTTAACTTATATGGAATGAGTTTATTTTCATGCCATAATTATGTATTAAGTTTTTTAGGTTATTTTGTACTAATCCAAGGTTCTATTAAAAGGATTTTTTTCTTTTTATTATTCTATGGAATTTAAAAAATATTTATCAAAACAGAATGGATATTTTCATCATCATTTATTTGATGTGATCTTTGAAAACCAAATTAATGTTAAGATGTCCTTATATTATTATTATTAATATTCATATGGGATATGATAAAATGAAACCATCCATACTCTTTATATGGATTGTTTATGTTTATTTTTAAATGATAATTTGCCTTATCAAAACCCATTTATTATCCATGGGTTATGTTGTGAGGAAATGTTAATGAAGCACATTTCTTTTCATGGGTTCTAATATGATGAATGATTTTTACTATTATGAAACAAATTTTTATATTTCTCTTTATCATATGAGTGGAATCTATATATACCTAAAATTAATTGGGTACATCACTATATCTCATGGGATAAAAATGGGAAACAAGTCAGTGGGATTGATCTGGTCTAGGAAACTTGTGCGTCCTGATCCCCTATGGAAAAAATGTGTTTATTGATCCACTATATTGATGATATTGGTTGTAAACCATGAAATTTAATATTTTTTATTATATTTAAGATTGTAACATAGTTTAATGACTTGATTTTATGTGTCTAGATTTCTTTTTAATGGTTTTACACAGTTATGGTCCATGTTTTCTGAAATTATATTGTTTATAGCATGAATCACTTTTATGATCTATGAAATGTTGGGTATGAACATCAAATGTTGTGATCATGATCACATTTTTATATTATTATTATATGTGATCATGTATTAATATCTATTAGGCTTATCCTTACTCATTATAATGATTTTTGATATGCAGGGTATAATTTTTAATTATTATGTATATGTTTTATACCCGTACACTCATATTATGCTACTGTAATATTTGATATCTCATATCTTTACCCTTACTAAGAATATAAGATCTTCCATTATAAGGTTTTTTTTACAATGGTTGTAAAAATTGTGTTCAATTAAGATATTTATAACAAGTGTTCTAAAATAGAAAAAATTCTGGGAGATGATAAAAATTTGTATGAACCATTTTTCTGTTTTTCCATTTACCAAAGTGACTGATCCCATATGGTTCTACAATAGTTTTTTATGTAATAAATATTAATTTATTTGAATTTAATATATGTATGTATGAAAATTAAGGATAATTATAGTAATATTCCCATATTCATTGAAAACAATAACATTAATTTCTGAATATTTTATTAATACCTGAATGTTGGTTCTTGAGTCCATGATGGGTGACTGTCTTGTCTAAAAAACCAATGTATTTGAACTTTAATTTTTTAGAAACTACTATTACAATACATACACATGATTATCAAGCACCTTATCTGATATTCTGGAAACACATTTGGTTATGAATTACAATAATTCATGATAGAAGTGAATGATAATAAAAATTTTGGAAATGATTACAATTAAAATAATTATAGAACTCAAAATTAGTCTCAATCACAAATGGATTTAAGAATATACCTCAATTTCTGTGGAATATAAACTTGTTTTTTTTCATGAGAAGATTATATGGAAAATTTTAAATCAAATACATAAATCCAACCTTTTATAACATATGAAAGTAATTAAACTGTTTTAAAAAATATATATAAAAACCAAATAATAAATCATGACATAAATTCAAACATGGGGTATGAGAGTTAATGGCCTAAAATATTATAAAATGACACCTAATGAATGATATTTCATATATCTAGTATCAATATGGATTTTATCCCAAATCTACACTATAATCCTATCATTGGATGTTTGAATAATCTATAACAAAGAACGAAGCCTAGGCTTCACCACTATTCCAAAAAAAATAATCTATATTTACATTAAACTATATATATAGGCTGAATATATATCCCCTTATTATATACTCACTAAAACCAATGTAAATTCATGAATATAATAATAATAAATGAAATGCTAATTCTATTTAATATGTTTCTAACAAATTTAAAAATAGTTTTGGAAGGCTAGGAATTGTAATTTAATTGTTTTTCTAAATATAGAATATCAAAATCTATATTGAAAGTACTTTTCCAAGAATATAATGAATATTTTGTTTCCATTAATGAAAATACATTAAGAACTTATATATTTATGAATTTCTCAAAACACATGACTTCTTTTTTGAAAAAAAAATCTTTTGAGAACTCCTTATTTATCTATATTAATTTTTTTTGGTAAACTCCCTTATTCGACAATTGTAATATTATATCATCAAAATGATAATCTAATAAATCTATTCCTTTAGAAAATATCTAGTTAAATTAAACAAGGTAATTCAATATTCATTACTAAAACCCAATATTAATGAGTTATCACTCCCCCAACCAAATGTAAAGAACTAATCATCACTCGTATATAAAAAAACTACTGAAATTAATTATAACGATCCTTCATGAGAAAGGAACCGATTTGGGTCAATGAACTTGATCATAATGATCATCTCATACTTCATTTCATAATCTCCCTAATTTTCTAACTATAATTACACTTTACTTTATAGGTTGAAGTATTTCAAAATGATCCTAATAAACTCAATGATAAGAAATCACTATAAAATTTATATGATATGAAAATAAAATGAAGTAATAATTACCAAAAAATCTATGAAAATATCATTTAGAAATAAAATCGTTAGATAAAAGATTTTATCACTTATAACTTAGAATTAATAACAAAAAATTCCATGAATTTTTTTAGAAAATTTATTCCTATTTGATATATAGATTCATAGTGAATTTTTAAATTTCTAAATTTTCTATAAAACACCCATTTTCCCTTAAATTTTTTTATTTAAATAAAATTTCCAATATTTTTCATGAATTTATTTTATAAACCCAGTGAATAATTTAATTACATTAACATTACATATTTTATTAGGAAAAATATAAAAGTAGATCGAAGATGCCTACCAATATATGCTTCCTTATAATTTACAAATGTTTACAATCAGATGATATTAGAAGGATAAATCACTACGTATAATTATCAAAATTTTAAAAAAAAATTATAAAATGAATAAAACCTTTATTTTTTAGTCATTTCATAGTGATATTTAAATGTGAAATGATCTATGAAAAAAAAATCATATTCCCTATATAAATCTATAGAGTCTAGTACATACCCTCAATTGAGTGGCTTGTCACTTGTTATATTTTTACACAATTGTGTGTAACTCACTATTTTCAAGTTTTATAGAAATTGTAGTCATATACCAACTATCTAGTTAGTTGAATGACCTAAAATATATTTGGAACAGCTCCAAGAATAATATCTTAAAAATTAAATTTAACATATTTAAAGAATCAATGCTTAAAAATAAAGGTTTTATATCTTTTAAACATTTCTATGTACAAGTGATAGATTTGGAAATGAATTAATCATATAATCAACAACCTAGAACAATTAATAATCAATCCCTTTTATTATATCTGAATCCTATTAATCTAAGAATAAATCAACGAAAATAAGTAATATTATGTATAATATTGAGAGAGTTGAACGTACAAGAAAATGGATGCTTGAATTGTGAGAAAATAAGGTGTAACATTTCTAAATTAATTCTCATGTAGTCCTTCATCTATATAAATTATTCATTGAAAAATTATTCTATATTAAATGGGACATCACTATATATTTTATAACCCTTATAAGATAATTCCAAAAGGAATGTAACAACTCCCATGGTCAACATTCTCCACACTATTCTCAATCAATGATGATAAATAAATTATTTCACAACCACCACCACATTGATCTAATGAGTCATTTTTTATTATAGTAATTCATTAAATTAAACCATTCAACTCAATATTCCCAAATTAAATTCCTCTCATCAAACACAGAAAATTTAATTCACTTTGAATAATATTTTAATAAAATATCCATTAATGAATTAATTAAAAACGATTATATTTTACATATTTGTCATATTAAATTACATATACTCAGGTATATGTATAAATATATTAAATAATCTCAACAATACAAATGTCATAATTTACCCAAATAGTTACAATTTTGTACCTATAAATGTTACTAAAGGTTTTAAAAGTGATCATATATATGATTCAATTCCCCATATAATAGGAACTTACCATGTATCCACCATAACCAAACAAGGTAAATATACCATGAGTTTAAAATATTATAAATCCTATACAAAAGTTAAAATCTTATGTCAATAAATGTTATTTTATGTTTTATATCCACTAGTTTACATTGGAGAACATTAATTATGGCATTTAATTTTTTTAACTAACATATATGTAAACAATTATAAATCAGGACTTATTGAATTAGTAACTCTACTCTATGATTTCCTTTTTATATATTCCCAGTCATTAAGAAATTATAATTCATGATTTTTCAATTATCCTTTATTTCTCAAATATTTTATGTATAAATTAAGGAGACGTCATTAATAAAAAATTTTCTCCAAAAATAAATGTAACAATGAAAAATATTTAAAAAAAGAACCTTATGTTAGATAATGTACAAGATACACAACATGTAACATGGACAAAAGATAATGTATTATCATTTAAATATCACCAATATAACCTTGTTTTTATGATGGTAGGTTAGAATAGTACGAAATAATTTACAAAATATATAAGAATTTCCCACTCAATATAAATTTATTTATAATTTTATTGCCAATAAACATTCATTTTTTTTGTAAAGTTATTTTATTATTCAAAAGTACGATTTCTTCAAAAAAATATTTACATATTTTTTTCAACAAATATTATAATTAATTTCTAGAGATTATATGAAATGTATATGACATGATGAGAATAATTTTTGAAATAATCATGCCAAAATCAAATTAGGGGAGTATTTTCGTATTTCATTTAAAATATTGATTTTCCAATGAATACTGAGATATATTATTTTTTGTAAAACAATAATTTGATTTTAATAAAATATTTAATTTAAATGTATAATTTTTATTTGAATTTAATTTAAATTAATATAAATATAATTTATTTATACATTTATCAAATAATAATGTTTTAAAATTATTTATACGAGATTCTTTTATACATTTTCATAGACATAAAAACATTTTTCTGAAAAACATTATATGGCCAATGTTTATCATTATTAATAAATAAAAATAATTAATAAAGGGTAATGATTTAAATTATATAAATAGTTTATTTATACAAAAAAAAATTTAAATTTATACAATAAATATTAAAATTCCCATATTTTATATAAAAATCATCAAATGCTTTAAAAACACAGTTTTTGAAGAACAACTTTTTCAACACAACAATAGGTTTAATTTTAAATTAATGAATTCCAATTTTGATAAATTTATTTTATTTAAGGGATCCAATATTTGGTATCATAATAATTTATATATGATATAATATGTTGAAATCAAAAAAAAATTATAATGAATAGTGAACATAGTAAAAATATTTTACTATTATGAAGATGAAAATGGGTTTATTGGGAGTTAAAATAAAAATATAATGCTTAAAATTAACCAAATAGTTTTCTAAATTATATATTATGGCCATAATTTAACCATATATCTTCTATTTAAGGATAATGGTCCATTTTTTATCCTTTTTAATTTTTAAAATTCGGGAATAACTTTTTTTTTCAAGTTTTCCTTATGTGCCCCCAACCCCACTTATAAATTGCCACCCCTATCCTCTCCTGTTTACACCATCAAAGACTTATTGTTTGAAAAGAACTATTAATATCCATTCCTTACATCCATCCTCTTATTATGGATTCCTTCGTTCAATTATAAAACCACACTAGTGATGATTTTGGGGAAAACCTAAAGAGGTCGTCCGAAGAAGAGGTATCGTTCTTAACGGTGAATTTTTTAATATTTCTTCTCTGATCTCATTAAAATATCATCCATATAATATTTGATAATATAATATTAATATACCATATAATTATATTTTATTATTTTAATGTAATGACATGCATCCATCTCATGTTCCATAAAATGGGAAGCAAAATCTTGATTTCTATCTTTGGCGGACTACCGTCTCACAAAGAGATGTAATATGTTTTCATCATCACCTCTCATTAATATTAATAATTATGGAAATAATATTTAAATATTATATTAATTTAATATTTTTAGTTTTAAATTTATAATATTAAAATAAAATGTTATCTTTCGATTCACTAAAGAATGATAACTTCGTTTGTGTGTATGTGTTCATTATCGCCTCCATGAAGTGATGTGATTCTTTTTTCATCACCACATCACATGGTTGATATATGAAATTTTATATAATTTAATAATATAATATTTATTATAAAACTTTAATTATATAAATATAATATAATACTTATATTATTTCCATAATGATCATTGAAAATTTGGAAGGTTACTCACACGTATGTATGACACACAATCTTCATGTTTGTAATGTAGTTCGTTTTCTTAAAAAATATTTCATTATAGTATTTTGAAGTATAATTTATTTATAAAATCATATTTATATGAATATAATTGTTATATATATGAATGAATAAGGACCTATAAGACAATATTCATCGTACCGAAGACATTTTGGACATATGAGCCATATGGCGTCAAAACATCGAAGATAAACTAAAATGATTTATTAATTGTATATAACGTGGTAAGAAGTGAAATTAAATGAATAAGAATCTATTAAAAGGTACTAAATAAAGTAAAAAATGAGATAAATTTATGATTCAGGAAGATAATCAAAATACATGATGATTCAGAGTCAAGGTAAGGGACATTTTAACATAAAACATCATTTTAAATGTTTTAAATACTTATTTCATGAATAATTATCTTCCATGTTAATGTTCCTCAAAATTTTTTGATAAAATAATTATGTATTCTTTATTGTATGATAATGTTTATTTATTACCATATTTTTCTTTCTTATAATTTTAAGGAATCATTGTAAGGATTGACAAAAGGGAATTTTATTTAGAAATTATCTTTTAACATTTTTTGTCCCACAAATTTTTTTCATGTACATATCATCAAAATTTTATTGGAATATTTTAATATGAAAAAAAATGAATTACAAAATAAATTTTCATGTCCCTATTTTCTTTATTAAATTTGTTTTCAAAAGGAATGTTTTTACTTAATGTTGTAATTTATTTACCAAAGTCCAAAGGAATGTTCTATTATAATAGATACAATGACAATAACATTTTATAAAGCCAAAAACATTATTTTATGTTATTATTCCATAATAAAAGTTCATGTTTTATTCAAAGAAAAACCGAAATTTCATTTTTTGGGAATTTAATTACTGAAAATAGAATATTAAAATGAAAGTGTTTTTTGATTCCTAATAGTTTTTTTACATATGGGTTCAAATTTGTTTTCAATGGTTTATGATAATAAGGTGGAACATTAATTTTTCTAATACATGATATTGTCCTCGAAAATCGTTTATGATAATGATGTAGCCTGATACATCAAATAAAATGGTTTGAGCCTTGATATAGATCAATATACGATGGATTTATCCCTACTATAGCTCGTAATATGATGGGTAGAGAACCATTGTAGATCAAGAAATGACATGTTGATACACAATATACCTTAACATGTGGCGGGATGAGCCCCATTATGGCACTTGATATTATGGTTTGAACCCCATTATAGATTAGGATTTGGAAGTTACCCACATTATATCTCTTGAATAAATTTTTTAATTATTAAGCTCTCTAGAGAATTATATTGGATGTTAAAAATATGGTTATTCCAATTTTTAAGGGTTCTATAAAGATAATGAACTAAGGAATATATTTAAATATTATATAATTTCTAATGACTTATCAAGGAAATTTTTTATATTTAAAACGTATTACAATGATAATTATAAAATAAACACAGTTTCCTTTCCAGGTAAAAAAATATGTTATTAAGAAAATTTTTTTAAATGGTTTTTATGTTTTTCACTAGAGTAATAGATTTATGCTTTTTAGGACCATTACATAATATTTTTTACTCATCCGATATTTTTTAAAAAAATCACAAGGTATAAGGGCAGGTAAGGGTATGTATGAAGTAAATTGTAATTTCTTTAATATTTACCATGGAATAAAATCATGCCATATTTTAAACATTTTACATGATGGGAAAATTAGACACTGTTTAGAAATGTACACTTTTTAATATATGGTTTTATTATGTATTAGTTATTACCTAATTCTATAAAACCATTAAACTAAATGATATTTGGGTTAAAAGTAAATTCCAGTATAATTTCACTATAATATGTATTTTTGGAGCCTGTGTACTTCTAGTTGGTATTAGAGGTATGATTTAAAAAAGTATAGAGGTTATGAAGTTATTTTTTATTGAGGTAAAAATAATTTATAACTACAATGGTTTTAATTATAAGGATAATTTTATTTATTTTAGATAAAAATAAAGAGTTGAATAAGAGATGGTATTATAAAATATATCTTAGTATTTTCCCTCCATATAATATGGTTTATTATATATACGTAGAAAAATATTTTATTAGTAAATGGATGGATCTATCATGAACCAAATTAATAATGGTTGTGAATGAGAATGTGGAGGATCTATAAATAGAAAACAAAATTGAATTTGAACTATTTTTGAAAACAATTTTTTTTATGAAATAGATTTCATTAGTTATGATTAGAAATATGTACCTATGTGAGTTTCATAACAAACCAAAAAAAGATAAAAATGAATCTATGTGGTAGTTTCAGAATTAATTGTAAAAATAAAAACATTCAATGAACTATATGTCAAGAATTTAGGATGAATAACCCAAAAAATGTCTTATGATAATTTAACGGTGTGTTTTTTGTGGTCAGTAGGGAATAATAAAATAATGTTTCATGTAAAAATTAATCATTCAGTTAACCCCATAAAGTGGTATAAAATTATTCCGAATGTGTTAATTGAAATTTTTAATTTTGGGGATTATTGTAATTATGTAAAATAATTTAATTTAGTTAATATCAAGAATGGGATCACTAATACATTGAAGATAAATATATACCTATGTATAATGTCATTAGAGTTGAAGATGAGAAAACTACAAATAGAATATGAATGCTTTGGATTATTTATTATATTATGTTTTAAACTTTTTTAATACTAGGAAATTATATATAATTTTTTAGGAAAAATAATGAAGGAATAATATGGGAAATCATGGATAATGAGTTCTAAAGAACATTGAGTGATGTAGGTGTCTAAATTTAGAGATTTAAGAGTTATGATATAGTTGTAGATTTAAGTATGATCATAAGTATAAATGAATTAATAACTCATTTAATGTTTAATGTGATGGGAGTACATTTGGAGACATTAAATGTGTTTTGATAGATGTTTACTGTATATATAACATTATGTTTAACATGTGAAAATCTTATTATGGGAATATTTCCCTTTTCATTTTTTAGACAGAAGTTTAAATGTATTTATAACCAATGTTTTATATATTATTTGATGAATCGAATTATTTTTTAGGTATTTCATCATATCTTTCAGAATTTTATAATAATTATATTAGTTTAGTTTTTTAATAAGGACAACCTATGAAACATAAAATGGTCGTGAGGCTTAAAACCACAATTAAAAAAATATAAGGGTATAGTTCCTATAACTAGACTATGTTTTGTCTTTGTTAGTATAAAAAACTTAATTAAAATTATGGAAAGATAATTGTTATTTTTATTTAAATAACTTATGTTTTATCATTTTGATAACCACGGGATTGAAAAATGATTTTGTTATTAGGTGCTTAATGTTATTTTACAAGAAGTTAATGAATATAATAATCTTACTTGATTATAGTAAACCAAACAGTATGGGATTAAAATTGAGAAATAAAGGAGTATTTATCATTTATAAGAATATATGATCTAAAAAAATTCTTTGTTTTTATTCATGTTATTTATGGAACTGATTCATTTGTCTTGACGATTTTTTATTAGGGAATATACATTATTTTACTTGAGAAATTAAAAGTTATTTGTGCTATTTGGAGATAAATATTTAATAAATCTTAGAAGAATATGTTATCAAACCTTTTTTATTTTTCAAACCCAATAATATTAAGTATTGTTCTGAATAATTTCACGTATTGTTTTTTATGGTACTATTTAGTTAGAATTTTGGGAATTAATGTTAAATTTTATAGATTAATGATATTAAGGTTTATCCATTTTGGTAAAATAAATTACCTTGTGATTAATTATTTTTTTTTATAATAAATTAATTAATATCTTATTATAAATTGGGGGATTATATGATCATATAAAATTAAATTTTAGAGCTTCAGGTATAAAAAAATTCATCATGAATACTAATCATTTAGAGAGGAAGATGATATTATTTGTAGGAATTAATTAACGTTTGAAATTACAAAGTTTATACAATTTTATTTTCTTTATGTTCATAGAATATAAGGTAATTAAATTCCTCAATTCCATGAAAAGGATTTTAAAACAAAAAATGGTGTCCCGTTTTATCATTTCTAATAAAATTGATTGTCTTTTTCACACCTCTTTTGATTATGGTTTTCTGGTAGTTGTAATTCAAATGATCATTCACTTCCTTGTGATAAATAATCTTTGTCACTATATATCATTATTTTAGAATTATAGTTTTATACATGTATATATTTTAAATTACCACTATTTTTTATTACTTAGAAACTAGGGAATACATCATTCAATATAACCTTAGTACTTCGTTTTTATCTCTTATTACGAGGATGTTTTAGTAAATTTTTCTATGATATGGGGTTTAAAAAAAGTTAGTTTTAATTTTCAGTCCTCAGAATATAGAAATCACGATCAAATTTTAAGGTTGAAATATATTAATGATGGGGGAGAAATTAACATCCAGTGATTTTTAAAATTAGAACATAATTTTAGATATCTCACAAGATGTCCAACATCGAGTTCAAATAATCTATGAAATATTTTTATTTAAATATGACCATTATAACAACACTGTAAAATATGATGGAAGGAATAGTGTTAACTAATTTATGAAAATTATATATAAATTTCAAAATAAAAATTTATTAATTTGTAAATTTTTAGTAAATAATAAATTAACATTTAACAAATTGAATTTATTCTTCTAAAATATTTTTATCTTAAAATTGATTTTTATTGTTTTTTGTTTGAAAATCATATAATTAATAACTAGTGAATTAATAAAATTTGTTATATAAAATGAAATTAAATTCATGAATACGAGTATAAAAATTTACTTAGTGTTAAATTTTTTTATTATTCATAAAATATTGATTTTTTAGTTAGTAGTGAAAAAGTATCATTTTTATAAAATAGTTATTTATCATCATTAAATTAAATAATTTAAAATTTCATTATATTTTGAAATTTATATCAATAAACATAACAATTTTTTATTTTTTATTTTTTAATGACATTTTAATCATCTTTATACTTTATTTTAGTTTATATTTATTTTTATACTTAATAAACAATTTTACTAAAAATTGGTTTAAGGCGCATAATGTTTCTCTTTTTTAATTAATTATAATTAACACTAATGAGTAATGATTTAAATAAAATGTATAGATTATATATATATGTGTGTGTGTGAATTTTAATTCTTATAATAATTACTAGTAGTCATCTATTTAATATAAAATCATTATATACTTGAAAAATGCATTAAATGAATTACCATGTTTTCATTGGATTTATAGGATTATTTTTAAATTAATTACTTCAATTTATATTAGTTTAATTGGATAGAATGGATTAATTATTTTGATCATAATTATTTATATTTTATAACATGTTTAACTTAAGGTTTTTAATAATTAATAGTGATAGTAGTAAAAATATTTTACCATAGTTTGGATAAAATGAACATTACTGGGGGATAAACATAATGGATAAGGATTATAATTACCAATATGAATTTTTAAATTATATTTTACGGCCTTATTTAGGTATTATATAATTATATGATAAAAAAGGGTGTAGTTTGGTTTCTTTTGGACTACTTAAAATGTGTGTATAACATTTTTTTTCCAAAATTCTATGTGTGTCCTCCCTACAACATAAAATGGAAACCCATCTATTCTCCACATCACACATTCAATGATTTTTCATTAATAAAATAAATAAAAATATAGCTTCCTCATTTCCCTCCTCGTGTCCTATAATCCTTCTTTATTATAAACCCATCCTTGGAATGATTTTTGTAAAATCATAAATAGGTGATAATGAAAAGATGTATAATTATTAACCGATATTTTTTTAATTTCTTCTAACCCATATTTAAAATCATATTAAAAATTATTATATAAATAATTAATTATTCCCCATATCATTATATGTTATTATTTCAATGTAATAACCATCATCCGTATCCACTACCATCCAATGGTAAAAGAAACAATCCTTCATGTGTATAGAGGACTATCACCTTTTGGAGTGATGTCATTATTTTTCCATCATCACATCTCACATATATTTATAATGATGGAATTATTGTTTATATATGATATTCATTGATTTTTTATAATTTTTAAAGGATAATATATCATTTAATTTTTACCATCCCATTAACTAAATAATTATTACTTTATTTATGAGTATGTGTGGACTATCACCTCCACTAAGCGATGAGATCTGTTTTTCATAACCACATCGCATGGATGATATATGAAAGTGTAGTTAAATATATAATATTATATTTATGATATAATTAAAATTATAGAAATATAACATATTAAATACTCAATTTCAATAATTATCATTGAAAAGTGGAAACATTACTCATGCGTACGTACGGCCTACAGTCTCCAGGGTTATAGTGTAGTTCATTTTTCAAAACCATTATTAATTATTGGTTTTAATAACATACTTTATGTATTAATATTAAAATTATTTCATGATAATTAGTCTAGATATAATTTAAGAATGTCCCATTTTACCATATTGAACCTACTAATAAAAATTTGTTCATCTGAGTTGAATATAATCAAAACTTATGATGTCCACATAAATGATTAATTAATACTATATAATATGGTTACAAGTGATATGAAAAGAATAATAAACTTCAAAAACATTCTCAAGAATGTAAATAATTGATATTTATTTATTTTTCTGGATGAAAAATAACGTATGTGAAGATTTAGACTCATGGTAAAGGACACATTAACATAAAACCTCATTTTAAATGTTTTAAGGGAATATTTTATAAATCATTCTCCTTCTTGTACATAATATTCTAAATGTCTCAAAAAAATAATTTTTATTTAAAAATTAATTATAAAGATGAAATTTTAATATATTTTACCTTCTTTATAATGTTTTTAAAAAATTATCTTTTAATTTTTTGTGAAAAGTACTTTTCTTAAAAAACTTCTTTTAATGTTTTCCTCTCATCACTTTTACTTCCATAGACATATTTTCAAAATCATTTAATGAGTGTTTTTATATTGACATAAATGTATAATAAAACAAATTTTTAAGTTTTTTTTGAGTTTCATACAATGGTTTTCAAGAACATAATATTTTTAAAAAATATTTCATTTTTTTCAATAGATAAAAGGAATGTTCTAATTTAATATATATAGTGACAAAGAAATTTTCCACAAACATAACCATTATTTTAAGTGTGTATTCATTTGAAATATTCCACGATTCATTAAAAGGGAAACCCTCTTTTATATTTTTTGGGTATTTTGGTTCGGAATTTTTTAAATTAGGGTTTTTGGTATTTGAAAGTGTTTTGGATAAAGGTTTAATTTTTTTTTCAATGGGTATTTAAAGAATAGATGTAATATTACAAATTTTATTCATGATACGGTACATAGAGAATTTTTATTATAATTATTGGTAATGAAGCAACATATATGATGGTTTGAGGCCTATTATAACACAATATTCGATTCTTTATGGCCTATTATAACATGAGATAAAAGGATGATCCCTGTTATATCTCAAGATATGATTGGTGGAACCCCATTATATATCTTGATAATAATTATTGATCCCCATTATTTTTCATCATATGATGTTTTGAGCTCTATGAAATCTCATTATCTGATGAGTGAGCCTCATTATAGATCCCAAATGCATTGGGTAAATATTATATTCTCCTAAAAATTATATTGGATGTATGGTTATTCCATTTTTTATGTGTACTGTAAAGATAACATCCTAAGGAACCCACATGAATTTAAATTTTATTAATAATGAGTTTTAATGTAAATTTTTTACATTCTACTGTTATTATAATTGGTCAATTTAAAATTTGGATGATATCCTTTCCTGGAAAAAATGTTTATTTTTTAGAAATGGGGTTATATGGGTTTTTATAGTTTCCATTGTATAAATAGATTTATTATTTTTATGTCATTTATTGTTATTTTTGTGTACATCCATTTTTTAAAAAATGTTTTACATAGGTTTTAAGGTTGGGTAAGGGAAAGGATGAATTCAAGTTAGAATTAATAAATATTTTTCATAAAAATAAAAAATGTATTATTTTAAATGGTTTACTTTATGAAAAAATGAATATTGATCCAAAGTTTCAAAGTTTTATTATATGGTTTTTTATTTATGAGTTATGAAACAATTATGTAAAATAATAATTCTAAATGATCTTTGGGAAATGAAAGTGAATAATAGTCTAATGTTTTTAGAATATGTATTGATTAAGGATAAGTCTTTATTCATTACTCTAAGTATATTTATAGTAGTTGAACATAATAATTCTATTTGTTTTGTTCCATTTCTATATGCTTCTATATACCATTAATAGTACATGATTCCACATATACTAAACATGGTCAAAAAAGTAATTTGCACTATGTTCAGTCCATTAAAATGACAATTGAGCATCTCTTCAATATAGATACTCAATATTATTCTATACATATTAATGATTAACGACAATCATTAAATGAAAATTCAACTAGTGTTAAATCATCATCACAATATCTTTAACAACTAGTAATTAATTCCTAAATAAAATCTTCTAATATATATGTATCACATTAATTTTCTATTTATCATTTTGTAATATATTATATAATAATACTCAAAAAGCTACCCAGTTAATTATAAATGTCATTATTGAATCATTATATTAAGTGTATATATTTAATATAATGGACTTTGGGACTCAATTATATTTATCAACTTATTTGATATGAAAAATAAGATGATCCATAAATATTGGGTCTCCCAAAATGTAACCACATGTACTGACATTGTTATTTGATCTAGAACCATTTAAATTGGTCATTCATCAAAAGTGATCTAGGTAATCCCACCATATGATATATATAATTCATTTAAAACATCAATATTGGTCTATGAAGGGGTTTCGATGACCAATCTGTACAGTGATGTTCCTTCTTCACAATAAGATTGAATAAACTTTTGGAAGCATAATGAATAGTGTTCTTCTTCATACACTGCTACCGAATTAAATTCATAATAATATGGTAAAATATTATAATGTTATATATTTCCAAACCAATATCAATTGTGGAAAATATTGATAACTTATTACATCAAAATAATAATAAAAACACAAATTACATGAAATAAAGAGTAATATTAGATGAACATATCCACTTGTTTATTGTCTACCCTCAATGAATGGTTTCTTATAATCCCTTAGAGTCAGTGGTAGAAAATTTCGTATCTTTAACTTATTCTAATGATATAGATTCAAAAAACAAAATGAAATTTGAAAATCCCAATGGAATTATTGAAGTTTTCTTTATTTAAAACACAGAATAAGATTCACAGGATGGGTTTTATTAATGATTTTGAGGTAGATTAAACTTTTTTGAGTTGGATTGAAAATTATAGATATTAGTTCTATAATTATTGAATTATGTATTCTATGAAATATACAAATTTTCATTATATCTAATATATTTATTTAACACAAATAAATAGGAAAGGAGGAAGAGTTATAAATATATATACAATATGAGATTTCTTGATATGTTTATGGGTAGTTCAATATACACATCATAATAATTTTTTAATGGTAGATAACTTATAAGAGACTATATTAGCATCAATAAGGATCATTTTTAAATAATAAATAATTAAAAATGGAATTACATAACTAGAATTCGTAAGTCTTATTTAACAAATCATAGGTTAAATGTTGATGATCCATGAAAAATATAAGAGAGAATATTAAATTTATTATATTCCACATGAAATTACATAAATGTTGGTACTTTTCATGTAATGTATTGACACTGTAAGGCATGTTATTCCATCAGTATACTAAGAGTGAGTTCCCATACCCACCCTTAATATGCATAAGGCTCATAACTAGCACCAAGTTCGAATATCCTATGCTTGGGAGGCCATATACTAATGTACTTGTAAACATGAAAACATCTCCATACAACAGTAATGTAGAAGGTAAATAAATGATACTATAAATTGATATATAACATCTAATCCCATGTCATTGTATAGAAAAATATTATAGAAATAAAAAAGGGTCCACATAAGGGCCCAAAAATAGTATAAATGAGTCTTGCCTTCTAAGAAAATGGGAATGATACTAAAAAAATACATCAGGATCTTCATATGGTTGTTCTAACCCAAAAAATATCTATATACTCCTAGTACACCAAACTTTACATCAAAAAATATCTTATATATAAGACAATACATGTGTCGGCAGAGACCATGTAGGCATGCATATAATCATACATAGTATGACACCTTTAAATCACTAAAAAAATCATAAAAATGTGAGTAACTTCTATATCCTAAAACCAAGGAGGATAAATAAGATAATGAAGATACGATTTTAGATAGCCTCTAAGTCACAGAGAATGTGAATGACCTCAGTTCCATCATAAGGATTCTACTCATGGTTCCATGGTAATAGTGCTCCAAAATAACTCACTTCTCGAGAATCAATAATGTTTATGAAACAAATGTAAGAGGTCATATTCATTTGGTATTTCGTGGTTGATAAAAAAATTGGAACATATAATATGGTTATACCAATGTAAGGGATAATACCCAAGGCCAATGTATGATGCTTGGAATTATCAATAATAACTGACTAGGATGGGGATAACACACCCTGAATATCATATATCTAACACCGTACCAAAATTAGGGAAGAATGTGATAAAGGATTATAACCCTTTCCTTGTGGATGGATATGTAAATTTATCTACAAATAACCCATATAGGGGATATATCATCTTATAATCTTGACGAGTTATCACATTATACCCTTATGTGAATGGATTAGGAGAAAATACCCATGAAGAATGGAAACTGGACTCAGGACAATAAGCACTAAAGCCTATCATTGATGTAGTATACAATATTCCTAGGGGTTATACTATGCATCTCTCACTAATCCCAATCCCACCCATTTCATTCTTTCTCACATGACATGTTTTTCGGTCTATAAAATGTGTTATAATGACATAATATGTGTAGTTTTCCATTAATGTACTTAGTAATGTGGTGTCGTCTCCCATCATTGTACTCTCTAATGTACACGAGGTGTGTCCTGATTAGAACACAATGTTTTTGGTTACATGGACTTAAGGAATATACCATTTATAATTGATAATCTATCAAGAAAATTACCATAGAGAATTTGGGTCCCACACATTATATTTAGTATTTAATTTTCCCTAAAACCCTCACTGCCACATGATGGAGGACAATATGGTGTGTTTTATTCAAAACTAAAAGTAATTTGGATCATAATTTTCTATAAAATGCATCTTGTTAATGTGACTCTAAAAGGCTACATTGTCCTTCATGTTTAAAAATAATTTCTATTATTACACTTGAAACCACGTTAAAAAATTAAATTTCATCATTAGTTGCTGAATTTAAAACATTTATTACATGGTTGTTTATTCTGTATCACACCACATGATTCTCATACATGAAATCCTATGAAATAATAATCCATAGATCCATCATATAAATGATATAATCATTAATAATTGTTGATCATGTTGCATTCCATTATGTTTATTATGAAACAATGATCTATATAATCCAATAACGAATCACGTCATGAAACGAGTTCTTGAATAAAACTGAATCACAATCCAATTGAAATACCAAGGTGGACATTATATGAAAGGGGGGAGAAAGGAATGTAATAAGAAAGCGGGAATCTGGAAAGGGCCTTGTCTAGTTTCAAATAAATAATTGAAATAAACATATTAGGTGGAAATCAGAATATCAAATCTAAAAATAATATCAAATTATTAATTTTAGGAAAATGATATAATGAATGATGTGAACACAAAATATTGATCCAACAATTAATTTCTAAATAAATTAATACATTTTCATCACAAAACTTGTGAATGGGTATTAATACAATAAAATATAAGCCATAACATTGATTGAATTGATCATTAATGATGAACATATTCATGCCAAATATGATGAAATTCTTTGTTAAATCCTAATCACCAATCCACAAATTTGAAGTCATATTCCATTGTCAACACATTTCAATCCTTCTTCATTTCTCTTAATCTATATGGTTTGAGTATGTAACCCAAATTAATTTCTATAAAATGTATAAATATGTATTTTATAGGTTAAAATCATATATTAGATAATTAATATTAATATTTATTTAATTTATTTATTTTAAAAAATGTTCATCCAATGAATGAATTAAAATAGAACACATAACCTGTAGAATCATTATACTTGCCTATATTAAAAGCCACATTGATTAATTAATATTGGATTCAATTTCCCCATCCAATACTCTACTTTTATGATATAACATTATTTCGGAAAAACATTGACACATGATGTATTATATTTATTAGTTTACATATATTATTTTTGATGCTTCATAGGGCATGTAATTCCATTTCGACACCTCAAAATAATCATAAAATGTTGTTTAAAATATTTCAATGTATCATATTGACAAAATAAAGGCATTAAATTCTTCCCAGCCTCTAGTATTTTTTCCATGAAATGAAAAAATCTAATCAAAGAGATGATAGCACTGAGATCACATCTAGTTCTCCAACTCCTAGGTTATTTTTTAATTATTGTAATACAATAAATGAAAATGAAACAAGGGAATCAGTCACCAATTAAGGATATTGAATGGTAGATCCTCTAACGCTGCTATGTACATTAAAAATGTATCTTCATCCTCAATGTCCGGCTCTACCTAGTTAACAACATATAATGGATTATGTAGGTATATCTTCAGTAGTGATACATAGAAAACATTGTTCACTCAAACTAACAATTTTGGTATGGTATTTTTTTATTCTACCTTAGAAACCATGCCTAGTATTTGGGAATTTCCATTGTATCATGAAGAAAAACCTCTTCAACTTTGAAATATCCTAAGTCCTCACCGAGCTAACTCATTTGGGAATGAATGGTCTCCTTATCAAAATAAAAAGGCCTACATCATTGGCCCACATAGTGCTTTTGATGGTTCTGTTCAGTCCTTATCAACACATAGATGATATACACCTTCTCTATCATCACATTCACCTACCCAAGGCCCATAATATCATTCTATTCATCCTTAATATAGAACAACAGTGTACTTCACAATCTCTCATACTTAGACTCAAATCATTCCATAAAAATGGTGGAATGATAATTGTTGTTATATTAAAACTCGACTGATGAAAGGGGATCAACCTAGTTATGGAAAACATAAAGATAGATGACTGCATGATATAATTTAGAACTTAAATTTCATACTTTTTAATTCAATTCTATGGGGGTTAAATGTCATGATTATTTTCAACTAAGTCATAGAATCCTCATGTAATCCTCTCCATAATAAATATGTTAAATGATCACAAATTTCCAAAATAATCCTCAAGGGATGTTCATAATGATTTAATCTCTCCAATACTATAATGACTCAGGTATTCTCTAATTTATTTTTAGAAATTATTTGGGATTATTCCAAGACCTGGTGCTAAGACGACGTGGGATTTTGAGGCTATATGTTCCCAGAATAGTTTGTTGAAAAATATTATATTTTTAATAACATGCATAAGCGGGCTTCCTAAAAAATTGGAATAACTCATAAACGGGTTCCTAGATTAAAAATATGAGGGAAACATTATGTTCATAGTAGTGGATTTACCTTAGGAGAGGACTAACATTGACCAGTGTGGGACGGATGTGAAGGATATTTTCTGGATTTAAATGAAAATAAAATAATTAAATAAATATTTATATTATTTTCAAATACTAATAACTAATGAAAGGAGCTCAAAGTTGAGATCTTAGACCACTGTTGAGTTTTCAATGTGGTGTTTTCCTTAGGGTAATCTTAACATTAGTCAGCAAGGTTCTTCTATAAAAAAACCCGAAAATGAAATAATCGTTATGAATTAATTTAAAGATAAATTATTTTGTTGTTGCAATGATGAATAACATTAAAAACATACTTAGGAATAATTCCTAGGGTTATATGTATCACAATGGGAACAATAGAGAATCACCTGGGAGATCTTGGAGAAAGAATACTCTTGAGAGAACAATGATCAGATCATGGATTATTATGCCAACGGAGTTGGAAGATCTCTTAAATGACAGCGATGCAATCGTTCCACATCAACAACCAATCCTAACTCAAGGTAGGGTATTTGAACTATTTGTAATTTAATTTCCCCTCTTATATTCAAATAATGACTAGAGAACAATCCACGAACAGGTTGATCCATGGTTCGTTGGTTCATGTTGGGTTGATAACTTCTTGTGGGGTTTTGAATGGGGATTAGATCTATGCATTTAATATTTTTGTGAAATACTTATAGCATGAACAAATCAAGGTCAGAATGAACTAGATCAAGACTCACTATTTGGGTGTTCATGTTCTATATCTATTTTCATCAAATCATATGTGTTTCTAGTTCATTGAAAAAATAAAAACAAAGGATCATTGCACCTTCGATTTGTGGCACAACGATCCAAGAAAAGGGATCTAACAATACAATGACAACACAAAGGTGCGATGGAGAGGTCACAATGCGAATCAAATGAGGTAACATGTTACGGTGGAAGAAGGTGATATCACACGACGGAGCCCAAAGCAGTAAATATAGCTGGGTCTAGGTGGAGGGTACGCCAAATAGAAAGCTGCAAGAAGGGTGGCCCGCTGGTGGAGGGAATAACGGCATGGTGGTAGGGGGCTGGTCCAAGGAGAGAACAGAAAAAGAAGGCGCCTTTTGAAGGGTGGCTGGTGGAGGAGGAAGAACACGGTTCACTGGGGACCATATGGGATCCCATGACAACAGAGGCCATGACCTTTGATTGGGGGCAATAATGGGAGGGAGCAACAGAAAGTTGGGACATTGCACAGATCTGCGTCATAGGAACCTATGGCGGTGACACAGAGGGGAATATGGAGGAGGAGGGACCACTATGTGAAATGCGACATAGAGACATTTTTAACATATAAGGAACATAGCTAGGGGAGGCCGCATTTTCCCTGCATGTGGCGGGCCAGATCGAGGAATTCAAGCCACTCCAGCAGCCACGTAGACTAGATCCAACAACCTAGTGGGCAAGGTCTAGCCAGCCTATCAAGATGAGTCTAGTGGGTTAGGCTGGTTCAGGTTAGCTAGATAGGGTCAGGTTAGGTCTGGCGGGTTGGCTCAAATCAGACCGAGACCTGGCCCAAGTCAAACATTTTACAAAATCAGCCGTAATATTCAAACCGTGTGTCCATTTTCCACGTTTGGACTCTTGTGACATGGATTCCCTTTTTATATACTCAATGATAGATTTAATGGAAGTTGGTTTTTGACCAAATGGATCGAGGAGTACGTTCTCCTGAAACAACCATGCTACGTGCAAAATCTGACAATTGGTTATGACTTGGTGACCACATGACATGGGGGCTTCATGACCCATTAATGCTTTCGGTTCCATCGATGCTACATACGCCTTCGACACAACATTCACCATCAAAGCTATGTGTTCCATAGATTCTATGTGCTCCATCGAACCTCATTACACCATCAACACTCCATGCACCATCGATGCTCTATGTCCCATCAATGCTCCATGTTCCATCCATGCTCTGTGTGTCATAGATCTCCATGAGTCCTAGAAACTGGGATTTCTATTGACTAAAAATGGAAATTATGATCTTCGTGATGTAGACATATACCTATGGGAGCTAATTATACTTCTTTTATATCTGTGTGGTATACTTCATGTATTTTTGTGTGGTATAATTTTTGTATTCTTTTGTGGTATACTTCATGTATTTCTGTGAGGTATACTTAATTTATTTCTATGTAGTATACCTTGTTTATTTATGTGTGGTGCACTTTGCATATTTCTAAATGGTATATGTCATGGTGTTCCTTAATGGAATTCCTTAGTGGTGTTCCTTAGTGGAATTCCTTAGTTGTGTTCCTTTATGGTGTTCCTTTGTGGTGTTTCTTCACAGTGTTCCTCTGTGGTGTTCATTGGTGGTGTTCATTCATTGTGGTTCATAGAGGTGTTCTTTCATGGTGTTTTTAGTGGTTTTTCTTCATGGAATTCTTTCATGGTGTTCCTTAGGGTTCTTCCTTCACAGTTTTCTTTAGTAGATTTATTTTGTGGTGTTTCTTTATGGTGTTCCTTCTTAGTGTTCCTTCCTAGTGTTCCTTAGTGGTATTATTTAGTGTAGTTACTTAGTGGTGTTCCTTCATGGTATTCCTTCATGATGTTTCAGCATGGTGTTCTGTAGTAGAGTTCATTTGTGGTGTTCCCTAGTGGTGTTCCTTCGTTGTGTTCCTTTGTGGTGTTACTTAGTGGTGTTCCTTCATGGTGTTCCTTAGTGGTATTCCATCATGGTTTTCCTTTATAGATTACTTTACTGGTCTTACATTGTTTTCTACCTTCATGGTAATCCTTTATATTTTTCTATATAGTATATTTTCCTTTGTGGTTTCTGGGTGTCATATTGAGTATTGTTTTATTAATCCCTACACTGGTTATGCCCGCACATATCATGTATTTTGGAGATGATAAACACCTTGATGGGGTCTTAGGTGGACCAGGACTGGGTGGTTCTTAGTGATAATAAATAGTCACGGTGTGCTCTTATGGCTTGAGGATGTTGTCTGGTACATTTCCCTTCATGTTGGGATTTCTATTGATAAGTTTTTAGAACATGGGTATTCACCTTTCCAGACTCTCTTTTGGGTGGGCTTGTATTATATCCCTATTTACATTCTAGATTTATATGTCTTACTCTATTTTTTGTATCTTAGTGGTATGCATGCTTGTTTACTTTGTGATTTTACATTTTATAATTTTTTGGCTTTGAGATGCCTACATGTGTATAGGTTAATAAGAAAATGGCTCCCATTTTTGGGATATTACTACTTGGTACTAGTATCCGACCCCTGGCCTATTGGAGGTAGACTTGGGGCAGTCATGAAACATTCCATCAACACTCTGTGCATCATCAATGCTTCGAGTTCCATCGAATCTCCATGAAACATACAAAATAAGAGATCTGTGTACTTCAATTAAAGAACCTTCTCTACGTTCTTCATACTTATACCTGTGGGGATTAATATACATCTTTTATTTCATTTAGGTATAAATTATTTATTTTTATGTGGCATACTTCATGTATTTCTATATGGTACACTTCATGAATTTCTATGTGGTGTAATTGGTCTATTTCTTGTGGTATACCTCATGTATTCCTATGTGGTATACATCTATTTTTTCTGTGTGGTATACGTTCATGTTTTTCTTTTATGGAGTTCCTTAGTAGTGTTCCTTCGCGGTGTCACTCAGTGGTGATCCTTTGTCGTGTTTCTTCATGATGTTCCTTCATAGTGTTCCTTAGTAGTGTTCTATAGTGGTGTTATTTCATGGCATTCCTTCATTGTGTTCCTTGGTGGTGTTATTTTGTGGTTTTACTTAGTGGTGTTCCTTCATTGTGTCCTTTAGTGATGTTCGTTCAGTGTTTTTCTTAGTGGTTTCCCATAGCGGTGTTATATAGTTGTTCTCCTTATTGGTGTTCGTTCATGGTGTTCCTTCGTAGGGTTCTTTAGCAGTGCTCTTTTGTGGTGTTCCATAGTGGTGTTCTTTCATGGTGTTCCATAGTGGTGTTCCTTCATTGTGTTCCTTATTGTTGTTCATTCATGGTGTTCCTTTGTGGTGTTCCTTTGCAGTGTTCCCTCATTGTGTTCCTTAGTCGTGTTCCTTTTTGGTGTTCCTTTGTGGTGTTCCTTCATATCATTCCTTCATTGTATCCTTTAGTGGTCTTACTTTGTTGTCTTCCTTCATGGTATTCCTTTGTAATTTCAAATTTAGTATATTTTCCTTTTTGGTTTAGGGGTGTCCTACTTATTATTATTTTACTCAGCCCTGCACGGGCTTTGCTTGCTCATGTCATGTCTTATGTAGATGATCAATGCTTTGATGGAGTCTTAGGTGGACCAATAATAGGTGGTTCTTAGGGAGAATATAAGGTCAAGGTACCCTCCTACGACTTCAGGTAGTTATCCGGTTTTTCCCTTCAGGAAGGGTTTTCTATGGATGAGTTTCAAGAACTTATGCATTCACCTTCCCTGGATCCTTTTTGGGCGGGCTTGTTTTCTAAAAATGTTTACTTACCATTTTTCTACAGTCATACTCTAATTTTGGTATCTTAGTGTTATGAATTCTCATTTATTTAGTGTTTTTACATTCCAGTTTTTTTGGGCTTGGTGATGTGTGTGTGTGTGTACAAGTGCTAAGGAAAATGCCTCCCATTTGTGGGATATGCCAATTCGGTTCTTGTTGATAACCCCTATCCTATTGGTGGTGGTCTTGGCTTATTCATGGCATGTAATCCTTTGGGACGGGTCATGACAAGAACATATTGGAATCCAAAACTCTTTTCTTCACATTGATCATAGATTTCTAAGAAGTGTGCCAACATTTTGATTTAGTTCATAATCACCCATATAACATCATGAACATTATCTAATCATGGGGTCCCTATAAAAAAATAATTATATATACCATTCCCCTTTTACTTTGGAACCTCGAGGGGTTGGACTAAACCAATGGGTATAAGATTCTCATTCATGACCTACTGAAAAGTGAGGCACTGAGAGATAAACATAACAAAACTATTCTTTATCCTTATCCTCTATAACTAATGTTAAAGGTCCCTGTATATATTCTCCACTCTAATATATACCATTAAGGGTGATGTATAAAACACCCTACCTCATCATAGAACATGATTTGTATGAATATACATTTTTAAAATGGGATGGTTTTCTCCCAACTATTAAAAATCTATAAGAAACATGTCATTTGGATATCTGGTGACATAAGACCTCAAAATGAATATCACAATACTATATTTTCATAGAACACTAGAGATGTGGAAGGGTCAAGAATATTGACTGGGGATACAATACACCAACCTTTTTCACCGTGGTCAACTAAAATGTCTCGATGTGATCTATTTCCACCCTTAGTAGCTATAAATGTGATTTCCCGCTAAGAGAATCTACCAACACATTAAATTTCATTGTCGTATCAAATATAAAAACAATAGTTTGGGGGGAACATGGTTTATTTCCTATTCTGTAGGTTTATATATTTATGGAAGAATATATACTTGAGGCTCTTATAGTTATATTAGATGATAGATCTCCCTCCCATAAGATAGTTTTATAGAGAGTTCATGGTGAAATTCATTATTTCTAGAATTAAATTGTGATTTTCATAATTTAGTCATGGGGTATTAACTACCATAACCCATAAGTAATTACTACTAACCACTAAATAATAACATATCCAATACCTTATATGGAGGCATCATAGATCACCATAAAGTACACCCCACTTTTAAAATATCAATATGTACCCATCAACCTTTTACAACACCTCTAGAAAATACCACTAGAACTTATCTATTGACACAATATGATACCCCTTTCTGGATAACATTGTTATAGGTGTCATAATCCTAAAGAAAGTGGGAATGAATCTACCATAATATACTACCAATAAAGTGATTCTCTTAACCAAGGCCATGCTCTTAGGTTTCCCCTATGATATCCATACATCAATTATTTTTTGGTATATTTATACTCCATCCAATGAGATGACATGTCCTAGAATGTGGAAATCTCAAACCAATAACTAGAACATTGAGGGATTCCTATAAAGTGGATTCTTCTTGAGAAAATTCGAGACCATCCATAATTTCTTCAAATTATGATCCTCTGACACTAATTACATGAGGTTTTCATCTATAAAGAATCACTACTAGAAAGATAGCCTATACCAATGGTTTGGAACCATTGGTATAGGTCCCAAAAAGATTGGTATAGCCTATACCAGCAGTTTGGTGAGTCTTTGGTTGATTTTTCATTGGAATACACCTATCTGAATGGTTTCTAAACAATTGGGATATGTTATTTAAAATAAAATACACAATTGAGGATTGAACCCATGAACACCAACTTATATATCACAGACCTAACCACTATGATAAATTTATATTGGTGAATATATATGGATATATATATATATATATATATATTATACTGATTTATTTTATCAAATTTGAGAAAATAATTCATAAAAAATAAGGGTTCCTATCATAAAGGGTTTGAAAACTATTGGGATAACACCTAATGTTTTGGGACATATAATAATGGTTTTTAAAAAATAGTCGATATAGGTTTTATAATAAAATACATCCTAACTGTTTTACATAACCATTGTAATAGACTTTGATCAATCCTAATAATTTTACAAAACCATTGAGATAGCCTTATATTTCATGTCTTATCCCAACTGTTCTTATAAACCACTGGGATATGAACCCTATCCCAATAGTTTTTTCAAACTGTTGGGGATAGTGCCATTGGTATAGGTAGAATTTATAGTAGTGACTACTATTATATATTCAAATTGGTCTTAAAAATTAGTTTCATAAGTCCCAAGAACATTTATGGGGAACTAATCATGTTGAAGGGAATCACTAAATACTATGAGTGTCCAATGTAGCTCTAGAATGTCATCTTCAATATATCCTTCTCTCAAACTCAGAGTTAGTGATAACCCGACCTAATATCTTCATTAAAAACCACTTAAAACAATTAAAATGTTTGAAGATGTACTCAATTATGAAATGTAGATAATTATTCAATATTTTCCCTATATTCAAGAACTAAAAATACATTCTACCCTCAAGATCCCATCCTTTTTCTTAGAGAACAACATTTTGGATACCTAGGGGAATTAGTGGTTCTAATGAAGTGCTTCCTATATTTATAATCCAATAACAACTTAAGGTCATATAGCTTTGTGGGGTCCATCTATTATACATAAACAAATATCAGTGTAGTCCCTTGGGGTAGTTATATGAAGAATTCAATCTCTCAATAGGGATTTCATATCGTCACATGCTCAGATAATACTTCCACATACTCCAACACTATTGTAGGACAGTGAATCCCCATGGTATATTTTTCTCTAAGGATTAGAATGACCTACTAATGAGTGATAGGTTGTATACTCATGTAAATCATCTTATCCAGATCTGTTTGAGTTTCTATCACACCATTAACATAAAATATCATCCCATCAACATGGATTTATTGTATCCTCTTCCTGAATATGTCAATTAGATCATAGGCTTCAGAGAGCTAGTCCATACCTTAGATGATATCATAAAGAGTCATTATGGTTATAAAGAGATCACATACGCATCCCTCCGCCCAATTATTCATAAAAAAATATTTTTAGAGGTGTGTTATTGTTGAATCTCCATAGGTAAGGGTATCTAATAACAACATTTGAGCTAAAGGATTCCATGAAATCACCAACACCTGAACATGGGATGCATGAAGGATATAGTTTCTTCCTCTTATTTTTATCAAAACTATATCTAAATTTAATAATTAATATGATGTACCTTGTAATATACTCAGATCCATTGGTTCATCATCTTCTATTTTCAGCAACTTACCCAGTCGCTAACCACTAACTTATTAAGCCAGACATGGTCCACTAGGGGGCAGTAATGGTCAAAATAGAACATAACTTCAATCACCTCTCTATGATCTCCCAGATAATTTCACATTTCCTCTACCAAACCAACCTTCCTTCTGATTAAACTTCCACATAATTGTAATCTAATATGTCATATCCATATTAATTTCTCGATGGTTCTGGCTATCCCTCACTACATAGCCATGCCCATAATGAGATATGCACAACCTCTCCCCCAGTTTACTAGAAACTCTCAATGATTCTTCATAGGATGAACCACTAACATAAGATTTACCCTAATGAAACCTCATGTTCTTGGATCCTTGGGTATGACATCGACTACAATATGTTATGGTCTCATCTCTAAGGTGTCAAATTATGGAACCAATGAATGATGCATTATCTTTTAATTATCTCTCCGTCAGCAAGGAATGATCTGTCACCCACTAGTTAGAAGGGTCTTAAATAGATTGAACATTTGATAGGATATTGTGGAGAAGGCCACACACAAGGTTCCATTATATAAAGTATCCATCATGAACCACATCCATAGAATACCACTGGAGTTTGTTGATCCATTTTTTTTCAGACTATGACTATCACGTTTCCCTACTTGAACTCACTGGGTTTACAAATTTGATAATGTTTTTAAAAAATACTATTTGATAAGGCCCTCAAACCATATCCATGTGATATTCACCTCAAAAATAATCTATATCATAAACCTCCACCATTAACATGTTCTTCCACAGAGACGGGTCATCTTTAAGACCACAATCTAGTTAGGAGAGGTTCTTAGAATCTAGAAAACTCAACATACATCATCAAGAATGTCCTCAACTTCCTGGTGATTTGGAACTCCCCAAAATTTGGTTAGTGTCACCCTTTGGAATACCTGAAGCACACTAAAAATACATGAGTCATCTATTGTTAGTATATGAAGATTTTGAAACTCAACAGGTGTATGTACTATCAAAAATCTACCAGTATAAACCTCTTCATCCATTAGGTCCTCGACTAAGGGGTCACCGTCAAGTGCATAATCATCTCAATATCTTTGTGGAATCCAAGACTATTTTCATCATAGAGGAATCACTTAATAGTCAAGACATAAAAAATTCAAGAGAAAATCTATGGGGAGGATACTCAATAAGGATATGGAAACCACCACCCATTCCAATATGATGCATGTGATGATTTTTCCTCATAAATAGTTCTTAAATATACCATGTCAAAAAACAAGTTATCATGGTCTGAGGAATTGATACGTAGATTCCCACTCCACTAAAAATTCCCCTAGTATGTGATTCGATCTTGAGATATTTTAACACAATTATCATGTTCCCAAACCAATAATCATAGAATGATTATTACCATTCTCCAGTACAAAGAAAAGATACTATTTTATACCACTATATGATGATCTGACTCACCTGTGTCCACCGAGCTAGTAGTAGGGTGATAGTGACATATGAATCCCACCACAATAGGCATGTGGGTAGAGACTACTACAGTGCAGTAATATATAAAACACAGAAGGCCAATGAATATTTTACCAAAAAAATACACAGATATCCATACATAAGTATAATAAAAAATGTGAAAATGTAATTCTATTAATAAATGTATAAAATCTACCCTCACATTATAGTATGAAAAAAGGGTAATGAATTGAATGATGTTCCAAATAGAATCACATCAATAATGATATGGAGTCTAATATTGTAGATAAAGGGGAAAGGCACCAAAAACCAACTCTAGGATCTATTCATCTTATTTATAGAACATTCTATCCCTACTTCCTCCTAGTATACCTAGAACTCCATCGAAAGGACCATAATATACCTAATACATGGAATGTATAGGTATATACAATGTAGGGGTGGGTGTAACATAACTAGTAGGAGAATTTGTAATAACTAAACATAAATCATCAAGGATGGAATAATATCAAAATCAAAAAAGAAGGGTAGACATGTAGTATAACCTAAATATTCTAATAAATTTATTATAACTCTTAGGTTCAGGTCACATCCCTACTCCCAGCCTAGGTATTTTTTCTAGAGGATCTATGGTAACATTTATTTGAGAGAAATAACTTCTTGGGTCTCATTAACATGGATTAAACTCAATTTAGAGGTCATAATATTTGAGACATACGTGATGATGCACAAAATGGAACACATATGATCTCAATACATTGGAAGGAGATCGAACCCAGGGCCTATGGGAGATATTTGATCCAATCGAGAATAACTGAATATAAAACATATCACACACTCGGAATGTAAGATACAAGATACCAAAGCCTACCCAAGGAAGAATATGATAGAGGATCAAAACATGGGACTCATGTTGGAATAAATGAATCTATTAATAACTAAACTATAGACATGACCACTCATCTTATGCCCATGATAGGAATTCACATTGTACCTTCGAAGGGAATGATCAAGGGAAATTAACCATGCATTACATAAACTAGACTATGGAATGTAAGAGATCTATTGGATCTAGGAAGAAGTAATAACGTTTTCTAAGGAGTGGAAGATATGTCTCTCTCTAATCCATATCCTAACCATTTCATTACATCCAACATGGCATGTTATTCTATGTACAAGATGTTTTGGTTTAATACATGACCTATAGTGGCTATATTGTGTTCAAATTTATGTTCATTTTTCATACATAGGTGGACACTCCAATGTACACTAGGTGTTCCTCGACATGTTCACAATGCGTAGGGCCTCCCTGATTATGGGCGTGTATATTATGTATATGATTATATGAAAAAATAATGATTAAAAAGTGTTTGGGTCCCCTAAAAAACATGTAATAATTAAATTTTAGTTGTAATACATTTTTTCCATATGGAGGAGGTTCATAAAAATTGTTTTGTTCCAAACTTTATACTATATAGATTTGAATTTTCTAGGAATTCAGCACAATGATGCATCTCCACACATTGCCGAGTCTGCTATGATTCCACCATTTATTTCACCTAAAACACTCGGAAATACTTTAAATGGGACCATTTGAGCACTAATGGAATGATTTTGGCTAGGAATTACTCTTTGGTTGATTCAACATTGTAATGTGTGTCGCATATACGTCAAATCGAATGAAATCAAAATCTCTCAATCTATAATGAAAGTATTTTCATAATCAATAATTATCCACCATGAAACAATCCATTGTATTGAATCTGAAAAAAATATCCAATGAACATGAGAATGAAATTTCACAATGAAACAAGTTACTAAATATATTCAAATTAATAGCTAATTAAAATAAAAATGATGAACATTTAGAAAATGGATGTATAAATGAACAAAACTAAAAAGTGAGAATCAAAAAGGGTATTTTTGTAGTTTTCCATCGTTGAATGATTCCGATGAATGGGCATGATAAAAAAATTATAGATTACATAAATAATATCAAATTAAATGTTATATGAAAATGAAATAACCCATCGGATAAGGAAAATTGAACGATCCATGAAATAATATTTAATTAAATTTATGTGTGTTCACACAAAAATGTATATTGAGGAATACACCAATAAATAAAAATCCCCACATCATATTAGATCAATCATCGATTGTTATCAAATTTGTCTCAATGATGATGACACTATCCATTGAATTTTGATTATCGATAAAAAAAATTTATCCATTAGTCAACACCAATCAACTGTAAGACTCTTAAAATTCTCTGAATCTATTGGGTTTTATTTGGAAATCCTAATGAATTACCGTACTGATGTTCGTGTAGAATTTCTCTTGGTTAAAATATTTAATATATAATTGTAAAATAAATAATTTTATTTATTGTAAATATCTTTCCTTTGGAGAATACACTAAAATGGAACACTTGAAACATATAATGATTATATCCCAACCAAGAAGAACCCAATAATCTACCATTAATAATTGTATTAGGTTTACCATCAGTTATTAAATTTAGAATATATTGAATTATTTCTAAATAATTTGGTGCATGGGATATATAATATTTATTATTTATCATATAAAAGTAATGAGGCCCCACTATGCCTTGAATTCAATTCCAAATAATCACTTTACTTAGAAAATATAATTTAAAATATTCCAGAGTTTCATAAGTAAAAATAAATATTCATTACATTTAATAAGAGTTATTTCAGGAATAAATTGATAAATTTATTGGTAATATTAACATTGTGTAAGATTCATACTAAAAATACATGAAAAATACTAAGGGTTATTACCTAAAATGGTATAGTAATATTCTCATTTTAAGGGTCACTATTCAGAAATATTCAAGGTGTCAACCTTGTTTGAAGATGTTTCACTGGACATCAAATTCAAAAATATCATTGGTTGTTTCTAATGTTATGATTCACGCTAGGAACTCTGTAGAATAAAATTATATGATCTTGGAATGATATTTTTTAAACATACAAATATAAATTTTTGAAGTTAAATATCATTACCATAGATGGAGTATATTATGATAAAGTGTTGACTAGTTTTAAAATATAAAAAAATTTATAGGTAAAATTTTTGAAATTATAGGAGGCTTCTATATTAAAAATATTGAAATTTTTTATCTGTTAAATTGAAGAAAAATATATATTCTGAAAAAACAGAAAAATAAAATGGAATTAAATAAAACTAAAATAACCATATGTGTATAATAAGTAATTTTTGTTTTGGATAATAAATTGGTTTTCTATTGAGGCGGAGGAATACTAGGGTGTGTGCGTATGATGTCAGTCACAAGTTGATCATTCTGAATTATTGTGATGTATGGTTGAAATGTGTACTTTTCTACTGAAATTCCTCTAGCATTTAGGGACTTGATTTAAAAACATGATATTTAATTTTTATTTAAGGAGATAAATATCTTTATTAAATATATTTTATTTAAAATAGAATAAGGAGTTTCATTGGAAATCCTTTGTTATCAATTATAACAATATGACCTCTACTTAGAAGTATGCAGAAATATAGGGTGATTTTTATTATTCATTTTTAATGGTCAATAGCAGTATACAATTACTATCATATAATAGATCAAATAGTGTTCTAGGTATAAAAGATGAACAATTACCACTTTATATTGAAGTCACATTCCCTATATTATTTATTAAAAAAAATTCAAAACACAAACCAATCCTAGAAATGAATAAGTCCCACATTGGGACCAAACATTGTAAAATACTAGTTTTTAATGTTTCAATTTAATTTTTTTGAATTTGAGTAATTGTGAGAATTGATAGAGAGTGTATAAATACCATAAATTGGCATAAGAGTTTATTTATAAAAGATAAAATGTAAACAATATACTCTTGATTCAACCCAGTTTAGGGTTACCTTTACTAAACTAGGCACTACATTTAGAATCAAATATATCCATGATTAGACTGAGATCCAAACGGTTTTTGTTGATGTGTTAACATTTTAAAATAATTCAATATTAGTGAAATTCATAGTTTTTATATAAATAACATCCATGTATGGAAGAACATGATGCTTTCCTATTGACTGTCTCATGGCCTTGATATGAGTGATGTTATGTCATTGTGTTTTCTATCACTTTTGAAAGATGATACCATGACTTTCTTATGTAAAAGAAATCTAAATGTGGTGGATAAATCCATAAATACTATTATTTAATAATTATTTAATAATTTTTTTATAAATTCGATGGGTCTTAAGGAATCTAAGTAAATATTGGATAATCTTGAGAATATTTATGATGGAAATATTAAACTATAAAAAACAAAAGATGAAATATTGAGGGCTAAATATGATGATATCATATTAGAAGATGTTGTCACAATTTATAAGTACTTTACCTATGTAAATTATATATTCAGTCATGTTTGGGGATAAGAAGACACAAAATATGATTATATTATTATCAATATATCGATAAAAATTTTAATAAATTTTTATCAAAATATATTAGTCCTAATAGAAAATGTCAATGAATCATTTGATCCATTTAATTAAGAAAATTAATAATGTTTTGTGAAAAACTCTTTTATTAAAGGATAATTTTATAGAGAAAATGAATTTATGTTGGAAGAATACACTCAATTCCAATGTGAAGGAATTTAAGTCCTCAATTGAATTGTTAAAAAATTTAGAACCTAATAAATAAATTATGATTTTTATGTACCTTCTCTCGGAAATCATAAATGGTTTAAATGAGAATAAAAAAATACACTAAAATATTTAAAATGGGATTCTGTTTGAAATATTGTAGTTTAATTTCAATGAAATGTTATTAGAGAGTATTAAGAAAAAAGGGATAAAGTATGGCCAAGAAGAAATAAATTTTGAAGCGAATTAGGGGATTTTTTTTAATCAAGTGGGGATAGAGAGACTTTTATAAAAATTACAAAATGATATAGAGTTTATGAATTTAGTAAATATTGTAAATTCTAATGATGATTTTGTTGGAAAATATAGTAATTTCAAGTATCATGTTTAATGTTAAGAATAATGTTCCTGAAAAGATGTAGAATGAGAATAAACCTATTCGAAATACAAGAAACAAAAATAAAGTAGATGGCAGTCTTGAAAGGATAACACAACAAAATAGGGAAATAAAATAAAATATGAAAGTGATTGTCCTGTTAAAAAAGAGAAATATGATTTGCGTAAAAATGAAATTTTTTTTGGGAAATTAAGCATTGTAAATTAAATGTTGTTGAGTAAGAGGGAATATTAAAAGTGTCTAAGAGGAAGGTTTCTAAAAATTAAGAATAATTTAAAAATGAATATGTTGGGCTATCTTATGGCTGAGAATACCCTAGATAAAATTTGATATGAATATTATTAATCTATGGAAGAAATGTATCTACTATAAAATATATTTTAGAAATACTTTTAAAAAAATTGGAAAAAGTGGATGTTGTGACAATGTTATATATGTTTCATATAATATTTAATTTTCATAGATAATCTATACTAATTATTGGGATTAGAAAAAAAATTTAAATGGTATCTTACTTCAATGGAAGTTGATGAAATCATTATAATGATTTTTTACCAAATCAAAAGAATAAATTGGAATATAAATGTAACAAAATAACAGTCTTCAATATATATGTTGAATTAATAGGTTTATGAATGAAATATTTTTTAACGATATTATTGGTTGTATGGATTACTTTGGAATAAATATTATACTTTTTTTACAATATTTCTCTCATAGGGAGTCATATAATTCAGGAATTGAGGAGCAGCCATCCACTAGAGAGAGTATAACGTGAAGTAAGAAGTGAAAAAAATATTATGTAAGTTACCTTTAAAAAATAGATCATATTACTAAAAATAGATCCATGGAGGGTTTAATAATAAATTTCACAGTTTAGAGGAATGAATGATCTTGCATCTTTGAAAAAATCAATAATATGTAAAAAATACGATGGACAATAAAAGAAAGAAAAACTAAAAATCACTTCTTATTGAGGTGTCTCTTAAAAAAGGATTAATCATTATATTATTGATAGTTTATTACAATCACATATTATTGGGGACACCATGATCTTGAATAATATATAATATTATGATTTTTGTTTTGTTACATTTGGAACATAAATTGCTAAGATGATAAAAGATTTTAAAATGAGAAATATTAAACCCCAAATGTTGAAATGAAAATGTTTTTTCCTTGTTAATGTGACTAAAATCAAAATTTTGTGTGTGGTTCAATTTTTTGATTTTAAAAATAGGGTTATTTTGAATGAAATAATCACTTTATCATTATATTAAAATATATAAAATTTATTATCCATGGTGAATTAACCAGTTCTAATGATTTTTTAGATTAGAGTCTGAAGTAATTCATATTAGTTAAGATAAAAATATGAAAACAAAAATTATGGTATTGAATATTGTTCTACATTATATAAAGAACATTATGAAATGTTTCTATGGTTTATGTGGTAACAGATCGACCATATCTCACGTGAATAAGTGATGACAACTTTAAAACATGCAAAAACAATGACACATAGTTGTCACAAAATGAGTATTAATTTTGTCTTCTAAGACACATTATCAGATAAATTAATATTTTTATTGACTAATGAGTAAAAAATTATTTAACTATGATCCTTTCTTCATCCCAATAACTTATGATTTGATGACAATACATAATTTTATATTTATAAAGCATAATTAAGAAGTAGTGGAAGTGTTTAAAAATTTGGGGATAGAAGTTAATAATGAACATGAATGGAATTAAATATATGTATCATACTCCTAATAAACAAAAAATGGAGTTTATTAAATAATGAATATAAATTTGGTTGAGTTGGTGAAAACAATTCTACTACATTATAATATTTTAAATTATAACTAGAGAGAGACTCATTGAAAAATTATGCATATCCAGAATAGGTATATATTAATAATAAAGTCAAATATTACCTCTGATGAAATGTTTTATGATTAAAAAAGTAATATGGAATTATTTATAGTATTTAGAAGTTTGGGTTAAATAAATAAATTAACAATAATCTTGGAATGTTTGATGTGAATCCCAAGATAAGTATCCTTTAGAGATATTTCTCCAATGGAGTAGTCTATAACTTATAAAATATAGGATTCATAAAATGGTATATTATTATGATTTAAAATTAAATTACATTAAACTAAACACTAATGATCCAAATGATGTAGATTTTGAAATTTCTATTGAATATTGTGATAAAGTTCAAGATAAAATAGTGGAAACTAGTTTTAAATGTACATAATGATTATAAAATTTACTCTGATATATATACTAGTTAATATGGAGATACTTGTGATCGAAAAATTAGAAATATCATATGTTTAATAAGAATTTTGATGTATATAATATAATGGGGGACCTGAATTATCTATTACAAAGAAGAATATAAATTGGGTTAATAATCAAAACAACTTGTATATTTCATATTGAGTCATCTTCAGTTATTAAGACTGTAAAATATATGGAATGTATTAATTATATGACTGATGATCTAGATCATCTCAGGAATAATGCATCATAGGATCATGTCCCTATAGCAAAAGTGAATAATTTCATTAGGACCATGTTTTTGTTAAAAAACTGATTTTAGGATAAATAGTATTTCGTAATGTAAAATGTAAAACATGTATAAAAATTTTATTTATAGATTAAATGTTCTTATTTTTATTGAATCACTACTCTAATTATAATTCCCTTTTATTTTTCAATAAATATATTTTTAGAAATTAATATTATGTTGGATATCTTCCCTTACATGTAACACCAAACAAAAAAGGTCATGACATATAATACTAACATTATTAAGAAATTTAATGAAGAATAAAACTTCTATTAAAATATTTATATTAATCCATTCTCATTTCTTACTTTGAGAGGATATAAAATTAATATGGTTTGATTTTTTCTCAAATATATTTATAAAGTGTTAATTAGTTATGTAGGTAACTTTCAAATGATTATTATTTTAATATATTTTATTAATACATATTTATGTAAATATTAACATCAATTAAACTATAAATTGATCTGAATTAATATTAATAACCCCTAATGTTTCAAAACATTATCTTTTTATAAAATAATGTTTCTTTTTCTTTTAGTTATAATGATAAATTTATAAATTTTACAAATTTAATTTGACAAAATTATGTTCGTTTTTTATTTGACTAATCTATATTATCCAAATAATTTTTTTATGATATAATTTATTTTTTGGTGAATAATTGAAAAATATATTATTTACTAAAATTTTAGTGTTTATGGATATATTATTACGTTAGTGTAACAGAAAAACATAAATAAATCCAGATAAAATTTGATTTTTGTGGAGGAAATTTATACATTTAAAAATATGACGATGAATTTATTTATCATATCTTTAACTAATCTAATAATTTTATGTGAAATAAAATATTTTTGTTTATTTCACTAATTTAAGTACTATATTTAGAGAAATTATATTTTTGATTTCCTTTAAATGAAAATAATTTTTTATAGAAATCGAGTTTATATATTAAAAATATATTAAATATATTATTTTTCTATGAACATAAATTTTTTTTAAAAATAATATTTTTTTAAAAATAGATATCTATGCGTAACATGCACTAATGTTAAAATTATTTTTTATTATGTAGAGAAATTTTATCTAAAAAATATTGTATATTTAAAATATTTAGTCAAAAAATAATTTATTATATCCCATATTATTTTACGAATTAAAATTATATTTCTTAAGTAAGAAATAGTTACAATGGTAAAATGAATCATGGTAAAAGTGATATTTCAATGTGTAAATGGACTAAGAACATGTTTCAACCACAATGTAAATTAGTTATTAATATACTATTGAAATTATCTTATCCACCACTAAATTATTCTCTATTGTTTTTTCTAACATGCATTCTTAACATGTGTTTTCTTTATATTAAGTGGTTATAACGGAAAAAAATCTTTCTCACCACTTAAAAACAGGTCCTCTCACCACCACATCAATAAAAATAAATGATTTCATTTTCTTTATAAAACACATCTTATTATCCTTAATATATAATTACCTTCATTTTCATTACGCCTCTTGTAATAATAAATTATCTTAATACATCTATTTTCAAGGAGTCTTCTTAGGAAAGCCCAAGTCCTCAACATGAGTTCTGTTTTGGAATATTTTTTTTCTTTTCATTGTTTTATTCCAAATCTAATTTTTGAACTCCTATATAACGAAATGATAATTATTTTTATGTTGAATTTTCATTTCCTAGGAAATAACATTTAACCACCAATCCACTTTTCTATTAAAAAAATGAATCTGTCGTTCATGTGTGGTATAGACTACCACCTCCTCAAAGAGGCATCATTCATATTTCACCATTTTTTTCCTAATAAATGGTTATATAGATTTAATTAATGAATATATTAGCTATATGTAACATAATTTGGAAGATTAATAAAAAATTAAAATAATCCTTAATCCGATATCATTCGATTGGTAATGAAAACATTAACAATGTGTTCTGAAGATTATATCATCCAAAAAGTAATGTGTATAATTTTTCATCTATTTCCCTTCTTATTTGTTAATTTTTAGGGTTATAATATTCCTGATCTACTTTGTTTTCTTTAATTGGTTTCTACTTTTTTGGGAGTAATTTTAAAAAGTTATATGTTTTCTTTTAAATTTTCTTTGAATATTATAATGTATATTTATAATTTCTTTTCAAATAATGGGTGTAATTTAAGAGTAAAACTATATTTGTCGATTAATTTGGAAGTTTGAAAACAATTATATTATTTTTGGAAGTTAATATAATTTTTAATGTAATTTTATACCCTTTTATTGTTTTCTCTATGTTTGTTTAATTTAAAATGTTATATTTTCAATAAGATTTTTACCTATATACATGAATTTTTTTCATAATTGTAATTTATTTTTTACATTAGATGTGTTAAGGTTGGAGATGTCTTAGTTTTAATTAGTATGGGTAATGTCTTTTTCCCCTTAATGTATAATGGTTAGTCATCCTATGGAACTATTGTGTAAAGGTTGATCCTATATCACGTAAGGGTAAATGACACTCACCATTACCTGTTTCAGGATAGTATTATACTGTTTTATGTATTTATCCATGTTTATAATGGTTTCATTAATTTATATAATTCATCATTTATAGGTTACTACAATTTCCCATGATATATATAATGCTTAGCTGAGATTTCTGAACCACCATATGGTTTGTATGCAGCTCACATAAGGGTAATCCCAATATCCTAATTTTCATGTAAGGTTACCCTAGATTTTTTAATGTTGAATAAGTGTTATTTATTTTTCTATGGTAAATCCACTGATACCACTATTCTATGTGTATGAGTTTTGAAGAGGTAATTTATTTTTCTTAGAATCTCAATTTCCTTATTACCTTTCAACCATCAAACATGTTTTCAATGATATAAACACCATAAATTATGAGACTAAATTATTTTAACCCATTTTTCCTTTATGAAATATTTAAAAGATTTAATATGCTTTACATTGATGATTTGATATAAAATATAATCAAATGGGAACTAAATAAATGAATTTTTAGTACCCACTTTATCTTTTATTTCATAAATAGAATATTTTCCTCTGATCAAGTAAATCTACTTTAATCTAGTCTAGATGACCACAAATTTTCCTCTAGGTACTTGAAAATACATTTCTATTTGATCTGAGCTTCATCCTTGTGCACCAAACCTATGATTCCAAGAAAAATAAATCCCCTCTCTCCTTTATCATTGGTGTGCAGAAAAAACCCAATACCATTATCGGGATAGGGATAAAATTTATCAATTTATTTTACTTAGATAGGTGATATTAGATTTATTTTATATCTTTTGGGTGGATATTAAGAGTTTCCTTGATTAATATAATCAATTTTATGAAAATGAATTCATGGGGGAGGGGAGATATCACATGTTCATTACTTATATAAATGATATTACTTCTCCAATATTATGTGTAGTATATCTTTATTGTGAAATATAGTTGATTCTATGAATATATTTTTTATCATAAAATAATTTCTTAAATGATTATCAAATGAAAATTGTGAATCCCTTAAGGATGGTAATTGAACTAGTTATGTGTATATAAGGAATTTTTGGGTTTCCTCTTTCATCTGGAGTTTTTTAATGGGTTGGTATGTATAATGTCTATAATTATAGAATTGTTTTGTGATAGAAGTAATTAAATAGGATGTGTGAAAATGACATTTAATTTAATTACTGAAAGATGATAATAAAAGTAGTTTTTTTTGTGAATTCAAATGGTAAAATTAGAACATTTAAATTGATGTGTGGTAATTTTATTAAATGAATTTATGTTTGATAAAATGGTTTTTTTGTTAGAAATGGAATTACTTAGTTAGTGGGAATTAGGAAAACTACTTATTCCATTAAATTTTTCAAATTAAAATTTAATTTGGCATTGTGAATATTTTGTGATGCCATTGTGTGGGGTTGTGAATTAGTAGTGGAATTGATATAGACACCTGATAGTGGTGGTGTGGAGGTTTTGGTATTTTGATAGATTTTTTCATCAAAACAAAAATCCTATAATACTCAATGTTGTCTAAAAATAGGGAGTTTGATGAATTTATTGACCCACTCTCATTTTAAAATCCTATTTTATTCATTTATTTCCATTTCCACTTGAATGTTAACAATATAATATTTAAAAATTAAGGGTTACTCAAAAAACCACCCTTCCCTTCACTTATAAAAGGGTAACATCATAAAAAAGACAAGAATATCATCCACCTGAATTTATCCTTGAAACTATAACATTTTAAATATCTTATAACCCAAGTCAAATTTTAGAATGTTTTTTCACTATTAGTTAGAATAGTTCCTTCATATCCATGGAATACTCAAGTCCTCAAGAGGAATATTATATAATTAATATATTCTATTATGAATTATCATAATTAAATTTAATTATATCCACACTAATTTAATGATATTTTATCATTGAAATTCTTTAATGTTACTATATTTATGATATTATCTTTTTTTATTCATATACCTAATCCATTATAAATCAAAACTAATGTCTTACCATTGTATGAACTACCGCCTCCATGACATAACATGTTTCATTTCACTTCTTATCCCTATAAGGATGGATATGGATATGTGATATTAATGACATATTTGTGGATTTAATATATAAAATAATAGGTCCTATTAATTATATGCTCAAAAAATTATCATAATCTATTTAATCATTTACACAATGTATAATAAGACAATAAAATTTTATTCAAAATGATTGAAGTTTTCATACCCATTAATTCATTTTACAATTCATTATAATTTGGATATATAATAGTTATAAAAACTACATAATATCATTACTATTTGGTTATAATTATATTATAAAAAACCACATCATAATCATTTTGATAATTAGGGTATGTTCATGTTTAGTTCAGTTTAACCACCATCTAGAACAATAGAAAAAATATGTTTTATAAATGAATACGGGAACATAATTTCAAGTATAATATGATATAAATTTTAAAATTAATATATTTTTTGTTTATGAATATTTTACTTCAGTATTTTGTTCATAAATTAAGAATACAAAATTCGATCGTCATGAATCTCCAATACATTCTTATTATCAGTTTTATCTTCAATGATAAATACTGAAACAAACATGAAAGGAATTATAAACAAAATATATTATTATTAATCACCCCTAATAGTAAAATTATTCTCAATTTATGATGAGGATTAAAATAACAATGAATACAAACACCACTATTATAAAACTAGTAAAAATGATAAAAAGAATATACACATGATGATGAAAATCAAAATAATTATTGTAGAGAGTTACCATTTATTAAGACTGTCAATGAAATGGGTATGGGTAAGGTTATTAATTAAGTTTATAATATATATATTTTTTTATATATTTTTATGTTATATTTTTTGAAATCATTTTCATGGAATTTAGGACTATAGGTAATGTTTCTTAGTCACAAATTTCTCTCTTTAGGACATGTTTTGTGTTATCCATCTAATTTCATTTATGTAATGTATATAATTCCTTTATGAGATTTTATTTTATGTGATTTCATTATTCAGGGTATTTTTTGATCAATTTTAGTCACAAAATTTCAAGAGTTTATTATTGAATTATAAACCAATCCATAAGTGGGGTCTTTCTATCTCAATTCTCATTCGTTGAAACTCATGTTACATTCACCACCTATTTTCTATTGGGTGGTGGTTGCATTTCCATGATTAATTTTATCTATATTAATCCTTAAATTTAATGGAGATAAATGTCTATATTTTCATTTAACTCAATTTATTTTGACTTAAAATTTACCAGAATCATTATAATTGCAAATCATTAACATGGAGGAAAGTCATCCAATGTTTTGGTAAAGTAAAAGTATGTACAGTTTCCTTGAATATTCATCCATATCTGGATACTAGATTGTGGGTGTAGTTGTGGCATTGTTTTACGTTAGAGTAGCCACCCCCAAAACATTTATAGAATTGACTCAATAATCACACTAATACAAGATTAATTGGATTAATACTCCACACCTATCTAGAAACTCCAAAGGGATATTCCTTGAAACCTTTACATGATCCTTATAAAATATGATGAATGAAATTTTCATATCATTTCATTAGTGTTATAAAAATTTACATTATTTAATTGAATTTATATCATCCATGGACAAACCAACACACTGTTAGTACACTCACAATTATATTTTATTGATAAGGGTATTTATCATTTCCATTATGGTACCCTATGACTTCCAAGTTGTTCAAGGGGTGTTCTAATATAAATCCACATTTTTCATTTGAATGTTGAAGTATTTGTTTTCTGCATTTCTCATTATATAGATAACTATTTTTATTTTGTAATATGTTTCCGAGGGAAGAGTATGAATGGTCTCGATGAATCTTATGGTGAATAAATTGGACACAATCAGGTGATGGTGTGTCTCAAAATTATATATCCACTTTATGAATTCATAGGTCTCATATGAAAAATCATGTTGGTTTTTGGTGTATACCACTTCCCATGAAAGGAAATTGTCTTCAAAAAATTCCATAAAACATACTTATGACGTTGAACATTATTTATTCCATCAATATGATATTAATGAATATTTCTATCTATTATTTCATTTATGATAATGTAAATATCATAAACTCATTTTCAGTTGATTAAGGATTCAAAATTTTCATTTATTGTTAGCATGTCACTTATCCAATATTTATCTTATGCAAGATTCCATTTTATGATAATCTTCACTGAGCATATGATCTTAATTCATATTTCTGTTCCATTGAAAATTAGAGGAGAGATATGTGTATTTTTTAGGGATATAAAAGATGGTAAAAACATGATCTCAAAATATTTTAATAGTTTACCTTATGTCTTAATACATATTTTAAATATTTATATGGTCTTCCAAGATTACTAAACTATTTTTTTAATAACAAATATTTTATACTATATAAATAATGTTATATAACTATTTATTTTGTCTCTAGAGTTTTGGATATTACAATTGGTATGAATCAATTTTTTTGAATTAACCTTGGGGACTAGATTAATATGATCCATGTGAGATATAATATGTTCTATTAAAACCCATAAAATTTTATAGGGAACACTCTAGAAAACATAGTAGTAATTATATATATCAATTCAATATTAGGAGTTGACTATGTGTATGGAATTATAGAAATATGGTGACTAAGGGGTATAACATAAATAACATAAGCACCCATATTAAATATTGGGACACTCACAATAAAAAAACAGTGAAGCTAGAGTTGTGGTTAAACATATCAAAACCAAATTATTGTAGTTGAAATAGTTTATGAAAAATAATATCACCCATATAGATCAACCTACTGATTCACATCATTGTATAAGTATATTGGATCGATTCATGTGATAAAAACCACAATATTTATGTACAACTACTAATCATTTGGTAGAAATACAATGGATAAATTTCCTAGAGAATATATTTCTTTCTTTGTGATGTGGTAAAATTGAAAAAATCCACTATGGTGGTTTATCAACTATACAAAGATATGGAGTAATATTTTTTTCTAAATCAAAACACTATTGAGGATGATGATATGAAGTTCATGAAATGGTGAAATTCTAAATAATTATTATATAAAAAATACTTTTTTCGTGGGACGAGAGGGGAAATATAATGGTATTTTTTTCAATATTTAACAAAATAATGCATAAAAATGACATTTGATTATGATGATGACTATAAAAGGTTATATGGGAGTTCTAAAGACTATCTATGTACACTAGAATGATAGATTGATCATTTATTTGATTGGTTAATTTCAATTTGTTGAAGGGAGTTTGTCACAAAGACCCTTTAATTATATGAGGATATATTTTCAAGATCCATTAATATAAAAAAGAACATTGCTATGATGTATTTATTTAATGGAAATTTCATGAAGAAGATTTTGGTTAAGCATGGTGGATGAAAAAACCATTAAATAGGGGAAAAGGAAAGTATGGGATTTCATTGGTGTGATAACTATGGGATGAAAAATCGTAGGACTTATAGAAAGGGTGCATGAGTTTTAATGGTGTGTAGATATTGTCAATCAAGATCATGAATTTAATAGAAAGAAATAAACTACTGATGTTCAATAATTTAACTGATAGATAACAGAATTTATAAGAAACAATTCCCCAAACATAAAGGCAATTTTCCTTAAAAAGCATAGGGAGAAAGGCTAAACAGATGAGATTACAACATATGAAGAAAAAATTCTTACTGAAGTTGTGGAATATACATTGATCATTACCTAAATGTTTTTAATGATTTAGTTCATTATAGGTATTCACATACTATAATATATTCTATGTTTTACTGAACATTAGTTATTTCCCAATCATCCTTTATTTCAACCTTCCATTTTTTTTACATGATTATTACATCATTTTTAAGAAAAAAAATAATAGGGATACAATCTAGGAACAAAATGTTTATAATCTTGGGTATATTAGGATCAAACATCACTTTTACATAATAAAACTAAATCATTATTTAATTCGATATTCACTATCCTCTTAGTTCCCCTCACGTTCCCTAAATACAATTAATCACCTAAGGATATTCATCAATTAAATGGGTGAGGTAAAAGCCCAATAAGAGGATTAATAACAAACATGCATAATCACAATATCATTATTTTGGAAAAATATTGCATCATGTCCATACATAATACACATCGTCTCATGAGATACATCACAATAACCAATGTATTGTAGGGCAATATAATTTCAAGGCCACCCATCACATCATAATATTTACATAACCATCCATGTCACATAGAACATATAACTATCATATTCATGAAATAAACCATGGAATAGAATGGGTCTCATATAAATTTCATGAAGACAAAATTCATAAATAAATTTTGGGGTTCCGAAATGAAATTGGGATATCATAATTTGGATTAAAGGATCATTTTTATTTGGATAAGAAACCACACATGGGGAGTTGAGGATTTTGATTGGAAAAAATTTTTTTATTAGAAAATAATTTTATTTTGCTTAAAAATTAATGTGGAAACATATATATCCCATAAAAGAAAAGGAAGGAAACATATATTCTATTTAATGATCACTAATGGATTTTACATATTGAATATTACATGAAATATGGATAACCTAAAGAAAATAATTTGGGTTCAAGAAACCCCTAACCATATGTCCTTCTTTATTTCATCACATTTATGACTCCTGAATAATAAAAATGGGATTTTTAAATCATAGTTACATAAGTGAATTATGTTATTTTCTTCCATTATTTATCCGTTATAATTATTTTATTATATTATATAACACCTGGGAATTGATTTTATTTCATGGTTTCATTAAATTTTCCCCTTTTATTTCAATTTCACAATTATTTTTCAATGTTTTCACCCATGTGTATAATTAATTACCAATTATAATAATACATGTTGTTACAGGATTATATATTATATATAGTTCATTATATATAATCATTATGATGTTTGTGAGTGTTGACATGTCAATTTCTCAATAGGTTGTTAACCAACCTTCGATGGGACATTGTCGGAAGAGTAGAAAAGAAAACAGAGAAATTTATATATATCATAGATATGATACATACAGTAGGTTAACATCAATAATATAATGTCAAATAAATACATAACTAATATTGTAAGGTTTTATTGTAATGGGTTAAAGAATATAAATATAAGGGAAAAATGGAATAATTAATTGAAACTAGCTTAATCCTTGGTATAACTTATCTTGTATGACACTAAAACTCCATTGATGCATAGAGTTGGGTTAATATAAAATTATCTAGGTATTATAAGTTTATTGAGAGGGAGGAACTTGGTAGTGGTTAATCTATGGAAATCGGGGGATGATTTGTTTTCCAAGGGTCGGGGGGGGGGGTAGAGGGATTATTTGTACTTGAGGATAAAGATATTTTAAAATAAAATTTTAAAAAAATATTATATCAATGTTCAAATATGTAATAGTGTATTTTTTAAAATATAAATCATATATAAATATAATATTTTTTATGAATTAAAATCCTCATTATAATTATAACTCCTTATTTTATTAAAAGGTAAATTGGAAAAAATAATTTTCTTAAGGAATCACTTTTGACTTTTGGTTTTCGAAGGTGCATTTTAGGATTTGAAATTGTATTCTAAAGAAACAAATATGAACTAAAATATATAATGGTAGAAACTATAGTTCATTAAAGGATTAGATCATTATTAAATAAAAAATTATGTAATTTAAAATACACCATTATGAGAAAAACATTATTTTTACTATTCACCAAAAAATAAAAGCATTCCATAAAAAATACGAAAAAATCACACATAGAAATATTCACCATTATAATTTAAATAATTATAATAATTTTATCAAAATAAATTTCTAACATAGATAAATTTAATTTATATTACAATAATTTCAATTTTTAAGAAATATATTAAAATTTGACTTATTAAAAATATTCCCACATTTTATTTGTAATTTTTAATCATTATATTGATTTATAAAAATTATAATTATAATATTAATATATATTAATAAAGAAAAATATTATTTATATCTGAATATATTATTTCAATGATAAATTACTATTCCAACAGTCAAGTTACTATTCCCAACGATCTAGTTTCTACTTCCAATGGTCATGGTACTATTACCAATGGTCATGTTACTTTTCTAATGGTTACATTGACTTCTATAAATAACTATTAATTCCATCATTCATTATTCACCTCAATTCCTCTCAAAGTAATATATTTTTATTTTTCTATATTGTCAATTGGTTTACTAATATTATGTTTCATTTCTACAGTGTTTTCAATGTAGGGGATGATTCAAGCTGATCGGGGTGATCCATATCATCCTATTATTACATTTTCAATTTCTATTCTTCTCCCCTATGATAATTTAATTTTAATTAGTTTACCCATTAATTAACACAAAAATATTAATTTTTTAATTAACATATTGATTTTTTTATATTTATTGTATATATTTAATAATATATAATAACCATTAATTTGAAGAAGAAAATAGAATATATACACTATGGGTCATTACTCATATCTATGCTTTAGATATTTGATTCCTTAACATTTAACTCATATTCTTTGTTGAGATTAAATGAGGGTACTTCTATTTTATTGTTTCATGTGGTTTCCATGTCACATCTTTGTACTTATGGTTTTTCCACAACACTTTGACCAGGTGAGTTTTCCTATTTTATTGAACATTGTCTCTATGGTCTAAGATCTTTACCGACCACTTCTCACATGATATTTCATTCTCCTATTTTACCACATTTTAATTAAGTATGTGTGAGGTTTTTGGTAGGTACTTTTTTAGGATAGATATGTGGAACAAGTCATTCACTAGGTCCTCATTTAGTGGGAGTGCAAGCCGATAGGCCGCTACTCTTATATAATCAAGGATGTCAAAGAAAGAACTGTACCAGGAGATAAGGTTCCATTTCTTTCCAAAACTCATAACCCACTTACATGGTGATATTCAATGGAAAAAATTTCTCCAATATCAATCTCCAAGTCCCTTCATAAGTTTTTATCGTAGCTATTTTACAAACTCTTAGAATATTTTATATATTGTTGGATGTCCAGAAAATTATCCATCATCTATTTCAAAAGATCAATTCCACGTATATTTTCTTTTCCAAATGGATCCCAGAAAATAAGAGTTCTACATCGCTTCCCATATAGAGATTTATAAGGATCGAATTGAATACTCGACTTTAAACTGTTGTTATAAAAGTACCAACCAATGGGAGATGTTGGTCCTATCTTCCTTTAAATTCTATTGACCAAGATCATATAATTTCTTCGAGAATATGAGTAGTCCTGTTTATAATAGCCATCAATTTAGTGGTGATAGTCCATGCTAAAATTCAATTATGTACTCAAATAATGTTGAATTATTGTCTTGAATTTATATGTAAACATTTGACCATGATCTAAGATGATTCAAAGGGGAACCCGATGTATCCTCATGACATCCTTGATGTATATCTTAGAAAATTTTCCACTAATAAATTCTCTTATGTGGAAATAAATTGATAATTCTTGGTGATTCGATCCACTGCAAACCATGTCGCACTATTTACTTTTGGTATCTTCAGGGGACCAATGAAAAATACATGGTGATATTCTCACATTTTCACATTGGTGTAGGAATTTTATTATCATCCCTTTAGAACTTTATCACTATAATATAACTTTAAGGGATACCAAACACCGTGAGATATACTTCACAATCCCCTTCATCATGATATCCCACCTTTTGTTCTCTAGAAGATCACGGTACATCATGGTACTTCCATTATGGATAGGTAATGATGATTTATGTATGTTATTCAACAATAAATTATTTTACTAAGGGATTAAGGCACACAAAGACTAGTTGAAAACCCAATCACACCATCATCATCGATATATAACTCTTGCATCATCCCTTACATTTTAGGTTTCACCTTCTTTTGAAGTTCTAGGTCACCCCTTTATGACTCCTTGGTCCTCCTGTGGATTTGTAGTTAGAAAATCAATTGGGAAGGGACAGATGTATTTATTACTGTTATGAATTCCAGATCCATAATTTTCATTCCAATGACGATATGGTCCTTCTAAATCTATATCACGGATATAGTTTCATGTTATCTTCTACTAAGAGAAAAATCTACCATGATCCCCTTTCCTAGATGGAAGTGAACAGAGAAATCATAGTCCCTGATTACCTCTAACCATATTCTTTGATTCATATTTATATCCCTCATTGTGAAAATAAAAATTATAATATTATGATTGAAATATATGTCACACTTCTCATAATATATGTAGTGTCCTTAATCATCAAGGAAAAGATCACAAATGCTAACTCTAGATCATGTATCATGTTTATTTATTCATGGACCATTAAATGTAATGAGGCATAGGCTATAACTTTTTAATTCATCATTAGTGCACATCCCAATCCTTTATTCAAAGTAGTACTGTATATCATAAAACCTTCTCCACATGTTGATATTGTGAGTATAAGTGTAGTAATAAGACTCTTCCTAAGTTCCTCCAAAATTTCGACAAATTATTTGTTCGAGACATAATTTACCCTTTTTTTATTTAAAATATTTAACTAGCTAGAAATTCATGAAATGTTTCTCAAAAAACATTGGTATTATCCTACTAATACATGAAAACTACATATTTCTATGACACTAGTGGGTCTCATCCATTCCTCAATTGCCTTTATCATGGAATGGACTACAGATAATCTCTAACTTGTGAGCATGTTCCCCATGAAGGTGACTTTTTTATCCAAAATACATACCTTTTCAACTTAACATACATTTTATCCTTCATTAATATCACTAGAACAATACTTATACACTCTTCATGTTCCTTCATTCTCTTGGAGTAAATTAAAATATTGTCAATAAACACTACCAAAACTTTTTCTAGGAAGACATTAATAAATATTTTCATCAAATATATGAAAATATAAATGGAATTACTATTTTGAAAAGAATCATAAGGAAATCATAGTTCCTATTACCCTTAATGATGTTTTTATTTTGAATATCTTCCTTCTTCACCTTAATCTAATGATATACAAAGTGAACATCAACCTTTGATAACTACTAAGATTATCGTAGTTGATAAAAAAAAATCCATCCTTATAAGGGTGTACTTGTTCTTTATGGTGATATTATTAACCTTCAGATAATTGATACATAGCGGCATTGATCCATCCCTCTGGCTGAAGAAGAGAACTTGCACATCAAAAGGTGATGCACTAGGACATATGGAACTTTTGTCCAAATTATCTTGAAGCTACTTATTTAAATCCTCCATTTTGATCAAGGAAATCATATAGGGTAATTTTAATAATTGAGTGGAATCGTGTAAAATTTTTATTGTTGAATTTTTCACACGATATGGGGGGGGCTCTGGGTAACTCATTGGGAAATACATTAGTGTATTCCATAAAAATGGGAATTTCCTCAAGTTTGATGTTTTCCTTTTATGAAACCATTTAGGATATGTGTGATTAATCATAGTGTATCAAAACCCACACCATTGGGTGGTTTTCAAAAATTAGATTCATGATATTCCTTGAATTTCTAGAGGATCTTGGGATGGTGAAGAATATGAAAGGATATTTCCTTTTACAGATAATTTAGGTGTACTCTATATATTGTGAACCAATCCATGACCAATATATCTTCAAATTCCACCATGGGAAGGATTCGGAGATTCAGTGGAAAAATATTCCCATATAAACAATCAAGAATAGAGTTCAGCACTTGGGTATCAATGATCACACCACTAGGGGTTTTTATAGATATATTTACTTTGAGGGATTAGGGCATTGATTTAGTCATTCTAGGAAACATAAGGGACAATAATGACTGCTTATAATGAGAATCAATAAAACTTTTCCCATTTTTGTGTGAAAAGTAATTATACATTGTACAATAACATTTTCCTCCTACACATCCATAGTAATGATGGAATAATATTTTCCATTCTATTTTGTATTTGGTGGTTACTAATTATAATTACCCTTAAGGACTTGTGTTTTAGTACAATGGATTTCATATTTCACTTTTTCCCTGTAGTTGAAGCCTTAAACAATGGGTAGTTATTTCCATTCCTCCATGACATTGGTCAGATTCACCATGTATTTTGGACATTCATGATCTTGGTAACCTTCTCTCCAACACTTTAGGCATTTTTTCATCCCTTTTTGGTAGTTCCCGCGATGCTTCTTCCAACATTTTTGACATAAGGGATGTTGGATCCTATTTCCTCCTCTAAAATTGGACCCACCAGGGGAATACTCCATTCTTATCTTTGTATATCTGTAAAAATGGGACCAGTCTATAAAATCCATTTCTACATTGATATAAAATATAAAAACTTCATCATAATCTGGAAGTCTCAGATAACAAGAGACTATTAAAGGTGTGGTTTTAAACCACTAAATACTAATCTATTTTGGCATCATTAATGATAAAAAAAAATCTCATGTATCATATAATCCAACGAAAGTTTTCTTCCTAATTCAGGAATGATTCACCTTTCTATTGATTCAAATCTATAAATTCTATAATAATCATTTTTAAAAAAGTTATATGTAAATAGATGTTATTAAATATTATATTTTATTTTATCCTTCACCTTTGTGTTCTTAGCCATCTCCCACCATTGATTGGCATCCCCATTTAAATGATATGCTAATATATTCACCTTATCTTTCATATAACAATGGATCATATAAAAATACTATCTATTTATTTAACTCCTTGTTCCATGATACGTGGGTCAAAATTTCCACAAAACATCATTGGTTGTTACTTAAGAGATATAGTATCCTTATTGTTTGAATGAATACATTACATATAGTTCTGGTTATTGTTCATTTCTTAAGATGACCTGACAATAATCTCTATAATGTTTTGAACTGGACCTCTCATGGAATTAGGTATGTCATTTGGACAATTATATCATAGTCTCTCACATGGGATGTTCGCCCATTTTCCTAGAGTTCCCACCATTTTCTAAAATAGAAAAGGATGAAGAAAATATAAGTGAACAAAGCCTGAATAATTTAATCTTTTATTAATTTAACACTAAATTAATATATTATGGTATCTCAATATTTATATTTTCATAAAAATATTTTTCTATGATGATTTACCTATAAATAGACTTATACCCTTAGTTTTTTCATTTTATTGTAATTATAATTCCTATATTATGTAAATTATTCTCTGATATCAAATGTATAGACCGAAATTCTTCATTCCACAACTATTACATCCTTTTTATGATAAAAAACATAGTAGTGATACAATCCTGGAAACAACTATTTACTAAAAGCGGTTCAGCCATGGGTTCGGAAACCAATGATCCCAAAATTTTATTTAGAAAATGTTTAATGGTACGATAGACTGAAGGAAATGATTACATGTGAAACAACACACCTAGATAGAAAACTCAAAAACACATCAGATTCCCAATTATTACCTTTTTCTGGGCCGACCTCGACCCCGAGATCCTCCTCGATTATCTTGATGTCTCCCTCTTCCCCTTTGCATCAATAATTCATCATCCATCTCTAGAACCTCTATCATCTGCAGATCAGTTTCTTCATGAGGAACTTCCCTATGCATCATTGACTGCAAAACCTCAATAGAGGATATAACATCCTGATGAGAAGTATCAAGAGTAGGCTCCTCATTCTCATGAGGATCTTCTTGTACATCCTTGGAGTCCTATACTACCACACAAATAGGCAGTTCTACCTATTTTGGGGTCTCCAGACCATCAACAACAGAAGGTGTTGTGGAGGATCATGTTCGGTTACAACATCTTGCATTCTTGAGTCCTTCAATATTAAGCAGATCAAACTCAGGAGTATTAATAGACTATAACATTGAAACAAAAATGACTGTAGTTTTTACCGGTCCTTGAAAATCCACAATAGAGGTGCATCCATTGAGATGAAAATAATATTAATCCCCATTGATATATAGCCATTGGGGGAGATTGCAGTAGGTCCAATATATGACTAGGTGTATTCACATCTTCTATGTTAGAAGGGGAAATCCTGCCACACTAACACCCTGCTTAGATGAAATAGATCTGAGCAGACCCTCTCCCCCTGGAACAACTTGCAGACCACCAGACATCTCCACAGAAGCAATTCTATCCACCTGCACATCAACCTGAATCCCTTGTTTAACAGCAACATATCTTACATCAATATTGTCCATCCTCAAAACCACTTCTATCAGAGGATCCACATTGGCCACCTGTACTTCATCCTGAATCCCCTGTTGAACAATGTCATCTCCTATAATAGTATTATCCATCCTCGGATCCACTTTCATCCGAGCATCCACATTGGCCAACAACACCTCATCATGTATAAATGGACAGGAGCTCGGCTTCTTAGGCATCACCAATTGGAATCCATCAGCATCCAAAATTTTCATATTACCCTTCCTACCAGCAGAGGCTATTGCTGCCCGCTCCAACTCTTGATTAACATCATTCTGGATAGCAGCCTCATGCTCAGATTGATTCCCTTCCACCTCCTCTGCCACATCAACCCATGACTTGTTATATAGACCCCTAGTAACTCCAAAGGTGTCCTGCTACAATGATCCACCATTCACTGGCACAGTAGTAGCATTAGCAAGTTGCTGAAAAGCATTAGACATTGACAGACCTTGTTGGATAGCCTCAACAAATGTGGAGATACCAGTATTGTGAGGATCCTTCCTTTTGAAAACATACTTACTACCATGAGGGTTAACTTGTTTCTTCTTGCATTTCTATGGTTCATGACCCAAGTATTTACATAATGAGCATTTCATATTCCTTCAACATTGCTCAAAAGCATGTCCAATTCACAGACAAGAGTTATATAATGTAGACAACCACTCATATTTTATATCTAGTTCTAACTTAATTTCACCAGCAATAAGGAAAACTATGTCAATAAGAACGTGAGCTAATTCAACCTCTACCAATACACTAGAAAAGTGACCATACCTGGGATGCTCCACTTCCTTTTCCACCTTGATCGGGAAACCAACAGCAGAGGAAAACTCCCACATAACTGACGGGTGCTAGAAAAACCAATTCAAACCTCTAATTCAAATCCATGTCTGACTGGAGGAGTTATTAACTGGAAGAGGAATTTCTAAAGAATCCCACTATTGAAACATTGAGTAACCAGGTTTCATCAAAAATGGTCCAAAAATCCATGAAGAATTTTGAAGTTCCTTTGAAGGAAAAACAATATGGAAATTACCTCTCCTAGTTGATTTCAAACACAAGTTAGTGAAGCCCCAACTCTGAGATAAACGAGCCCGCACATCTTTAACCCTAAGAGGGGTGTCACTTTGAGTTCCTGATATCCTAGTGAGGAGGGAGAACCAACAATCTTCAAGAAGATCTCTCAAAATTTTTAGACTTTCTTCCACAAATGAAATTGTTCCATTCTTGGTAATCCGTTTATATAAATAAGTAGATTCATGATGAGATTTAGAAAAAAACCTATTCCGGGAAGCAAAACCCTCAGACATCCACTTAGGGTTTATTATATCTTCCTTCACCGCATCCAAAGGTTTCGTAGAAATCCCACCACCCGTAACCACCACCTTCAAGTGGGGAATGAAGATGACTTTAGGATCAAAATAGCATTCTAGTGGATTATCCATTGATCGTCAGCCCGAAGTCCGCCAGAGAATCGTCGAAGGAGATGTATCATGCATTACCTTCCCTCCTCCTAGAACCAAATATTTATAATATAGTATTAATTAGGCTTAAACATCACTTTTACATAATAAAACTAAAAAATTATTTGATTCCATCATCACTATCCACATAGGTTCCCTCACATTATCCAAAGTAGAGGTAATCACTTGAGGAAATACATCAATGAATGGTGTAATCTAAAATCATAGAAAAGGGATAAATAAGGGGCATGAATAAAAATAAAATAGGTGATAATAATAATAATAATAAAATTAGATTCATATAATAATCATCATAATCATGAGGGAAACATTTAAGAATGTAATTGAATATTCCAATTCTTTAAAATGAAACATCTTGTTATAGTGGTCAAATACCACACACAGTTGTGAACAATGCTAGCATCATGTTCACAAATAACATATGAGGATAATAATAACATCATCATTTTGAACATATATAGAAGCATGTACATGAATAATACACATCATCTCATGAGATACATCACATTACAGATTTTATTGGAGGGTTATATAACTCTAGGTCCACCCATCACATCATATTATTTACAAAACCTTGCATGACACATAGAACATTTAACAATAATAGTCATGATATATCCCCTCTTAAGGAATGGGTTTTGAAATGATTTAATAAAAAATAAATTGAAGAGTAAAATTTTTGGTTCCCATATGAAAAAGGGAAATCATAATTTGGAATAAATTGTCGTTTTTATTGGAATAAGAAACAATTCATTGGGAGTCAAATATTTTTTAGAAATAAAATTATTCTTGGAAAATCATTGTATTTGGATTGAAAATAATGGTTGAAACATGTATAAACTATAAAATAAAATTTACGAAAAAGGAAATTATATTTAAGGAAAAATAATGGAGTATCCATATAGAAGATGTCATGAAATAAAGATCACCCAAAGAAAAATAATTAAGTAAAGGAATCCACCAACATTAATTCCTGGTTTATGTTGTCTCAATTCCACATCATGAATAATAAATAGAGGATTATTAACTCATAGTTATAGAAGTTAATTATATTAATTTAATCAACTATTTATCTATTATATATATTTTATTCTATTTTATAATACCCAAGAATTTAGTTTCTGTCATGATTTCATTTAATGTTCATGTTTTCTTTCAATTTGGGTAATTTTTTTTCCAAGTTGTTATACATGAGTATAATTAATTTTAGAAGATTAAATTTTTATATATTATATATAGTTTATTATATACATTCATGATTATGGTTATATGTATTGACAGGTAAAAGTCTCTATTGGTGGTTAACAGACCTTTGATAGTACATTATCAAAAGAGCAGGAAAGAAAATTTTGAAATTTATATATATCATAAATTTAATTCTTATAGTAGGTTAAAATAGTTAATATAATGTTAAAATACTTTATAATTAACCTTATAAGGTTTAATTTTTAAATGGGTGGTATTAAAATAAATATAGTAATAAAAAATATAAATAGTTAATTGAAACTTTATCCTTGGTGTAGCTTCTCTTGTACAACACTAAAACACTGTAGATGATTGGAGTTGGATAACTCCAGAACATCAAAAGGATTTATAATGTTCTTGAGAGGAATTATTTTGGTAGTGGTTATGATTTTTCCTATGGGGGATGATTGGTTTTCCAAGGAGAGGGAGAGGGGTTACTTATAGATGATATAAAGGGATATTTTTTGAATAAAAATTTAAATAAAAAATTATATGATATGTAAAACATGTAATAGTGAATTTATGAAAATATAAAATATTTATCAATATAATATTATGGTTTTAATAATTTAACCCACCTTTATAATTGAAAACCCTTAGATTATTAAAAAGAAAATTGGAAAAAGGAGAACTCTTTATTTTAAGGAATCACTATTGTCTTCAGGGTTTTGAAAGTGATTTTTATGTTTGGAAATTGTATTTTAATGACTCGGTTATGAAATAAAATATGTCACTATTGGACCTCACATTCTAGAATTTATTATCTCACTGTTACATCATAAATTAGTTATTTTAATATACATCAGTTATATGAAAAATAGAATTTTTACTATTCAGCTAAAAATTGTAGATATTCAGAAAACTAACAGAAAATTACCTTTTAAAAATTTCAACACTATGATTTTATAAATGATGTTAATTTAATGAATAAAATTTCAAATATGTGATCTTTCAATATTGATATTAAAGTTATGAATTTTATGAAATAATTATAAGTACAACTTATTAAAAATGACCCTATATTATCTATTATTTATTAAATAATTATATTTATTTTTAGACATTATAATTTTGATATTTACATATATTACTCATGATAAATATTATTTTTATAAAAATTTCTTATTTTGATGTTAAATAACTTTTCCAATGATGATGTTATTATTCACAATGGTTAGGTAATTATTCCAAATATTTTAGTTACTATTTCAAATGGTCATGTTAATATTAAAACAAGCCTGTTACCTTATATAAATACCTCTTAATATAATAATTCATTCTTTATCTCAATTCCTATCAATTTTCTATATTCCCATTTTTGTATAATGATGATAAGTTTACTAATAATTTTTTTCTTTTCTATAGTGTAGCTCATAGGACGTATGATTCTACCTGATTAGGATGATCCGTATTATTCCATTTTAGTATTTGTTTTTTATGTCCCCATTGAAATATTAATAATTTTAATGGGTTTATTCATTAACTAATGTAATAATTTTTATTAATAAAATAATGTGTTTTTTATTTTTTATATGCGTTTTATGGGAATAATTATATATCATACACATTAATTTCCATAATAAAATATAATTTATTAATTATAAGTCATTACATCCTTCCCCCCTTTAGATATTTTATCCCAAAATTTCTAACTCATATTTTTGGTTGAGAATAAGCGAGGGTACTTCTAATTTGTTATTTTCTTTAGTTCCTAGATGTCCTCTTTGTACTTATTGTTTCTTTACAACACTTTGATAAGGTGAAGTTTCTTATTGTATAGAACATTTCCTATATAATCAAAGATATTCATCAGATTCTAATCATATAAGAGTTCATAATCCATTTGTACCTCGTTTAAATTATATACATGTGAGGGTTCAATTATATACCTCGTTATATGAGATACGTGGAACATGTCCGGAACATGAGCCATATTTAGTGGAAGTGTTTGCTGAGAGGCCACTGGCCCTATATGGTCAAGAATCTCAAAGGGGCTAATATACCAATGGCTAAGATTCCCTTTATTTCAAAACCTCTGGAATATCTTCCATAGTTAAATCCAGTGGACAACTTCATCTCCAATATCAAACTCCAAGTGTATTTTTGTCTTTTAAGCGTAGAACTTTTACCAACTATGAGAATATTTTTTATATTAGTGAATGTATTAAACCCTCTACTCCATCACTTCCACAATATCATGTCCAATAATATTTTTCTCTCTAAATTCATCCCAAAAATATGAGTTCTACATCGCTTCCCATATAAATCATTATAAGGAGAAAATTGCGTACTCGAGAGTAAGTTGTTGTTAAATGAGTAGTCAACCAATGGGGGATATTTCTTCCACACACCTATAAATTCAATTGATTGGGATATTATAATATTCTTGAGCTTCTGAATATTTCTTTAATATTGGTCATACATTTAGGGTAATAGGCCATTCTAAAATTTAATTCAACACCCAAAATAATATTTAAGACTTCAACAGAATTTAGATATGAACCATGGATTGCGATATGAGATGATTAAAAGTATGACCCCACAAAGTCTCACCAAATCCTGGATGTAAATCATATAAAGTTATTCCAATGATAAATCTTCTAGAATGGTGATGTATTGGAATGTCTTGGTGAGTTGACCCATTACAACCAATATCACATTATTTTATTTTGAAATCATTATGAGACCAATGAAAAATACATGGTGACATTTTTCCATTTCCACATGGTTATAAGAAATGGTTGTACCATAGTTTAGTAGTTTTATATCTTTTCTTTAACTTAATTTCATATCGAAAAATGTGTGATATACTCTTAAATATTCTTCTTCATGTTGTACCACCAATAGTGCTCTAGATGATCACAATATGTCTCTATACTTTCGGTATGGATTGAAAATGATGATTTATGTGAATTATCCTATATCTGATTTGTTATCAAATGTAATTAAAGAACACAAATAATGGTTAAAAACAATATAACTCCATAATCATTGCTTTGGAACTCTTGTGGATTCCAATTCATTATTTATTTCACCTTCTTTTGAAGTTCCTTATCATCCATTTGTCCCTCCTTGATCTTATCACGGTTCGATTATTGGAACAAAATTTGGGGAATATTTGATGTATTTCATGTTGTTAAGATTCCCAAATACATCCTTTACATTTCCATGAATATTGGGTATTTCTTAATCCACATCATTGAGATAGTAGAAAGTTATTTTTTTCTAAGAGAACCAGCTATCTTGTTCTCCTTTTCTCTATGGTAGTGAATAGAGTAATCATGTTCCTTGGTTAGCTATAATAATATTCTTTGGGGAATATTAATCCCATTATATGTGAATATATACTTTATAATATTATGATTGGTATATATGTCACACTAGTCACCATAGAGGTAGAGACTCCAAATATTCAAGGTGAAGATCACAACTTCTAACTCAAGATAATGCATCAGGTAGTTTTTTTCATTGATCATCAAATATCATGAGGTATATGCTATCAATTTTTAATTTTCCTTGAGTAAAAATCCCAATAATTTCTTATAAGAATCTTTTTATATCCCAAAAACATTATACACATATTGGTCGTGTTAGTATAGGTTCATTGATTAGATTCTTCTTGTTCTCCTAAAATATTTCCTCATATTATTTGGTTTGGAAATACTATTCACCTTTCTATGTTAACTTTTTAATCGGTTACAAAATCATGAGTCATTTCTTTCAAAACATCTATAGTAGCCATTAATGATAATAAATCTACGGAGTTATATGTGGTGGGTGGGTCATGGAAATTCCTAACTATGAATTATATTGGAATGGCATATAGATATTCTCTTAATTTAGATCACTTACCTCAAGTATGTGACATGTTGTATCTAAAAGTAAAACTTGTATAACCTAGCATTAAATTTTATCATTAATTTCCCCAACACAATCCTTATATTCTCTTCTTATTCCTCCTTTATCCTGTTGTAAATGAGAATATTATCAAAAAATAGTGTAAATTGTTTTTTCTATGTTGTTTATAAATACAATATTTATCAAATACATGAATACATTAAGGGAATTAGTACATATAAAAGGTATCACTAGGAATTCATAGTTTTCATTCCCTATATAGAAGTTCATCTTCAAAATATATTATTTCTTCACCTTCTATGGAAAATATCCAAGGATAATATCCTCTTTTGAGAAGTGGTGACCTCCTCATAGTTGATCAAACAAGTCATCAATCTATGGAAATGGATACTAGTAATTTATTTTGATTTTGTTAACCTGTAGATAATTGATACACAAATGCAATGATCCATCCCTTTTCCAGAAAAATATTATTGGCATACCACAATTTGATTTAGTAAGGAATATTTGAAATATTTTTTCAAATTCGGTTGTTGCTAGTTATTTAACTTCTAAACTTCAATAAGGGTTGTCCTATAAGGTCATTTGGATATAAGAGTTGAATCAGTTATAAGTTTTTTTATTAACTCTACCTCACAATCTAGGGTATGTTTGTGCAACTCTTTAGGAAATACATTAGTGTTTTCTTACACAATAGTAATTTTTCCACATTTAATATTTCCTTTGATGAAACCACTTAGTCGTGTTATGATTTTTAAGAGGGTATCAAAACCCACACCATTGAGTGGTTTAATAAATTGGATTCACAATATTCTTTTCATTTATAGAGGATCATGGGATGGATCATAATATGTAATGATATTTCATTTTCATGAATATTTATGTGTTCTCTCAATAAGGAGTGCCAATAATTTCCTAATATAGAATTGAATTCCATTAAGGGATGGATTATGTGATTTTCAGTAAGAATATTCCCACATAAGTTAATCGGTGGAGTGCCCAACACTTTGGATGAAATAATCACACCACTAGTGTTCTTATAGATAACCATACCTAATTGTATTGAGGCTTCAATTCCATAGTTTTAGTAAATGTAAAAGATATAAAGAATGCATAGAGGAAGAATAACAGAATACATTTTCAATTTTTGAGTGAACATAATGTGTACCTTATACAATTTATTTTTATTTCTCCACTTAAGTAGTAGTGATGGAATAATAATTCCATTTATATTTAAGATTTAGTAGTATTTGGTAAATATTAAACTCAAGGACCCATTGTTTATTGGATTCGCTTGAATAGAACTCTAATTACCTATATTTGAATCAATTAAATAGTGGTGGTTATTTCTATTACTCCATCACATTAGTGAGACTCTTTAAGTATCATCAACATTCATGATCATGGTATCCTTCTATCCTAGACTATAATCATTTCCAAATATCTTTATGTAAATTACCATGATGTTTATTCCCTAATTTTTGACATGTGCGAGGTTGAATCCTCTTTTCTACTTTTTCATTTGACCCAACATCTTGAAACTTTATTCTACTCTTCTTATATCCATAATCATGGATCTAGTCTCTAAACTCCTTGCCTACTTTTATTTCTCATGAAACCACATATTTATAACTTCTGAAGTATAAAATAACTAGATAATTTTGAAGGTGTGGTTTTAAAACACTAAGGAACTATATATTTTTATATCGTTAGTGATAACAGAACCCAATGGGTATCTCACTATCCTGGTGACTTATTCCTTATATGAAATGAATGATTAACCTTCCTTTTGTCTTAGGTCTACAAATTCTCTCCCAATAATTGTTTGAAGTGTTCAAGGTAAATATTTGTTTATAAATATATTCTTAAAATATTTTGAATCTATCCCATATATTTAATCCTTTGGATTGGTGTTATTGATAAACTCCCTCCCATGATACGCCTCTCGATATAAAAGATAAATGGAGAAGTTCAAATAATCCTTCATAGAATAGTGTATCATTGAAAAGATTTTTTTATTTAGTTAACACACTGTTTCGTGAAATGTTGATCGACAGTTCCACTAAGATTCAGTGGTTGTTTTGCATAAAGGACCCAATGTCTAGTTTCTCCTTCTTGGATGAATGTGGTCATTCCATATAGTTCAGGTTATTATTCATAGCCTAAGATATATGAGTACGTATCTCCATAATGTTCTTAACTCCACCTCCCATGAATTTGACGATTTCATTTGGATAATGATTACATTTTCCCTCGCATGGGTTGTTTCCCTAGTTTCTCCCAATTCTAAAAATTTTCTAAAATGGAACTGTTTTGAAAAAAATATAAATAAAAAATAATTAATTATTTATCAATTATTGATACTAATAATAATTGAATATTTAATGATATCCTAGTGTGTATCATTTTCTAAAAATTTTCATCTAGGTTTTTTGAAATATACATAGACTTGTACTTATGGTTTTCACTCTCATTTTCTGATCTTAATTCCAAAATTAACAAAACTATTATCTAATACCAACTATTGCGACCTGATTTTTTCATTACATAATTATTAAATAATTTTTAAGGTAAGTAACATAATATATTTAAAATACCATATCGAAAGTCTTAGTATCTAAGGTTACTTGGGCTCAAATATCTCATTGACATACTAAAATATAATCATTTTTTAATTCCTTCTTCGCAATCCTCTTAGTGTCCCTCACATTCATCTTATTTCAAGTAATCACCTGAGGATATACATCAATGAAAGAGGTGAGATAAAATAACTATAATAGGGACATGGATCAATTTGAAATAGGAGAGTATAATAATCATCATCATATAATATGTATAGGATAATCATAATAATCCCGAGGGAAACATTTGATAAAGGCATGGAATGGGGAAATTCATAAAAATGAAATAACATGTTATAGTGGTCAAATGCCACACATAGTTCAGAAAAATGATAACATCATGTTAATGTATAAAATTTCTCATAATCATAACATCATAATTTTGAACAAATATACCATCATGTACATTTATAGTACATGTCATCTCATGAGATACATCACATTACCAAATTAATTAGAGGGCTATAAAATTATTCATCCGCCTATCACATGACATTATTTATAAAATCATGCATTGTATATAGAACGTATATAAAAATCATATTAATGAAATAACCTCTATAAATGAATGAGTTTAAAAAGGATTCTATAATAAATATATTAATACTTAATATTTTGGTCTCCCAAATGAAACAGTTAGATCATACATTGGAATAAATGATCATTTTTGGGATAAGAGACAACACATGTGGAGTCAAAGATATTTTTGAAAAGAAAATTATTCTTTTAAAATAATTTTATTTTACATAAAAGTCATGGTGGAATCATTTATATCCTATAAAATAAAATTGAAGAACATGAAAATGATATTTGAGTAACATTAATGGATTATCCATACAAAAGATGTCGTGAAATAGGAATAACCCAAAGAAAAGTAATTGGGTTCTAGAATCCCCATACCTTAATTATAGCTTATTTTTTTCACTTTTCCACTTTTATAATAATTAACATGTGATTAAATAATAGTAACTATGATTTGATATCATTGTTTCATCAAATTTATCCATTTTCCTTCGATATCATTATTTTTGTCCAATGTTGTTATACATGTGTATAATTAATTTTATAATATTAAAATAAAAGTAATTAGATGATTCTATATTATATATAGTTCATTATATATACTCATGATGTTGGTAAAAAGTGTTGACATTGAAATTTCTCTATATGTGTTTAACCGACCTTTGACATGACATTGTCGAAAGAGTGGGGATTTTTTTTTGAAATTTATATATATCATAAATATAATACTTATAGGACATAAAAATCAATAATATTATTTTAATTTAATGAATAATTAATATATTAAGGTCTAGTTTTGAATGGGGTCATGAAGAATGAAATGGAAGAAGAAAGAAAGATATAATTTAAGCTTACTTGATCCAGTGTGTACCTTCTCTTGTATGACTATAAAAAAACACATGATGATTCGATTTTTATTTATCCCGAACGTACATATGTATTATTAGGGGATTTATATACAAGATATTTTTATTAGTTAATCCTTTTAAAGTGAGTGATTTTTGGTTTTTTAATGGAAGGGAGAGGGGTTTTTTATACTTGATAAGAGGGATATTTTTAGAATACAAAGTGGAATATAATATTATAACAAAGGTAAAACATGTAATACTAAATTTATGATAATATAAATCATATATAAAGATAATATAATGGGGTTAATACTTTAAATACCCCATATAATTATAATTAATTAGTTTATTAATATGGAAAGTTGAAAAGGGAAATTATTATTTTAAGGAATCACCTTTAACTATAGGTTTCTGAAGGATCTTTTCAGGTTTGGAAATTGTATTCTAAAGAATTTTTTATGAATAAAATATATCATGGATGAAAAAAAAAATTATAACAATTATTAGGTCATTTTTACATGATTTATTATGTAATTTAAGATACACTTGTTATGTGAAAACTGAATTTTTACTATTCACCTAAAAATTGAAGTATTTCAAGGAATTTCAGAAAAGTAACCCTTCAAATATTATAACATGATGATCTCAAAAATGATAGACATTTTATAAAAATAAATTTATAACATATCTAAAATTAATTTATAATATAAAAACGTAGAATTTTTTTAACAAAGTTTAAAATATAATTTATCAGAAATGTTCCAAGATTTTATTTGAATTTTTTAGAATGATATTTATTTTTTGGAATAACTTTTTTTATATTTACTTATATTAATCCTGAAAAATACTTTTTATATCAAAAATTATTATTATTAGGTTAAATTACCATTCTAATGGCCATGTTACTATTTCCAATGACCAGATTACTATTCCTAATGGTTAGGTTGTAATTCTAACGGTCACATTTCCTTATATGAATACCTCTTAATTACATAATTAATTATTCACCTCAATTCCTCTCAAGGTTATATATTTCCATTTATTTTTTAAATCATATATTTCTAAAAATATTAGATTTCTTTTTTATATTATTTTTCATGGTTGGGTTGATTTTAACTGATCGGGGTGATCCATATTATTCCATTGAAGGCCTTTTATTCTCTATTTTTTGTACCATTGTAATAATTGTTATTTTAATGGGTTAATTCATTGACTAGTGCGACAATTTTATTTATTGAAATAATGTGTTTTATTGTTTTTTTCTACATGTTTTATGTTATAATAATATATAAAACACATTGCTTTCAAGAAAAAAATATCATTTATAAACTATGGGTTGTAGAACTCTTGTAAAGAAGTTTTCAATTAATATAAAATGTGAGACTATTATAGATAAAATGATATTATAGGATGTTAAAATTATGATGTATGGTAATTCCCTATTTCTAAAAATGGATTGTTATACATATGGTCGACATTGACATGATTATTGGTATGGATTGTATTACAAACTAGAATGAAAAATAATATATCGGAGAGAATGAAATATGATTCGTGATGTTGAGGTGGAATATCATATCTTTAGAGGTGAAACATCCTCATCAAAATCATGTATATATCTTCACCCAATATCCCTCCTTAATGAAATTATATCACTATATAAGTATAAAAAATGATATAAGGATAAGGAATATATCATATGAATAGAAGATGTATCAATGGTAAAGAAATCATTGATTTTTTTCATGAAAAAATACATTTACCTCCATCAAAGTATGATGTTTTGTTCACTGTTGAACTCATTTTTAATTCCAGATATGTATCTAAATTTTTTTATTCAATATGACCATTAGATTTTTCATATTTAATGAGACTTCTATAGAATTTAATTTAACAAATTTGTATACACCCATATGTTTCAATGTAGGGTGCCTCTATTTTATTCATAAAAAATAAGGATGGGGCAGTGAGATTATATATCAATTTTAGGGAGATCAATTCCATTAAAACAATTAAAAACAATCATTTACCATGTATTTATGAATTATTTGGTCGTCATGAATGTTTCAAATAGTTTTTAATGATTTATATATGCTCTGGTTTTCATTTGGAATAGGTGAAGATGGATGGTATATCAATGTCATCATTTTTGACAAGGTCATCACATTATGATTTATTGTAATGAATTTTAGATTTTAAAATTAACCTTTTGTATTTATGGGAATTTTTATTATAGTATTCAAGCTGTATATTTATAACATTGTGTTTAAATTCATTGAAAACATATTGAAATAATCTAAGGTTTTTAAAAATAATGGTAGTTATATGAAAAATAAATTCTAGAGACACTCTGAAAAATAGATTTATATATGAAGTGTAGAAAGTTCGAATTTGGGTTCAATTATGTTACTTTTCATGGCGTCTATGGATGGAATATATGTTTATCCTTTAATGAAAAATGTAATCAATGAATGGAATAATGTGAAATACATTACTGATATCTCATGTCTCCTAGGTTTAATAGGTTTCTATTGATATTTAGTATAAACATTCACCCTGGTCACCAACCAGTTAACAAAGTTACCTTGTAATGGGGTTAAAACGAGATTTCCAAGGGAATAATAAGATTTTTTTTCTAAAAATTGAAATATGATATTTATTAATGAAGTAATTTTTACTTTACTATCATGTAAGGAATGATTCTTAATTTATAGTGATTCATCAAAGAATGGAAATAGTTTTAAGATTACAACGAATGATAATGAGATTTACTATGCACTAAATAAATTTAAAATATATGAATAGAAATATCCTACTCATGACCTTGTGTAGGGATCTATAATAAATGGTTTTTGAATATAGAGACACTATATCTATGGTAAATAATTCTAGATATATACAAACCATATGAGTTTAAATTAAATATTATCTTAGAAGGATATAAATATAAAGAAAACAATGAAGTTGTAACCACTCAAGGAATATAACTGGGAATTAAAACAAGGTAGCTTATGCATTGATTATAAGTGAAAATGGAGTTCTAGAAATGAAGTGGTTTAATAAGGATCCAATATATATATATATATAGAAAATAGGGATATAGTAATTTCTATGTAAGGGGACCCATTATCCCTTTTTCCAAGTAATTTATTATACATCCATACTAGAAAGGATTGATATTTCTCTATAGAACGATGAGAACATATAATTGAATAATAAAGTAGAAAATTATGGTAAATTGACAGACATCATCTATAATCATGGTGAGTTTAAGTATCATAAGTTGTTATGTGTTCATTATAGATCCAAGATGTAATTTAACTTCTCGATAAAGTACATAGATCTATTTATTAATAAATCTTAGATGAAAAACAAAATCAAAATATAGATTTAAAAGAAATGTTTTGGTGGGATGGTATGAGGAATGAATTCACAAAGTATATGTTCAGAATCATAGTCTTCTAGTTGGGGGTGTATTAAAAACATAATCCTATAGGAGTCATGAAACTTACTCCTAAACCTATATAATAGTGGTAAAATAATACTATATACGTTTTCCATGGACTCCCAATGACTCCATGGAAGAAAAATTCTATATTGGTATTCATTTATCATTTTACTATATGAGATCATTTCATAGAATTAAGAGATGATCAACCCCTTTAGATACTTGATCAAATATATATGGATGGAATATGAAGGATAAATTGGGAAACTGAATTCATTGTTTATAATAATTACCCTCATTTCAAAAAAAAATTTGAATAGTCATCAATGGGATCTAAATACTTATATACATTTAAGCTCCGCCTATCATCCCCAGACTGATGGGATGTCTGGAAGGTCTATCTAATATTTTTAATACATTATGAAATCATGTCCAAATGACTTCCAAGTTAGGTGAGACTTTTATCTAAATTTATTGTAATTTTCATATAAAATAAATTGTATTCAAGAATCTTGATGGAACCATATGATGTATTGTATGGGAAGAGGTGTCACACTCAAACCTATTTGGAAGAAGTTAGAGAAAGAATTATAATTAGCTCAAATATTATAGTGGATATGACTATTAGTATATTAACTGTTAATGATTATATTAAATAATTATGTTGAAGTGAAAATAACTATGATGATAATAAATATAATGAAATTGAATTTCAAGTCCAGGATCATGTATTCATGATGGTTTCACCATCGAAGGGAATTGTAATATTTGGTAAAAAGAGTAAGATAAAAAACAAGTTACATTAGTCATTTTTAAATACTATAAATAATTAGATCTATAGATTACTGATTGATTTAATTACCCAATAATTCTAAATTTCAAAATCATCTTTTATGATTATTTGTTGGGAAAATTCATACATGATCTAACACATGATATTACATATGGGGGAATAGATTTGGAACCTTACTTGTATTATAATGAGGAGAATGTACAAATTCATTACATAAGATAAAATGTGTTTTGATATCAGAAAAAATTATTCATGAGATTACATTATAGACAAACAAACTAGAAGTAGAATACTGGGAGCCTAAATTATCTATGGGGATGAAACATCCACATTTTTTAAATATCTTATTTATAACAAAATTTCTATGTTGAAATATTTTATGGGGGTGGTGGATGTAATATGAGAGACCCTAATATAATAGTAAAACCCTATATCATATACTATCACACATGAAATATCCTTTAAGCAAGTAAAAAAATTAAAAGAGAAATTAATGAATTTAAGAATAAAAAAGTCTAATTTTTCAATTCATGTTATCAAAATCATCCTTTTATGATTATTTGATCTTTATTGGAAAATTTAGTTTTTGTTTTGAAAAAAACTCTTTTACAAAAACATGTTATTTGATTGACGTAATTGTTATATAAAAATGACCTAGATGTTTTTAATTCCTTTAATGAAATAAAATTTGAATATAAGGAATACAAATGTTATTTTTAACATAGTTTTTGAAATTATAAATTATATGTCCAATGTTTTTAAAACTAATTAAAATTTCCCTAGAATAAAAAATACTTTCAGTGTTTTATTTGAATCATGTGTTTTTAAGAGAGATTCAGGATTATCTTTCCTTTAAAGAACCATATACATTATTTTTTATAATAAAAATTTTTTGTTAATAAAATTAATAACCAAAATAATTTTATCACAAAAATAAATTTAGATATAAACATACTTTTTCAATATGAACTATTGTTTATGTGATTACTCACTCAAAATTTATTTTTTATAAAAAATCCTCAGACCTCATGGTGGTCCAATTTTATGGAGACCAAAAGAATTGCTATAGTGACCCATCCATTTATTACATTTATATTACATCATTATAATGATAAACAACATAATATTATTAAACCTCGAGGATCCATAGATTTATTTTATTGGAAAAAATAGGGCCAAACATAACATTTACAATATCAAGAATAAACATTTATCTAATTCATTCTTCTCAAAATTCATATTTTCACTTGACATATCCTTAGTATATGTAGTCACATAAAAATATACATCAAAAGGGGGTGATCTAAAATCTCAGTAAGTGGATAGATAAGAACAATATTTCATGGGGTGAGAATAATTATAAAATCATCATCAGAATCATGAGAGGAAATATTAAAAAAACACTTAAAATGTGGAAATTAAAAAAATGAAACATCATGTCTTAGTGGTCTTCTACAACATATAGTTGTGAACACAGCTATAATCGGGTTCAAAAATCATTTCACATTAACCGATGAGACTAATAACTTTACTTAATTCATTGGAGCATTGTAAAATTCCAGGCACACCCATCACATTCAAACATTCATATTTTACAATATAATTTCAGGCACACCCATCACATCAAAACATTTACATTATCATGTATACCGCATTAAAATATGTAAAACATGAACATAACATAACACTGAGAATGAAATGGTTTTAAAATAATAAATAATGCCTTTATAAATATTTGGTCCCTAAAATAAATAGGGAATATCTTCTTGACATAGAACCATTAACCACGAGTGAAGAGTGAAACAATAACCAAAAAGTAAAAAATAGTGTGTTTATTTGAAAGATGAGTTCTTTTTGAAAACATTGGGTTTTTAATTAAATCAATTAGATAAAATTTATATCCTAGAAAAGGGAAGATAATGATGTATAAATTATTTTTAAGGAGAACCCAAACTGAACATGGTGTGAAAGAGGGAGAACCTGAAGACAGAATGTTGGGTTTGAGAATTTCCCCTTTCATTGTATCTAAATGCTTTCTTCACATTACTATTCTGTATAACCACATTAGATTCATTAATTAACAAATATAGAACCTTTTTAAAAATAATATGGTTCATTTTTTGTTTTGTTTGTTTATATTATGGTCCTTTGTATGAGTTATAGGGTTTAAATCCATTGTTCGGGAATGTTCGTTTATATGGTCTTCTTGAACAGTTCACTTGTATTCATAAATTGAAGTTTGTGTAGAACATAGATAAACATGAATACCTAATATTACATGTTATTAAAGAAATTACAGAATTTAAATGATCTGATAATGAATTATGTTTTATACCATGTGGATGAATCAATAGTAAAAATTTAAGGATGATCAGTTTAGGTTAATTTGCGCGGTATTTTGATTACAACGAACATGTTTTGTTTTATCATTTTGTAATATGTACATAAGTTTTCTCAAAAATATTATATAGAATATAATATTTATCACATAATATGGTTCAACCATAATAATGGTTTTATTACCAGATAAAAAGGTTGTAAATGAAAACATGTTGTTCTTGAAGGTGATAAATTAGCACCTCGTGGACAACATCTTCTTTTCAAAAATAAAAAGAAGAGGAGAAAGTGATTTGATGATAAATTAACCCATTTTTATAATTAAATTAAAATATATTTATGATAATGGATTTCAAATACCATTTGTATGAGTATAGGTGGGGATAAATTAAAATAAAAACTTTATTTTGTAAGGAAATCAAAGGAAAAGAGGGAGAGGAATTGCCTCTTTAATCATTATCTTGAGACCCTCCTTAAGGAACTTAGGCTTGGCCTTATGATGAGACAAAAACCTCGTGATCTTGGGGTAGGGGATAGGGACGCTTTTTGGATAGATTTTATACAATTCTTGAATATTTAGAGGTGTGAGGAAATGAGTGAGTGAAGGGTGGTATTTATAGTGGATGGGAGAGGGGTTTTCGGAATATAATATTCATTAATTTATTCATTCTTCACATGAAAATTAACATTGAGTCTTACATGAATAATTATAGTAATAATATCTTGTTAATCCAAGTCAATGGTGCTTACATAAGGATAAAATCATACAATAATATATAATTAATGTATTAAGCTTATTTTGTAAATTATAATGTTTCACTATTCATCAAAAATTCACATGTTTCATAAAAATCAAAGAAATTCACCGTAACCATTTTTCAATGTGTAGTATCAAAAAATGCACTCCATTTTTCAAAATTAATTTTCTAAATTTTTTTAATTGAATTATTAATTAAAGTCCTAATTTACTTGAAAAATACAGATTTTAAAATTAAAACTGATTTCATAATGCTTTTAAAAATAACGTAAGGTCTTATAAAATTATCCTAAAACCAGAAGACAAAGAATTGATAATTTTTTAACAAATTTTAGAAAAATAAATTGTATTTTAAATTAATTAATTATTTATAATTATTTATTTGTGACTTACAAAAATACCAATTCTTTTACTATGGTCAAACAGTCACTTATAAGATCCTTAAGATTTATTTTATCATTCATAGAAATGGTTACAAATCTTTTGGAGGATTTACTACTCATAAGGATCATATTAATATTCAGAAGAGTAGGTTACCATTCACCAGAAATTAATATTTTCATATCGGACTCCAAACATCTTACTGATTGCAACCTTGTATGTGAGTTTTTCAAAATCCAAAACATAGAAGTGGAAAAATTATTATTAATGGTCACATAGTATTTAGTTTCATTATATGAAATTAAGCTTCCTAATGAGATTATACTATAATAAATAGTTATAAGAAGGGAATTCCATTGATAAAACTTTAGGTCGTTAAAATTGCCATGTAAAATGAGGTCAAATCGAAGAGGGAGATCCCCAAACAATCATAATGGATGAGAATGTGAAGATGATCCCCACTACTCACCAAAAATTATGTCAAAAAGGTCCCCTCCATTCAAATATGACTGACCTAGATTTTCAATCCTATGTTTAGTTAAAACATATGGATGCAATACACTAAATACAATTAAATTCTAAAATTATCTTAGATAAATTCCATAAGATGTATCGAGTCTGACACCACTTATTTTATATTTACAATGAATATCCTCTATAGATAGGTACTTAAATATAGATCTCCTTCCTCTTCCAAAATATAAATTCATAATCCATAAAAGGATCTATATGAATTGATGATAGAACCTATCACATTGGTCACTCAACCACCAACTCTCATAGAACTTATAATGTAGGGAGTATCCACATTGAGCATCATACCCATGTTTGGTGGAGTCTATCTAATCCACCAATAATGAGGAATCCTTCCATTTTTGATATCTATATTCCAAGGGAGTATACAAAAACTAGATGCCACGTTAACACCACATAGATGTAGATCATATATCACTAATAATAGATAAGTCACGTAGTATTTAATAAAAATGTTATAACTTTTTTTACTATCACATGTTTTGTTCCTTTCTTCACAAATTTCCCATTACACTGCTGAAAACACCCATGCTTGAATTATTATCTTAATTCTCTAGTGTTCATCCCAATAGAACCATTAATAATGAAAATCCATTAAAGAGCTACATTCAATTGTTTTTCCATCCATGTGAAAATTTACTCCCAAATGATTTTTTCTTATTCATGTACATAGAATCAGTTCCTTATAGGTAACATTTTATAAGCTTCAAAACACATGAATTGTGAGGCCTATAGAACTCCTTTTGTTTTTTTATATGATTATTCCACACCCTTCAGAACGAAATGAAAAACTTCTTCTGAATTTCCTTGCATCAAATCATGATCACAAAATTATCAATCTCTTATTCAAGATGGATTAATGGGTGGAACTCTTGTTCACTAATGATTCTGGTAATTGATTCCAATAAAATACTTCTATCAGGCTCATCATCCAAGTGAATAGTAGCTTAATGATTCTTATTCTCCTCCTAGAGATATTAGTTTATGATACCATGGTGTATATTGGAATTATTGACTATGATCTATGAAGTTAAGAACCATAAGAAGAATAGGTGTCAATGATAAAACACTTTTTTATTGAATATTTTATTGATAATAAATGATATAATTTCCTCACATTGTGTTAAATATGTTTAATTAGAATGTATTTGGGATTAGATCATTCATTTGAATATTTGATGAAAATTCCTGTTTTACCCTTTATAGTTCACTGTAGTATGTCGAAAATAAATATTTTTATATTTATTATTTGAATTTTATATTTTATCATAGTGTGTCTAACTTAATTATCTACAACTTTTATTCAGGACACTAGAGCTAAAGAGTTCATTTGGTTGTTGAAATTGGTCCACGAAGTCAAATTTGGGATGGGCTCGCCAGAATGGAGAAGCTTCTGTATTTCGGACATAAAGCTTTCATATGGGCCTATATTGAGACCAAATTTGTATAGGAGATAGAGGACCCATATCCACACATTTTATCCTTCTGTAAGGCCGGCCAATTCACGCGTTTTGGTTGTCAAATGGGCGGTGAAAGTTGGAATAAAATATTTGGCCGAATTTCCATATTCACACTTGAAACCACTTGTAACCTCTCCTCCCCTCCACACTATAAATTGGCTTTTTTCTCATTTGGATGGGTTGGGACGTGAATTGGGAGATTGGAGGAAGAGGAGAATTTGTTTCACCCAAATTCTCCAACCATTGTAAGAGGGATAGCTCTTGAAGCAAGGATCCCCTCATCGAAGCCCCCTTCTCTTCTTCATTTTGTAATGTTTTCATTTGTGTAATAAACTTCATTGTTCTTCTTTTATTTCTTCTCTTTTCTTATGTTTTGTTTAAATTTTTCTTCTCTTAATCTTCCTCTTTGGGCTGGAATTCTTGAGTATAAGCGTTATTGTGTTATACCCTTTATAAACCTTTGCACATGCAAAATGCTTCTACGATGATTACGCCACCCATGGAAGAGTAGTCTTTTAGTAATCGATCTATCTTATACCCTCTTCATTTAATTATTTTGAATCATTGAGCTACTGTAATTCACTTAATATGATTCATGAATTGTGTTTTTAAATTGTATGAAACTAAGCAAGCAATTGAACAATTAACACAAAAACACGCGAGGTCGGGATTTTGTGTAAATTGTGAGAGCGCGATCTTAATCGGTAATACAAGACCACACGGGATAAATTTGTAGAGTTCAAATATAATCCCAAAACACAATTCATCCTCATTTCCAGAATGGATATGTGCCTTAATTTACCACTGAACATAAGCTAATCTTAGAACATCAATCAAAGTAGGGTGCTGCGATTGCATGTTCCGAAGTTAGCCTAGGTTTAAATTCACATCATCTTTGTGGTAAAGTTAATTCTCGTAGGGTTTGGGATTTAACAAATTAAGGGATCATAAATAAGTGAATGTTAATTTAAATGATAATGATTAATAATAAAGTGAATAGGTAGAGTTAGATCGATTATGCTTTTTAAATAGATTTCTAAACAAACATCTTCTTGTTGTGTCATTAAAATTGAAATTCATTTCAAAACTAAAAACAAAAAAAAATTATTCAATCTTCTTCCATCAATATTCTTCTAGATTCATAAACTACAAAAAAACCCAATCCTTTAAAGTAGTGTTTTTACTCTATTCTATTTTATTTCTTTTTAGAATACCTCTAATAAGTTGTTAAATTCACTTCCTCCTTTGAGAGACGACCTTGGTCAGCCACTCTGCTGCACCTAAGTACCCCAAATCACACTAATCATTTGACGGCACCCACGACAGCGCTCTATCAAATTGTCACCATTTCCGGGGAGGCAAGTAATTATTTCAACCAATTAGAGGTATTTATTTTATTTTACAATTTTATTCTCTTCCTCTCTTCTTTCTTCCTTCTATACCCAATCTAATTTTTCTTCTTCTTCTTTTATTTTCTTCTACTTCTTTTGGGACCATCAACTCAAACTTCTCATTTTTATTTTACTATGGTCCAATTTCTTTCTTTTCATTTTTATTTGATCTATGACCCGAACTAATCCCGAAGATCTCTTAGGTCTTGACCCTGAGATTGAACGTAGCCTTAGGGATCGAATCATAAATTCTCAGTCTACGGGAAGTTTCAATATTCAACCAGTTGGTGAATTCCTCTCTTTTGGAAACATTGAAATTGGAAGCAATTCAAATTCAAACATAAAAGTGGAACCAATGGCTGGAAACAATGGAAATGAACTTAATAGAACCATTCGATAATTGGTTGCACCTGATATTAACTGTCAACCAAATTGTATTGCATACCCGAACCTCGAATCGGACTTTGAACTAAAATCTGGGTTAATTCACTTACTTCCAAAATTTCATGGCCTCTCTGGTGAGGATCCTAATAAGCATTTGAAATAATTTAATGTGGTTTTCTCAGCCCTTAAACCAAGAAATGTTTCTGAAGATAAAATCAAATTAAGAGCATTCCCATTCTCACTTGATGGAGCTGCAAAAGATTGGATGTATTATTTGCAACCTGAATATTTAACATGTTGGAATGATTTGAAACGTCTTTTCTTGCAAAGATTTTTTCCAGCATCAAGGACCACATCCATTCGAAAGGAGATATCAGGGATCAAGAAAGCACAAGGGGAGTCAATGTATGAGTACTGGGAGCGATTCAAGAAGTTGTGTGCAAGCTGCCCACATCACCAAATCAGTGAGCAACTACTCATCTAGTACTTCTATGAAGGACTCACACCCATAGAGAGGAGCATGGTGGATTCTGCAGATAGAGGAGCATTGGTGGACAAGACACCAGTAGCTGCACGTGCATTGATCGACAAGATGGCTCAAAACTCCCAACAATTCGGTGATAGAGGTACACCACATGTTCGAGGAGTACATCAAGTAAGCCCTTCTTCTCTTGAAAGTCATTTGATTGATACTAAGTTAGAAGAATTGACAACTATGGTGAGGCAGATTTCATTGGATCAAAAGACATCCCAACCCCCTCCTTCAAGGCCATGTGGCATTTTCACTGAGACAAGCCACCCAACTGACTTTTCCCCACAACTACAAGAGACAGAAGATTGTGCAACAGTGTTCCCTGGGAGACCATTTCAGCAGCAACAACTACAACCATATCCCCAAAAGAAGTTTGATACAGTATACAAACAAGGGTGGAAAGATCAGTCAGACATGAGGTATGGCTCTGGACAACAACAAAGGCCCCCTTTTCAACCAAACTTCCAGCAGCCTCAACCTTACCAACAGGGTTTCCAACAACCCCAAAGGAGATTCGAAGCTCAAACATCAACGAGCCATCAACAAGGGAATATCCAACACAAGGTAGACTCTAACACTGATGATCTTTTGAAACAAATTGTTCTTAATCAACAGAATGAGCTGAAGAGTCAAGGTTCGGAGCTGAGAGAGTTGAAGACTCAAATGAGTCAGATTGCCACCGCCCTCCATGAACTTGTGAGTAAGAATTCTGGAAATCTACCTTCCCAACCCACTCCAAATCCAAAGGGGAATGTTAGTGCCATCACATTGAGAAGTGGGAAGCAAATGAATGATACATCTGGAGCTACCATTCCACCGGGATTCACCTCTACTCTAGAGAAGCCACATTCCATACCAACTAATGAGCAATCCAAGGAGAAAGATAAAGGTAAGAAAAATATTGATGATGTACCACCTAAACCCCTTCCTTTTCAAAATAGGGTTGTTCAAACCAAGAATATGGCTAAAGAAGCAATGCAAAAGGAGGTTTTGGACACATTCAAGCATGTGGAGATCAACATTCCTCTACTTGAAGCTATTAAGCAAATTCCAAGGTATGCGAAATTCATAAAAGAACTTTTTACCAATCGAAGAGGGCTCAAGGGAAATGAGAGGATCAACCTTGGAAGGAATGTCTCGGCACTCATTACACCAACTCTAGCAATGCCAACAAAGTGCAAGGATCCCGGGACATTCACCATCCCAGGTACCATAGGGGAGTTTCACTTCTCTGATTCTATTTGTGATTTAGGAGCTTCAATAAATGTGATGCCTCACTCTGTATTCTCTTCCTTGCAGGTTGTTGAGTTGAAGCCAACAAGGATTAGTGGTGCAATTGTCAAATAGAGCTACGACATATCCAGCAGGAGTTCTTGAGGATGTATTTCTTCGGGTAAGAGACATGATCTTTCCAGCAGACTTCTATGTTCTTAACATGGAGGATGATCAGGTAAGTTCTCATGCCCCCATTATCTTTGGTAGACCCTTCCTCAAAACTGCAAAAACTATCATAAATGTCAATGAGGGTACACTTTCCATGGAGATTGGAGATGAAGTTGTGATATTTAATGTTATGGATTCCATGAAGTACCCCTCATAGGACCATTCTGCTTTTGTTATCTCCCATTTTGAACCACCAAGTAAAAACATCATGGAATTGGATTGTCCTATGCTTAGGGAGATTATGAGTATTGGTTCTATTTTGATGTCTAAGAATACTTCTAAACCCATTTTTAAGGAACAAGACTCTCTAAGATTTGATTTTGAAATGGAATCATATTCTGATTTTGATCATGTGAACTCTGATTATGACATGGCTATTGAGTATGCTAATGGATTTGGTGATTTATTCGTTGATTGTGATGATCTTTATCCTGATACTGATGTTCATTGTGTAGATATGTCTGTTGCATCAATTTCTCCATCTATACATCACCCACCTACATTGGAACTCAATCCATTGCCCCCAAATCTCAAATATGCATACTTGCTCAGTCGTGATAGATTACCTGTCATAATTGCTTACAATCTCTCTTTTGAACATGAAGAAAAACTTTTGAATATTTTGAGAGATAACATTAGGGCAATTGGTTGGACATTGGTAGACATATCAGGTATTAGCCCCTCCATTTGCATGCATATGATTCTCCTGGAGGATGGGGCTAAACCGGTGAGACAACCATAAAGGAGACTTAATCCCACCCTCCTAGAAGTTGTTAAGAAAGAAGTTGAAAAATTACTTGAGGCGGGTATCATTTACCCTATTTCTGACTCACAATGGGTTATCCCTATTCAGGTTGTAGCAAAGAAAACTGGTTTCACTGTTATAAAAAATGAAAATGATGAGTTAGATCCTGTGAGAGTACAAAACAGTTGGTGAGTGTGTATCGATTATAGGAAACTAAATCAATCCACTCATAAGGACCATTTCCCACTTCCATTCATTGACCAGATGCTTGAGAGACTAGCTGGGAAGACACACTATTGTTTCTTGGATGGATTTTCTGGCTATTTTCAGGTTCCCATTACAGCAGAGGACCAGGAGAAGACAACATTCACCTGCCAATTCGGTACCTTTGCTTACCGAAGATGCCATTTGGACTTTGCAATGCCCCAGGTACCCTCCAGAGATGCATGGTGAGTATTTTCTCAGATTTCATTGAGACCTGCATAGAGGTATTTATGGATGATTTTACGGTTTATGGGTCCTCATTTGATGAATGTCTCTCTAGTTTGGGTGATGTGTTGCATCGTTGTATTGAGAAGAATCTGGTCTTAAATTTTGAAAAATGTCATTTCATGGTCGAAAAGGGAACTGTCTTAGGCCATATAGTCTCACAACATGGCATTGAAGTTGATAAATCTAAGGTAGAAATTATTTCATCCCTCTCATATCCTACATGTGCGTGCGATGTTAGATCTTTCCTAGGGAATGCAGGATTTTATCGGCGCTTCATCAAAGATTTTAGTAATATCGCTCTTCCTATGTCACGATTACTTCAAAAAGATTCTGATTTTGTGTTTGATGATTCTTGTAGGACTTCCTTTGATGAGCTAAAGAAGAGTCTGACCACTCCACCTATCATACAGCCCCCACGGTGGGACCTTCCATTTGAGCTTATGTGTGATGCCTCCAACTTCGCGGCTGGAGCTGTATTATCTCAGAGGGTGGAGGGACGTTCACATGTGATCACTTATGCATAGAGGAAACTAGAGTCAGCCCAATCAAACTACACAACCACAGAAAATGAGTTTCTTGCTGTCATATTTTCATTAGATAAATTCTGTTCATATTTATTGGTCTCTAAAGTAGTTGTTTTTTCTGACCATGCAGCTTTGAGGTACCTCCTGAAGAATCCAGATGCAAAGCCATGACTTATCCATTGGATGCTCCTTCTTCAAGAGTTTGACATCGAGATAAAGGACAAAAAGGGGTCAGAAAACATGGTGGCGGACCACATGAGTAGGCTTACTCACACACTAGTGGATGACACCTTGGATCAGGTACCACTTTGGGACACTTTCCCTGATGAGCATCTCTATACCATCTCAGGTACACATACTTGGTATGCTGATTTAGTTAGATACCTTGTTGTTTCTGAAATCCCTGCAAATTTAAAGAAACATCAAGTCCAAAAATTAAAGATTGAGTCAAGATATTATGTTTGGGATGATCCATACTTATGGCGCATGTGTAGTGACCAAGTCATTAGGAGGTGTGTTCCCGATTATGATTTTGAGTCTGTTTTGCATTTATGTTATACACTTGCTTGTGGTGGACACTTTGTACCCCAACGGACAGCTAGGAAGGTTTTGGACTCTGGATTATATCGGCCTAGATTATTCCATGATGCCCATGTGTTTTGAAATTCATGCTCTCGTTGCCAACACGCTGGGAACATTTCTAAGAGACATGAGATGCCCCAACAACCCATACTATTCTGTGAGATTTTTGATGTATGCGGCATTGATTTTATGGGTCCTTTTCCTAGTTCATTTGGATTTTTGTATATTTTGGTTGCTGTTGATTATGTGAGTAAATGGGTTGAGTCCAAGGCCACCAGAATTGACGATTCTCATGTTGTAGTGGATTTCGTTAAGGCTCAAATGTTCTGCAAGTTTGGAGTACCAAAGGCCATCATCAGTGACCAAGGGACACAAATTTGCAATAGTAATTTTGCTTCCCTCCTTATAAAGTATGGGGTGACACACAAAACATCAACACCATACCACCCCCAAACAAATGGCCAGGCTGAGGTTTCAAATCGTGAGTTGAAACAAATCTTGGAGAATACCGTGCTGCCAAATAGGAAGGATTGGAGCAAGCGCTTGGATGATGCATTTTGGGCTTATAGAACAGCATACAAGACCCCCATTGGTATGTCCCCATTTCGGATTGTTTTTGGGAAAGCATGTCATCTCCCAGTGGAAGTCGAGCATCGGGCTTATTGGGATATAAAGAAATGCAACATGGATTTGGCCCAAGCTGGAATCCAAAGGAAGCTACAAATTCAAGAGCTTGAGGAGATTAGATTATCATCATATGAGAACTCAAGGCTCTACAAGGAAAGATCAAAAGAATCTCATGAAAAAATGATCCAACAAAGGGAGTTTCATGTTGGAGAGAAAGCCCTTCTCTACAGTTCACGACTGAAGCTGATGCCTGGTAAGTTGCGTTCCAGATGGTTGGGTCCTTATGTTGTGACTAATGTTTTTCCTTATGGTGCAGTGGAGATCACACAAGAGGATACTAGAATGAGATTTACAGTCAATGGGCAACTTTTTAAGAGATACATTGAGGGACTTCCTACTGATGCAGTGGATTTTATCACACTGCATGACCCCATCATCACTTGAGCACATCAGGCTGTTACTAACCCTTTCACGTTTATATTATTTGTCCTATTTAAAAATTCTACATTTCATCTGCATATATCATCTCATAGGTTCACATTGAGGATAATGAAATATTTTAAGTGTGCGGGAGGGAAACTTTTAGTTTAGTAATTTCAATTTCTTTCCTATTTAAAAAAAACCAAAAAAAATTTGTGTTTTTCAAATTTTGTGTGTTTATTTTTCAATTTTCTTTGTGTTTTTGAAATTTTTGAGCTGAAATTATTCTCATCACCATTTTTAAATCCATATCAATAAGTGAAAAAATTTACCCCTTGAAACTAAGCATAAATGAATGCTGAAATGACTTTGTTTCATGTTCAAATATTTAGCAATTTCATGAAAGTACGCTAAATTTTGAATCCCAGGCCAATCTCACTGTCTTTATATTTGAAATCACTTTCCTGTGAGGCTTCTAAACCATTATTTTCATATTCTTTACATTCACCTCACTTCTTGAGAGAACCAAACCATACTTTATTTAACCATAATTTGATCTATTCCTATCAAAACTTGAGGGTTTGAGGTAATTATGTTTAAATGATTGAGGCATTTGTTTGGTATTAAAGCCCTTATTTCAATGAATCCTTTTTTATAATGTCCTACCTTGAATATTTAATCCTTGTAGCCCTTAGAATCCATGCACAGCCTGTTAGGTTAATCCACATTACAAGCCAATTTTCCCTATCCAACCAACTCTTGAAGTGAAATTTCATAATCCAGTTGAGCTTAAGTGTGGGGGAAGCTGTCTTGTGTTGTGCCACCACATTATGTGATACTTTGGGTGGAAAATTAAATTCTGAAGAGATGTGTTTGCTTCTAAAGAAAGTCATTATATTGAAAGCTGTTCCTTTTCTGGAGCTTTCATGACAAGTGAAGCTGTGCTTTTTCTAGAGCTTCTAATTGAGGTGAAAAGATGTGCCCATCTGGAGCTTTCAAGAAAATCATGTTTGAGAAGATTGACATTTTTTATGCTTAAATGATGAATGGTGTAAAACTTTCATGACTTCTCATGATGATGGAGCTGAATTGATATTATGGGGATTGAAGAGAAGACCATATTTAAGTGAAAATTAGATTAATGCAATTTTGCTTCAAAAGAGTCAAGCCCTCCTCATTCAGCCTCAGAGTTTTTCACATCTTAATCCTACCAACCGAAAGCCACAGAACAACCCTGAAAAGTCCTCATGATAAACATATGTCCTTGACTCACATCGGGTAGCGATGTAGAAATCTATCAAGCCTATGGTGACCCTTGTATGAGTTTGGATGAGAAATACATTGCAAAAAATTGATATTTGAGTGATGAGAGAAAATTCAAGCGAGGTAAGTGTTTTGTGCATGGGCAGATAAATGAAGTGGAAATATATTGAATTATATAAATGGAGAACTTGAAATAAGGTTTTTTATTAGGCATGATATCTTTTGATTCTTGGTGTGAAATTGATTGATCTTAAGGATATGTGTTTTAAAATTGGTTTTGATTTGATATTGATGTTTACTTGACATGAGGTTTTGCCCAGGAGTGCAAAAGGGTAAGTGTGGGGGAGTTGATAAAACACTATTTTATTGAATATTTTATTGATAATAAATGATATAATTTCCTCACATTGTGTTAAATATGATTAATTAGAAAGTATTTGGGATTAGATCATTAATTTGAATATTTGATGAAAATTCCAGTTTTACCCTTTATAGTTCACTGTAGTATTTCAAAAATAAATATTTTTATATTTATTATTTGAATTTAAAATTTTGAAAAAGTGTTCCTAACTTAATTATCTACAACTTTTATTCAGGACACTTGAGCTAAAGAGTTCATTTGGTTGTTGAAATTAGTCCATGAAGTCAAAGTTGGGCTGGGCTCTCCAGAATAGAAAAGCTTCTGTATTTCAGCCATAAATCTTTCATATGGGCCTTTATTGAGCCCCAATTTGGAGAGGAGATATAGGACCCATATCCTCACATTGGATCCTTCTGGAAGGCCGGCCAATTCACGCGTGTTGGTGGTCAAATGGGCGGTTCAAGTTGGCATAAAATATTTGGCCGAATTTCCACATTCACACTTTAAACCACTTGTAACCTCTCCTCCCCTCCCCTATATAAATTGGAGTTTTTCTAATTTGGAGGGGTTGGGACGTGCATTGGGAGATTGGAGGCAGAGGAGAATTTGTTTCACCCAAATTTTCCAACCATTGTAAGAGGGGTAGCTCTTGAAGTAAGGATCCGCTCATCGAAGCCTCCTTCTCTTCTTCATTTTTTAATGTTTTCATTTGTGTAATAAACTTCATTGTTCTTATTTTATTTCTTCTCTTTTCTTCTGTTTTGTTTAAATTTCTTCTTCTCTTAATCTTCCACTTTGGGCTGGAATTCTTGAGTATAAGCGTTATTGGGTTATACCCATTATAATCCTTTGCACATGCAAAACGCTTCTACGATGATTACGCCACCCATGGAAGAGTAGTCTTTTAGTAATCGATCTATCTTCTAACCTCTTCATTTAACTATTTTGAATCATTGATATAATGTAATTCACTTAATATGATTCATGAATTGTGTTTTTAAATTTTATGAAACTAAGCAAGTAATTGAACAATTAACACAAAAACACGCGAGGTCGGGATTTTGTGTAAATTGTGAGAGCGCGATCTTAATCGGTAATACAAGACCACACGGGATAAATTTATAGAGTTCAAATATAATCCCTAAAAACAATTCATCCTCATTTCCAGAATGGATATGTGACTTAATTTACCACTGAACATAAGCTAATCTTAGAACATCAATCAATGCAGGGTGCTACGATTGCATGTTCCGAAGTTAGCCTAGGTTTAAATTCACATCATCTTTGTGGTAAAGTTAATTCTCGTAGGGTTTGGGATTTAAAAAATTAAGGGATCATAAATAAGTGAATGTTAAATTAAATGATAATGATTAATAATAAAGTGAATAGGTAGAGTTAGATCTATTACACTTTTTAAATAGATTTCTAAAAAAAACATCTTCTTGTTGTGTCATTTAAATTGAAATTCATTTCAAAACTAAAAACAAAAAAATTATACAATCTTCTTCCAGCAAATTTCTTCTAGATTCATAAACTACCACAAACCCCAATCCTTTAAAGTATTGTTTTTACTCTATTCTATTTTATTTCTAGTTATAATACCTCTAATAAGATGTTAAATTCACTTCCTCCTTTGAGAGACGACCTTGGTCAGCCACTCTGCTGCACCAAAGTACCCCAAATCACACTAATCATTTGAGGGCGCCCACGATAGTTCTCTATCAGTCAACCATCCTAATTATACTTCCAATTACTGTTATTACCCCAACTAAAAACCATTAAAGACTGTCATTAAATATATCTCCAAGAAGTCCATCATGATTCAAATCAAACTAGAGAATAAACATTAAAGACCCACCCAACCATCCCAATCATCTCAATATCAATCCCTTATAAAAGCCTCCCGTAATGAATTCCCTTTGATAATGTCCTTATCCTAATTTTCCTGTATGTTTTGTATTCCATCATACATATTCCTAATCATCACTCCTCCATCTAAAACATGCCTTGTAAACCTCTTCGATGAAGGAAAGTGGATTCTCTCCTCCTTTTGGTATTAGCATAATAATATTTTCTTCATTTTCTCAATCTCATAGACAGTTCTATTCAGTGCCTTGATGATTGATTAAACATTCATCCACATAATGGTTAGAACATTGTTAATCAGGGTGATCTTACCGCTACACAAAGGGAAATTGTCCATCCAATTATACACAAGGTTAGATATTCAATTAATTATATTTTAAAGAAATAAATTCTTCATTCTATATTGAATGGTTGGAAATATACGATACTCCATCGGAAGGTACATTTTTCGGACACACATATTCTCCTAGATATTTTATCCTAGATGTGTCTGCCGTTCTTTTGGTATGTAAACACTACTCATACATGTATTTAACCTCTTCCCAATCAATTTTCAATAGCTCATCATTGACTTATTGATCCATCGATATACATAATCTTTATATTTAAGAAACATAACATATCATCAGTGAATATATGATGAGAAACAACTTTGGCCCATAGTTCTTATTAAAATAGAAGACCTACCCACAATCCATTAATGATTTGATATGCCATTTTAGTACATCCTAATCTAGAATGAAAAATCTTGGGGAAAAGGGATCACCCTTCCCAGAACCCCAAATTTACTAGAAAATTCAAAACAACTTCTCCGTATTCAAAATTTAAAGATTAGGATATTCATAGAATCATAAAAGTGAATTGTAGTCCCAGTCTATAAAACCAATGTTCCTCATGACCATAAATATATTTATCCACTCCATACAATCATATGTATTCTCTATATTAACTATGATCATAATGAAGGAACCAAGAGTTTGATTATTGATATCCCCAACCATTCCCATTAAAATACCTGTTTCTCATCAAATGTTTTCATAAAACATGAATCAATGTTTCTCTTCTAATATTAACTATTGAGGAAGTATCCAAAATCTTCTATTACGTTTGTTTGTGAGAATCATATATGAAAAATTTCAATGAAATTTAACTTTAACTGACTGAGCACTATTGTGTAATTTATATTTAGAATCATCATATAAATTAAAGAAAACCCCACACTTGTGGAGGTTAATCCACAAAACAAATAACGAATAACATAAATCACCTATTCTATGATTACATCCAATGAATCCATGTAAAAATAATTGGGAAAACCATCTTGTCCTGGTTCCCCTAGGGTTTCATTCTTATAACAGACTCCATTATATGAATTTCCCCCAGTATAACCTCCATACCTTCTTTGGCACTAACCTCCACTCTCATAGGAATGTAGTCCGAAAAGGCCTTATCTCTATCTACCAACTTCTATTCACCACTATCATGGGTTGAACCTTCCAAAAAATACATATTATTATTTTTTATAATCTTGACCCCCACTTCAACATCCCCAGTGTATGAACCCATATAAATAATGAGATTTTTCCAAAATATTACCTTCAAATCCTCAAAAAAACCATGAATGAAACCTATATTTCTATCTCTATCCATGAGCTAGATAATCCTATACTTTTCCCTCAACACTATTTCAATAACATAAATTCATTTAGATAGAAGGTTTTTTGTTGGAAAACATGACGAAAGTTTCATCATCCCATCTTTCCTAAATATGTCTCTCAGATTTCTAAATATCCTTCTTTAGTTCCTCTGTGTTTAATACAATAGTGATTATAATTTTGCTAAACTGCCATATATGGGACTTAATCCTCTTTATATGACCACCCAAACTATCCAAGAATGTACCACTCACAAAATATTCCTAGGAATCCAAAAAATATTACATAAATAATTTCTCAAAAATATTTTTTAGAAAAATAATCATGATTTCTTACGGGCACCCATCATTAACTGAACAATGACCAAAAAAATTTCTCTAATAATATGAGGAATATGGGTAACATAATCTCAAGGTAAAGCATAAATTTAATTATGATCTAAGAGGAAATGATCTAAATGAATCCATATTATTTCTCCTCTTTTTTTGTTACACCGTGTCAATGTTCTCAAAAAATACATATTCATCAGTCCATTTTGCACTGGAATCTCCTTAAACTCTTGCATGCATCTAGAGGGATTAATTTCTCCTATCTTTTTCTTGAACATATATGATATGATAAAAAATCCCCTTTAATGAACCACAAGTTTTTACCTAGTTTGATTGAAGATAAAATATTCCATAATGCCCTATTTTCATTACATTTTCATTTTTTTATAATAGACTTATAGGAAGATAGAATATACTACGGTGTAATATTTGGTTTTTTATATTCTAGAAATAAATGTATACCATCTATATAGAAATAATTTTATTCTATAAAACCCCTATTTTATTATCATTTGGACTTTCATGTGAGAACCCATCGAATATATGATTTAATGAAAATTCTAAAATTAGATTCTAATTTTTTTTTGGTAATAGAATTATATGGACTGATACCAGGTGATGTTGAGATTTAGGTATGATGAAGGTTATTTTTTTATTATGCCACTGGATCCTAGAATTCTAAAAAAATAAGTATCATGATATAGAGTAAATGGTTTTCATGTAAATTCATGTCTCAAAGGTGAACAAAAATGATCTTTGAAGGTTGGTATCAACCATAGATTTTGATAAATTAACACTACCACTATACTTTGATGATGGAAAATTCCAAGAATATCCACAATTATTAACTACTATGGATGGAAGGGAATTCATGTCCCCATTCAAATATTTAAGATATGAAAACAGATTAAGGGTATAGAATTACTACCATGGCGAAGTAGGCTATCTCCAATTTTGAGAACCACACATCTCTTCTATAATGCCCTGAACCGGTAGCCACTAGAAACGTTTCATGAGTTTTTTAGTTGTAGAGACCTAGTTTTTTCCCTATAAGACTTTGGAATATTTCTAAAAATATTTCCAGAGCATGGAACTAAGACGACATGCAATTATGAGGCTTGGAGTGTCTAGAATAATTTATAGAAAAATATTATGTGTTTTTGTACTATTCATGAAATGGAAATGGGCTATGTCTTAAACAGTGAATCAGATCAGAAATATGAGACCATGGTTGGGTCTAAAACGTAGTGTTTACCCTAGGAACAACATAAAGTATGTTGGTATGGGATGTTCGGACCCCTCATGCGTTAGTAGTAATTAAATGGGTTAATTATTTTATTAGTTAATTTATTAAATATCTCAAACACAAATAACTATCAAATGGAAACATGGAATGGAAATCCTAGTCTACATTTGACCTCAGATAATTCCCTTTACTTTAGGAGGAGTATAAAGTTTTTTGGTGCAGGGCCACTGTGAGAGAAGTCACCCAGGGGAAGAATCGTTCATTTTGGAATAAACACTGAGTGATTTTTATCCCTGGAATTCTTTTCGAATAACATTATAATAAAGCCTCATAATGGAAATATGATACTTCCATTTAGTTCAAAATTGTTTTTTTCCTAGGTGTGACATAAAATTAGAGGGCGTGATAGTTTCTGATTCCATGATAAGTGGGTTTCCCTATAAATAGAAAAATATGAGTTTGGAGTTAGGGTTTTCCATTCTCTCTTCTCTCCATCCCTCTCTCTCTTCATCCACCCTTCGTCAGTATTATTCACTGGATCGAGGATAGAACCCCACTAGAAACTTGGTGGATTGAATCAGGAGTATCGTGGATGCACCACAAACGACGCATGGCTGATTCGAGGTAGGATTATTGTTAATTTTCGCTCCTCTGATTGAATTTCTGAGTTTTTCTTCAATTATTTGTTATTTTTTTGAGGTTTTAATGATCAGTACAATGGCAAAATGAACATGGATATGATATGAACTTTGCGTCGTATCCCAACCTTGATCATTCTTCACCCGTTATTCACGGTTTGTCCCAGTAATTATTCAGAACCTCAAAAACATAACGAATTGATGAGCAGATTACAGTTTTGTGAGACCCTCATCATAAGGATCACAATTATACTAATAGTTTCAAAATCAGGTTACCATAAGAATCCCGGTGGTCTTGGGCAGCGACCACTGGATCATCGTCGGTAGTAGCGGTCGGCGATGGTGTGCGGCGGCCACTGTAGGTGGCGTGGTGGTGAGGTGGAGAGAGGGAGCGTGGGACTTCGACAAGGGGCCCTCAGCTAGATGGCTGCATAGACCATAGGTTCTTAGCATGGAGGTAGGTTGAGGTGGGGATTCTATATGGTGCGATATGTTGAGTTAGACCTCAGAGGAACCGGTGCATCGGTGCGGATGACGGTGAGATCATGAAAAGGAGAGTCAGGGGGCCTTCGGCCAGTGCAGTGTAGCGTAATCCAATGAAAGAGCCGAGCAGGTGGGTAGTGTAACACCCCGAGCTTCCATGATACGCTTCTCATTCAATAATGTAATAGCTTGCATTGTACGCAACATCGAGTTCTAACACACTGCAACTAATCAAAGTAGCCGTTATGAATAGTAATAACCACTTTTTAAATATATAGAAATTTTATATTTCAAAATGGACTTCATTTTTGTATTCCTAATATTGAAATTAGCCTATGTTGGATTTTTTGTAATTTTCTGAGAACTTCAAAATTTTTATGAATAGTGAAAAATACATAAAACAACTTTTTTAATCAAAATAATTTATAGTGATAAGTTATACTATTGAGTGGTTTTAAAGTATAATTTGAATATATTTTTACCATTTTATTTAATGGTAGTCATTAGAATTAATTTCACTTTGAAATTGGACATAAACAATTGTCAATCTTTTGATATAAATTGTTTCTTAAAAACACGCTATTTGTTGTGACAGCGGGAATTAATTATAAAATTAATTAATGAAAATTATATGTTTGGAATTTCATAAAATAGACATCATTTTTGAATTTGGAATATCAATTATAGCTTAGGGTGAAATTTTGGCATTGTTTTGAAAAACTTCAATTTTTGATGAATAGTGAAACCACTAAGTGGTAGTTAAATAACTGATTTTTCGTTTAAATGAAATATTACCACTTCTGTAATTTGATTTTCAAAAATCCGACATACATGTTTGTCATTAAGAAGTAAAATGTGGTTCAATGAGATTAAAATAATTTTTTGGTGAATAGTAACTTTAAAGTTCTTAATCGCGATTAGAGGTAATTAGTGTTGTTTAAGGTAAAAATAATGTTTTAATAAGATGGGATGAGCTTGAAACATGTCCTAAATCATTGGATTTTCCATGGCCGACCAAGAAAATCCATGGGTCAACTTGGGGACCCCATGGAGCCACTTTAGTTGTAAAATGACTTAAATACCTTTTATTTAATATTAAAGTAAAAAATGACACAAACATGACATGTTTTACTAAAACAATTTTTACATGGGGTTATATAAGTCATATTTTTTCTTATAAATAGTAATTGGAAAGATAAAAAGCTTTCCTACATCATAGTATTTTTTTATAATTTTTAGACATTAAATAAATTAAATTATTTATGACATCATGATGATGCAGCGATGACCTCATTATTTAACGATTTAAATAAAATGAATCGATAAAGTACAATCCAAGGCTTACACTTGTCCAAAGACTATTGGATGGGTATTTTTCGAACCCTTATCACCTTAGACACGAATTATATAAGTGTGGTACCTTTAGAATCCGAAAAGCATTGTATAATAATGTAAAATTTCCTTACATTCCAAGAGTGCCCCTCCTCTCCTCTTATAAAAGGCCCCCACCTCTACCACCTCATTAAAACTTTCAAGCCATTTGTCTTGGACAACCTCTGCTCAAATACTCTACCAACTTTCCCCTCTTACTCCTAGAAGCCTCACTTTGGGCATAACTCTTCCCAAGGAAGCCTTCGGCTCAAATCAAAAAGAGTTACCCGATTTTGAGGTAATGTCTTCTCTATTGTTGTTTTGTTTTATTTTTCTTGTCCAACCCCCTAAACTCTTTTTATTCATTTGTTTTGTAACAACACCAGTATCCTAAATATACTAGGATGTTGTTATAAGAAATATTCGAGCTACACTTACATACACCTACATCTAATGGTTAAAGAACATACGGTTTCTGTGGATGGCGAATTTCTGCCTCACGAAACGATGATTGTTCAACACTCATATAACACCTTAAAAGGTGGCCATTAAGATGTCACTATTTTTATATATGATATATAATATGTTTATGTTTTACTTATGCTTCTGTATTTCTCATTTATGGCATACTTTATGATTTCCATTATGGGTAAAACGCGATAATTTCATTTTAGGAAGTGCGGACAACCGCCCCCTCAAAGTGATTTGAATCGTTAATGCCATATGTGGGATGTATAAAGGATGGAGTAAATGGTATTATACACTATATTATACTGGAATTATATTATACATTTATATCATTATGATTTCGTTCAATTAAATATGAAATTGAAATGAAAGTAGCGTTCATGCGTACGTACGACTTACCGTCTCCATGAACGATGCATTTCATTTCTTACCTCTAAATGTTACATAATATTATAAATGAATGTATATACTGGATATATAAGATATATATGACATCTAAATCATGAATATAATTCTGGAGATAATGTATATTCTACCACATAAACAACTTGTAATTATAAGAAGTTTATTGTTGACTCAAGTACCAAAGATCGACAAAACGACCGTTATTAACTTAAATAATTACATAATGTTCATATCATTGTAATAAGTGATATAATAAGGATAATGAAATTTAAAATGGTTCTTAATAAGGTATATATTAACTCTAGTTTATTATTCAGGAGGTTAAAGAACGGTTGAGTCAAGTCAGACACGAGGTAAGAGAATTTCATAACCCAACTTCCATTCTTTGGGTTAATCTCCTACTTTCAAATTATGTCATGATATTATTATGTCATATATTGTATTTATAATTTCTTTATGTGTACATATAGTGAATACACATAATAGATATATTTTATTTAAAAATGATATTTTTAAGGGACTTCGTCTCAATCTCCATTCATTGAGGCATATTTTGTTTTATACACAAATTTCTTTTGTACAGTGTATAAACCCCTTTGACTTTTTACGTTTATTCAAAAGGAATATTTTTATACGAAGCGTTTTACTAATCAAAAAAAGGGAATGTTTTTATTTCTGTACATATGCGGCGACAATGACTTCTCCGCCACCGTGACCATTATTTGATTTTTGGCTTCCTCTACAAGCCATCATTTTATTTGATGAAAAATAAATACAAAGTTTTAACTTTCTTTTATTTTGGTATTGAAAATGGTTTTGAAAGCGTTTTTATTATATCAATGTGTTGTATTGATATCTTGTGATTGAAATGTGGAAATGTTATGTTTCCTTTATGCATGTTTTATGTGATACGATTATGTTATGGTTTATGATATGTTTAAACCTATTCATATGAGGAATGTATTGGACTTAATAAGTGACGGGTGGAGCCCGCTATAGCTCCTCGATGCATCGGTAGGTCTCATGAGACCACTAGACGTGGAATTGGCTGAGGCCCTTTCCCAATTTGGTTTATGATTTTGGCCGAGGCCTTAATCATTTTAGACGTCTTTGCCGAGGCCTTGACAAAATGTTTCAGAATGTCTGGCATTATGCATTCCATCATTATAAAAGTGGTGAATGATATTTCATGTGATTATTAGACCAGTAAAATATCCATGTGAAGATGTAAATGGAATTATCACATTTTAATTTCGCCATATTATGTTGAAGTTCATGTTTAAAAGGCTTTTATTTTATTTATACATTGCCTTAATTGTTAATGATTATTTATGAAAGCTTCCGCAATATTGTTATCCTTACTGATCATCTGAGCTCACCCCTTTCAATGTTTTAATATTTTTCAGGATGTGAAGAAGTATAATATGATTGACCTGCAGGGATAATATAAGGTGATATAAAGAGAAGATGTTGTTGTTTTGTTTTACTTTATGATGTAATGTAAGACTTATGAATGTATCTAGTGTTTCCAAGGCTACTAAACTAATCGGTATTTCGAGACTTGATCTTTTGTGATCATGACAATGTTACGAAGTAATGCACCGACTCTGGGTAGCTGGGTTCGGGGTGTTACAGTTGGTATCAGAGGCAGTTTAGTACTAACCTTGGAAGCTAGATTTAGATAAACTCTGATTAGAGCACATAGCCCGAAGATAGACTTTGAGGATTAGTATAGAAGAACTTCCTAGAATTTTGGTATTATAGAGATTTTGTGAGTTTTCCGAGCAATACATCCCTGTCTGGATACGAGCAGGTAGAGGCGGCTCTGGAACAGATGTACCTAGGTGTAAAACCCGAAAACACTGCTTTGAGCTAGACTCGAACGGGAACTGGTCCACGACAACAGGCCTTGCTGCACTCTTGGTTACGACACTCCCGGGGGATATGCTTGGGATAATTCTCATTTTCTTTATAAACCACTATGAAGGGTTATGAGTATATACTTCCTCAAAGAAAACATTTTTATGGATTATATCCATAAATAGTTCAATTTATGTTAAGTATCTTACAAGTATGGAATTATGTATTTTGATTTATAAACTAATATAGTTTATGACATTGTTTAGAAATGGCGCCTAGTGGAAGGAATGGAAACCGTATCAATGCATGCACTCCGTGTAGGGATTACCCTCCTGCTCAAGATAATTATTGTGGAGCTGGAGATACAACTGGTGCTGATCAACTTATTACCATACTGGGACAACCCACTCAGGTTATGAATAATAACCTTACTCGTATGGAGCACCCTGATCCGCAACGTGGAGGATCAATGTTAGACCGCTTCATGAGGAAACAACCACCAACATTTAATGGGGGTAAAAATCCATTAGTAGCTGAGCAATGGATAAACTCCTTAGAGAAAATATTCCACTCCTTGGGGAGTAGTGAAAGGGAAAAGGTTTTCATGGCAGTTTACCGTCTCACTGGAGATGTTGATCAATGGTGGTCATTGATTCAAAACAAAAAGTAAGATAATGAAATATCGAATATGGAATGGAGGGAGTTCAAAGATATTTTCTTAGAAAAATACTTTCCTCATGACCATAGAGCAGATATGGAAAGGAAATTTCTGAGTCTGAAACAAAAGGAGGATGAGAATGTCGCAAAGTATGAGGCCGACTTTACAAGGTTAGCGAGGTATGCTGCAGATTATATACATAACCCAAGAGGTAAGATTGATCATTTCTTTTATGGGTTAAAACCATTTCTCCGTCGAGCTTTAGTAACACAATCGTTCTCAACATATAAAGATATTGTCTCATGTGCTATCAATACAGAAAAGGAATTCTCTAAGTCTTATGACAACAAAGTAAAGCAAGAGAAGAAGAGAATGGTGGAACAAGAGATAGATAAAGGGAAAAAGGGAAAGAAGGATTTTCCATTATGTGATAATTGTTGGAAGAATCACCCTGGTACTTGTCTAAAAGGAATGGGAGTTTGTTATAAATGTGGGGAAAAAGGTCACCAGGATCGTGATTGCAAGGGAAAGAAAGAGGCTATCAAAGTTGAAGGCTACAATTGTAGAGAAATGGGTCATTATGCAAATGAATTTCCTAAGCGTCAGGAAAACTTACCTCAGAAAAGGCCAAGGGATCAAGTAAAATCTTATGCTGTTACTACAGTTGAAGTAGAATAACTAATGTATTGGTGCTTTTGGACTCATGGATTATATTCTGGTTATTAGAATAATGTGATATATATATATAAGGATTGTACTGCAGTACTTTTTGATTTCAGTAAGGTTTTAATATGTTGAAGGTAATTATATTTTTAATATGTGACCATAAGAGAAACTTTACTTTGTTTGGGGAATCTGATAAATTTATTTTAGAATTTAAGAGACCTTTTAGAGAAAGTCTGGACATAGGTATTTTGGATAACTATAAAGGTTGGAGTGGATTAAGTTGATCTTTGGATAGTATTGTTTAAGGTTAAAAAAATTATGAAGATTATTTTTGGAATATTATGATACTATAGTTTTAGGAAAAGGACAACCTGCAGGGTGGGACATAACCTGTCGCGTCGGACAAAGCTGCGGGAATCGAACCCACAATCATAGTGCGACAGGCCTTTATTTCCTACCACTAGCCTACAGGAAGTCCCTGGTTATTACAAAATAATTTTACTAATCTAAATGGTATGTGTTAACATTTGGAACCTTATACAATTATGATAAGTATTATATTTTTGAGTTCTATTATCTTTTTGAGTGAAAGATGAGTTGAAGGTTGAAACTCTAATTGTGAAACATAAATATATGTATACCTATCTCTTATTCAATGAATAAATTAATTCTTAAACTTTATTAAAGGGATATTAAAACAAAAAATGTGTTATCCTAATACCTTATGTCTTGTTGAACTGATGATATTTTAAATCAACATAGATTGAAGGCTTTGAGGCCCTCAATTTGACAGTTGATTATGATTGATGACCTCAATCACTCCCTACAAATATTTACGTTTTTCCTCCAATTATATGTCTCTAATTGCCACCAATGTTCTCCTAATCGAGATCATAATTGGGTGGTGACTTTTTCATTTCCCCTTCCCTCTTATTAAGGCTAAATTTTATTAATCTTATTTCTGATGTGGGTTTTCCTGAAAGGTATTTTCTCTTTTCAACCTTTTATTTTCAAAGAAAAATTTCAAATTGCGAGGACACAATTTATTGAAGGAGGGGGAATGTAACACCCCAAGCTTCCATGATACGCTTCTCATTCAATAATGTAATAGCTTGCATTGTACACAACATCGAGTTCTAACACACTGCAACTAATCAAAGTAGCCGTTATGAATAGTAATAACCACTTTTTAAATATATAGAAATTTTATATTTCAAAATGGACTTCATTTTTGTATTCCTAATATTGAAATTAGCCTATGTTGAATTTTTTGTAATTTTCTGAGAACTTCAAAATTTTTATGAATAGTGAAAAATACATAAAACAACTTTTTTAATCAAAATAATTTACAGTGATAAGTTATACTATTGAGTGGTTTTAAAGTATAATTTGAATATATTTTTACCATTTTATTTAATGGTGGTCATTAGAATTAATTTCACTTTGAAATTGGACATAAACAATTGTCAATCTTTTGATATAAATTGTTTCTTAAAAACACGCTATTTGTTGTGACAGCGGGAATTAATTATAAAATTAATTAATGAAAATTATATGTTTGGAATTTCATAAAATAGAAATCATTTTTTAATTCGGAATATCAATTATAGCTTAGGGTGAAATTTTGGCATTGTTCTGAAAAACTTCAATTTTTGATGAATAGTGAAACCACTAAGTGGTAGTTAAATAACTGATTTTTCGTTTAAATGAAATATTACCACTTCTGTGATTTGATTTTCAAAAATTCGACATACATGGTTTTCATTAAGAAGTAAAATGTGGTTCAATGAGATTAAAATAATTTTTTGGTGAATAGTAACTTTTAAGTTCTTAATCGCGATTAGAGGTAATTAGTGTAGTTTAAGGAAAAAATAATGTTTTAATAAGATGGGATGAGCTTGAAACATGTCCTACATCATTGGATGTGCCATGGACGACCAAGAAAATCCATGGGTCAACTTGGGGACCCCATGGAGCCACTTTAGTTGTAAAATGACATAAATACCTTTTATTTAATGTTATAGTAAAAAATGATACAAACATGAAATGTTTTACTAAAACAATTTTTACATGGGGTTATACAAGTTATATTTTTGATTATAAATAGTAATTGGAAAGATAAAAAGATTTCCTACATCATAGTAGTTTTTTTATAATTTTTAGACATTAAATAAATTAAATTATTTATGACATCATGATGATGCAGCGATGACCTCATTATTTAACGATTTAAATAAAATGAAAAGATAACGTACAATCCAAGCCTTAAACTTGTCCAAAGACTATTGGATGGGTATATTTCGAACCCTTATCACCTTAGCCACGAATTATATAAGTGTGGGACCTTTAGAATCCGAAAAGCATTGTATAATAATGTAAAATTTCCTTACATTCCAAGAGTCCCCTCCTCTCCTCTTATAAAAGTCCCCCCACCTCTACCACCTAATTCACACTTTCAAGCCATTTTGCTTGGCCAAAATCTGCTCAAATACTCTCCTAACTTCCCCCTCTTACTCCTAGAAGCCTCACTTTGGGCAGAACTCTTCCCAAGGAAGCCTTTGACTCAAATCAAAAAGAGTTACCCGATTTTGAGGTAATGTCTTCTCTAATGTTGTTTTGTTTTATTTTTCTTCTCGAACCCCCGAAACTCTTTTTATTCATTTCTTTTGTAACATGAACAGTATCCTCAATATACTATGATGTTGTTATAATAATTATTCGAGCTACACTTACACACACCTACATCTAATGGTTAAAGAACATACGGTTTCTGTGGATGGAGAATTTCTGCCTCACGAAACGATGATTGTTCAACACTCATATAACACCTTCAAAGGTGGCCAATAAGATGTCACTATTTTTATATATGATATATAATATGTTTATTTTTTACTTATGCTTCTGTATTTCTCATTTATGGCATACTTTATGATTTCCATTATGGGTAAAACGCGATAATTTCATTTTAGGAAGTGTGGACAACCGCTCCCTCAAAGTGATTTGAATCGTTAATGTCATATGTGGGATGTATAAAGGATGGAGTAAATGGTATTATAAACTATATTATACTGGAATTATATTATACATTTATATCATTATGATTTCGTTCCATTAAATATGAAATTGAAATGAAAGTAGCGTTCATGCGTACGTACGGCTTACCGTCTCCATGAACGGGGCATTTCATTTCTTACCTCTAAATGTTACGTAATATTATAAATGAATGTATATACTGGATATATAAGATATATATGACATCAAAATCATGAATATAATTCTAGAGATAATGGATATTCTACCACATAAACAACTTGTAATTATAAGAAGTTTATTGTTGACTCCAGTACCAAAGATCGACAAAACAACCGTTATTAACTTAAATAATTACATAATGTTCATATCATTGTAATAAGTGATATAATAAGGATAATGAAATTGAAAATGGTTCTTAATAAGGTATATATTAACTCTAGTTTATTATTAAGGAGGTTGAATAACGGTTGAGTCAAGTCAAACACGAGGTAAGGGAATTTCATAACCCAACTTCCATTCTTTGGGTTAATCTCCTACTTTCAAATTATGTCATGATATTATTATGTCGTATATTTTATTTATAATTTATTTATGTGTGCATATAGTGAATACACATAATAGAAATATTTTATTTAAAAATGATCTTTTTAAGGGACTTTATCTCAATCTTCATTCATTGAGGAATATTTTGTTTTATACACAAATTTCTTTTGTACAGTGTATAAACCCCTTTGACTGTTTACATTTATTCAAAAGGAATCTTTTTATACGAAGCGTTTTACTAAACAAAAAAAAGGGAATGTTTTTCTTTCCGTACATATGCAGCGACAACGACTTCTCCGCCACCGTGACCATTATTTGATTTTCGGCTTCCTCTACAAGCCATCATTTTCTTTGATGAAAAATAAATACAAAGTTTTAAATTTCTTTTATTTTGGTATTGAAAATAGCTTTGAAAGAGTTTTTATTATATCAATGTGTTGTATTGATATCTTGTGATTTAAATGTGGAAAGGTTATGTTTCCTTTATGCATGTTTTATGTGATACGATTATGTTATGGTTTATGATATGTTTAAACCTATTCATATGAGGAATGTATTGGACTTAATAAGTGACGGGTGGAGCCCGCTATAGCTCATCGATGCATCTGTAGGTCTCATGAGACAACTAGACGTGGAATTGGCCGAGGCCCTTTCCCAATTTGATTTATGGTTTTGGCCGAGGCCTTAATCATTTTAGACGTCTTGGCCTAGGCCATGAAAAAATGTTTCAGAATGTCTGGCATTATGCATTCCATCATTATGAAAGTGGTTAATGATATTTCATGTGATTATTCGACCATTAGAATATCCATGTGAAGATGTAAATGGCATTATCTCATTTTACTTTCACCATATTATGTTGAAGTTCATGTTTAAAAGGATTTTTTTATTTATACATTGCCTTAATTGTTAATGATTATTTATGAAAGCTTCCGCAATATTGTTATCCTTACTGAGCATCTAAGCTCACCCCTTTCAATGTTTTAATATTTTTCAGGATGTTAAGATGTATAATATGATTGACCTGCAGGGATAATATAAGGGGATATGAAGAGAAGATGTTGTAGTTTTGTTTTACTTTATGATGTAATGTAAGACTTATGAATGTATCTAGTGTTTCCAAGGCTACTAAACTAATCTGTCTTTCGAGACTTGATCTTTTGTGATCATGCCAATGTTACGAAGTAATGCACCGACTCTGGGTAGCTGGGGTCGGGGCGTTACAGGTAGAAGAGCTGGCGACTCAGGTAGACGGAGTCAGGACGATGGAGCGCTGATTGGTGGGATTTCCAGTATCAGGCGGCGACCAAGGGGGAGACCGGGGGGAATGTAGACACACGGCATGCGAGTCATCCTGTTGATGCAGGGGACTAATGGGGTCTCGAGGCACCAGCTTCCAGAGGGGTGTTGCGCTAACGAGGTGGGCCTACCGACTGGGATGGGGAGAAAGGTTGGACGACCACAAGTTGGGCCGTAGGATGGCTGTAGTAGGTTGGGTCGGCCGAGGCGGGCTGGCCCGAGCGGTTGGGTCCAGCCAATTTGGGCCGAATTTGTCCGATTCGAGCCCCTTTTCATTCAAAGGGGAGTATCTCCTAAATGGTGCATCTGTTTGATGTGTCGTCTATGATCATGGGTTCATATTTTCAAGACAGAAATTTTTAAATAGATTTATAGAATTTTCAGTTCTATGCCCGTGGATGGGGGACCCAAAACTCATTAATTTAATAATAATAAATTATATTTAAATCATACATTGGGCGCATCTGTCAAACCAGACCTCTGTTAGACGTACCGTCATAGGCGATGTAACCATGGAGTTGAGGAAGTCCGTCCAATGTTGTTTCAGGACTTTTACAGTTTAGTTTTGTTACCCGATGTCATGAAACACTTAATGTGAATAATTAATTAATTAATTACTCTTATGCTTCATATCTCTATTCAGAGATAATGAATATCCATCCTTGCATGTTTTTTTTGCAAGGATCACAATGGATTGATCCGTTTGGATGTATGAAGCCTTAATCATGATCTTATTAAGTGAGGAAACATGAAAGGAGTATCGGTGGAAGATCCCTTTTATGTGTTAGAATAGAATCCATAGCTTAGGTCCGCTCTGACTCTTGTGAGAAAAGATAAGATGTGTGAAGAGATATAGTTGATGTTATGGGACCGTTCAAGGAGGCGTGTCAGCTAATCGATGATTCTAACCCTTCAGATAAGCGATGAGTGTTGTGTGCTCATTGGCTTTTGGACTAATGTGGTGCATACTCTGGGAGTACTTTTACATGACAAGTGGTACTTTTTCACCCTTTGGGTCTTGGAAATGGTCGGGTACCTGACTAGGCGATGAGGCGGGGTCACACATAGTGTTGTCCCAACATGCGCCACATACCATTACGAATCCTACAACTCTCATATCTCAATATTCTGGACTTGGATTGTGGCATGAAAGTATCCTATCCAAAGTGTTTCTCTACGTACGACGTGATGGTTCCCTCCATAGTGGATTTCAAGATATGATGTGAGATGTTCTGAGTGTGGTGCATGTCTAACGCAATGCTTGATGATGATAGTGATCACAGCGATGTTTTCAGAATCAATAGAGCAATCTTGGATTACCCTCCAACATAGCTGGGTAGTGGAATTCAACAATATCTTTTGAGGTTACCCTCCAGTGGGGCTGGGAAGTGGCATTCACTGATCCATTCAGGGATTACCCTCTATCACAAATAGGTAGTGGTGTTCTCCATTTACTCTTTTGGGATTACCCTCTAGTGAGGTTGGCCAGTGTTGTTCTTTTTTCAGTCTTTCATGTCTTACCTCTAGCGCAACTAGGGTAGTGGTTTTTGTTGTTCTCATTCAGTTCTTAGCCGCTAGTATAGCTGAACCATTCCATTCACATGTTACTCTTTTTGGGATTACCCTCCAACTGGGTTGGGAAATGTCTTCACCGATGAATTTTATAAGTATATCATTTAACAGGGCTGGATAGTGGGTTCACAACTTGGAAACACAATCTATCAACAGTGTGACATTGTGATGTGATATTTTTGATGTGATATTGGACTCTAAATAAAGAGGGGAAATTTTCCAACCAAGATGCATCCTTGTGACACGACCTAAAACTATGTGGAAAAGACAGAACAACCAAGAGTGGATAGTGTCAAGGAATGGTGATTGAGACTCTTTGAATTTCAGTTCATGGAAGAAGTGAGGGACGCTGGGCATCGATGGTGTTTAATTCAATAATTATTGGTGACTCCTTTCCTAGGATGACCTACTTATATTGAGATCCCCTTAATCTTTCATTTGGATTCACTAGTTGAGCATATATATAGCATATTGTATTACCCACTCAGTGGACATTGGGTACTCTCCTTCTAGGAGAGGAGATGACACACGGGGTATGCCACGTGCTTTCTGGTTTTAGATTCTCATGGTTGGATGAGTCTACTCTCCTACTATTAGTAGAGAAGACACGACGAGAAGTTCACCTTTTCAGGATTTCCATCTCCACATGTTTGGATGAGCTTTCATCACTTCTTTGTTGGGTTGAGCTGTACAATTTTACTATACAATCTTCTATATACTGCTTCCCTTTTTATTACCTCGCATTCTACTCTTCTGAGCCTTCGGGGCATCCTATAGAGTATTTTTATACTCACCTCTATATGGGCTTTTCCCATACTTGGTGTGCCCTTGCAGGCGACAAACAAGTTGATCAAGAATTTAGAGGAGCATAGGGATACGGGGTGCTTGGACTGTGTGAAATGGTCGTAGTTGGGGATATAAGAGTGGGGCTTACACTTAGATATTTTACTTTTCCACCTATTTCTTGGTTATTATATTTTTCTGATTGGGCGTGTATTTTTATCCTTTCGATTTCAGTAAACATTTTTGTACTTGTATTGTTTAGAGGTCGATGCATATTTTTGGTTTATATATTGTAGTGGTGTATCTTTTTTTCTTTCCCTATGCACTTTTGTTTTAAGCTGGTTACGTGTACATGTACAGGTACTTAGGAAAAATCCTCCCTGAGTTTTTCATACCTTTAGCGTTGGTTGCCTACCCCTGACCAATGGAGGTAGGCATGGAGTAGTTGTGACTCGAGCCACTGTACATGTCAGGTCGTGAAATCATTCGTATGGAATCAATCGCACAACCCCATATTCTAGGGGCTACTGACTAGAAACAAGGGACTAATGATGGAATGATGCGGATATTATACCCTCATGGTCGGAATAGAATAGTGGTATAATAAATAATGAATCAATAAACGTATAATGATGTATGAAATAAATATATAGTAGTGGAAGAATAATATAATTACAAAATAAAAATTGAAACCAAAAAATATAAAATCAGGCATGCATGTTTAATAGGTGCCACAATAACAAAGGCAGTAAATATATGATAGGCAGTACAATATAGTATAATTTTTAAAAAATAAAAAAAATGAGCTAACTCCATGAGAATCCAGGGATCTTGCATAGTCTGGTGCTCCTAATATCCCTTGTACAAAATAAAAAACAACACATATTATATAGACCTACAAATAGGAGGTCTGCTCGGGCACCCCCGTGGAAGGGAACCCTATGAAGGGTGTGAGGTACACAAAGTAGACTACCACCGATGGTGTCTAAATCACAATCTTGTCTATGAATATTAAATACATTAGTGTGTAGGTATAAAAATAAATAAATCAATAAATAATAATATAGATGGATCTGGATCCAAAGGGACACCTAGATGAACATACATGCTTTAACCTAAGAAGAAATGTCCATGAACACATTTTCATACATGATATTTCTACAAATATATACCAACACTAGTGATGGACCCATGACATAGTTCCCATAAATCCAAATAATATATATATATATATATATATTATATCTGTGTTTTTGTGTGTGTTTTCATCATTGTAACACGAAAAAAGTTGGAAACACAACATACTTGTATAATCGAATGAGTGTTATACTCTGTAAGGGATTTCATCTCTATAAGATCTCACTAAGATAAGTGGGAAATCCAATCAAATAGTCTCGAGATATAAAAAATTAGGTTCTTATAATTATCAGTTCACATACACAATCATAGAAAATCAGGATATAGAAGCCATGTCCATTATCCTTCCCAAGGGCGTGACTACCATTATAATCATCCAAGTCGAGCGGGTACAAGACACCATTTACAAATACCCATGAGATGTGAGATTCCACGACTAGCATCCTTGATCTAGGGGTTTATGACATCATTCTCAACAACCCTAACCAAAGTACCTCCGAACATAATAAAAAGAATGGTAATCCTACTTTCCCTATGATCCCTTATCCTTACGTTCTGTAAAGAGAAAATTAGAAGCACTCAAGGTGTAGGGGGATCCTTTTTAGTATAGAACATTTAACTTTGATTAATATTCCATCTATTCATCCAAGACACTAATACCAGTTAATCATAAATAATCAATAATTTTATGTCCCTTAGAATGATGCATGAAATATCATTACAAAATAATTAATAATCCCATATCATAAACATGGCGTAATCATAAATGATGTATAAATAAGGAGGCATGTGTAAATTTATTAATTCATTTAACTCGTTAAATTTCATCCTTTTTATAAGGAAGATGTTACCCCAAAAAGATGGTTTTATTAGAAACTAGAGAAAGGATATCACATTAAATTCATTTAAAACATTTATGTTTATCCTTACAAGAAGGATCACCAATCATATTTGAAATATAATTAATTCTCAACATGGAATTATAATCAAGATTATTTGAACAACACCACAAGATGGTGGATTAATTACATTGAGATGCGTATGGGTAAATGAGTATAAGGAAAACACCCCAAGGGGTGGTTTAGATTCATTTAAATAACCTTTAATAGTTTAATTATTCTCTTAATAAAAATATAATTTATCACATTAGGTTTTCAAAAATTAGTTTCCAATTTTAAGGGATATACACCAAGAATATGGTGTGCAACACAACGAAATAAATTATAAAATGGTGATAATTTATGAGAAAATATATAGACCACATACATTCATTTTACGAAGTATGTTTGACATATCCAAAACCAATATTTGATTTTATTTTGTTTGAAATAAATCAAAGAAATGGGCAAACACCATAAAAATAGGCTGAAATCTCTTGCATGAAGATAGTGAAAAAATGGTGAATTAAATTATGGAAAAAATCAGGTGGATAAAATATCATACTGATACACATCGAGTGAGACTATCAGTAAGTGATTATAAGACTAGATAGAGGATAAATCCACATTCCTAGTAGAGAAGAGGAGGAGGATATTGAGAAGAAGAGGGGTTGTGTGCATAGAGAAGGAGAAATAAATGATGGAGAATGAAAGAAGGCTGGGGAACTAGGGATTTAACCATATTAAATGAGACACATGGTTTGGCCACACTATTTTCCAAACTGTACACTAACTATCTGTTGGATACAAACTATGTAGGGGGGTCTCATGGTTCAGTATCATAATTTGAGAACCCATGTGAAAACTATACATTTCACATCTGTGAAGATGTTTGAAAAGACCTCACATTCATGAGGTCCGATGTGCATTGCTAGACTAAACTGTGAAACATGATCATCCTATTTGAATAGGACACATAGTTTCTTCCTAGTGGACTACAAGGATTAAGATAAATTGTGAACCCTTACTAGATTCTCATGGGTTTTGAGGATTCAGGTCCTAATTCTCTTAAAAAATATCAAGCATTCCAATACATTTCAAAATATTAAAAATGTCAAAAAACAACACCTTTATGTGTTCCCAACCTTATATTTACATTTTAATGCTCATCTTAGAGATCGACCCATCCACCAACCAATAAAATTTGAATTCCTTTTCAATTGGACCTTGGTCCAAAACACAAGACGTTACAGTCTCCCAACATTAGAACTTTTCATCCCTTAGAATCCTTGGGGAAGAACAGAAACAATACCTAACCTAATTTGTCTGTAAAGTTTCATTTAAATAGTTTTATTAGATTTTCTAACACCCAACAAACCTCCATGAACAACTTTAACCATACATTAAATATTCCATTTAAACTCAAGACAACACTCAGACCCCTTAATAACACATTAAGACAGACCATGCACCATATCTTCTAACCTAATTAATGATCACATCATTATTTATTTATGAATCCATTTTATGGATCTCACCACCATTGATTCTATAATTTAAACAGATTTTTATGATTCATAGTATCTCCTCCATCATAATTCTCAATATTAGCATGACTATAGTGTTTTAGAAACAATCTAGGAATGATCATTAGATTAAATGAACAATTGAATACCAATTCACCTCATTTTGCCAGGTCGAATTGGATTTTCATGAAAATACCCAGCCGACCCACAATGTATTCACCTCAACCCAATGAAATTACAAGAATGGTTCCTCATCGACTGCATTTAAAATAATAAGATCAAACCTGTCAATCCTCTTCTAGAAGACTATTCCCAAAAACAATTAGCTTAGACTTCTGAAATATCACATCCCAAAAAACATCAGCTTTTATTAAGGCACATTGAAATTACTTCAAGAACAAACACAAAAGCTTTAACTGGCTCTTGCTGATATCTCAAGCCATGATATCCATTTATATTGTTAGGCCCAACTTGAACATAGTTGTATACATAATCAATCACTCTTGGATTGTAACCATTAAACATACAATCCCAAATCAATTAAATTCCAAGGTAACCTTGGAATCATTAACTAGAGTCTGAACACATAATGCATGGTATTCTACACTCTAGTATTTATAGTTGAGATGTTGGTAGATATGTGATACATCCAGATATCAAAACATTGATTGAGCACAACGACATTAAAATCAACGAATTAGCTCATGGTCGTGAGTTATTACATGGAATTCCAACTTGGGAACCCAATTATTACTCAGGACTAACCATTACTCTATAAAAAACCACTCTTCTAAAGTGAAACTCTCAAGGATTCTATTTATTGAGAAATAATGGAATTTTATTTTAGCATTTTGTGTAATTGTTTCTCTTGTAGTGTACACTGAATGATTCCAATATAGGGGGCATGGTTGCTGTTAAGCTATGAGTAAACTAAATGAAAAATACATATTTACAAAAAGGACCCATAACACTACTTAAACATCAAATTAAGTGTTCTAATTACTTTTATAAACTAATCGTTACCAACTATGTAAAGAAATAGATAGGCAGTCTTCCTCGGACAAACTCATTTAGAGAAGATCAGATTCACCTACCAACTGGTCTTTATAAGTTGACCATGATTCCATCACTACATAAGCATCCAATGATTAGTTTATCACAACCATCAGAGTTCGTTAATGACAAATTTTTTCTTTCAGGGTGGCACTACTCAGCCAACATTATCATCATTTTTTTCACACACAAGCACCGACACATTTCAAAGCTTACTACCCTTAGGGGAATCCAAAATCAACACCAACCATTTGAAAATGGTCATTCCCAATTGTGTTCATTATTCATAGAAGGATATGTTAACCCTATTTTACCTGATTCTCCCTAGTTTATGAGTTTTAGTATCATCAAATGTTCTGAAAAAAGGGAACTCATTCCTTAGCACATATTCCATTAACAACTGACTATGAATCCTGTACATGTCCAAAACACTTGAAAAGGAATTAAATGGAAAATATATATAGAATATCCTATTATAAGTGAAATGGTGAATAATTAATTTAGATGTATTCATGAAAAACCTCTCGATTTACATCTACAAGAATCGTAGAATCAGGCGTGGAAGCCATAATCAACCGACCAACATGTCAAAACACTTGATCCGTTTTTACTAAATCATCATCACCATTGGGATGAGTGTATTTCCCTTATTTCTCAGGTCAATATACCTCAGATAAGACCTAGGATCTAAGAATGATATCTCAAGAATTAAATAACTATCACTGAACCCATATGGTTCATTTCAATATTTATAAATTTGATGGGTACCACTGGTATTGACGCACACTACCTCAGGATTCATTTTCACAAAAAAACATCAGTTGACATTGTAACTATGATTATTAATAATATGAATCTCGTATATGATGGAACATAATGGAGATTAATAATACAATTATACTATCACATATGATTGTAGAAAAATACTACTCCCTCCTGAGTCTTCCAACATTGAATAAGATTAAGAAGGATCATAGATCCAACTAAGAGTCTTACTATTCCCAATACATTTCTAACCCAAAAAAACTGATCATTACACAATGATCATTCTTATAAAGTGGGTAAAATTATTGCACATCCACCCATATAAAATATTGTTGTTTTAGAAACCTTGATTCCTACTCCGGAAAAACAGCACCTGAACAAAACGTCACAACTAAAATGAATCCCAAGAATATATCATGGTTTTAATGTTTTGATAGTGCTTCCTATCTATTATTATCCCATTAAAAAAGAAAAAATTCCAAACATACAACAAGGTAATATTGAAGGTGTCACTGGGACCTACCTCTTATCTTATAGGTTAGAAGTATATTACAGGCAATGCTCATGTTATCATCTATTGAAAAACATATAGAAGATTTAAACTATCCTTAGATGAGGGTCAAAACTAAACACACCACTTTAAGATTATATTTGATCCAAGTCACTTATTTACATTATAACTTTTACAAAATTTAAATACCCCATTAATATTTCATTTACCATACATAAGGGGAAAAGTGTTTGGTACTTAATTTAGCTAATACCATGAGGCACACATGCATGTTTTATAAATCATCCTTTTAAGAAATAATATTTAACTAGAGTCCTTTCATAATTAAAAAATTTATCACATAAATTCATTTTACCCATTTTATTTATCCATAAGTCTCTCACAATTGGGGTTAGTTAATGAAAATGTTAATTTCAATCTATAGAGGTAAAAAAACATTTTTTTGGCAATTGGAATTTTAATTAACAAACACCTTATATAAGTATAACTCAAAATATGTTAATTCGATTATTATTAATTAAATAGGGAATGGTTAAGTAAGATTCCACGATGTGTCTATATGTGAACCCATATAGGTAATTGCTTACATTTCATTTGACCATACCTACATAAAATAAACATACCCCCATGTGGTTAAGTATTGTGGAATAAATGATAAAGGTGAACTACAAGAGTCCCATCATATCCAACATGGGTCAATAAACCATAGTAGTTGATTTAATTATTAAATTTTCAAACTACAAAAATAGGTTATCCCATAAAAAACATCCCCCAACAGACCTAGTTGTATCCAAATGTGCATATAGTAATTTAGTCATATGAGTCATCATGACCATGTAATAGATGTACAAACCATTATATAGGAAACCCATTCCGTCAATGTAAAAATTTTTCTGATTCATCATTTATAAAATGGTTGTGAGATATATCCAATTCATATATGATTGTTTGATTATATGGATTTCAATTTTTCAATTTATATAGAACCCATAAAGATTATAGATTGAAAATTGGCTCCCATTTAATCGCTACCAATATATTTCATATCACGTAACAAATAGTCCATGACTTAAACATGTTTTGATTGGTGGGTTAATAATGCAGTCATCAATCTATAAGAGAAAATAAAATTTACGTTTATCTTAATACTTTAATAACAAATCATATATCTCAATTATGTGAATGTATTCTATCACATAAACTAGATAAGATTAAACATTCTCATAATGAACTAATCATGACAACAAACATGGAAATGTACTACATAAGATTGGAACACCCAATCACATTACAATGATGAAAAAACTAATCATAACACTAAAATATTATAAGTGTAATGTATAGTAAAACATACTAAATAAAACACCTATGTATGGAATATCACTCAAGGCACATATCACTATTCCAGGAATCCTCAAAATGAATCCTACATGGCATGTCATATGAATGAAATGAGAAAATAAATGTGACTATAGAGATGAAATTAATGGTACTTACTTTACTATACAAGGATAATGGAAAATTGAAAAAATCACATAAATAAGTAAGATGTTCAAGCTAAACTAGTCACATAGTGGAAAATCATAATCAATTCAAAAAATGAAGACCATGGACAACTATATCATCACTATCCACTTGGATTGATCCCCATGAGTGGGTTGATAACTTCCAAATACCACTATTTACTAAGTATCGATGAATTACTAGTCTTCTGTGTACCATCCCAAAATAGTAAGAACATGGAAATGAAACCATTGATACAACTCTGTAATTTCACAACATGTGATCCCTGGAATGGTTCCACGAGCTAGTCAGTCACATGGCCTCAAGCGTGCCTCCTCATACAGTAGAGGCTACCAACTAGTAGTGAGGGCCTTATGATGGTATGGTGGGGAGACTATACACTCATGGATAGAGTATTACATTGGTATAATAATAAATTAATCGAAAAATAGTGGAAGTATTATGAAATAAACAAATATCAGTGGAAGAACAATATTATAACTGAATAAATATAGTCAACATGAAATATGAAACCATGAATGCAAGTATAAATTATCCAATAATAACAAAGGCAACAAACATATAGCAGATAGTACGATATAGTACAATACAGAAAATGAATAAAATCCCAATAGACTATCTCCATGAGCATCAAAATCTCCAGATAAATCTTGTACTCATAGGCACCCATGTACCAAGGAGCAACATAATCAATGTCTATAGATGTGAAACAATGAGTTCTTCTTGGGTAACCCATTACAATGGAAGCTCGAGCATATTCTATGGTACACTTAGTAGGCCACAACCAAAGGTGTCTAAACCATAATGTACCATTTGAATAAAAAATATAGTAGTGTTAATGTATACCAATAAAGTAGTAGATAATTAAAAATAAACATGTTTCCTCATATTCAGAAGGAACACTTGGCCGACCATTCCTCATTCGGGCTAAGTCAGAATGTCTCTTAACACATGTCAACATGTATATATATTATCATACATGAAATATTTACCATGATATACCTATACTAGGGATGGACCCATGGATTAGTGACCATGATTCTAAATATTAATAATAATATGTGTGTGTGTGTAGTACTATGAGGACCTAATACCTAACCCCAACATCTATGTATAATCAGAAGCGTTTCATACATTGTAATGGATTTCATGTCTATAAGATATAACTAAAAAAATTGGGACATCCCATCTTATAGTATCAACTAATATAAATAAAATCAATTTTTCATAATTAAAGGCTCATATATCCAATCTTCAAAAATTGGGATACAAAATCTATGTATGTCATCTTGTTCATGGATGTAACCTCCAAGGTCAACATCCTTATCGAGGGGGCGCGAGACGTAATGAATAACTACCCAATGTGATGTGATACCCAATTACAATCATTATAGACCTGGGGGTGTGATACATCATTCTCAACAACCCTATCAATGTTCCCACTATTCATAATATAATGCATGGTAATCTTACTTTCTCTATGAGCCCTTCACCCGAAATTTCATAAAGAGGAAATCGACATCGCTTAAGGTGAATCAGATCCATTTTCATATAATTCATTCAACATTGATTCACATTCCATTTATTTATCTTATAAACTAATAATATTTAATCATAAATAATAAATATGTTTATGTTCATAAGAATAAGACATCACATATCATTACAAAATAATTAAGAAGGTAATATCATAAACAAGGTATAAAGAAGGAGGGTCGTGTACATATACTGATACATTTAACTCATTCAATTAACTAATTTTATTATGGAAGATAGTACACATGAAAGGTGGTTTTACTACAGTGGAGGCAATACTATCACATTAATTTCCTTTAACTCATTTACGTTTATCCTTAAAAGAGGGATCACCGAGCATATCTTAAACATAAATAATTTTCAGCAATTAATTATGGTTAATAGTATCTAAACAACACTCAATGATGGTGTTTTAAGTAAAAAAGTAGGAATATGGTTTAAGGATTATTAACAACTCACCCTAAGGTTTGTTTCAGGTTGTGGTGAACAAAATTCAATGGTTACATTCTACACATAATAGAAATATAAATTGGGGCACTATGTTTTAAAAAATTATTCTTGCATTACAAGGGAAGCACATGAATTATCTATCATGAAACATAATTTCATAATTTATAAAATAGTGTGTGTTTATAGAAGAATCTATAGACCACCTACCTTATAAAAAGGATGTTTCCCTTTTCCAAAGCAAATCATTTATTTGAATCGATTCAAATGGAATAAAAATGGAAAACCCCATGAAAAATGGAGAATTACCTCACATGAATATCTCTTCATAAATGGATAAAGAAACTGATAATGGAAAAAGAGGAGCATAGATATTCTAGTGTGCATCCCATGAGATTGACAGAAATGGATTTTAACATCAGATGGAGGATATCTCTCCAAGCCTAGTGGAAAAAGGAGGTTGAGATCAAGTGGGATGGGGTTATTGTACATAGAGAATGAAAAATGAATTAGGAATTATAAAAGGATTCTTGAGAAAATAGAGATTAAAACCCTTTAAATTATGTGCTCTATTTTCATGCATGATTAGCCAAGCTGTGTGACAATCCTGCATGAGCTACTTCCTATATAGGGGGCTCACACGGTTCATGTGCACGATTTGAGAAATCTTGTTCAAACCATCCATTTCTCCTCAATGAAGATGTATAAAATAGCCACATGACCATATCTACTAGTGTACATGGTTAGAATAAACTGTGAAACACCCTCAGCCTCTTTGAAAAGGCTACATGGTTTCTTCATGTGGGACACACGGTTTCAGACGAACTATTTTCCCATACGAGCTTCTCAAGGTTTTGAGTTTTTAGAGCCTGATGCTATTGAAACTAATTTGACCTCAAAGTACACCTATCAAAACATTATGTCTTCTAAATCATGTATTTACATTCTTAATATCATCCTAGAAAATATCCCATCCACAAAGTAGTAAAAATCAAATTCCTTTGGAATTCTACCTTGGTCCAAAACATGGGACACTATATCTGGATTGATGACCTAGGATGCCTTATCCAACTCTAGATGCTCTAGAAAATATGTCACCTCATTCACATACATGGATACACATGACTTCTCTGTACATAGTGAAGCCTTAGTAGAACTACTTGTTGGCTCCCTACCACCCATGAGTGATGATACCTCCTCCTGATCACCAAAAAAGACTGTCCCCATGCTTGATGGGTATTGTGGGCCAGTTATCCCTAAAGATGGAAGGAGAAGAGAAGATCAAGAAAATTTATCCTTTATAGGAGAAGATGAATATGGGGGTTGGAAAATTTTGAGGGTCCCATACCCTAATCCACTAGTAGACACCAAGGTTTCTGAATATTCAATTTCAATTGCACCATGATCATCACCCACTATCTGAGGAACTAAAGGGAACTTCCATTTCAGATCTAAAGACCCTATCCATGAAACAGAAAACAATTTTCATTGAAATCTTGGTCTAAACTCATATAAATAAAGAGGTGACGACATGTCAACTTCTACATAGATACAAGATTCTATAAAAGATTGAAATCTTGGTCTAAACTCATATAAATAAAGAAACATACCCAAAATGTATCCCATTATTTGAAGTATAGATAAGTTGTGTAATATGAGTGAGATACTAGGATGCTTCACCAAGAAGGACATTAAACTCTAGTCCTTCCCAATGTGTACATCCCAAGACCACTAAAATAGATTCGACCTCAATATTCCCCATATTTGGACATTTTGAGGACATGATTTTAAAAAATAATCCTCATAGAATAGATAAACATAGAACATAATCGTTGATAACATATTGAATACAATTCATTGATTGAGACCACATGAATGAGAAATACTCTAAATGAAGGCAATTGATGGTCTCTCGCACATGTACGTTTTCACCAAGGACTAGCTATGGTAATTTAGGGCTTCAATAAGCTCCATTTTCAATATATCCACCACAAGGGATGCATCCACATGAGTTGAGCATTGTGTTTCCAAGGAAATAACTAGATAATAAGGGAGGTAAGGCAGATGGTCCAACTACGACCATCCAAAAATATTATCTTTGTAAGAGCATACCCCTGGACCACTGATCACACTATAGGAAGGGATAAGAAAGAATGAAGAAAATGAGAGTTGAAATCAAACAATATAAGATGTCTCAAGAGGTAGTGGAATCACATCTTTGTTAGAATCTATTGGCTATTTTAGTAGACCAATAATCATATTATTTGAAAATAGCAGAGGTGCATATGTTGCATTCCATAATGACTTGTAACCAACCATATTTGAGAAAACATTTTTATAAGATTGGTATTATTTATTTCAAATTTAAATTATCACACATTTAGAAAAAAAATTATATTTTTAGTTATGTTTTATATAATTAGTATGAAATTAAGTAAAAATTTCAATCACATTCATTTCTATTAAAATAAATTCGTAGGATAGAAATAAATTTTGAAGATAAAAGTAAAATATTTTACAAGTTATAATGTAAATTCAAAAGGCCCTAAAATGGAAATTTAAAAAAAATAGATTTGAGGTATGTTTCAACCCACACATATTTTAATATCATCTTATTTCAAATTTTTATCAACTTTTTAGTTAAATATTAACAATATATTATTGAAAGTATAAGAGTTACTCTCAAAACCACAATTCATTTCACTTATAAAAGGGTAACATATTCACCACTTCAAGATGAACCAATCAATGTAATTTCAAAACGAAAAACTGAAAATTTTCTCCTATTATATTCATAACACACTAAATTAATCATCTCATCACAATTATTTAGCATAAGGAATTCACTTCTGTGGATACTTTTAAGGAAAATTTAACTCCCAAGCGTTATTATTATCTACACTATAGATATTCAATATAATTATCTCCATTAAATTTTATTCTATACACAACTATTTAATTATAGTGTTTTCATTTATACACATATGTGTTACTATATTAATGCTATTATCATTTTTTAATCATATACCCCATATGTTATGAAAATGAAAACCATTGTTCATGTGCTGTGTGTACAAATTCCTCAACGACGTAATACATTTTGTTTCGATTCACCACATTAAAAGGATGTAAATAAGGATTTTATTTGATGATAAATATTATTTTTATAATAAAATTATGGTTTTTCTATTGAAAATTTAGTAAAATAATTATGTACATGATAACAAAACAATCATCATTATTTTAATAACATAAAATAAGTGCACTAAGTGCATAAACTTTTATTAAAATTACATAATATTATTATATCCATTACATCTTCTTCTAATTACTTACAATTTTCATATGTCACAAAAATAAATACTTTTTATTATAATTTTCATACATATTTAATGAATTTATAGTAAGAAAATCTTAAATTCATTCATTAAATCTGGGTGTCTTCTTGTCTGGGTAAGTTTAACCGCCCATTAGTACAATATTATGAATTTGACTTGTGAATTATGATTGAAACATAATTATGAGTATAATATGTTATCATGGGTTGAATAAGTATATTTTTTGGATTTTTTTTATATCAATATTTTATTCATTAATTTAGATGAAACACTTCGATCATAAAGATTCATTAAAACACACTTATTATCGACATCATCATCATGTATAATGAAAAAAGAACTCATGAAATGAATTTGAAACATTATAATTTATTATAAATAATCTCTAAAATTATCATTAATGACCTAGTGATGATGAACATTTATGATAAATGAATACCAAGAATACGCATTTGAATCTAATACAAATATTTGAAACAATGAATACCTAACATAGAAAATAAAAACAATTCATATAGAGAATGGATATGTATAATGATAATGAATGAAAATGTATGATTTAGGCCTTAATTTAACTAATTAATATAGATATGTTTTTTAATAAAGGTGGCCAACACATGTTTTTGTATATTTGTGCAATGGGTAGGGGTTTCCATCTCAAATTACACTCTTTTAGTTAGATTTTGTGTTATGTACCAAATTTCTATTATATGTTATATATACTACCTATATGAGATGTTGAATCATGAAATGAATTCATTAAAGGTATATGAATATCAATATAAATCCCAAATTTTCAATATTTTGTTTATTAATTTGAAATCTATGACATTTTTGGGGGTTTTCAATTTCAATATTTATTCAATGGGTCTCATATTATATTCAACACATAATGTTTTGGTGTGGTTCATAAAAATCCATGTAGTAATTTTTCTCTATTAATTTTTGAATTTTATGTGATTTACAAGTCTATATTATTATCCCTTTTATATTCTTTTGATTCAATAGTAACTAAAATTGTTGTAAAATATAATGTTTTTATTGCGTAAAATCCATACTATGTTTTATTAAAGTAAATTTAAATTTAGTGCTCAATAAAATATATCTTTTTATGGATACAATAATGTGGGTGAATATATATCATATATTAACCTAGGGGCATTCACCATAAAAAGGGTGGATTTGCATTGGCAAAATCATCACTCTGATGTATGATGAATGGGCCTAAGACTTAAAAAATTATTAAACTCTCCAGGTGATATGATATGGAATGTTCACATGATTTTTATAAACCAAGATATGTTACTATTTCCTACCATTTCATTGGTCACCTATAAATGTTGGCTAATGAATCCAATTAGTATCTTATAAAGATATACAAAAATGTTGTATGTACCCTCACAACACTTTTTTTTGATAAGGTTACTCCATTTTAACATTATGATACCCCAAGGATTCCAATTTTATTAAGGAACTTTCTCATGGAAATATATATTAATATATTAAATATATAATTTTTAGAGTTCTATATTTATCATTATTGGAATATCCATGCTTGTTCAGTAACAGGATACTCATAAAATGGTAAAAAAGTTATTTCTAACTCTTATTATGAATACATTGAAATTAATTATGTGATGGATGAGTTTATGAATTATATTGAATCTACATAAATTGATATGTCTCATGATTGAAAAGAATTTTTTATTTCATTTATACCTCTTCCCTTGATAAGAAAATGTCTAGGGACATTTCATTTAAAACTTGTTTTAGATATCCAACAGTATGAATTTCATCAGTATGAGATAATTAATTTTTGTATTTAGTGTTCTCATTTATTATCATGGATATATCATTCACCCAGTTTTGGTTTATTATGGCTTAGTGTTTTCATTAATTCCTTACATATATCTTCTTCCATGTTTAGTTTACATAATCCTATACTATATTTTGATCCTCACTAAGAAATGAAGATTTCCCTTATTTATTATCCTTTACACTGGATACCTAAAGGATGACTATGTGTAAAATTATGAGATATTAAAGAATGTATGACCATGTAATTTATATATTATTATTATATGTATTATTTTTTGAAATATATTTTTTATGTATCTACCTTCCACGACTAATATACTTTACAATCCTTTGAGAACTCTTTTATGGTGTAACACTAATGTAATATAACTATTTAATATATGAGTTTGGATTTTGGGATGTTATATATTTGATTACATAATTGTAATTATACACCTATAATTTTTTTCAGTAGTTAATGTTCATATATGACGTGAGTCCCCACCATAACTGAGATGGTGTAGGCCTGGTCCATCCAAATGGAGATGGTTTAACTTTGAGATGTTGATGTTATGTTTGACCATGAGTGAGAGGGTACTAGTTGGGGGTAACAATGTATGATAAAGTTTCAGTAAAATTTAATGATGTGATGTCCCACCCTAAATGAGATGGTGTTATGATAGACTACTAATATTGAGTGGGAATTGGATTGCAATATTTATGTATGGCATCAAAATTAATGAGTGGGTTATGGGATGGGCCACTGTGAATTCGATGGTCGATGTCCAAGACACTGTTCCAAAAAATCACCCTTAGTTACAGTGTGGTGTAATAGTATGCGTATTTTTACTTGCTATCAGACCATATCCTATGTTACAAGGTGGTGTTATTAATTAATAAATATGTCATAAAATGGCTTAATAACTCTGTCTAAGTGATATTTTCATGGTATGAGATATGCTGGGATATTATATAAGTATGTGTAAGAAGAAACAATCATATGTGATAGGTTAGTGTTAAAGACTCTATTATTGGTTATCTCCCTTAGTGATGGGATTTATAATTTTTCATGAAGTGAGATGAATTCCTCCACTCATAATGGATTAAACTGTTTATGTATAATTTCTTAGTTTCCCTAGTAAGAACATGATTAATTGAAACAAATTCTTGTATATTAATTTTATATTTTACATGAATATAGATAATATATAATATTATATATATAAGGAACACTATCGGTGGTTCCATGAAAATATATATTTCTCATACCATATATATGAATCCTGGTTTACGTGTAAATATTATGTTTCTAAATTAGGTTAAAGTATGTAAAAGACATCGAATAGGGTTGATGTATTTATGTTTGGGATTTTGGTATAAGTAGGGAAATGAATACAATAGTTGAGTCTCCATTGTAGTTTCTTGTGTTTAAATTTTATATTTCATTGACTTATGATGTGATCTTGGAGTATGTTTTTTCAATTTATGAAGCGTGGATCTTATTTTAATAACATAATTAATATTGAATTTTTTTTTGATATATATTCACTATAAATCCTTTAAAAAACAATAATTTTATTTTTAATTAGTTATTTAATTTTTTTTATGTGACTATACTGATAATACATTCTCTATATGGTTTTTCAAGAAATATTTTCACAAATCTACATCCTCTTGCATATGGTGAGGACTGTTAGGTCATGTGGTGATAATAGTATTGTTTTATTCAAGGGATTTTTGTCAATTATTTAATATATTTAATCATTAAACCAATTATATGGACCAAATTCTCACATGTCGGTACATAACCTCTAGAAACTCATTGGTAATAACCAATAATAACCTATTATTGTAGTCATAACAATGGACCTAGTCACACAGAAAATTTCCAATGATATTTCACTCAAACTTTAATCTATCTGTTGTAATGAGCCAACATTATATATACATTAGGGTTTTATAATCACCCTAAGACAACATTACAATCAACTACAAGTAAAAAATACAATGTTCATAAATAGAATCAATGAAATAGAACAAATCTAAATATAAGAATTTATATTTCATTGAAAAAATCATAATGTTCAAAAATAATTTATGCAAAATAATATAAAATAATCTAATAAAAATTATAATAAATTCATTTTAAATAAACAGAAAAAATTAATTTTTAAAATCAAAGTGGATTATCAAATTTTATAATTTTTCAAAAAATTGTGTTTCCCCAAATTATTCGATTCAAACATCAAAATTAAAACACATATTAAAAACAATATTTAAATTAAAATTTTAATAACACTGAAAAAAATAAGTGTTTAGAAAAACCATTTATGAAAATAAAATCTATTTTCATATTGGGGATTCCTTTTAATATTCACATGTTTTTGAATCAATTATCATAATATGTTGAATAATAAATTCCTACCATCAAAATTCTCTTATAAATCATAATTTACAATAAATATTACAAATTCAATAGAAGAAATTGATAATGTAATTATGATTCAAGGGTTTTGGGAAAAAACGTATCTATCTCATCAATGGAGAATACGAAATGTGATTTTTATCAAATAAGGATGGAAATAGTTTGTAGAAAAAATTTCACTTCCACATGATCCAAATTTTCATGAAGTTTTTCATGAAATATAATGGGGAATGTGATATCCCAAAACATAGTTTTAATTACTCACACATGTGAGATATGCCAATAGGATTTCTTTAAAGACATACACGTTGTTGGATTAAAGGACAATATGGTTTCTCAAGTGGGTATACATATATGTTTTTAGGAAAATACCACTAATATATATTTATAAATAGTTTTATTATGTGGAATTTATTTATTATTACATAAAAATAGCATTGTATATCTTGACCACTCATAAGTACAGGGAATTTAGATTTATAAAAATCAATATATGGAATATTCGGATGATTCTTCGACTAAAGTTTATGAAATTTTACACAAAAAATGGTATATGGTCCAAAAATATTCAAGTAGAAGAATATATTGTGAAGAATTTTATTTAGAAGTATTTATTATTAGTGAGGACACCTCAGTATAATAATATACTTTATAAGGGAAATGAATTCATCAACATCATGGATCAAATGATATTTATTAAAAAAATTAAGCGAGAGGGTTATTAAAATTGGCCTGTAATAAAAATATATGAATTTTGTGTCTATGTGGAGAAAATTCATCATGAGATATGTGGTATAGGAGGAAACTGAATTTTATATAATTTCAATTTTTTTTTGAATTAATTGATTTATTCTAAAAAATAATAGATCCACTGTATATTCCAATATCATGGAGATGGTTCTATATTTATTTGGTAATAATTTAAGTGTTAATTATATAAATTTCTCAAGAAAGGTCTTGGGAAATATTTTAACAAAAAATATGTCTCCAAAATGGATAAGTAAAGAAATTTTCAATAAAATAGTGATCGAATTATTATTTCCATTTATTTTGAGTTAAGAAGACTAGTGGTAGAACAATGGGTTAATTAATATCCTGAATAAATCCTTAATGATTAGATTCATAATGAATTATTACCACCAATATGAATGATAAAAAACTAAAATACATATTAAAATATTGTTGGTTAAATAATATCTCATGTGAAAAAATGGAGAATAAAGTCTCTACATCAAACATAATCCCAATGACATGTAGGGCATAACTATTATTGGGATACTACTTTGGATGAGATATCAATTTGGGTGACCCCTATAGATCATGACCGTATTGAGATGAATAAAACATGTAAAAGTGTTTCATGAATAGATAATAATAATTTTATAATAATTAAATATGATTTCTTTATAAAAATCAATTAATAAAGAGTAGTGAATCAAAAATAGACATGACCATTGCTCAATGGTTAATCAGAAATATATGGAATAAATATTTATAAGTCATTTTATCCATTGCATTTTATGGTATTGATTTTAATTTTCTTTTAAATAATAGTGAAAATTTGTGTCAATGTATTCCCCATTTAATTCAAATATATATTCTTAAATAGATTTCTTGATGAATAGAAGTCCATTAAACAGTATACATATTTTTCGTTTGAAAAAAGAACTTTGTATAGTTAATGAATGTACCATGATCATGGTATTATTAAAATTATTAAAACATGTGAATTAATGGATTCCAACATAGTGGAGCTTATTATTACCAATATGGAAAAATGAAACATGACCAAAGTATGATGGATCCAATTTATGATGATAACCTAATATTTGAAGGACTCGATGAAGCATAATAGGACTAATTTATAGAAATTAGATGGTGTATGTTAGAAATATCATGATTGGTGAGTTTATATTTTACTATGGTTTATAAGTTACATAAGGACAAAATGGTGCATTTTTTCTCAATATAAATTTCCATGCAATTGATCAAAAGTTATTAAATTTGGGAATCCATGGAAATGAAAACACCTATTTCTTCCCGGATGATGTTTTCAATAGGAGAAGATGGAAAGGGGTTCAATTTAATGTTTTGTAAAAAAACACGAAGATCCTATTATGTGTTACCATGATAGTACCCAACATTATTCTATCACTTGTAAAAAATATATATACTATTGGTTTCGTACTGAAAGAAACATTAAAGTATTGAAGATAATATTACTGTATGTCAATGGTATGACGAACCATAGATAAATTTATAAATATAAATCATTATAATAGTTATTTTATTTTTAAATGTGTATTGTGCTGGTTCAGTAGATGATATGAATTCATTAATTTGAGGGTTTTAATTTTTCATGGATGTTAGAGAAAAATGATTATTTAGAATCAAGAAATCCATAATCAGGATACATTATTGAAAATTATTTTCTACATAACACTTTTTGTTGAAGAAACAAATTAATAATGATGGTTTTCTGTAGGATCCTCAATGGAAATAAAGCTTTGTGAAAGATGTTCTATTAATATTCTATTGAATCTACTCCATAAATAAACACAAAAATAACATTTAACTAAAATTTAACTTCATTAAGTGGAATGTAGAGTAGGGTAAGGTGAAAATATGGTATTATTCTAATCAATGTTATGTTATATATTTCATGTAAAATAAAGCATCAAATATCGTGTTTTATTGAATTTGTTTTAATTTCTATGTTCAAAAATCTCAGTCCAAATAGATGGTAAGGATAAGAAACCACTACTCTATTAAAATTTGTTACAATATATATTATATTCAATGAGTGGTTCATATAAATGTATGATATCTCTCATGGCCTAATTGATCCAATTATTAAATCAATTATTTACAACGTTTAGAGAATTTACCTTTAGGATTATTGGAATATGGGGAGATTTAATCTAGAATATGTGGAGTCATCTCAAAAAACGTAAATATTAGATATCTCTTAACTATTATCTTCTATTATTGAAAGGGGGGAGATATTCTTGAAAAACAATTTGTAGAGAGAACTTGATTTTTTTATTGGAATGTTTTCATTGATAGTTGACTTTTAATAAAACTTATATTACTACATGGTGTCATAAAGGTGTTTTTATGATAAATAATGTTTTATATAGCTTTTTGATTTTAATTATCAATATTTTATGTTTTGTGAAAAAATGATTCATTATGTATTACATGGTGAACTTGTAATTTTAATATTTTTTATCAAATATGAATCTTTGTGTAGTTTTCACAGAGTGATATATTAATAAATTAATTAATATAGTAAATGATGAAACCTAACATGTTAAATCCTTTCTTTTACCCAATGAAATGGAATGCTTTATCGGGCTCACAAATTATTAGTTTACAATAAAGACATCCATCCCTAGTTTTTTATATAACCACCCATCCATGGTTTATAACCAAACCACCATCTTAATAAATAATAATAAATATCAATAATACATTCATAAAGAATAAATGTTTTTATTTCCATTAAAATATTCTTTTCACTCATAAAAAATATTATACGAAATGAAATATACATATTATTTAAAAATCATTTTACAAATTCAAACAACATAGGGAAGGATTGATTTTTATTAAAAAATGATAAATATTATTATGGAATATAATCACAAATTAAAACTTTATGGAAATGGTATATATATTTTACACCATACATGTCAAAATAAAATATGTATTTTTTCCACTTGATCAAAATATTTGGCATAAAATATGTACAAAGTCTCATTTTAAATACCATTGAAATAAAATAAACAATTAAATAATTTTTTTATAATTAATTTATATATATATCGATAAAATAAATTTATTAATATGGGTATTAAAGAAAACTATTTCAAAAATAAATCTTGAAAATATTTAAAACAAGATTTTAAGGGAAATGTCTCCCTTACCTCAAGTCTGACACATAATTTACATTATTCATCTTCAAGAATATTAAATTAATGTAAACTATTTACATTAATATTAATATTTTTCATTTTTATTATTCATTAAATTTAATTTATGTTGGGACCATGTTGAATGGAGAAGAATGTTTGAAGAGATAGCCTTTGTAGAGTGTTGTATTTTATTGTCAAAGAAGATAAATCAATTCACTTTGTAGAAGGATCACAAATCAGACGATGCATTGCTGGTATGTATTTCACACATATCATGAGTTAGGAGAACTTGTGATTCATGCCTTATTAAGGAAAGGGGAGAAATGATGATACCAGTCATATAATGTTTTGATTGGAAGGAATGACGTTGCTGGGGGATAGGGAAGTTTCAGTTCCCATTGCAACTCTGATGATGCTAAAGCTGATCTTTCAATGCATAAATATCACGATAGTTGGATTCATGATAAGAGCAGAAGAATGGTTATGGGAAGCAGTGAAGAGAGAAAATGACGAAGCAATGGACAATCTGGGGACGGCAGAAAAGCACAGTTTAAGGTGGCGCAGTTTTCCAATGTTTTCCAAATTTTAGGGCCTGAAAATCGGGGGATGAAGATCTATTTTTGGCAATGGATGAAGCATGAAAGATTGAATATGGGTTAGATTATTTTCTTGCAAGTCATGATTCAAGATCATAACATCAAAAAATGACAAAGGCATGGAGTGCGCAAAAATTTAGGCATGTTGAGCACAAAAATAAAGTGGTGCGCGCAATATATGCGGGTTGCGTAAAATCTTACGCTAAGTGGGGTGCGCGAAAAGAAAGTGGTTTTCACGAAATTAAGACAGTTGCACGAAAAATTTGGAAGTTTCGCGAAAAGTGAAACTTTGCCCGAAAAAGGGAAGTTGCGCGAAAATTATTTCCACGCCAAAAGAGAATTTTTACGTGCAAGACATTTGAATTGCGCGCAAGGCACCCTAAAGGCTGTGCGAAATATTTGGGGTCTTCGCACGTATTCAGTTGTGCGTAAGAGAGTTCTTACCGACTTCTGGGTAAGAAAGTGAAGATTTGTACTTCAGAGAATACATCTGTTCAATTGTAAAGAATCACTAAGACATTGTGTTACCCTATTTGTGCTAAGAGGGATCACACGCACTATTGGATTGTTTTCAAAGTGCTCCACGAGTGTAAGGGTATATCCTACTCGTTGTATTCCACATCAAAGGGTTGTTTTCTAGTGGATTGTGTAGTACTGGATTGTTTCGGTACCATACCAAGGACGTAGCTACTCTTGTTGAGTAGTGAAACTTGTAAATCTTGTGTTCCTGTGGTTGTGTGTGTTCAGCAAGGAAGAAACTCTTTAACAGGAGGCGAAGGTTGTTTCAAAAAGGGTAAAATTAAAAAGAAAAAGATATCACTGATTCACCCCCTCCCCCTCTCAGTGATACTTGGATCCTGACTGGGAACTTCAATTGGTATCAGTGGCAGGTTGCCTTCGTTTACTCTTTCTTGAAGTGTTTAAAGAGAAGTTGTGATAATGAATCTAAATTGCATAAACAGTAAGGGGATTCCAATCTTCGATGGAAAGAACTATCACATCTGGAAGGACATAATGATGTCGTATATTATGTCTCTTGGATATGAATTTCTTGAAACTACAACAGATGGATTTCCTGCTATTGATGAAAAGGTCCCTCTTACTCCTATCGATAAGAAGAATCTAGAGAATTATGGAAGAGCTAAAAATGCATTACTCTCATCACTTTCTGAGAGTGAGTATTTAAGAGTGAAAGGTGTCGCTACTGCTAAAGGAATCTGGGATAAGCTAATGAATATCTATGAAGGAAATACAAAAGTGAAGAAGGGAAAACTAAAAATATGGAGGCTGAAGTATGAAGACTTGAAAATGGGAGAATCTGAATCTGTTGGGGAATTATTTACCAGGGTTAATGACATTGTCAGTACAATCAGATGTCTTGGTGAAAAGTTAGAAGATTCTATAGTTGTTGAAAACATCCTGAGAATTCTGTCTGACAAATTTGATGCTAAAGTTTATTCACTAGAAGACAGGGATCCAGAAACATTATCTCTTGATGATTTTCACAGTACTCTCATCACTTATGAGATGAGAAGAGAGAAGACCATGAAGAGAAAAGCAAAAACTGATAGAGAAATGTCATTCCGGGCAGAAAAGAAAGAGAAGTCAAAGAAAATTCTTATTAATGAAGAAGCTGGTGAATCTGACTCTAAAAATGTGGTATGTCAAAATTTTGATGAAATTATACCCTTGTTTTCTAAAAATGTTAAAAGAGGCACATGGAAATACAAAGGGAAACTCCCTTTGAAATGTTTTGAATGTGGAGTAGTTGGCCACTTTAAATAATTTCCCTCAAAAAGGGAAAGATGACGTTAGTGATGATGAAGACAGAGGACCAAGAAGGTCATGGAAGAAACAGGGTTGAAAAGATAAATATTCTGGTAGAAGTCAGAATAAAAAGTTCTTTAAATCAAAGAGAAAAAGCTTTTTGTCAAAAGATGAAGAAGATGATGATAGCGAGACTGAATCAGAAAAATCTGATACTGAGAAAGCTAGAGAGAGTACCTTTTTGCAACAGTGAATAATGATGATTATGAGAGTAGTAGTACTGAAGAAGAAGAGACTCAACTTGAACAGTATCTAGAATAAGAGCTGAAGGAATGTTTAGGGAAGATTAGAAAGATTGAGATAGAAAGCAAGAAGTTGATAAATGAAAATTCCATAGTAAACAATCAAGAAGGTTTTACTGATGAGAAAATCAAGATGGAAAAGGAGATCTATGATCTGAAAAATTCTCTTGAGAATACAAATAATCATAATGATCATCTTGAAGTGATGCTGAAGGAAAAATAAGAAGAGTTGGAACTTGTCCAATGAAAACTATATAAAGATAACGAAATGAATATCAGTTCCGAAAATTCTATCTCAAAAGTTGGCGAATGTTCCAGTAAGAATGAACCAAAAAAGGATCTACAAAATTTACCTTCAGAGGATGAAATGAAGAACAAAACTGGTTCTGATAAGAACAAGGCTGGAAAGACCAAGTATGTAGTCAAAATCAGCAATGCAGAAAAATCAGAAGTGCATAAAATTCTTGAGTTAAGAAAAACTTCTAATACTTCTGGTACTGATGAATCTATGCCGAAGAAGAGAGTTACAAATGAAAACATGAAGGTTTTTGAGAAGTGTGTTCACAACTCCAGTCAGTATAAAAGTTTCAAAGGTAAATATTCTTTCTATGGTTACTACTGGTATTGTGGTGGATTCAGACACATGGCAAGTATGTGTTGGTTCAGCCAACAACATTACAACTATTCCAAAAGTTTTGAAAGTCAAGGATTGAGGGGGGGGTCAAAACTTTCAAAATAGAATGTCTCCATATAAGTTTCAGAAGATATCTGAGAAGACTGGTGTGAAAGTTGAGAATAGATTCCAACCACTGGAAAATTATTGCGAAAGATGTGATCAACCTAGACATCTTGCTAAGGGTTGCCTTAGTGGGTTACCAGAGCAACAAGAATTTGTTAATAATCCTCAGAAGAAAGAGTTTTTAAAATCCAAAAGGGACAATTCTAATAAGTCTGAAAAGAAAGAATGCATGGTTCTCTAGCCAGAACACATTGATTTGGCTAGGAAATTGGAAGAAGCACAACAGAAAGTGAAGGAAAAGGAAGAACAAAAAGAACTTGTTATTGAAACTGCTTTGAAAGTTACAAAAGGAGAACGTCCATGGATTATTGATAGTGTATGTTCATCTCATATCACAGGAGGATTAAAGCTGCTGAAGAATGTAAAAGACTTTAAAGAAGGAACTCTGACATTTGGAAATGATTAATCTCTGAGGATCAAAGGTGTTGGATCGACCATCATTGGAAAAGAAAAGATGAAATCCAGAAAAACACTATATGTTTATGGGATGAAACATAACCTGTTTAGTGTGTCACAACTCTGTGATGAGGGAAACAAAGTGATCTTCAGAAAAGATGGATTTGTTGTGAAAAGTTAAAATGATTGAAACATAGTTACAAGGGGCCAACGTACAAGAGGATATTTGTTCCAAGTTGGTGAAGTGCAGAACTCTTGTTACATGGGTGTAGAAAATGAAAAAAAAATTATGGAATAAAAGGCTGGGGCACATGTGTCATCGAAATATGTGAAAGTTATCAAAGCAAGATAGTGTTCGGGATATTCTTGATTTATCAGGAGAAAGAGATTGGTGCTGCACTATTTGTGAGAAAGGAAAGATTTCTAATTCTATGCACAAGAGAGTGTAAATTCACTCCAAAAGACCCTTGGAACTCATACACTTAGATATATGTGGACCAATGAGCAAGAAATCTTCAAATGGAGATAAGTACTTCATTACATTCATTTATGACTTTACTCACATTACTTGTGTTATGTAAATGAGACAAAAGTCAGATGCTCTAACAATGTTTAAGAGTTTCAGAAGGAAAGCAGAGAAGGAATGTGAGTATTCAGTGAAGAAGTTGATAACTGATAATGGTTTTGAGTATAATAATGAAAAGTTTGAAAGTTATCTTGAGAAACATGGAATTCATCATGAGTTTAGTTCCCATACACACCTCAACAAAATGGGGTGGTTGAAAGAAAGAATCTAAGTCTGGTGGAAATGGGGAGAACTATGTTACTTGAACATAGTCTCTCTCATTATTATTGGAGGAAAACCATGAGCACTGCTGTGTATATTCAGAACCGGTGTTTTTATAGGCTGAACTCATATATGACTCCATATGAAATGTTCTATGGAAAAACTCCAAGTCTGAAACACTTGAGATTCTTTGGGAGTCCATGTATTATAAATAAGAAAGGTGGAAATCTGGGAAAGTTTGTGCAAATAGGAGATGATAAAATTTTTCTTGGCTATGCTCTAGAAGGAAGAGGATATAGATGCCTCAAAAAAGAAACAGGAAGAATTATTGATTCTTCAGATGTAAAAGTTATTGAAAATGCTGAGAAAGAAAAGCAGTCATATGTTGATCTGGAAGTCGAGCGGGATAGAGAAGATTTTGTTAACAATTCTAATAATGTTGCAGACTGTGTTCATCCTACTCAAGAAGAGGAATCTGACTCAGAGAAATCAATTGATGAGGGTGAATTTCAAACAACTCATCCTAGGTTTAGGAAACAAGTAGAGACTCATAACATCATTGGAGATAAAAATCAGATGGTTCAAACAAGAAGAACAACGAATTCTATATCACATACTTCTCTTTATTAGAAAGTTGAACCGAATGATATAAATGAAGCATTTGAGCATCCAAAATGGGTTCATGCTATGAATGAAGAGCATGATCAGATAGAGAAGAACAATACTTGGGAAATTGTACCCAAGCCGAACAACAAGAACATTATTGGTAAAAAGTGACTTTTTCGAAACAAGCTGAATAAAGAAGGTAAAGTAATAAGAAACAAGGAAAGATTGGTCTACAAAGGGTATTCAAAAATTGAAGGCATTGACTTTGATGATACCTTTTCTCCAGTAGCTCGATTAGAAACAATAAGAATATTTCTTGCCATTGCTTCACAACGAGGTTACAAAATCTTTCAAATGGATGTAAAATCTGCATTCTTGAATGGTGATCTTGACGAGGAAGTTTACATTGATCAGCCCAGTGGATTTTCTATTGTAAAAGATGAATGCTATGTGTTCAGGTTGAAGAAGGCTCTGTATGGGATAAAATAGGCTCCGAGAGCATGGTATTCTAAATTAGATACTTTCTTGAAGAAGATGAACTTTAAGAAAGGGAGAGTTGACAACAATCTCTACATCATGAAATTTCATGAGTTTTCACTGATCGTTTTTGTTTATGTCGATGATATTATATTTCCTGGGAATGATGAAAGATCATGTGAATAATTTTCTAAGGAGATGAAGAAGTTGTTTGAGATGTCCATGCTGGGAGAAATGAAGTACTTTCTTGGGTTAAAAATTTCACAGAAGAAGAATTCTGTTTTTCTGTCTCAAGAAAAGTATGCTAAGGAACTTCTGAAGAAGTTTGGCATGGAAAATTCGAAACCAGTTTCCACACCGATTTCACTGGGAACCAAGTTGTCTAATGATGAAGAAGGCAAAGAAGTTGATCATAAAGAGTTTCGAAAACTGATTGGAAGGCTGCTATATTTGACTTCCTCAAGACCCGACATCGTCTATGCTGTTACTTTATGTGCAATATTTCAGAGTGCTCCTAAAGAGTCACATTTGATTGCTGGAAAAGGAATTCTCAGATATATCAAAGACACAACAAATTTTGGAATCTGGTATGACGACTCTGAAAATATTGATCTATTCGGGTATTCTGATTCTGATTGGGCAGGAAATGTTGATGATCAAAGATCCACATATGGTAGGGTATTCTTTCTAGGGAAAAGCTATGTTAGTTGGCATACCAAGAAACAAAATTTAGTAACTCTTAGCACAGCTGAAGCTGAGTATGTTGCTGCTACTCAAGCTGCAACTGAACTAATGTGGATGAGGACTCAGCTGGAAGATCTACTTGTTGAAGTAAAGCTACCATTTCTCTGGGGTTGTGATAATTAGAGTGCAATAAATCTTACAATAAATCTAGTACAACATTATCATTCAAAACACATTGATATAAAGTACCACTTCATCAAATAGTAGTATGAAAAGAATGAATTGAGGCCGGAGTATGTTCCTACATCTGAACAAATTACTGATATATTTACAAAACCATTACCGAAGGAACCATTTTCAAAATTGAGGTTGAACATGGGTGTACAACCTCCTACTCATCAAGGTTAAGGTACGTGTTTCTGTCCCCTCTCTAGTCTTACCTTTGGTTAGTGTTGTCAAGGGGGAGAATTGTTTCGTAAATATATCCATAAGGAAGCATGTATTAAGGGATAGTTGTGGGTAAGCTATGAATTCAGCATGTATGTGTGTGAACTATTCTAACTGTTTGTTGGAGTGGCTGTAGGAAACAATGCTGTTTTATAAGAAAAATGAAGAAGTGAAGAATGCTGAAGTAGAAGATTAAAAGATGTTCTAAAGAAGTATGAGGAGGTACGTTCATGAGATTTCATAGTCACTGTGTTTGGAAATCATGGTTTTGGCTGTCAATAATTCTTGTTTCCTACAATTAGTTAGCTCACATAGGCTTAGAATTGTTGATATGTAATCCATTGCAAAAGGTTACAAAGTTTAGTGATTTATGAATCTTGGTTGACAACAAAATCCAAAGGGGGAGATTGTTGGGACCAAGTTGAATGGAGAAGAATGTTTGAAGAGTTAGCCTTTATAGAGTGTTGTATTTTGTTGTCAAAGAAGATAAATCAATTTGCTTTGTAGAAGGATCACAAATCAGACGATGCATTGATGGTATGTATTTCACACATATCATGAGTTAGGAGAACTTGTGATGCAAGCCTTATGAAGGAAAGGGGGAGAAATGATGATGCCAGTCATATAATGTTTTGATGGGAAGGAATGATGCTGTTGGGGGATATGGAAGTTTCAGTTCCCATTGAAACTCTGACGATGCTAAAGGTGATCTTTCAATGCATAAATATCACGATAGTGGGATTCCTGATAAGAGCAGATGATTGGTTATGGGAAGCAGTGAAGAGAGAAAATGACCAAGAAATGGACAATCTGGGGATGACAGAAAATAACAGTTTAAGGTGGCGCCATTTTCCAGTGTTTTCCAAATTTTAGGGCCTGAAAATCGGGGGATAAAGATGTGTTTTTGGCAATGGATGAAGCATGAAAGACTGAATATGGTTTAGATTTTTGCGTTCAAGGCATGATTCAAGATCAGAACATTGAAAAATGACAAAGGCATGGAGTGCGCAGAAATTTAGGCATGTTGCGCGCAAAAATATAGTGGTGCATGCAATATATGTGGGTTGCGCGAAATAGTAGCGAGTTGCACGAAAAATTGGATCATTGCGTGAAATATCTGCGGAATGTGTGAAATAAAGAAATGATGTTTTCGCGCAAAAGGTGATTCGAGATCAGAAGCTCAAAAATTTTCAAAGGCCTGAGCTACGCGAAAAATTGGATCATTGTGTGAAATACGATGTCGCGTGAAAGGATGGGTTTGCATGCAATATGGAATGCGGTTTCAAATTTTGCACGCAATTGGTGCTTCATGATTAGAAGAATGAAAAATTGCAAAGGCATGAGGTGCACGCAATATTGAAGCATGGAACGAAATAAGAAGTTGCATGAAAGAGTTTTGTTGCGCATAAAGGAGGTTTTACGCATGGATTAGTGTTTTTCGCATGGGGTCAAAATTGCCTATAAATATGAGGCTAACCCTCCCCATTTGTTAAGGCTCGACACATAGAATAAATTCGGAGCTTTGGTGCACGTAAAATCTTATGCTAAGTGGGGTTTGGGAAAAGAAAGATGTTTTCACGAAATTAAGACAGTTGCGCGAAAAATTTGGAAGCTGCGCAAAAAGTAAAACATTGCGTGAAAAATGGAAGTTGTGCGAAAATGATTTCCGCGCCAAAATGGAATTATTATGCACAAGCCATTTGAATTGCACACAAGGCACCCTAAAGGTTGTGCAAAATATTTGTGGTCTTCACGCGTATTCAGTTGTGCGTAAGAGAGTTCTTACCGGCTTCTGGGTAAGAAAGTGAAGATTTGTACTTCAGAGAATACAACTGTTCAATTGTAAAGAAGCACTGAAACATTGTGTTACCCTATTTGTGCTAAGAGGGAGCACACACACTATTGTATTGTTTTCAAAGTTTTGCACGAGTGTAAGGGAATATCATACTCATTGTATTCCACATCGAAGGATTGTTTTCTAGTGGATTGTGTGGTACCGGATTGTTTACGTACCATACCAAGGATGTAGCTACTCTTGTTGAGTAATGAACCTTGTAAATCTTGTGTTCCTCTGGTTGTGTGTGTTCAGCAGGGAAGAAACTCTTTAATAGGAGGCAAAGGTTGTTTCTAAAAGGTGAAACTTAAAAAGAAAAACATATCACTGATTCACCCCCTCCCCCTCTCAGTGATACTTGGATTCTGACTGGGAACTTCAATTTATTATCATGTTATCTTCAATTACATAATAACTTTTGTTCACATTGGATGTTTTGATGATATTTGGCTATTATATAAAAAATAAAATTGATTATTTTACTATTTAAAAGTAATAATTATTAAACGATATGGATAATAATAATAATAATGAAATAAATGATATTTTTAGACATCAATTATATTTCTAAAACCAACCAAGATAGATTGTTATGATAGGAAGAAGTTAAGTACATTTTTATCTTTAAAAGTTTTGGATTATTTCATAAAAAAATTATTACCTCTTCAAATACAGTTATATATATCTTCTAAGTGATGCATTGATGAAAAATGAACTACATTGCTTCATCGAGATAGTGATCCACATATGCGCACAAACAATAATATCATTTTTTAATGGATGGAATAGAGTGAAAATAGATGATATATTTTAATTAAAAAATAATTATTAAGTCATAAATATATATATATATATATATTAAATCCATCATTATAACCAACCATGAGAGGTGTTTATGGAAAACGATCAACATCGGTTCGTGAGGCAATAGTCTATCGTATAAATAATTAGTGTATTCATTTCTCAATTAATGGAATTGGGGAATGATATAGTTTACTACATAAACATAATTACAAGTAATTATATTTATAATATTTATGTTTTTATTTCATCATGGTTGATTAAAATTTTAATGCAGTAGAATAAGAAAAAATACTAAATCATTTATTTAAAGATATGTCAGTTTTTTGGACAACCTCCACTTCATTACTCCTTCATCCACATAAGGATAGAATTCATACCAAAATAATTAATATATAATAGAGGAAGGGGTTTTACAATGGGATTTGTATAGGTATTTTCTAATCTAGTTTGTGAAAATGGTGTGAGGAATAGAGGAGAAGTGGTTCCCTTTTATATGAGAATATAGGGGAACTGTTGTAAGTTTTTTAATATATTCAGTTAATATAAATCATTTTTCATGGATAAGTGGAACAAATTGATATAACTCTATGATAATATAAATATGGGTCCAAATCATCCTAAATGGTAAATTTTTTAAAACCTTCAGTTATGGTTTTTCGTCATCTATTAGTATTTACCACCACATTAACCCATGTGATGATTACCACTGAATCAATGGTTATTAATATTTTGGTGTTAAAAATGTTAATTAAAAGGGGGAGTGAAAAAATGTGCCATTTTTTATATAATTAACCACTTCCCCTTCACTTGAACAATGATATGAATTGTTGTAATTTTAAATAATTAATTAAAATATTGTTTCCTAAAATAATTCATTAATGTCATTTAAAAAACAACTAATTTAATTTTAATTTATACTCGTCCAAGAAAATAAATTTATTTGAATATACACCTTTAAAAAATTTCAAATAATTTTTATTTTTCTATAAAATTAAAATGACACTATAAATCATCAAAAAATAATATTATAGTTTTGAAAATCATTTACTTGTTTTCTGTACTGTTTGCACAATCTCTGTGTCAAAATTTTGTAAGTATTTAATATAACGATTTTATGACTAAAAAAATTAATATAAATTAATTTAGTTTTTGATAATCTTTTATATTGATCAAATATATATATTTATATATATATATATTCAAATCTATGTCAAAAAAACTTATTTACTATGTTATTTTGACTTTTCAATTATTACACAAGTATTACCAAAGAATTTGGATAAGTCACCTATTATATAACTCAAATAATAATATATTTAAATAATAATTATAACTAAAATTTAATATTAATTATACAGGTTGATTGAAATCTTTTTTTTTGCATCTCAAATATTAACTTGAGGACACCAAATTTGAATTTTCTAGTGTTTCACAACCACAGTATCGACACTAAAAATGATTTTCTTATTTAGCATGAAATAAATTATAATGTTTCTCTTTTGAAATATTAATTTATTTTATTTTTATTAAATTATCATAAATTAGTATGTAAATATGTTTAATAAATTTTTATATAATATTTTAAACACCGTGATATCATAAACATTATCTTATTTCATAAAAACTATATTTTTTAAAAATCAACACAATTTCAACTTCTCTAAAAAAATATAGAAAATTATCCCTATGAAAAACTTTAGTTGATAAATCCTAAAATAATTTACATTACATAAAATTAATTTTCACTATGTTATAGAAATTAAATTTAATATTATTTTTTGTAGGGAGACAAAAAAAAATTATAAGAAAAATGTGTTTTAAATCCCAAAAATAAACATATGCAAAGTTTAGTATAAAGATGATTAATATAAAATTAAGTATATTTTTTTTAAATAAATGATATTTTTATTTATTTCATAGTTTATTAAAATAAAAATAGGTATTTTAAATAAAATAAATGATTTTTTTAAAAACTGGTACATTTGAATAATGACCAAAAAAACTATCTTTTCAAAAAATACAAAAATTTTACCCTAGGATAATTTTTTAAAATAATTTTTAAAATGATATCCTTTTATTGAATAAAATATATATTATTGGCATGAATTAATTGTAATATTCACTAACTAAATTTAATTAAATCCATTTTTAATGAAAATGTATTTTAAGTATAATATGACCTTGTAAAAAATTAAATACATGTTTCTTAATAATTTATTAATACATATTTATTAAGTAAGAAATTTATAAATATATTTCAAAATTAGTTTAATCATATTAAAACCATCCCATTAAATTTGTTGTTTATAATGAACTCACTTAAATTATAATATATCATGATTCGTTTAATGCTTGTTGTTGGGTGTTGTATATGTTATCAAACATAATGTCCATTTAAAATATCGGGGTGTTACAATATCCACATTTTTAATAAATTTCATCATTTCAGTTATTAATTAATCTCAATAATAAAAGGTCTGACATTTCAAAATACCTTAGTTGAAATCCACATCGTAAAAAGTGTTAGTCAATATTCTATTTTAATAGAAGGAAATGTAAATATGAAGGATATCTCGAATAACACATAACTAGGTTTCCAAATAGGAGGAAATTAGTTTGAAATTATAATATAGAGGTATATGAAAATGGTATTTCCCAAATGATGGAAAATTAAATATAATAAGGTCATGATATTGTTAATAATTGAAAACACATAAATTTAAATGTGTCTAACAAGACCATAAATTAATCTGAAATAAAGGTAGTTTGATAAAAATATTCAAGATATTTCTTCGAGAGTTGAGGAATTCCATTACCCTCATGACTAAAAACATAATAAAATATAATTACTTTATTTTCTTCACATCTATAATTGAAATTTTTCCCTTCGGTTGCGTATTTCAATTAGTTTCAACTATTATCTTATGTTTAAATACAAATTCTGTGTATGACTATTAAATGACTTAAGCTCTATAACAAACATCTATTTTACAATAGGTATATAAAAGGATGAAAATATATTGTTCTGGTCATTAGACATTATCCAAAACCAATATGGTTAGAAAAATATTTGATAATATAAAAAATGTATAAACAATCATATGTGTAATTAATCTTCAAAATTCAATGACAACAAAAAAAGACCACCATAGATCATTACATAAATATAAAACCATAATACTAATTCTAATTTTGAAAAAACTCATAAATCATAAATATTACATTATATAATATTCCAAAATAAACATAACATATATCTCTAAACAACTTTAGTCACCTATTATAACATCCTCAAACCCATACTCCCTGTTATGGTGTTAAAATCATAAACATTATATTGTCATGTTTGATACTGATGAAGGTAAGATAATGTTCAGCATAAAAAACATATAACATCAAAAGGAAAATATTGGATCACTTACATTCTCTGTAGGTTTTGATTTTTAGGCAATTAGTAAAACCATTTAAAAACATTGATTCCTAGAAAACTCATTCATAAATTTGAATGTCAACTCACACTACACACATATTTTCATATTCCATAATTTCTCATCATTATAATCAATATAAAAACCTTATATAAATAAATTATTTCAACAATAATTTTTATAACATGGATAAACCAAAAAACAATAAGGGTGATGTAAAATGCTCAATAGGGTAAATGTTAGCATTAACAATTAAATGTCATCAGAGATCATAAGATGAACATAAGGGTATAATGATATAATAAATGTGAATGTGTATATCATAATAATTTTTATTCACATAAATAACTAGATCATCAAGAATAAAATCATGGGATAAGGCTTTAACAAAGACAATAGTCAAGAGAATCAATAATCATGAGCCCTGAGATATAAATCATGAACATAAGAAACTTTATAAATCCCTAACATTCATAGATAAAATATATTCTTATCATGGAAATATTATCTTCATATCAGTCTTATTAATGGAATATCCAACATGTATGACTTCTGTTTTTTGAGTATGTAATGCGTTAGATGGCTGTAACAGACCCATCGGTCCTTATTTTTTAACAGAACCACTCATCACTGGTTATTTACATAACCACCACCATGGTCAACAACAGAACCACCCATACATGGTTTATAATGGAACCAACCATTATTATAAAAAATTTATAGGAATGGTATAAATAATAAATTATTTAGAGAATTCATTTCATCATAAACTCATATAAATAATAATTTGTCTATTCAAGAATTAATTAACACATGTAAATGAAATCATTTCCATAAAAATATCATTGAATCATGATTATCCTATGGAAAGGTGATGGTAGCTATACCAATATATTTGAATCATGATTAATCCATGTGAACGATATATGTTCCATACCAATCTCTTTGAAAAATTATTAACCTATGGAAAGGTGATGGGTTCATCATTGATGTCTTGGAAACTATAACAACCATTCTCTTCATTTCACATTAATAATTGATTTATTTCATAAACATACACATAATTTAAAATAAATTATTGATAATTATAGTGTATTTGGTAATTAGGTATGTTATATAAAAACTTAAAACTGGGAAACGTCATCGTTATTGAAAACATCGTCAATATGCTCACACTCAAAACTACATGGGATAACCTGGGAACATAAATAAAAAAGTCGTGATATATAAATCATGGTAATGGATTAAACATGGTATAAAAATAACAATATAATAATGTTATAAAATGTGAATATAAATGGAGAATAAAATTCGTGATAATCATAAACATGAATAATAACGCATGATATAACACGATAATCATAACATGGAAATGTGGAAACATCCTAAAACAGAGAATCATAAAAATATGTCAAGGATAACATCCAATACATCAGGATTTAAAAATTCACATAATGTATTAATGTTCACTACCTATCCAAACATGAATTATGATGGGACAACATTAGCCAATGCATTTTAGTTCTATATAATTTTAGCCCCACCCACCACTTTCATTTCATTCTCACGCAAAAGTGTTCCACATAGATCATAAAACATGGAATAATTTGTAATAAAATTTTATTCCATGAACATAGAGTGTAGACTAAATACATGTAATTACTAAGTAAAATAGTTATAAGTTTATTTAGGTTTACACCATTGGTAGTAAAAGGGTATGGTATTCACTAAAAAATTGTTTTGGAATAGAAAATTGTGGTGAAATTTTGACAGCATAACGATGTCACATAAAAATCCATAAAATGGGTTTATAGTAGAGAAAAGTTTCTAATAATTTTTAAATAAAATAAGTAATAGTAGGCACATTTAAATACATATCCCATCATATAAATTGTAAATAGAAGGAAGAATATAATAAGGAATGTTGAATAAAGAAGAGAAGGCGAGGATCCCTTACTAGACTGTATGACTCAAAATGATTGGTAAAAACTTCTTGAGAGCTTGGTGGTATATTGGGAGGACTCTAGAGTTGGTAGGGTAGATTGAATACATGATACAAGGGGTTTTAATTAAGATAAATGGGATATTGGGTGGGTTTATATATGAAATGTGTAGGGATTTCTTTATTATTTCTAAAACATTGGTTTTGGACACTATTTATGAAAATAACCAAAACCAAAAACCTTCCAATGTTTTTCCCATTTTATATACAAAATGGGAGTTGTTTTTATTATTTTATAATTCCATTGGACATACAGAATAAATTTATTCCTTTTCTTATGTGTAGGTGAGTCATACTCTTAAAGAAATGATTTTAAAACCATAAAATATATTAATTGTTTTGGGAGGATTCATAACGGATTTATAAAATTAATAAAATAAATATAAAATCACATTATTTTAAATTTAAAATATATTTCTAGTCATGGATTCCCTTTATTGTATTTATTAAATCACTTTTGGGTCATTACGATGTCATAATACACAAAGTAAATTAATACGGTATTTAATTTTTAAGGAAAAATTTAACTATCTAAGAAAATGATGAAAAAAACAATTGGATAATTTCTATGTTCTAATTCCAAAATTAATATTAATTTTATCAAAATAATTTTCTAAATATGTGGTTAATCACTTTTAAAATTGAATCAACAGTTATTAAGCAGTGTTGGGTTATTTTGAAAATAATTGTTTTCAAAACCTTATAAAAAAGTTACATTTCATTTCCTAAAAAATATATGATCATTAAAATTTAATAATAATTAATTAATAATAATATTTTATGAAAATATTATTTAATTAAAAAAACCTTGAATTCATCAAAATGAATTCCTTAATATAATTTGAATATTACCCAAAAATACTATTGGTGTTTTATTTTATGAAAACAAAAATAATTCATAAATTAAAATTAATAGGATAAAAATAAATTCATTATTAAAAAAATAATAATATATATTGGTTCTTGATACATATATCTTTAATAAACCTATAAACCCTTGGACTAATATGTGTGATAGTGAGACTTTCATGGGGAAGATCGGTGAACTTGGTTCGGCCCACGATCCTGATGAGCTTTAAATTCTCTTATAAATAGCTTCACTCAGGGTTAACATGTTAGATATAAACATATACATGTTCAAGGTAAAATCTAAGTGATTCTATCTCCCTTGTATTCTTCAATAAATTGGCTTCATAGGATACAATCCTACTAGTTGATGTCATTACTTCCTTTTTTTGTATCAATTGTCTTACTTAAAATTTTATATTTATAACAATCATGTGATCAATATTAAATGACTATATCATCAATTGTAATTATTCATAACAATATTTTAAATTGGATATACAAAAACCAAAGGGGTGAATGTGTATTATATAACCATAATACATAATAAGACATTTTAATTATAATAAATAAGAAATTTATTTATAACAATTTGGATCCTTACAATCATACCCCTTAAGAAATTTCACCCCTAAAATTTTCATTTACCACGCTAAAATATATGAGGATAACTCTAATTCATCACCTCCTCTGGCTACCTCATCTCTCATTAAAACTGTTGGTTTTTTCACAACACTTCAGCGAGGTACATTGCACTATTTCGTAATACATTGTCATTGTGACCTAAGATCTTCACCGACTACTCTACATAGGAAATATCATTATCCAATGGTATGGACTATGTATTGAGTATATGTGAGGGGTTTTTTATGTACTTTCTTAGGACATATTCATGGAATACATAATGTACTTGAGATAGGTTATATGGGAGTTAAAGTTAGTAGGCCACCACAATGATGCGATCAAGGATATCAAAAAGGCTAATATATCCTGGAATAAGATATCCATTCTTCCCAAATATCATTAATATATTCCATGGAGTTATATAGAAGAATATAATATCACTAGCATCAAACTTTAGGTCTCATCTATTATTATAAACATAGTTCTTTTTTTGAGTCTGATAATCCATTATATGTTGTTAAATGGTTATTACATTTTCCACAATATCCTCGACCATTTTAGGACCTAGCAGTTTGTGTTCCCCACCTTCATCCCAACATGTAGGTGTTCAACACCTCTTCCCATAAAGGGAATAACATGGATACAATTGGATTCTTTATTAGATACAGTTTTTGTCAGAGAACTAAACTATATGTATATGTTTGTCTAATTCTCCTTCTAAGTCCATAAACATGGTCACACCATGTCTTTTAGTGTCTGAATGGTTTCCTCATTTTGGCCTTATTTTTTAGGACTATTAGCCATACCAAAGTTCGGATTAGTGTTTATAGAATGTTTTAAACATTTTCAAATCATGTAGGAGAATATAAAATTTCAATTGGATATAATCGATAGTCATACTCAATGCTGCCTCACTACTTCTCTAGTGTATATCCATGAATTTTGATCCAGTGAGAAATCCTCTCGAATTGTAATGGAGTGTGAAGTATTTATAATATGATCTACCAAAACCCATAGATTATTATTCCTTCTTAATGTACTTGGAAGACCAATGATAAAGTCCATGGTTATGTTTTCCCATTTCAATATTTGAATGGGTAATCCTTGCATCATCCCCTTTGATTTTTTTATTTCATCTTTTACTTTCTGACATACCAAAAACATTGATGTATATCTAGAAGTTTCATTATTCATGTTGTCTCACCAATAGTTTTCACATAGATCCTGATATATCATTGTTATAATCTAAATGAACATGACATGTTAGGTTGGATCAAGTGAGATGGTGACATCTTTTAATTGGAATGGCTGGGCCTTAAATTAAATTTTCATGTTTTGGTGTAGTGATATTAATGACCTTGAGTAGGATAACTTATACCAAATGGAATGTCTTCTTTTGAAATTTATTAAATGGTAAAACTTGAAATGAACTAATTTTGGGTTGTAAGACCACACCTTGGTGTAATATAGTTAGAATGGCCTCTTATAGTGAAATGGTTTTAATGAACTTGACATATCTAGGGTGTTTATTTCATACCCCTTATTTATGAATGCAAATCACTATATTTTAGTTGAAATTTATATGGGTAATTTGAAATGGGTTGTGTCTTGTGTGAGAGGCTTTGCTTCATTCTAAGAGATGAATATGTAACCATTTTCATTAAATACTTAAGAATTTAGTCCTTAAGTAAAATTGGGACAAATGAATAGGATCTATATGTCAATGTTTGTTTGAAACACTTAATATGGTTTCCTAAAGTAATTTTGAATGTTATTGCTTATGTGGAATATGATATGGCTCTCTGAAATTCATGGGAGGTACTACCTTATGCATTATATTATTAATGTGAATTATGGTAATCGTATAATGGATAAATTCTTAGCATGAGTAGTACTACCTCATGGCTTGCATCATAAATGTGATTATATTCTTGTATTAGACATTAATATGGATGGGAAGTAATTAACCATGCCAGTTATGTTTATTGAATGCTTTTATAGAGGTTTGATGAGAATAAAAACTCAATTTTAATTACATCTATGCTAATAATTGTTGTAAGGGAGGTATGAATGAGAAACACAACTCTACACTACTTTATATCAATAATAAAATTATATTAAGAGATATATGATGAGCATGGAGAATCAACACTGTAACGACCCAAAGTATGTCAATGGAAAATTCTCTTCTTATATCTATGTCATAAAAACACAAAATAATGAACTACTAAGTGATAAGTGACCTTGAAACATAATTTTGTCACCCCTATGTTTGTAATTTTAAAAATCCGACACACACGGTTGTGTTCAAGATAGTTTTTGGAGCCTAATAAAACAAAAATAATTTTTGGTGAATAGTAACATGCCCTTATGAATAGTAACCAACCCTTATGAATATTAATGTGACCCTTATGAATAGTAAATAAGAGTAAAATTACCTATGAATAATAAAATACAATTTATACATCATAGAAAGTGATAATTTGACCTTAGTAAAATTTTTTGGTATTTTATTAGTCATAAATAATTAATTATAATTAATTAATTAATTTAAATGAATAATTATTTTCCTGAAATATATTAATAAATTATTGAATCAATGTCTAATAGTTTTTAGATAATTTTATAAGACCCTACGTAATTTTTGAAAGAACTGCAAAATCAGTTTTAATTTTTAAAAACTGTTTTTTAAAGTAAATTATGATTTTAATTAAATATTAAATTAATAATATTTATAAAATTATTTTTGAGAAATGGAAATCATTTCTGTATTCTACTCGTCGAAAAATGGTAGGGGTAAATTTTTGGGTTTATTCTAAAATACTTCAATTTTGGGTGAATAGTAAAAACATACAGTTTTTCACATAATCGGTGTACACTAAATTGCATCATTAATGATGTAATGATGACCTAACCATTCTAGAACTTTAGGTTTGGCCAAAAACTATTAAAGTTCATAAATTTTTTCTTGAAATATAATAAACCCAATTCTCAAACCTAAAAAGAACTTTCCAAAGCCTAAAGTCAAAAGGTGATTTCTTAAAGTGTCTTTTTCTCTTTCTTTCTCTTTCCTTTTAATAAATTAATGAATTCGAATTATAAAGAAGATTTAAAGCCTAAAAAGAATTATATTATATTTATATATGATTTATGATGTCAAAAAACTACTATTATAAGTCTAACTCTTGATATATTATTTTATTTAATATTTTATGCCAAAACACCTCCCTCCTCATGTATAAATAAGCCCTCCCCTTCATCTTGCCAAACCACACCTCTCAAGCTTAAAGAATTGTCTAAGCTCTACCCAATCATCTCCCATATCCCCTTACCCATGTCCTAGAGCTTCTGGTCTCATCAAAAAACCAAGATTAGGCCCTTAAGGAGGTTCTCAAGTGAAGGGATCAAGAGGTAATTTTCCTCCCTCTTCTCATTTAATGTCCTTTCAAGTTCAAGTTCCTTTCTTGATCTCTTCCTACTTATCTTCATCAAAATTGTTTTGTAACTGAAGTATTATACTTATAATGTAATATTATGATTCAAATGGTATATTATATCACCCCACACCCTTTCCCTCTTCCTTTTATTTCATTAAAGAGAACGTTGTTCATGTGGTGATAATTTATCACCTTCAAAAACAACATGCTCTCTTCTTCCATTTCTACCTTCAATCTGGTCATGAAACAATTTTTATGGTTGAACCAGAATATTTTATATGTATTATGTTATATTTTATGTTCTGGAAATAACCTATGTCCTTATTACTAAGTTAAATGTTAAAACAAGATCGTTGTGATCCAAAAATCGCTCAAATTAACCAAAATATCCATCATTAAATTTTTATCTAATGATTCGTCCACTTGGATATAATATAACTCATTATAAATTCATTCAAGATTCTGTAATATCATTAATAACATGTAATATTAGTTCTGTATGTTTACCCATGATCTACCCAAACATCAATTTAAGAATACAAGTGGACCGTTCAAGAAAACCATGAAAACGTACATCCCCGATCAATGTTTTTAAACTCTATAAGTCATCTAATGGAACATAATTTGAAATAATGAAACCATAATGAACCCTATTAATGTATAAAAGGTTCTGGAATTTTTAATTAATTAATATAATGTCATTATACCTTAGATTAAAGAGAATGAGTCATTCGAGTACAAGGTAAGGGGAAATCTCGAACCCAATTTTCTTCCTTCCGGTTCTCCCTCTTTCACTCCATTTTTGATATGGTTACCCCTCAAAGATCATTTGTTCATCATTTCCTTTAAATTTATAGGATATACTTGTTTGTGACTGGTTTTTATATCCATAAAAATGTTTTCCAAAATAAATCTTCTTTCAAGATCTCACATTTTACCTCTCATTCAAGGTTGATGGTTCTTGTATCAAGTATGTTGTTCCCTCTTTATTTTGGGAACACAAAGCTTATGAATGTGTTATTATTAGATGAAACCCATTAATTTCCATGGGTTATTTATGTACAATTTTTATATGTGTTCTATGTGGCAATAATGATAATGAAAATGTTATGATGTGACGGGTGCATGGGAATTATATAGCGCAATATGAATGTTTAAATGTGACGGGTGCGCCCGGAATTATATAGCGTTCCAATGCATTGGGTAAAGTGATGAATCTCATGAGTAAATGTGAAATGATGTGTGAACATGATTCTAGCTTTGTTCATAAGTATGTGTGGTAGTTAACCACTAAGACATGATGTTTCATTTTTTATGCATTGCCACATTTCAAGTCTATTATTTATGCTCCTATCATGTTCATGATTCTTTTCCTATGTCATGACTATGCTCACCCCATGATATATTGTTCTTATCTATCCTCTTACTGGGCTTTTAGCTCACCCCTTTTTATGTATATCCTCAGGTTGCTACATGTACTAAGGATAGGACAAGTGCTACTAAGAAGCTATATAAGAAGAAATTAAATAAATGTATATGGTTAATGTTGTATTTGTTATGTATGGTCCTAGTTTTCCCAAGACACTAAACCTCTGGATCCTCCATGTGTAATACTATTGTGTTGTTTATCTTTAAAATTATGTAATAGTAATGTAAGAAAAGGCCGGGATGCTATAGTTGGTATCAGAGGAAATGTTTAGTTAATTTGGGAATTAGGATTAGTAAACCCTAGAGAAAACCTCTAGCATAAGAATAAGTACAAACACATACACAAGAATATTTACCTAGGGATCTCATATGTTAAGTTTTTGGTATAATTGTTTAAATGGATAAGTTATTCATAACTTGTTTACTTATGTTTTGTTCTAACCTTTTCTATTTTCGAAAATGGTGGGAACCAGGAGAGGCAATGAAGGAGAAGTACCCACACCTGTTTGTGTAAAGTGAAATTTCGAGGGCGAAATTTCTTAAGGGGGGAAGAATGTAACGACCCAAAGTATGTCAATAGAAAATTCCCTTCTTATATCTATGTCATAAAAACACAAAATAATGAGATACTAAGAAATAAGTGACCTTTAAACATAATTTTTTCACTCCTATGTTTGGAATTTTAAAAATCCGACATACACAGTTGTGTTCAGGATAGTTTGTGGAGCCTAATGAAACAAAAATAATTATTGGTGAATAGTATCCTGCCCTTATGAATAGTAACCTACCCTTATTAATAGTAACATGACCCTTATGAATAGTATTTAAGAGTAACATTACCTATGAATAATAAAATAAAATTTAGACATCATAGAAAGTGATAATTTGACCCTAGTAAACGTTTTTGGTGTTTTATAGGTCATAAATAATTAATTATAATTAATTAATTAATTTATATGAATATTTATTTTCCTGAAATATATTAATAAATTATTGAATCAATTTTTAATAGTTTTTAGATAATTTTATAAGACCCTACGTAATTTTTGAAAGAACTGCAAAATCAGTTTTAATTTTTAAAAACTGTTTTTTTAAGTAAATTATGATTTTAATTAAATATTAAATTAATAATATTTAGAAAATTATTTTTGAAAAATGGAAATCATTTTTTGATTCTACAAGTCGAAAAATGGTTGGTGTAAATTTTTGGGTTTATTCTAAAATACTTTAATTTTCGGGTGAATAGTTAAAAAATACAGTTTTTCTCATAATCGGTGTACACTAAATTGCATCATTAATGATGTAATGATGAAATAAACATTCTAGAACTTTAGTTTCGGCCAAAACCTATTAATGATCATAAATTGTTCCTTGAAATATAATAAATGCAATTCTCAAACCTAAAAAGTACTTTTCAAAACCTAAAGTCAAAAGGTGATTTCTTAAAGTGTCTTTTTCTCAATCTTTCTCTTTCCTTTTAATAAATTAACGAATTCGAATTATAAAAAAGATTTAAAGCCTAAAAAGAATTATATTATATTTATATATTATTTAGGATTTCAAAAAAATACTAATACAAGTCTAACTCTTGATATATTATTTTATTTAATATTTTATGCCAAAACACCTCCCTCCTCATGTATAAATAAGCCCTCCCCCTCCTCTTGCCAAACCACACCTCTCAAGCTTCAATCATTGTCTAAGATCTACCCAATAATCTCCCCTAGCCCCTTACCCACGTCCAAGAGCTTCTGGTCTCATCAAAAGACCAATATTAGGCCCTTAAGGAGGTTCTCAAGTGAAGGATTCAAGAGGTAATTTTCCTCCCTCTTCTCCTTTAATTTCCTTTCATGTTCATGTTCCTTTCTGGATCTCTCCCTACCTATCTTCATCCAAATTGTTTTGTAACTCCATTATTATACTTATACTGTAATATTATGATTCTAATGGTATATTATATCACCCCACACCCTTTCCCTCTTCCTTTTATTTCATTAAAGAGAACGTTGTTCATGTGGTGATAATTTATCACCTTCAAAAACAACATGCTCTCTTCTTCCATTTCTACCTTCAATCTGGTCATAAAACAATTTTTATTATTGAACCAGAATATTTTATATGTATTATGTTCTATTTTATGTTCTGGAAATAACATATGGCCTTATTACTAAGTGAAATGTTAAAACAAGATCGTTGTGATCAAAAAACCGCTGAAATTACCCCAAATAACCATCATTAAATTTTTATCTAATGATTCGTCCACTTGGATCTAATATAACTCATTATAAAATCATTCAAGATTCTGTAATATAATTAATAACATGTAATATCAGTTCTGTATTTTTACCCATGATCTACCCAAACATCAATTTAAGAATACAAGTGGACCGTTCAAGAAAACCATGAAAACGTACATCCCCGATCAATGTTCATAAACTCTATAAGTCATCCAAAGGAACATAATATGATATAATGAAACCAGAATGAACCCTATTAATGTATAAAAGGTTCTTGGAATTTATAATTAATGAATATAATTTTATTATACAGGACATTAAAGAGAATGAGGCATTCGAGTACAAGGTAAGGGGAAATCTTGAACCCAATTTTACTCATTCGGGTTCTCCCTCTTTCACTCCATTTTTGATATGGTTACCCCTCAAAGATCATTTGTTCATAATTTCCTTTACTTTTATGGGATATACATGTTTGTCACTGGTTTTTATGTCCATCAAAATGTTTTCTAAAATAACTCTTCTTTCAAGATCTCACATTTTACCTCTCATTCAAGGTTGATGGTTCTTGTATCAAGTATGTTGTTCCCTTGTTATTTTGGGAACCCAAAGCTTATGAATGTGTTATTATGAGATGAAACCCATTCCTTTCCATGGGTTATTTGTTTACATTTTTGATATGTCTTCTATGTGGCAATCATGATAATGATAATTTTATGATGTGACGGGTGCACCCGGAATTATATAGTGCAATATGAATGTTTAAATGTGACGGGTGCACCCGAAATTATATAGCGCTTAAAATGCATTGGGTAAAGTGATGAATATCATGAGTAAATGTAAAATGGTGTGTGAACATGATGTTATATTTTTTCACAAGTATGTGTGTTAGTTAACCACTAAGACACGATGTTTCATTTTTATGCATTTCCACATTTCAAGTATATTATTTATGCTCCTCTCATGTTCATGATTCTTTGCCTATGTCATGACTATGCTCACCCCATGATATATTGTTCTTATATATCCTCTTACTGGGCTTCTAGCTCACCCCTTTTGATGTATATCTTCAGGTGGGTACATGTACTAAGGAGAGGACAATTGCTACTAAGAATCTATAGAAGAAGACATTAAATAAATGTTTATGGTTGATGTTGTATTTGTTATGTATGGTCCTAGTTTGCCCACGACACTAAACCTCTGGATCCTCCATGTGTAATAATATTGTGTTGTTTATCTTTAAAATGATGTAATAGTTATGTAAGAAAAGGCCAGGATGCTATAAACACTCAATTAGATAGGTATTAGTCATACTAACTCATGAGTATATATTATTAGCTCATGGACTGGTTGTTGGATGCATGCATGTTAGTCCCGGTCTTTCCAGCACATAGTGGACAAGAGATTAAAATGTATCATAGACCTGATTTAGTGGTCGACTGCGAGAGCTCCCCTATAATTTGGATGGCGGTGGTATATCCTTATCCACCTCATTAAAAATCAAATTCATGAAAGCCAATAGACTTAGGGATCATGGAACTAGGTTAGGGTAGAACTTGAGAGATCCCATGTAACTTGGATAGTGATGTTATATATCAATCCACCACAATATAAATCTAATGCATTAATTCCAAAGGACTAAGGACTCTTGGACCTAGGTTTGGGGCAGACGGTGAAATATACCCAAGAATTATTATGGCGGTGGTATGTGTTGATGCACCCCAAATTACATCTATCTATATATATATATATATACTGATATGACACACACACACACACATATATATATATATATTATTGACATGATCAAACACTTATCCCAACAATGAGCTAATGCTGGTATAGCTGTTAGGTGTCCATTAGGATCCTAGGCATGTGTTAATTATTTATTCAGTTTTTTCATTATCTCTCTATAAATGCACACTACATAAGGAATATTGCACTATCTAGATTGGTCTAGACACCAATGGTGTTATCCTACTATGATTTATTTCTCACACCCCACTTTTTCTGCTATTTCATTAGGGTACCTGAGTAGATCTTATTATTTTTAGGACTGAGGTTGTTTATTGTGTCTCTTGTACATGGGAGATAGGAGTAGAGGACCGTGATGGACCTCGGGATGATGATATAGATTTCCAAGGGGATTTGTTGTCTTTTCATTATTTTGAGCTACAATATAAATCATGTTTTTTGATTACCTCTTTCGGTTAGGTAACATCACTTTGAAATCCATGATTTCATTGTACAAAATTGAATTGGCCACTTTTAAAAAATGTTTATTATATGTCTTTCTCTACATTATCATTACTTTATAATACTTATGATGATATCATTTGATTATTATTACTTTCTATTTACCACTGTGAACTATTAATATGAGGTAATTGTCTCCCCAATAACCATCCTTACACCCTCACTACTAGTCGGAAGCCTCTGGAACATGGGGAGATGCGCTTCAGTTCATGTGACCCACTGGTCTGTCTAACCAGTTAATGGTTTGTCAGGATGAGACATTAGAAAATGGTATCATAGGTTATTTGATTTTATTTGTCTTACTGGTTTTCTTTGGTATATATAAGATTAGGAATATTTCTTCACTTCGTTAATAGCCATTCTTGGGAATGATCACTCCACATATGATAAATGACCAAATGTCCAGGGATAGGATTATTGTTCATGTTGTTCACTATTACAAATGAAATTATTTCACCTTGAGTGACTGTTGTATTTCTACTTCTTATGATTTAGGGACTATGTGGAATATTACCCTTAACCATATATGGAAAGTAAATTTCATTCCATGCATCATAAAAGGCACATAGAAATTAACATACCATTAATAGTTCTATGACATGTAGTCCCCTAGGTAGGTTTCCTGCTGATTTTACTGTGTGCCTTGTCTATTAGATATCTACCTTCTTAGGTAATTTTTTACCTTCTTAGATTTCCACATTTTTAGGTAATTTTTTCGATCATGATTTCTAGTTAGTATAACATTCCATGGTAATTAGTATGTTCTGATTTTTCATTCTTGAACATGCCTTGACTGATTATATGCCATGCTTCTATGTTAGCTACCTATTGTGACATGCTTTTACTTTTTCTTCCAGGAACTATTTATTTAATGATTATGATAGCATGTTTTACTTTTTCATATGGGTTGTGAATGAACATGAACTGGTTATGATTATAAGATGTATGGGTGCCTTATAACCATATACTGGAAACCATTAGATTTAACCATTTTTAGCATGATATATATATATAGACACACACACACACACACACATATATATATATATATTTTAAAATGAAAATTCTACTAATGTTTAAATTTAAAAGTTGATTTGTTTTTAATTAAATGGGATCCAAAAACCAAACTATGAAGTTTATGGGCACAATATAGGTTGGTAGATGTCCACACATATAGAAGACTATTTCAAATTTGAGCATGTTAACATCTCAATTGGATTATTGTATTGATTAAAGGGAGCCAATCCTCAATCCATGAAGTGTATGTGCACTACATGAGATTGAAAATGGAAACCCATGTAGTTGAACTCATGGTATTTGATTACATTATGTTTTAAAATTCTTATAGATGTAAATGGATCATTAGTTTTGATATGAAAATCAAATGATTAAATATTAAATGTGAAACATGACCCAAGTAGGTCTATTGGTTAATGGTTATATGAGATGACTCATTTCGGTGTTTTAACACTAATGATTTACCAACTGCTATTGGGATTCATTTTACTAAACCCATATTGGTTAAAATTATGTTCCTTGTGTTCATGTTTTGAAAATGGTACCTAATGCATGATAATTAATTAATTTAGATGTAAAAGGTTAAAGAGGAATAAATATAAAGGTCTTCAAAGTGTAATATCTAGTGGGGTACTGAGAACCTTGTTTAAGGTTGGTTTTAGACTTTCCTTCATGTTGTCTTTGAATGGAGAGGTAGGCATTCTCCGTAGGCTATTTTCAAATTAGCAATGGCTTGACGATCATCATTATTCTTAGTTTCTTTTTTCATGATAGAATTCTTGGGTCGATGTTTGCTCTTTATAACGGGATAACCCATGGTATAATGTACCCTTAGAGTTTAATACCTTTCTAGTATGGTCATTTGCCTGACATTTGGTGTCGTTTAAGTGTCTTTGTTCTATTTAGGACTTTTTTTTAAAAATGACAGCCTTGTTTGGAAGGGTAGTCAGGTTTTCACGGAACTTGTTATGGGCTTGAGCACTAGGTAGTGATCATTTTCAACTCGTTATAGAAGCATTAGGCATGGTTGGTTGTTTCTTTTTTATTTTTATTCCTTCTCTTTTTCATGGGTAGTATGAATTTATATATGGTGTACCATCGAGTGTTAAATGAAATAATGAACCATTTGGGTTTGGATGAGTCATTGAATTTTATACCTAAGAGTACGGTGTTGGGTCATCTCCCAGTAGAGTGACCAGAGTGTTTAAGAATCCACTTTTCCCAATTCTTAAGATGTTTTTAAAAAGACTTAGATAATTTTTCAAACTTGTAGGTCTGGTTTGTCCTTCATTATATATTTTCATATTTGAGTGTGACTTAGAGGAATATCACATATTTTTTTTTCTGGTGTTTTTGTACTAGTACTCTTGTAAGTGGATAATATACCTCATTTACCTTCAATGACTAGAAAATCCTAGCTAGGAAGTGTCGTGTCAATTTTTGTGTTTATGTGCCCATCTATGTAGAAGGGACACTACCAAAAATGTTTTTTTGGTAATGGTTGATCATCTTGAATACCTTTGAGGCATGTGAGTTTTGGAAATGCGTGGGGCTTTCTGAACAGCACGAAAACATGATGTCAGACAAGAAACTGTTGAAATTCTCTTAGTGTATTTTGTAAACCGATGAGCATTTCCCTATTATTCATTTATCTACGATTCTATAAGAGAGTATCGGTCCTATGCCTCACTAAATGCTATGATGAAATTGCTCTCGTTGAGTGGTTCCCTTATGGAGTTTTACATGGGATGTGTGGTTTCCCTTGTGTTTTGACCTATGAAACATCATCAAGAGTAGGGTGTAGGCTTCAGGGAGCATTTTTGTTATAAATTTGAGATTCCTTAGGAGAATGCACCATGGTTCAGCTTATAAAATAATCTGGTCATCTAAGATGACCATCTCCTTGAATAATAATTCAAGAGGCCTAAATCATTCCTTTTTCTAAAATTGTTATTGTTGGTGAAGAACTATTTCAAGGCATGTCATCAGGAGAAGAGAAGTGTGGTTAGTGTCATCTAGGACCACTCATAAAAAATTGAATCAACTTGGAAATCAGGGTTAATGGTAAATTGGTTGTTTGATAATTTTAAAATTACACTTGGAGAATTTTCAAATTCTTAAGGGCGTGCTTGTAATGAAAATTGCAATGCTGGTTGAGTCCTGTTATGAATGTTGGTAGCCTAACATTAAATCCTAAGGGGGGATTTCCCCTTGACCAGTTTATTTATGAGATGATGATGTGGTATTGTGTCTAGAATAATGGGCACAATTAAGTGTCATCCCAATGTTATGGTCAAATAATGACCATTAGATTGAGTCTTGGAGGTCTGAGTGGCCTCTATTAAAAGGAATTCTCAATGGTGCGTTGGATGTTTGGAAACATAACCTGACCATTTAAATGATACATAATAACCCTTGTAGGTCATGTGATGTATAAATTGTTCTTGAAGTCTTTTCAAGGAAAAGAATATCTATGGTGGGAAGGTTTTAATGATATGCATGTTGAACAAGACTAAAAAGTGAATGTTTGTGAACTTTTTCAATTACTAAAGGAGTCATTTTTAAAACTGAGTATTAAAATTTAATTCTGAGAGTTGTATCACTCTTATGTGATTTTTTGGGACCTGGGAGAAGCCCGTTAGGTTTTCTTAGGTTGTGTGAGAAGTTCTAGAAGTTCCAGATCCAAATGACATCATGTATTGAAGGATATCATATGGTGCATGGTTGGTGCATGTTCTTCCAAACCATGCAACCCATAGAAATAAACTGTGAAACCATATTTTAAGGGGACATAGACATTTCTCATAGACTATTCACTATTTAACAAACTGTTTTCCTAGCCTATGCAGGGTTCCCAATATATGAAATAGAGGATGAATGTTTAGCACATGGTTTTCTAAACCTTGTAGCATAACCATGTGCACATCGAGTTTTTAAAATTTAAATTTAATTTTTTTAATTTAATTTAGTTAAATTAAAAACCAAACATAAACTCTATTATCTCCCTCAAATTATGACAGACCTCCTAGGAATGGTTCCCCTTCAACATGCGACCTTCCCTCTCCATTTTTCCTCTGTCATTCATTTATGTCCGTGATTTCTTCTAATTCCTCTCTGAAAATACATGGTATGACCTTATACACTTGTCTCCATCCATTTCACGGCCAATTTTTTCCTCTCCATTGACCCAAAAGTTTCACTCGAACACTAGTTCCCCTGTTTTGACTTTTTTTCATTTTTCCTTCAATGATAGGTTATGTGGAGGCCCTCTTTGGTTTCATTTGTCTGTTTCATACAACGGTCACTAAAGGAGAGGTGGTTTGGATCATTCCGATGGGTCACCATTATCCTAGGTGAGGGTTTTCATATATTTCTTGGTTTTGAACCTATTAAATTATATTTTTAGGTGTTTTAAGGACTGTAGTATTTATCTTGTAGTGTGTTGGTCGCTGCTTTGTGATTTCGAGCCACGAAGTGAAGGGAAACTCACATGCGTGTTCTTAGTTAAGTAAATATACATTTTTGGGTTCCCCTGTTGTGTGCATAATAATAATTGGAAATGATTTCACATGTATGGGTCTAGGTGTGACCATGTATATATATATATATAAATGCATTCATAGGTGAGTGGATATTGGTATATTCATATAAGAATATATGTCGCGATCCCCTTTCACATGATCATGACCCTAATGGTGTGTTCATAATGCCTAGGTGTCCTTGCATGTATGTGAAGGTGTGTATACTCAGTGGGGGAGAATCATATTTTAGTTAGAAATTACCAAGAGATGAAGTGGATGGCTTGGTTCAACTTTGAGGTAGGGTCCCTTTCCAGGCCCTTTTAAATTAGGTAATGCATTAATGAATTTATTGTTTCACTATATTTAGTTTTAATTAATTTAGTATCGTTATACTTTTATGCTTTCCTACATAACAATTATAGGTGTCTCGTTATGCCATGCGTATGAATCTTACATGTTATATCATGTTGATTGAGTTGATATGTTTAGGGAGATCCCCTTGTGATAGGATGTATTCCCTTATAGTAATATAAATTTACTTGACATGTTAGGATGGATCAATTGAGATTGTGACATCCATTAATTGGTACGACTATTCCTTATATCAATTTTCCATGTTTAGGCATTTTGAGCGTAAAGACATTGAGTAGGATAAATTATACCAAATTAAATGTCTTCCTTTTAAATGTATTAAATTGTAACATTATAAATGAATCAGTTTAGGGTCATAAGACCTAGAATTGGGTTAATGTAGTAAGAAGAAACTAAGATAGTGAAATGATATTAGTGAACTTAACATATCTAGATATACTTTAGTCCATACCCCTTCTATATGAATGTATATCACCAATATGTCAACTGAAATGTTTAAGGGTAATTGTAAATTGATTCTATCATGTGTGAGAGGATTTTCCACATGCTTAAAAATTAATATGTAACTATTTTCATTCAGTACATAAGGAGTTATACCTTAAGTACATTTAGGATAAATAAATGTGATCTATATGTAAATGTTTATTTGAAACACTTAAGATGTATTTACTTAGGAAATTTTGAATGTGATTTCTTATGTGGAATATGATATGGCTATCTGAATTGCATGAGAGGTACTGACTAATGCTTTATAATATACATGTGAATGATAGTTATAATCGGATAGATAAATGATAAGCATGAGAAGTACAACCTCATGGATTGAATCATAAATGTGATTATATTCTAGTATTATAAATTAGTGTGGATGAGAGGTAATTCCCCATACCAGTTATATTTATGTTATTATTTTGTAGAGTTCTGTTGAGCATATAGATTTAATGCTCATTACATCGATGCTAAGAATGATGGTAAGGGAGTTCTAAATAAGCATGAAGACTCTACACTCTATTACATCGATACAGAAATGAAGGTAAGGTAGGTATAATGAGTATCTAAACTCAAAGCACTCCTACATTGATATTGGGCTTACTGCCCCGTGATTGGAGATTATTATCATGTATACTAGTTGTTGGATTTTTGTGTGTTACGTCTCAATCCTTCCAGCACATATATTCTAAGAGATTTAAAGGAATTGTGGACCTAGGTTATGGGTAGATAGTAAGATCTCCCACATAATTTGGACTGTGGTGGTATATACAGATCCACCCCAAAACAAATCTAATGAATGAAGTCTAAGATACTTAGGAATCTTGGACTAAGGCTAAGGGTAGACCATGAGAGCACCCCCATAATTTGGATGACATTGGTATAACCTGATATACACCAATAAAAATCTAATTCCTGATTTCCAAGAGACTAAGGTCTCTTAGACCTGGGTTTGCAGAAGACTGTGAGAGCTCCCCTAGAATTTTGATGGCAGTTGTATGTCCTGATCCACCCCAACATCCATCTATCTCTATATATATTTATATAATTGACATGATTAGACTCTTATCTCAACAATGATCCGAAGCTATTATATCCGCTAGGTGTCCCTTTGGAACCAAGTTGATTGTTACTTATTTATTCAATTCTATCATTATCTCTCTATACCTGCACACTGCTTAAGGAACATTACACTTTCGGGATTGATATGGACACTGGTGGTGTTATCCTACTAATATTTATATCTTACAACCTAATCAGGTCACCATTTACCTAGGGCACCCAAGTATATCTTCTTGTTTTTAGGACCTAGGTTGTTTGTTTTCCCATTTATAACTGGTATATAAGAGGAGAGGACCGAACTAGAGCTCGAGATTCTCATAGAGATCACCTAGGGTTTTTTTCTTTCCTTTTTTTTGTAATACAATGTAAGGAATTTTGTTTTTTTACTGCTTTCGTTTATGTAACATCACGTTGAAATCCATTATTCCATTGTATAAACTAGCATTGGCCGCTTTTTTAAAATGGCTATTATCTATTTTATGCTGCTTGATCATTTCTTTATAGTGCTTCCACTGATAACTATTGATTACTATTACTATCTGTTTACCACTCTGCACTCTAAATATGAGGTTATAGTCTCCCCACTGACTATCCTTACACCCTCACTTCTAGTCAAAATCCTCTGGCATATAGGGAGACACACTTGAGGTCATGTGACCCATAGGTCCGGGTACGGTGTTAATGGTCCATCGAGTTGGGACGTTACATGATCCTCCATGGTTTTGTAGTGTATTGGAATATCATCTATCAATACTACCACAAAATTTTCAATGTAATATCTAATTACTATATTCATCATGTCCATAAAGATTTCTAGAGCATTAGTATGTCTGAATGGAATTTCAATGAACCTATAGTGAATATACTTTATACAAAAAGAATAATTGGGGATATCATCATTATTAAACCAAACTTAGTAATATCATAATGGAAGACCGACCATGGAGAATTATATTTCCCCACATAGTTGATCGATCAAGTAATAGATCTATGGAAATGGTACTTGTTATTTATCATCATTTGGTTGATCTCACAATAATCAATGAAAAAGAGCAATGACCCTTCCCTCTTCTTCAAAAATAAGACCTGTGAACCCCCTGGTGACGCACTTCTAAATATGAACCCTTTATCTAGATTCTCTTATATTTTATTCTTGCACCCCTTGAGTTCCAGAATATCCATTATATAGGGATTCTTGAATAATAGTGATGCACCGAGTATAAGCTCGATTAAAAATTCAACCACCCAGTTAGGAGGAAGGGTTGGAAATTTCTTAGGGAAAACAATAGTGTATTCCCTCACAATTGTAATTCTTCAAGGATGACTCTTTCCTTAGACTAAATCTTCTTATGTATATATTCTTATATGTAGTGAAATAATATACATGCATGAGATATTAGTGCTAAACGAGACTGATCCTCTTCCTTGAACTTGAATATAAATGGGGGTAGATTCTGAATATGTGGAGTGATTTATATATTCTATAAATTTATGTTGGATCTATATAGGGAAATCCAATCCATGCCCAAATTTTCATCAAATTATTCAAAAGGGAGTATCCCAAGTCTCTTTGGAATGTTCAGCCCATAAATTATGATAGGAGTGGAATTATATACTTTGGATGCAATAATTTCTCCATTTTTATTTTTCTCTAAAAAATATACTTTCATTATTTGTGTTGGTGTCTGAATAGTTCTACTAAACATTCATGATATGGAAGAATGTGCAAAACCAAAATAAAAAAGCATTTACTATATTATAGCATGAGTAAACAATGTATCTGTCACCACATCATTTTCGAGATCCACCTCAGTAGTTGTGAGGAAAAATGATTGCCTCAACTGACTTGGAGGTTGATGGTTGTCTTCAAAAACCCTTGGATTAGTGCATAGATTTCCACATTTCTTTTGTTCCCTGTAGTTAGTGCTAGGAAAATTGATTTGACAGTTGACTACAATATTCATTTATTCCATTTAATTTGCTGGTTTCACCTGTCAGTAATCTCTATCTAGGTTCCCTTCCTTTCATCACCTAAAGCGTTGCCCCACCCCCTTAGTAAATTTCTGGAGTGCTTCTTTACGCACCTTTGACATGAGGGATGCTGAAATTTATTGGCACCAATAGATTTTTATGTTGGAACGCTAAAATTAAACTCCACTTTTAAGTTCTTATCCCCACTATATCATTGAGATTATCTAATTTTTATGCTGACATTCAGGGAATATCAAACAATTTCCTCTATGTTATGAAACTAATGAATCAACAGGTCCTTTCATAGGCTAGGTTTTGGACCACTAAATAATTGTTCGAATTTGCATTCATGGGTAACGATAAAGCCGGAGGCATAATGTGAATGTCTTGTGATTTTTTACTTTTCATCCCTAAATGATTGTTCATATTTCTTCTCGAGGGAAAGGAAATACATTTCTATTTGATGATGGTGAGTGAAAGGAAAATATTTAATGAAATTTTTTTTCTAGAATTTCCTCCACCCCATTGCCTTGATCTCTTCCTTGAGATTCATATTTTAGATCAATATTTACCACTGATCAGCTTTTCCCTCCATATGATAAAACACTAGTAGAATATTACCATGTTCATAAATTTGAGGGATGGAGAAGATCTTCTCAATGTAGTTGATCTATTGTTTCATTATTAAGGGATCAAAAGATCTATATAATGTTAGAGGCCTTTGTCACATAGATCTATCAATTACGGCTTGTTATTTTGTAAGAGGATGTGGAAGCTCCTCTTTATCCAGGTTTATAATTATAACCTGAGATATATTAGAGTGTATTATCATAAAAGTTTCTATTATTTTACCCATCGAGTTGGGAATATCGTTGGGGCAGTCATTATATTTTTTGTCACATTGATTGTTTACCAAATTCATCCTATTTTTGGCCATTGTCTAGAATACATGGAAAATTATGGATGAATAGTTTTAAACTATTAAATAGAAAAATCGTAATTTAATTAAATTAATGGGATAACTTATAACTTACGTTTACTTCATAACTTATAAATTTTAGGCCTTAGTCTATGTTATCCATGATATATTTCCTAATATATATTCTTATCGGAATTTTTTGTTCCCTTAATAATAGTCGTAATAAGATTATAAATTAACAAAGAATATACCCCAAGAGTGTCAAAAAAGGTTAGTAGTAATTCCTGTTATCATGTATCGGGTTACACCAAGTCAGGCCATGCATAACATTTCTTATTTGTTACCCCATGTTATATATGTTCCAGGACCACACCCACTTGTAGAGTCTATATAGAGACGTATTTTTCTAATAAATCACTTACTCTATACATACCAAAATTTAGGGATGTTTTCTTATATTTAGCCTAATTATTAAATAGTTAAATTGATTTTTTTTATCCTAATCCAAAAAATAACTATATTTTTTCTCCGATACCAATAATAACAACCCTTTATTTTTATTTAAAACTATTGGGAAAAAATTCCTCATGGTTTAATTATAGTGTTTTTGGGTAAAGATTTTTTGTTGACAAATCATGTTTCCATGGAATGTTGTGGTGGTCCAGATATATTATTTACATAGTATGTTGATAAAGAGTTAATAAAAAATAATGGATGGCCTGTATCTGGTACTGAAACATGCACACATAAGGTGACATCGTTTCAAATTGTCTTCCAAATTTTTTGTATCTAGAATTTTGATGATCCCTATCATCCTGATGGTTAGATTTCTTTTAATCCCATCTGCAATTATGGTAAAGGAATGAATTCCATGATGACTAGGTTTTTCAATGGAAATTTCATAATGTTGTGGATCGTCATGAATGATCATCATGAATCAAAAAATTGTTTATGGTAATATCAGAGAATATTATAAGCTTCGTGAATGGGAAATTCACATGGTGATTTGCTAGGATATGGAGCGTCTTGAATGATATGGGAGAGCTTTGTGAAATGGAAATTTTGTGGATAGAAGGTTATAGAATTGAAGGAAATAAATATAAATAGTCCTCTACCCCCCTTTATAAAAGTATCAAAAATTAATTAAGATCATAAGAATCTGAATTTGTGAATGTTATTTGTGAAGGGTGTTCTTGTGAAAGTGTTTTCAAAGAAAGGTGGTTCTAAAAATCTATGAATTACAACTAAAAATTGTGATCATCATGAATGTAATTAATTTCATAAAGGAAATTAAAAGGTTACCAAAAGATGTAATATTTGAGAAGGATAGTTGAGCTTCATGAAATAAATGATCTTCAGAAGCATGGGATGATTTGTGATGGATATGTGGGCTTCGGGAAAGAGGTGAGCTTCATGAAGGCAGCGAGTATCATGATAGTATTAGGAAATATATTTTTCAATAAATCTATAGTAAATTAGTTTTAATAAATTAGATTAATGTTGTTCTCTAATACATCATATTACTATAACTATGGAGGTATTAATTTATGATAATGAAGAAACCTACATGTCTATAAACAATGGGTGATTCATTTCCATGAGTAGCAAGAAAAGGAAGAGGAAGAAGGTGATCCTTTCCACTGATAGTGATCTAGAGAAACAGGGTCAGGGAGTGACCCTTGATAAAGTATTTATTGGACCTTAAACATTGCAAAGGCACTAAGGCTAGGCATAGAAGTGATCTAGCCTGAACCATATAATTCAGTAGTGAGCCATAGTGGATTTGGTACATCTACACATTGTCCTTGTATTCTCTTTTTTTATATCCCTATGAGGGTGAAACAAGTAAAATTACTGTGTCTCATGATTGATTTCAATTATGTTCATACATTTCTATAGGATAGAGAGTGAATAGTTTTTTTAAAAAATGAAATAACATCCGAAGGGGTGGCTATTTTAATCTATTATGCCATTATTCGCCCCCACTCTTAGGGTATTTAACCTTATTGGGCTAACCATTTGTGTCTGATCCAAAGGTTTAAAGTCATTGCCCCTATGTTAGTAAAATAAATGGAGTTTTTCATTCACAAATGGATTTCAATATTCAATGTAAATGATTTAAAATTATATAAGAATCAAATACATCACTACATTTTATCATTTGGAATGGTTGTCTTTACAGAATAAATGCGTGGAATGACATCCAAAATCTATAGCTGTGATTTTTTATAAGATGACCGAAGGGAATTAGATATGGATGCTAAATAAATCAGTTCTTTAGGGTATCCATTTCTAATTCAATATATATGAATGTGTTTTCATGTAAGGAATATCATGCTATATTCAAAAAAATTATGAATATTTATCGGGTAACACAAAAGTCAGAGAAGCTAAACTACATGTTTTATTGAACAAGAATGAGGATAGCAGATTTGTCCCTAAGGAGTCAATTGATACATTCTTTTATTGGTTAAATGTTTTTTTTGGTATACCTTCATGTTCTAGGATAAATTATCAAATATATAAATATAATTAAGCGTATCTTGAGAAAACATCCACCTCAGTTCAATATTAAATTTACTATATTGGAAGCTACATTTCCGAAGGAGTAGACACTAGATAGATTGCATAGTTCTCTTATTTCATATGTGATGGGAAATTAATATAATAATTATATTGGTAAAGGGATGTATAAATAAGTGGAATTTATGGCCATGAAGAAGCTCACCATTAATGATTAAAGGACCCTGAAACACCCTGAGAGTGGAGGGGTGAATTGTGGTGCTAACGTTTTCTCTTAATGTAATAGATATTGTACCCATATTGATAAGAACCTGTTAAAAACCTATGGGAATTTCTTGTAAACAAACAATCAAATTCAAGGAGATATCACAACAATTTTACTTGGTTCACCACCAAGGGATAGTCTAAGGTTCATACACTGATATATTGTCAGTCATTCCAACGTCCACTAATCTAAACTTGTTGGGGAAAACAAAATTTTAGACATAGTCACTCTATTCAAGGCACAATTCCTTTTAAATATTTTAGTTAAGGCTCATATAATTGCACAAAACACTTCAATTAACTCCCCCTAGTTCATTACCTTGGGTGAATTCTTATTCAGTTTATTTACTTGGTGGTCTCTTCAACAGATTTGCATTGAATTATTTTTCTCTATCCAGTATTAGATTGTACTTGCATCAAAGTACTGAATGGATGAAATTGGAAGAATTCAATGAACAATTGAGTATTCAAATCATGTTATAAGAATAATTTGAAACCTGTGTGAAACATATACTCATGCGTTCAAGATTTGTGATTAGCATGAAAGATGGATTTCACGCAACCCATATTTTTGACACAACAATTATTTTTTGGGTAGTAACACAATGATTTCAACTTGGTATTTAAATACTAAAGGAACACTTTGAACACATGATTTACTACGTGTAATTCTTTGGTGCACAACTTTATAAAGTGGAAGATCAAATGGATATTTATTGTAAAAGTTATATGTTTTAAATGGGTGTTATAACCCATTTATAGGCCTCTAAAACCCTACATGAAATATTCTATCCATGTATAGAAACCCATTTTTACATCACATTTGGCATGTATGTCTCGTCTGTGAAACCTCATCTTTAAAACACATTTACATATTTCATGCATCTTTTTTCATTTTCCATATTTTTATGTGATGATATCAAAACAAGCCTTGCGTACGTGTTTCCAATCCGTCTCCATTCTTGTGAAAAAATTCCTTTTCCAAAAACAGTTGTCTCCATTCTCCAATTGTTGGAACCAATTTATTTTGAAATAATATGAAATGATGCAACCTTCAATAATGTTTTCTGTTTGAATTGTATGATTCCTCTCCTTTTAAACACCATGATCTTCCATATGAGGATTAACAAAAAACAAAAACCATAATACATTTCTAGTAAAGACAAGCCTTGCTTCCAACAAATATTGTCAGGGAGATGAAGATACAAATGAGGTGATGCCATTATTTTCCTCAAATATTTAAAGAGGTAAATAAAATTTAGATGGTAATATTTCGCCATAATTCTTTGGATATTGAAATGTTGGACATCTTGTTGTAAGGTTCCATGATATGTTTTAAGAAGATAATGTGGATGAAGTTGAAATCCACATAGAGAAATACAACAATGTTGTTTTTATGAAAAAATTTATAACTAGCACCACGAAGAAGAGATGTATGAGCTGAATGATGAAACTGAACACTAAATAATTTAATACTAGAGATCACAAAATATTATTTTGAAGACAAGGTCAAAATAGAAGAAAAAAATAGAAAAAAATAGATTCATTAAAACCAAGACAGATCAAATCAATTGTATCGAAGATGTTGAAGAGGAATCCATCATGATACAACAAAGTGTTGTAGATCCAAAATAACTCTTGGCTCTCGGTACAACATCAAGAAAACATATCATTATGTTAACAGAAAAGATTCAAGTGGAGAATAGATGTCTATAAAAACAAATAAAACAGTCAAATCCAAATGATCAGGCTAATATGATGTTTCATCAAAAAATGAATTTATTAATGGTTGATGTCAGAACACATGATCTTTCTCTGAGATTGACGATTTGTTTGGGTATGAATCAGAACCAAAAGATTCAAATAACCCAAGGTAAAACCAGTAAAAAGTTATTTCCACATTCGAATACAACCTATATGAGATTTTATTATTGTGGAAATATGGGAAACTCACAAAAATAATATTTTATTTCCAAGAGTTTCCTAAGGGAACAATACAAACAGAGGAATCCTTACAAAACCTAATATTCCATAACAACGTTTTATGATCACTACTTCAGGTTTCTAGGATTAAAGCACATGGAAATATACTTCTCATAGATAATTTATTGAAATGTGACTAAGAAAAATGAATGTGTTCATAAGAATCAATTAAATATATCTTCAATTGAGAAGAAAATTAAAAAGCGGTTTGTTGAATTGGAAAGTGATATTGGTCCACCATACATCGAGGAAGATCAAGATTTTCAATCTATACCATGAATGAATTCAGAAACATAGATAAAATAAAAGGTAGTTGAATATGTAGGGTTTCCATAAATTTCTTCCAAAACATTAGGTCACAGTGGAATTTGGATCATTGATAGTGGATACATTGCCCATATGATATAAAATAAGGATCCTGTGACATGAATCAGATGAAACAAAGAAGGTATTTTTGATATTTTTTAATGATGATGGATTGAAAATTTTGGTCTTAGGAAAAGATATTATTGGGGGAAAAGGCATGAGACGTGCATATGTATTGGTTATTGAAGGTATCTGTCCCAACATACTAAGTGTCAGTCAATTATGTGACTCATGACACTGCATATGCTTTTCCACGAAATTATGTGTCATCAGGGAAAATGATGATGTGGTGGTTTTGTAGGGAATGTGTACCAAAAGGGAATATCTACCTTGTTAGTGGAGAAGGCATGTTCTTTGTTTCCATGGAAGAAGAAATCAAGATATTGAATAAATGTCTTGGTCACCTAATCCAAACATCCATGTTAGATCTAGTGAAATAGGATTCATCACAAGACCTCCCACGATAATCATTTGATCATACCCATATGTGTGATTATTTTCAACAAGGGAATATGATTTGAAATACACATAATGAAAAAAGATAAAAGAACCAAGAAATCATTATTTGGTGCATTTTGATGTGTGTAGACCTATTTCACACAAATCTATTAATGGTAACTGATATCATGTTCTCTTAATTGGTGATTTTCGTGGAATGGAATGGTATTCAGTCATACCCACAAATATGAGGTGTTCAGTTACAGAACAAATTATCGAAGGGAACCTGAAAATATGCTGGATCAAAGAATCTAATAGATCCAAATAGATAATGGAACATAGTTCACAAATATTCAAGTACATTATTATCTTCAGAAACATAGGATAAGACACCATGTTTCATATGATAGAACTCCAATGTAAAATATAGTAGTTTATGAAGAAATCAAATTATCAACAACATGTCTAGAATAATGTCCATTGAGAAAGACCGTCCCAATATTTCTTTGAAATAATCAGTGGTGACATTAGTATACACATCAAATAGAGCATTATTATTTATGAAATTATTGATGTTTCTATATGAGTTTTGTTATGGAAATAATTTTATGTTGAAGTAATTTCACGTATTTATTGGTATTTGTTTCATTCTTAATAAGAATAAAAAAAATATGCTTGAATATCATTGAGATGAATGAATATTTATTAGATAATCAAATAAAATTAATGATTTAATATGTGGCTGGGAATGGTAGTAGATAGAGATGATTTAACTACAGTAGAAAATTGGATGAATTTGTAGAAAATATATGATCAGCCTCAAGAAGCGTGTGATGAAGTGATAATAATGTCATGGGATATTCCTTTTCTAAAGGCTAAATTAGAAATAGATTATGATAATGAGAAGGATAGTCACAAACCAGTATCTTCACATTGATTAAAGAGAAGAGTCATAATTTATAGAAAGAACATAATCGGTGGTGAGATAAGTCCAATGAAGATAAATAGGATATGGAATCTACAGTAAGCATCGTTCTTATCATATTTAGAGGCTAAATGTTTTAAGGAATTAGTTGTAGATGACAACTAGTTATAGGATATGACTGGTGTGCTTGGCCAAATTGAGAATAATCTTACATGGGAGATTGTTTCGGGGAAAATAAATAATAATGTCCTCAGGACTATATGGGTATTTCATAATAATATGAATTAAGATATTGCAGTGATTCAGAAAAAATAATGACTAGTGTGCAAAGGGTGATCCCTAATAGAGGGTATTTATGTTGACGAATCATTTTCACCCATATTCAGTATAAAAACTATTATATTATTTTAGGCCATAATAGTGCAAATAAACTACAAAGTTTTATAGATTTTTGAAAAGTCATGTTTTAGTGTTTTTTAGAATAAGATGCATATATTAAGCATCTATGTAGTTTTATGAGTCATGAAAATGATAAAACAGTTTGTCTACTAAGGAATTCACTATATGGTTTGAAGAACACAACATGATCATTGTATTTAAGGCTAAATAAGTTTTTTAAGAAGCTCAGTTTTCATCATGGTGGAGTTGATTACAGTCTCAATGTAAATAATGGTAGTAATCCCAGAATGATGGTGTTGGTATATGTTTATAAAATGATATTTGGTGGATTAGAAGTGTCATGAACCGAATCGGGTCACCATCCGAACCGACGCCCGACCCGGCCGGCGGCATGGCCCGAAGGGCGTTCCCGATCCCCACGGGCTGGCACAAGTGCCCGGGTATCAAAATAAACATTGGGAAGGATTTACCCGAGTGAACACCTATAAAGAAACCAACCAAAGTAAACCAAACAGAATTAAAGGTTACAGTCAACATGTAATTAACCAAACAGGTTTTTGGTTCACAAGTATTCAAAAAACCAAATAACACTAAAACAAGATGACCAAAAACCAACATAAGGACTATCACCCGGTGTGAGGACACCGCCTCTAAGCCACCACCAAAACGCCACGTAGATAGTCCTTCTAACAACCTAAACCACTGCTCCCAAAAGCTGGACCCTTAACTGTATCAGAAGTAAACAATTCTACTTACACCCAAGGGTGTAAGTAGGGTGTGAGAAATCACTCAGTAGGATATCACCAAGAAAAGATTCCACACACAACTATCAAAATACAAACCATTTGCAATGCTAAAATAAAGAGAGAAAGAAGTGCAAAAGAAATGGTTTTCATGAAATGATTTAAAATAAAGGATGTTCAAGATAAACACATTAGGATAGCAGTTCAAGTGACATATCACGTATCATTATGCACGCAAAGTAACTGGTGGCACCAAAGGATGGGAAAGGCCCTATGGGTACTAGAACCAGTGGGATCCTAGAACGCCGTGTCTCTGTGAAACGTGGCTTCAGCGGCCACGACCCTCAGATAACGTAGATTAGAAGGCCACGACCCTCAGAACACATGGCTTAGAAGGCCACGACCCTCAGATATCATATGTTTAGTTAGTGTTGCAATCGTCAAACCTGCCAGTGAAACCGGGTCAGGTCATCTCCGGAACACTAGCTCACTAGGCCCAGTCTCCCCACCTAATACCCCGGCTTCCCTCCTTGTGCTCACCTAATGATCAAAGTTCATATAACATGTCACATTATCACTTAGATCCAAACGTGTCACCAGCACACTGATATCCTCTTTGAAAACCACACACACACCAAAACATTTTTTTCCTTCTTTAAAAAAAACTTAAACCACACTTCACGGTTTACCAATAATAATAAACAGTCAAAGTGAGTTTTCACAATAAAAATGGACTTGCACCACATAAATATACCACTGGAAAATTAGATGCACATTTAAAAAGTAATCAAAACTAATTTGTCAATATGGAAACTAATTAGCAAGGTGCTGAAAAATTAAACCAACACGCAAAAGATCGCAAGATGATAATTGAGTGTGGAATCACCTACCTCAAATAAGAACGGAAAGCGACACGGTGCAAAATTCTCATTGCGTAAGGGTCGCACAGTATTACGCCATCAAAAAGGTCCTAAAATAGCAGACCGTTAAACAAGTTCAATGATAATGTTAACATAATAATAATAATAATAATAATAATAATAACAATAATAATAATAATGTAAAAATAATAATAATAGTAGTATCAATAATATGATAGTAATAATAATAATAACATAATAATAATAAAAATAATAACATAATAATATTAACACGACAATAATAAGAATAATGACATTAATATAGTAATAATGATAACATAATAAAATTACAATAATAATAAAAATATTAGTATAATAATAATAATATTATTATTATTAACATAATAATAATAATAACAAAATAAAATCTTAAGAACTTAGTAAATAAAATAAAATGATAGAATAAATTAAAAACAAACAGAACAAACCCTTTGGAAGAGCGGAGGAGGAGTGGGCGTCGGTGAGCAGGAGGGGGGCCAGTGTGGTTTCGAAGCTCTGGCGAGAGGAGGATGGCTGAGCGGAAGTAGCAGCAGGCGGAGAGGGTGAGGGCGCGAGGCAGGTCGGGGCGTGGTAGGGAAGGCCGGGTTGAGCGGGAGGCAACCGGCGGTGGGGTTGCGGCCTGGTTGAGCGGAAGAAGGGTGGAGGATTCAGCTGGTCCGGCGAGGATGCTGGGTGGAAGGGCTTCAGCTAGGCAAGGACAATAGCAGGGAGGTAGAGGGAGGCATGGCCGACGATAAGGGGTAGAACTTGACGAAGAAGGTTGCAGCGCCGGGATGAGCCAGATGGGCTGGGGTGCACGTGAGATAGCAGGCGGAGGGGGGCATGGACTTCGGATCGACAAGGGGGAAAACCACCAGGCGACTCCGGTCGAGGAAGACGGCTATAACCGGTTAGCAAGGGGGGCGGCAAGGGTTTGTCGCGGAACACAAGAGAGGGGTGGATGAACAGTAACCCGCGGGAGAGAGGGAGAGAATAAAAGGGAGGAAAGAAAAAAAACAAAAGAAAGAAAATAGAGAAGGATGGATAAAAAAATAAACAAATAAATAAATAAAAAATAAAGGAGATAAGGGAATAAAAATAAAAATAAAGGAGGGATAGAATAAAAAAAGAATAAGGAGATGGGGGAAAAATAAAAATAAATTAAAACCTAAAAAGAAAAACTAACCTAAACGAATAGTAATGACATAAATAACTACAATTATAACAAAACTAATTTTTGTTCGATTATTTAATCATTTTCACCCTAGGCTGACCACACGTTAAACTGGCCAAGAAACACGGGTTCGCCTGTGCCCTGCCTACGCATTGGGTGATGTCGAGACAGTGTTCATTTATCCGTGCAGAAGCGCGCACAAAATTCGTGCTCAGCCCGCTTTCCAACGAAAATAAAATTATAAAAAGGAAACTATAATCAAGTAATAATAAAAAATAATAATAATAAAAATAATAAATAATAAATAAACATACCTCGATGCAAAGTCCAGGCGTGACAATTCTCCCCACCATGAGAACTTTCAGCCCTCAAAAAGTCAATTTGAATCCTTATCAGAGAATAGGAATGGGTACTCCTGCTCAACCCACGACATCCGATCCCAAGTTTCATGCTCATAATTCCGGTGCTGCCAGAGAACATGGACCAGAGGAATGTACTTTCCATGCAGTACCTTTTCCTAGGAATCCACTATACGCACTGGTCGCTCGACCACAGACAAGTCAGACTCTATCTCTAGCTCCTCCCAATTCAGCACATGCGACGGGTCGGGGTTGTACTTCTTTAGTTGGGAGACATGAAATACATCGTGAATCAACGTCAACTGCGAGGGAAAAGCTAACCTCTATGCCACCTTTCCAATCCATTCAAGAATCTCGAAAGGTCCGACATATCTCGGTGTCAGCTTCCCCTGCTTCCCCAAACGACGGTGACCCAAGCGAGGGGCCACTTTCATGAAAACTCTATCCCCCAATGAAAAATTGAGGTCCCGCCGCCTCTAATCTGCATAAGACTTGTGGTGACTCTGAACTGTCAACAACCACTGCCTAATCAGCTTGACCTTCTTGGATGTCTCCTTAACAAGACTCAGTCCCAAGAGCGAGGCCTCTCCTACCTCAGCCCAACACAAAGGAGACCGACAAGGCCGGCCATAAAGCACCTCAAAGGGTGCCATTCTGATGGAAGACTGGTAACTATTATTATAAGAAAACTCGACCAGCCCCAAATGACTATCCCATGAGCCTCCAAAATATAACACACAGGCTCGGAGCATGTCTTCCAGAATCTGATTCGCCCGCTCCGTCTGACCATCGGTTTAAGGATGGTATGTCGTTCTCATCTTAATCTGTTACCCCAAAGCCTTCTGGAGGCCTCCCCAAAACTGAGATATAAAGCGGGGGTCCCTATCAGAAACAACTGCCGACGGCACACCATGAAGTCTGACCACCTTCTGAACATACAAGCGGCCCAGTTCCTCTACCTTCGCTGTATCTTTGATCGGAATAAAGTGAGCAGACTTGGTCAAAAGGTCAATCACCACCCAGATAGCATTCCTCCCTCGAGGTGTACGAGGCAGGCCAATGATGAATTCCATGGAGACCTCGTCCCACTTCCAGGTAGGAATGGTTAATGGTTGGAGTAGGCCAGATGGTCTCTGATGCTCTGCTTTCACTTGCTGGCAGGTGTAACATCTATATACGACGTCGGTTATGTCTCGTCTCATACTTGGCCACCAGAACTGACGGCGAACATCGTAATACATCTTGGTGGTACCAGGATGGATGGACCACTGAGATTGGTGGCTATCCTGCATCACCACCTTTCGTAGAGACAACGGCACAATAGCACGGCCCTTGAAGCATAAGACCCTCTGGGAAGACAAAGTTCAATCAGAAGGAGTCTCCCCACCATGAAGAAACTGCATAGATCACTGACAAAACTGATCACCAGGCTGCTCCCGCTGAATCAACTCTAGAAGAGAAAGAGTCAACTGGATGCTAGCCAAGAAAGTACCTCCACTGTGCTCCCTACTCTCCAAATGCATCTGGGCGAAGAGCCCCATCAAGGTCCACTCATCGCTGGACTTCCTCAACGCATGCACTGGTACTTTTCTGCTCAAAGCGTTAGCTACCACATTACCATTTCTAGGGGTATAGACAATATCAAAATCAAAACCCTGCAGGTACTCGACCCAGCGGCGCTGCCTCAAATTGAGATCATTCTGAGAGAAAATGTAGGTCAGGCTCTTATGGTCAGAGTAGACCACAAACGTCTCCCCAAAAAGACAGTGGCGCCACGTCTTCAAAGCATGCATCACCACCGCCAATTCTAAGTCGTGAGTCGGATAGTTCTTCTCATGCGGCCAGAGTTGGCGAGAACCATAAGCCACAACATGGTCATCCTGCATGAGCACACATCCAAGGCCCATACTTGAATCATCACAGTACACCACATAGCCCTTTCCTGACTCTGGTAAGGTCAACACAGGTGCGGTGGTCAACCGCTGCTTCAACTCCTCAAAAGATGTCTGGCACTATGGGCTCCACTCAAACTTCACCCCTTTTCGGGTGAGTGCGGTCATGGGGGAGGCAAGCCGCGAGAAGTCCCAGACAAAGCGCCTGTAATAACCAGCCAAGCCCAGAAAACTCCTGATCTCAAATACATTTAACGGCTGCTCCCAAGGCATAACTGCTCTGATCTTTTCGGGATCCACTGAAACCCTTTGTTCTGAGACGACATGCCCTAGAAACTTCACTTCCCTGATCCAGAAAGTGCAGTTCGAATGTTTGGCGTACAGGCGGTGATCCCGCAACGTGCCCAAAACAACGCGCAGGTGATGCTCATGCTCCTCCTTAGATCCAGAATAGACCAGGATGTTATCCACGAATACCATGACAAATGAGTCGAGATATTGGTGGAACACCCTATTCATGAGTGCTATGAAAACTGTAGGATCATTCGTCAGTCTGAAAGGCATGACCAAGTACTCTAAGTGTTCGTACCGGCTTCAGAAAGCCGTCTTCGGGATATCTGCTTCTCACACTCTGAGCTGGTGGTATCCCAAACGCAAATCAATCTTGGAGAACCACTTTTCCCCCTTCAGCTGGTTGAACAAATCGTCAATCCGAGGCAAAGGGTATTTATTCTTGATGGTTACCTTGTTCAATTTTTGGTAATCAATACACAACTGAAGGGTTCCATCGGCCTTCTTCGCGAATAAAACCGGTGCGGCCCAAGGAGAGACGCTCAGGCGAATGAATCCATTGGATTCCAAATCGTCCAGCTGTATCTTTAATTCCCTCAATTCGGTGGGGGCCATGCGATATGAGGGAAGAGATATAGCCTGTGTTCCTGGCTCCAATTCAATCGAGAACTCCACGTCTCGCTCTGGGGGTAAGCCAGAAAAATCATCAGGGAAAACCTCTGGGAATTCATCTACTACATGAGGTAACCCGCCCTGTGAAACACTACCATCGTCCTCCGGCACGAGCAACGACAACTGATATGCAATATTTCCCAGCTCTGGGAGTGGAGGTCCCATGCGTCCCGACCGAGGATCCCATTCTCCGTGAAATAACTGGGGAGTCCCATCTGGTGCTGTAAAACTGACTCAGCGCCGATAGCAATCAATGTGCGCCTCGAATCGCACCAGCTAGTCCATACAGGGGATCACATCAAATAGGTCCACGTCAAGGACCAATAAATCCCATTCCATCTCGACTCCCGACACAGAGAGTGCGCACGATCGGCACTTAAGACCTTGCTCCCTCTTTTTCCCCAACGGTGTTACCAACTCCATAGAAAATGATAACAGCTCAGTTGGTAGGTTCAGCAGACTTACAAAACGAGCAGATATGAAAGAAACTGAAGCACCAGTATCAAATAAAACTACAGCTATAGAAGATGAAACCAGAATAGTACCTTGAACCATCGAAGGCCCTGCATCAGATCCCGAAGGTGCCTGATCCACAGCATGCAGTTGCCTGGTCCCTGCCTGAGAACGACCACTCGCTTGAGGCTCTACCCTGATCTGGGTCTGCCCTGAAGACGATCTGGTCCTACCACCACGGCCACCAAACCGAGATCCTATCGTTCTAGTCGGCTCTGACTGAACTGATACCCCTCTGGAAGCCACTGATCCAGCCCCACTCTGATAAGGGCGTGCAGTCCTATAGAAGCGTTGTAGATTTCCCACAACTCCACATCCATGGCATGGTCTAGGAGGGTATGGACAAACAGGTCGGATGTTCCCTTCCCTTCCGCACTGATGGCACACAACGGACGCCGCACTAGAATCCCCAGATGAAATCTGCCTGGGAGGATGACCTAAGCTGCCATCACCCTTCTTCCATTTGCTCATCATGCTTCCTCTTCTTCTCAGATGAACTGCCACTGCCAAGCCCTGACACTCATCCAGAAAACCCCGACTTTCCCTTCTGGTCAATCTCGTCCATACAAGCACGATCGACCACCTCAGCATAAGTCTTCAGCTTGAATAAGAAAACCTGGGAGTGAATTTCTGGTCGAAGACCCTTCTCAAACTTCCGAGCTTTCAATAATTCTCTCTAAACTATCTCAGGTGCGTACCGTACCAGTTCAGCAAATCGATTCACATATTCCATCACTGTCTGATTCCCCTGCGAAAGCTCCATGAACTCCCGATATCTAGCATAGGCTACGAACTCTGGACAATACTACTCGTTGAAGATACCCTTGAAATCCTTCCAGCTCATGTGCTCATGCTTCCCAGCCTGGACCACTGATTCCCCCCATTTGCGACTGGAACCCTCCAGCTGGAATGAGGCACACTTCACCCTGACTTCCTCGGGCGTGTCAAGGAAATCGAACATGTGTTCTATATTTTCAAGCCACTCCTCTGCCTCCTGAGGTTCTGAACCACCTCGGAAAGAAGGAGGTTTGCTCTTCAGAAACTCCTGATCTCTATCGTTCCTGGAGCCAAATTGTTCCCCTCTAGCTAGAATAGGGGCGGGGGCAGGAGTCGCCCCTTGTCCCAAAGCCTGAACGGCTCGGACCATCACCTCTACCAATCTGTGATCAAGCGGCGCGAGAGAACTCTCTCCGTCTTCCTCTCATGGGTGCATGGGAGCTCCCCGGGGAGGAATCTTACTGCAAAAGGGCAGCAATCAAGAAAGAAAACCATCAATAAAAAGGGAATAAATTTTTCCAACAAGATAAAAATTCATCAATAATCCAAACATGCAAAAACGAATCCATATAAAATCTTTACTTCTATTGCCTGGTGTCCACGTACAGTCTGCATCCTGTACGTCCCACCCAGAAAATAAGTGAAACGAGCACCCTGACATCCCATAGTGACTCAGTATCTGTCACGAGGCGTGCTGGCCAGGCACCCTACTTGCAACATGAATTCTGAGCCCCGACAGACCTATCTCATGTATAATCCAACTCATCCCAAATAACATAAACCACCAACAAACCTCCTTTGATACCATTTTGTCACGAACCGAATCGGGTTGCCATCTGAACCGACGCCCGACTCAGCCCGCGGCAAGGCCCGAAGGGCGTTCCTGATCCCCACGGGCTAGCACAAGTGCCGGGTATCAAAATAAACTTTGGGAATGATTTACCCGAGTGAACACCTATAAAGCAGCCAACCAAATTAAACCAAACAGAAGTAAAGGTTACAGTCAACATGTAATTAACCAAACAGGTTTTTGGTTCACAAGTATTAAAAAACCCAAATAACACTAAAACAAGATGACCAAAAACCAACCTATGTACTGTCGCCCGGTGTGAGGACACCGCCTCTAAGCCACCAACAAAACGCCACATAGATAGTCCTGGTAACAACCTGAACCACTGCTCCCAAAAGCTGGACCCTTACCTGTATCAGAAGTAAAAAAGTCTACTTACACCCAAGGGTGTAAGTAGGGTGTGAGCAATCGCTCAGCAGGATATCACCAATAAAAGATTCCATGCACAACTATCAAAAGACAAACCATTTGCAATGCAAAAATAAAGAGAGAAAGAAGTGCAAAAGAAATGGTTTTCATGAAATGATTTAAAAGAAAGGCAGTTCAAGATAAACACATTAGGATAGCAGTTCAAGTGACATATCACGTATCATTATGCACACAAAGTAACTGGTGGCACCAAAGGATGGGAAAGGCTCTATGGGTACTAGAACTAGTGGGATCCTAGAACGTCGTGTCTCGGTGAAACGTGGCTTAGGCGGCCACGACCCTTAGATAACGTGGCTTAGAAGGCCACGACCCTCAGAACACATGGCTTAGAAGGCCACAACCCTCAGATGTCATATGTTTAGTTAGTGTTGCAATCGTCAAACCTGCCAGTGAAACCGGTTCGGGTCATCTCCGGAACACTAGCTCACTAGCCCCAGTCTCCCCACCTAATACCCCGGCTTCCCTCCTTGTGCTCACCTAAAGATAAAAGTTCATATAACATGTCACATTATCACTTAGAGCCAAACGTGTCACCTACACATTGATATCCTCTTTGAAGATCACACACACACCAAAACCTTTTTTTTCCTTCTTTAAAAAAAACTTAAACCACACTGCACAGTTTACAAATAATAATAAACAGCCAAAGTGAGTTTTCTCAATAAAAATAGACTTGTACCACATAAATATACCACTGGAAAATTAGATGCACATTTAAAAAGTAATCAAAACTAATTTGTCAATATGGAAACTAATTAGCATGGTGCTGAAAAATTAAACCAACACGCAAAAGATCACCAGATGATAATTGATTGTGGAATCACCTACCTCAAATAGGAACGGAAAGCGACACTGCACGAAATTATCGTTTCATAAAGGTCGCACAGTATTGCGCCGTCAAAAAGGTCCTAAAACAGCAGACCTTTAAACAAGTTCAATGATAATGTTAAGATCATAATAATAATAATAATAATAATAATAACAATAATAATAATAATTTAAAAATAATAATAATAGTAGTATCAATAACATGATAGTAATAATAATAATATCATAACCATAATATAATAATAATAATAAAATAATAATAATAAAAATAATAACATAATAATATTAACACGACAATAATAATAATAAAGACATTAATATATTAATAATGATAACATAATAAAATTACAATAATAATAACAATATTAGTATAATAATAATAATAGTATTATTAACATAATAATAATAATAACAAAATAAAATGTTAAGAACTTAGTAAATAAAATAAAATGATAGAATAAATTAAAAACAAACATAACAAACCCTTTGGCGGAGCGGAGGAGAAGTGGGCGCCGGTGAGCAGGAGGGGGGCCGGTGCGGTTTCGAAGCTCCGGTGAGAGGAGGATGGCTGAGCGGAAGTAGCAGCAGGCGGAGAGGGTGAGGGCACGAGGCAGGTCGGGGCGTGGCAGGGAAGGTCAGGTCGAGCGGGAGGCAACCGGCAGCGGGGACGTGGCCTGGTTGAGCGGAAGAAGGGTGGAGGATTCAGCTGGTCCGGCGAGGAGGCTGGGCGGAAGGGCTTCGGCTAGGCAAGGACAATAGCAGGGAGGTAGAGGGAGGCATGGCCGGCGATGAGGGGCAGAACTAGACGAAGAAGGTTGCAGCGCCTGGATGAGCCGGATGGGCTGGGGTGCACGCGAGATAGCAGGCGGAGGGTGGTGTGGACTTCGGCTCGACAAGGGGGGCGACCACCAGGTGACTCCGGCCGAGGAAGACGGCTATAGCTGGTTAGCAAGGGGGGCGGCTAGGGTTTGTCACAGAACACAAGAGAGGGGCAGATGAACAGTAACCCGCGGGAGAGAGGGAGAGAATAAAAGGGGGGAAAGAAAAAAAAACAAAAGAAAGAAAATTGAAAAGGATGGATAAAATAAAAAAATAAAAATAAAAATAAACAAACAAATAAAAAAAATGAAAGGAGATAAGGGAATAAAAACAAAAATAAAAGAGGGATAGAATAAAATAAGAATAAGGATATGGGGGAAAAATAAAAATAAATTAAAACCTAAAAAGAAAAACTAACCTAAACGAATAGTAATGACAGAAACAACTACAATTATAAAAAAAACCTATTTTTGTTTGATTATTTAATCATATGCACCCCGGGCTGACCACGTGTTAAACTGGCCAAGAAACACGGCTTCACCCGTACCCTGCCCGCGCGTTGGGTGGTGTCGAGACAACGTTCATTTATCCGCGCAGAAGCGCGCACAAAATTCGTGTTCAGAATGCTTTCCAACAAAAAGAAAATTATAAAAATGAAACTAAAATCACGTATTAATAAAAATAATAATAAAAATAATACATAATAAATAAACATACCTCGATGCGAAGTCCAGGTGTGACAAGAAGAAATAAAGTGTACTTGGTTTTCAAAATTCATGAAACGTGAATTTGAATGGAAACAATTATTGAACAAATGCTTTTCCTTGGATTACTTGTGAAACAAGGAATTATTGATATATTCATCTCTCAACATTAACATGCCAATGGGGTTTCACAATTTTTTGGAATGTATAATTACAAGGATATGATGAATCTAGTGGGCACATGTATGAAACTATCCTAGGATGATGAAGGTAATGTAATTAATGAAACATAATACTAGAAAACCATTGAAATTCTATTTTACTTGACAATTATTACAAATTATATTGTTTTTGACACATTCCATGTAGTATGACATCAAATAAATTCCATGGAAATCACATTTCTTGTATTGAAAAGGATACTTAGGCATTTCAAAAGAACACTGGATTTCATTTTTCTATACATTGACATATGTCATCCAGAGTTACTGGGATATACAGATGCCGATTTAGATGGATCGGCAGATGATAAAAAATCAACATCAGGTGGTGCATTATATATTTGTGGTCTTTGTATCTCTTAGATAATCAAGAAACAATATTGTATTTCATTAAGAACTCTAATAGATGAATATATTATGGTTTCTCAAACGTACACGCATTTATTATGGATGATGTAGTAGCCTAGATGATATGGACTTGAAGTGAAGTATTCAATCAGAATCCAATGTGATAATTAAAGTTATATAAATCATAAAAATAAATAGACCATAACTCAAAGGAAAAATATATTAAAGTCAAGTATCATTTTATCAAGGAGAAGGTGGAGCAAGAGATTGTGAAGATGGAGTATGTTCCTATAGAACTATAGGTTGTAGACATTCTGATGAAGGCCTTACCTAAAGAAACATTTGAAGGGAATAAAATGGATCTAGGAGTTTAGTATACTACCCAAACATGAAAAATTGTGGATATAGGACCCCCTCTTCTCGATACCATAACAAAGTGACCTTCAGGTTCGTTGATTTGGGGGGATTATGGCTATGAAAAGGTAGAAAATGTCTTAATCATGACAGGGGATAATATGATAGTGGGAGCAGTTAAGTAGGGGGGTTATTAAATCTGACTAAGTAAAAATATTCAATCAAAGGATATATATATCAGGATATATAAGGTTCATGATGAAATAAGATGATTATTTTTGGAATTAAGTGATTCATTGATGATTTTTTCAGGTTACTCTTGTTTCTCATTTCGAGCATGGAACATGTGGGATTAGACTATGTGTTGAATAAATATTTTTTCTCTATCTTAATAACAAGAAGTGAACTTTGATAGATGATAGAATAATATTTACAGAGCAATTAAAATATGAGGAGTTGTCAATAAACCCAAATGGGGAGGCTGTTTTGGAAAAAGCCATCCATGTAACATTTTAGTGTTTGTGGGGTTGTTGTGTTTGTTGACAAATCATGTTTCCATTGATAGTTATGGGGGTTCATAGATATTTTTGACATGGTATGTTGATAAATAACCAAGACAAATGAATGGATATCCTGGAAGTGGTACATAAAATTGCATACACAAGGTGATGTGCTTCCACAATATTTACCAAAATTTTGGGGTCCAAAATATGGAGGATTGTTATAATCATGAATGTTGGATTTCCATAAAGGACTCATGAAAATATAGATAAGGAATTAATTTCTTGACTATTGGGTTCCAAAAATGGCATTATGAAAAGGTGTGGATCATCAAAAATAAATGTCTTGAATCATGAATGGGTTGCTGATAATGTCTACGACTACGAGAATCATTGTAGATATGATATTCCCATAGTAGTTCGTGAAGATAGGGAGCATCATAAATGATATCAGAGAGAATTTAAATATAGTGATGAAATGTATAGAAGATTCTATAATCCGAGGAAAAACCTTTAAGTAGGTCTCTACCCCATTTAGAAAAGTATTAAGACTTAAAAATGATCATAAGGCTCCATATTTGTGATGTTTTTTCATAAGCGATGTTCTTGTGAAAACGATAAAAATGATTGGTGCTTTGCAAAGGCTGTCAGTGCCGACCAAAAAATTGTTAGCATCATTAAAGTATTGAAGATTGTGAATGACATAAAAGATGGCTGAATATTGTGAGCTTTGTGAAGTTGAGTTGAGCATCGTGAAAGAAGTGATCTTTGAGAATGGCGATTTCATCATGAAGGCTATGTGAGCTTCATGAAAGAGGTGATCTTTGACAAGGTGTTGACCATCATGAAAATATTCGGTAAGAGTGTTCCTAATAAATCTATGGTAAATTTTATTTTATTTATTGGATGAAAGTTTGATATAAATAGTGAATCTATCTATAACTGAGGATTTATTCATTAGTGATAAGGAAGAGACTCATATGTCTACAATTTATGGGTGAATACAATGCCAAAATAATTGAGGAAAGGAAGTGGAAGAATGTGTCCCCTTCTACCAGTAATGAGCCAGAGAAAGTGACATTGGGAGTGACCCTTTGGAAACTTGTGAGATAAACCTAATCCTTGTAAATGTGGTGATCCTAGGCATGGAAGTGAGATATAATACAACTTGTGATTTGGTAGTTAGCCTTAGTGGAATTGTAACCTCGGGAAATCATCATTGTATACTCCTTGGACATAGTCAAATGTGGGTTAACCAATTAAGATTTATGTGAATTGTGCATAACATAATTTGTTTTCATAAATTTCTAAAAGAAAACGAGATAACAATGTATTTTTATGAAGAAAAATGATCTTAGGGGGTAGTTGTTTTACTCTAGCATACCCTGATCGACCCCCCATCTCATGGGGTTAAACATAGTTTGGATAACACACATTAAAGAATTATTTATTCCATAAAATTACACATAATAAACCATATATGGTTGATAAGTCTATTGTATTTGAGAATTAGTTATGTTACATAACATCTTAAAATATGAAGAATCCATCTTTATTGAAAACATCTTTAAAATTCTCTCACTTAAAACTACAAGGGATAACCTAGGGACATGCTGAAGGTTCTGGGTGTAGCGAAAGTGCATGGATTGGTGTATCCAACTTTAAATTTTCCATTAACAATGATCAATCTGAGATCCATCATGATGATAAAATATTGGATCATTGGAATAGAATAATGAAAAAAAGAAAAGTGGGAAGTCCTGGAACCATGGAGAGGATCACCATATGTTGGTTATAATTAATTTTATTAAAATAAAAAAATCCCTTGATAGAATTATCTCTCTCATGAAATTTCGGATCATTATTCGATGTCATCCATCATTATGTCGCAAAATAAAGGTGTAGAATTCCTCTAGAGATGATCCACACATGTTCAAAATATCTCTGGATGTCGTCGAAGGAATCTCTAGGTCCTAGTAGAGAAGGGACTTCGCTAGCGATGTCTGCCTTGAGAGAATTTTCGAAAGAGCTATCCTTGATCCGGTGGAGGAAGATATATCTTGTAACTTGAGGGAATTATTGGAGGAAAGGAATTATGTCTCGGCTTGGGAGATTTCTCCAAATCTATTGTGCACAACCATAAATAATTGCTAGGCCCATTGAGAATAATGTAATTGAGATTTTATAACATAGATTAATAAAATGAATTAATTACCTGAAATCATTTATTCAATTAATTTATTTCTTAGTAAAACCTCATGTCTAACAATAATAGTTTACTTTTATTATCACTTTAAATGCACACAATGAATTAAAAAAATGTTATTTTGTTAAATAAATAATATTATTTCTCACAAATACCCAGAAAAACTACACAGTGTGTATATTAATATACATAGTGTGTATTTTTGTTTATCCATTTTCTGTATTTCCTTTAACACATTTATTAGACATTGTATAATGACTATTTATTTCTCAAATAAATAACACTTCATTACTCACTAATAAATATATTATTTCAACCATAATATATTCTCTTGAATAACTTGTGCTGAAAAAAATGCGATCAGGCATCCTTGAATATTTATTAAACCACAATTGGGAATAATCTTTATTCAACATGTTAAGTGAATATTTAACTAAGATACTTGGATAAAATTAGTGTGTGACCCTCGAGGATTATTTCTTAGTTTCATTAAGGGGCACTTGCCTAAATTCCATGTTTTGGGTATTGAAACATTCCATAGAACCCATAGAAAATGAAGTTAATTTTGCAATAATTTGTCACCTCCTACGAATGCTTACCATGTAATTTAATCCATTTTTCTCAATATATCAAATCATGCGGGTTGCATGCTAGTGTCATCAACCAATGTTCTTGATTATTGTTTCTTTAACTTCCCAAAATTGAACATGTCCATTCATGACCATGGTCATGTATTTATTTTGGATATATAAATTTCATCAAAGGTCTTGAGATGTCAACTTACGTTGTGGAACAGAAGGGGAAAATCCTTTCTCTCTGTATCTATTAATTCAATATTACTCATAACACACCCAACTATCCTACCTCACTACAAATAGTGTGTCATCACAGTTTTTGTGAACACATCTATGTGAATGAGTTTTAATACCCATTAATAACAATCTTAAATTCTAAGGACCAATACACACGTCCACAGATAGAAACATCCAATGACACTATGTATTATGTATTTCCTACTATTGGGTATCGTTCATATAATATCCTTCTAGATACTACCAGGGGAACATACCATGAATAGGTGCCTCAGTGTTATATGAGTCCTCACCCCTAAAGGCATGTATGATTTGATTCCCTCTAATATCATCATCCGGCCATATAACATATATTCAAGAATAATGTGATGGCACTATTTGGTTCTCATCCTAACAGGGATCCTCTATAACCCTTCAGTGAAATAGCTATCCTTAGGGCATTATCACATGCATTTTTACATAGAAGAACAATAAAATGCGATGAGGTATTAAGTAATATTAAAATCCACGAATAAAAGTTTATCATAATGTACAATGTAGTTGGTTCTAGGCCACCAACTCCAATAATGTCCAACTAGAAATAAATCCAACTAGTAACACCCTTTAACCTTCTAGTTCTCAAATGATATTTATGCCTTTTCTGAGATATGCCTTCAGTCATGGGGTCCACCATGTTTTTTTCTGTGTACACTCTACTCATAGAAACATTACCCCTTTTATAAAAATCCCTCAAGACATAATACTTATGGATAATTTCTTTTGTCCATTGATGTGACCTTTGTTATTTTTCATGAGCCTTCACTGCAGTATTCTCACAATACAATATGATAGGGTATCTACTTCTAGGCACCACATCATGCTCTGGGAAAAAGATCTGAATCTAGACAACTTCCCTGGATTCATAAAAATCCGCTATATATTTGGAGTCCATTATAGAAGCCGTGAAAATTGTCTGCTTTGAACTCATACCACTCCCAGATCCTCTATTGAGACAAAAAACATATCTAGATTGTGAGTTCAGATCGTTATGATCTATCTGAAAACTAGCATCATCATACCCTTTGATGACAAGCTCCTCATCTCCTCTATACACTCGGAACATATCCTTAGTTTTCTTAAATACTTAAGGATAATATTAACAAGATTCCAATGTTTTTCTCTTAGTTCTTCTTGATTATTTCTTACCATTCTTAGTGAATATGCACCATCAATCATGGTACATAACATGGCATAAATGATGGATCCTATAGCCAAATCATATGGAATCTTAATAATCATATCTGTCACTTATTTTGTCTAAGTACGCATTCTCATAGAAAGATATAGAATACATGACACTTGAACTAATCCTTTCATGGATTGTTCCATACACAATCTCTTTAGTATCTAGTCAATGTATGTACATTGGCTTAGTCCAAGAAGCCTCTTATATTTATCAAGAATCATCTTGATCCCTAGAATGTAGGCCGCTTCACTTATGTCCTTCATAGAGAAACACTTGTTCAACCAGTCCTTAACTGACTGCAAGACTGGTATATCATTTCCAATACGTATTATGTCACCAAAATATACTAATTCGATAATGACCACATTCCCATTAAACTAATTATAAACAGATGGGTCAATTCGTTCTTAATAAAACCAAAATCATTTATGGCTTAATCAAATTGAATATTCTAGGATATGGATGCTTTCTTTAATCCATAAATGGATTTATGAAACTTTCAAACCCATTTAGATTCACCTGGTGTCGCAAAACCAACTGGTTTTTTCATATAGACCACTTCTTGAAGGTTCCCGTTAAATAATTCTGTTTTGAAATCCATTTTCCAAATCTCATAGTCATGGTAAGCTGCTATAGAATGTATAATTCTTATGGATTTAAACATGGAAACTGAAAATAAGGTTTCATCATAGAAAATTCTTTGATGTTGTCTAAATCCTTTAGATACTATCCATACATTATCAGTTCTTACTTCACCTTCTATGTACAACTTTCTCTTGAATACCCATTTTCATCTAAGAGGATTTACATCAATTAGCTCATCGACATGAACCCGGACATGGTTTTGATACATGCAATCCATCTCAAAATTCATATCTTCTATCCATCATGCATATTATGAGCTATATAATTCTTTATTATAGGAGGGAGGTTTATCATTGTCCACCAATAATGAATCATTTTCCCTGGTGACTTGGAAACCAAATCTCTCTGGTTCCCTTACCTCTCTTGAGCTCTTACATTGTACTTGTGTTTCTGGAACCACTTCCATGGGGACCTATGGAACATGTTCCTGTACCAACTCTTGTGTATCTTGACAATGAACTTCATCGAAGTTAATCATCCCCCCAATATCTTTTTTGAGGATGTGCTACCTCTCAAGAAAGGAGGCTTGTTTGGTGACTGTCACTTTATTGTCTAATGTGTTATATAGGTAAAATCCTTTAATTTTTAAGGGCTATCCTATAATGATACAACTCATTCCATGGTGTTCTAGTTTGTTTCATGAGAATTCCTTAACAAATTCCTCACAACCCATACATGTTTATGAAACAAAATGGGGTTCTTTAAATTCCATAACTCGAAGAAAATTCCATTTTCTGCCTTAGTGGATACTTGGTTTAATGTGTATGCTGCAGTTTGTAATGGAAATCCCAAAAATGATATTGAATAATCTATATGACTCATCATCTACCTCCCCATGTCCATCATATTTTGGTTCCTCCTATCACTAACACCATTCCACTGTGGTGTGTAAGGAGGAGTGATTTGAGATAGAATATCAGACTCCAGTAAAATGTCAATGAACTGTTGGTTCACATATTCCCCACCTCAATATGATCGAAGAATCATTTTCTTCTTACCAATCTGATTCTTTATTTCATTCTTTAATTCTCTAAAGTTCTCCAAGGACATTTACTTAGACCTCATTAAGTAGATATATCTATATCTACTCAAATAATCTTTAAAATTAATTAAAAATAATATTCACCTCTAGATTCTATTGGAAATGGTCCACACACATCTGTGTGTACCAATCCTATAAGATCTATGGCCCTTTCACCCAATCGACCGAAAACCAGCTTGGACATTTTACCTTCTAAATATGTGTGACATCTATCATGTGGTTTTAGCACAGTAGTGTCTAAATAACCATATTTGAAGAGCTTTGTCAAGTGTTTCTCATTTACTTGACCAAGACAGTGATGCCACAACTGGGTGTTGTACGAGTCATGTTAGTTTGTTTTGTTATCAATTCATAAGATATGGTTTTCATAAATTAATACATACAAACCATTATTTAAATGTGTCATTCCTTGAAATACATTGTTCTTATATAATAAGAAACCCGCATCTCTAAACCTAAAAATAAATCCATCCATATCAAATCTTGATATAGAAATTATGTTCTCAGTAACACTAGGCACATAATAATAGTTATGTAAAACCAAAAGTATCCCAGTTGGAAATGATAGATGGTAATCACCAATGGAAAACACAACCAAACTCATGCCATTGGTAGCTCAAATATCCACCTCTCCTATGGAATTTTTCTAAATCTACTTGTTTCTTGAATTTGAATACAGATGTGAGCACCACATCTTGTATCTAAAACAAAATGTGTATAAATGGAATGATTACACTTGATAACGAACGCACATTTAGAACCCCAATTCTTCTGGGTACAATTCCTCTTCCAGTGGCCTGGATTTCCATATGAAAAACACACCACCTCCTATTCCTTACCCTACCTCTAGGTCTTCCCATTATTGGAGGGATGATTCTCAGGGGATTTATACCATTTATAAATCCTTGGCCCCTTTTTTTGTTCATCCTTTTCATATTCACCATATGGACTGTGGGTTTTTCATGCCCCATGTCCTTATCTACCCAGAGAATTAAGGTCAAGAGTTCTGATAGACTCTTATCACTTTTTATCATGTTGTATTTGACAATAAAGATAGAGAAGGTCTTGGGAAGTGATGATAGGATAAGATCTGTACGCAACTCATCTTGAAACATAATCTATACGATTTCTAGGTAATAATGTACCAATAATCATGAATACATGATCCCTAGATGGTAAAGACTCTCCATGCATAGTTTTGAACAATGAGTTAGAGATCTCATATCTCTCATGTCTCATCTTCTCTTGATAAAGATCCTTAAGGTCAGACATGATGTTATATGTGTCCATGTTTTCATGTAACATCAAGAGATCATTTGACATTGCTGATAGTACATTGGAAATCTGGGGAATCATCCAAATGTTTCATATAGAGAGATATTTCATCATCATTGGCCTCACTTCTAGGCACTACTAGAATAGGCTCCTCCAGCACATACGATTTCTTATCATGGCATAGGATGTCGTGTAAACACCTCTGCTGCTCCTAGAAATTGGTGTTGGTGAGAAGGTATTCCTTATCATGTATGGACCACAATGATATTTTTCTAGTCATTTTTCATTCCATTTATACAAATTAAAATGAGAAATAAAATTATTACTTTATCATGACATAAATGAGACAAATAAATTAATTAATACTTTTTACGCTCTAGCTATTTTATCGAAATACAATATTCCTCACCATTTACATCATAATATAATGTTTCTTGAATATTCTAGTGGAAAGGATCCATATTTCCCTTCAAATCACCCAATAGATGGTTGTTCAAGAAACTTGAAATGATTTAGGTAGGCATTCCAAATGCCTTCGACATTAACTTTCAACTCCTTGATCTTCTGAGTGGACTCCCCAATACTATAATCCTTTTATTTTGGATTTCCTTAGCCTTTTCCTCTTGGACAAACCAAGTCCAACTATTGCAGTAAACCCTTGATGTGAAAAAATTCAATTCAACCAAAACCTTGAATTTGAATTCCTAGATAATTGAAGGCACCCCAAAAACGGTTGTTCAAGCACTTTGAACTATGGTTTGAGTATATCCACGATTATGGAATCCCATACCAACTTAATATTTCATTGAGAGATTTTATCCTTATAAATAAATTTAAATTTAATTATATTTATAACAAGCTTATTAATATTAAGTTGTATATACTTATGTGATAAACCATGCCTGATATAATATTTATGCACAAGCCGGACTTATTATAGTTATATCATTAAAAATTGTTTAATTAATTAATAGCGTGTTCATGACAACACACCCACAATAAATAGACCATGCATAGAAATAAAATAAATGGCATGATCATGAGCTTATTACATAGAATAGTTTATCGAACAGCTGATAAACTAACCCAAGACCTAGGGGAGAATCGCATTGAACCATTTGCGTATATTGTTAAAACTTTTAACTGATCCACCTTTGTATCTCCTTGGAATGGTTTTACATTGGCTCATTTCTTGAGACACTTACACTAGCATGGGATCTCCATCCATTACATATTATTTTATCTCCCATGCAGGTGAGGGGTAAAATAGGGGGTTTACATAAAATAAAACCTTGGGCATGCAGGACCAACATACTAATGAGGAGAAGGCTCGTAGGGCAACAAATTTAGCTAAATAAATTAATTAAAATAAACCATGCACATAAAAAGGTCCCAGTCTATCTCAAGATAATCCATACATGCAATGATATTTACACATAAATAAAACAAGCATTCAATTTTTTAATCATTCTTGTTTAAGATAAATAAAACTTGAATAAATTAATTATTTATAATTAATCAATCATTTTATCTTAAAATGTTTTTTGTATTTCTTTTAGATTCCCATCCTTCATAATCTAAAACAAATAAATTCATGTAAAATTATCTTTTTATGTAACTTGTACATTAGAGGGAACCAAGTGAATTTCCATTCATAACTACCCAATGAGAAGAAATGAAAATTACGCAGACGTTAAATTAAACACAAATATATAAAACATATATCGTTTTTTGTGCCTCATCTTTATGCCCACACCATGGTACACATCTCAAGAGTTAGTATAATATAATAATTAAATTTAATAAATCTGTATAATTTGGATGAGTACACAATATGTAGTTCCAACTAAACAGTGTGTCCTATCGTTCAACATCTATATGAAGCACCCAATAGGGTACACAACATATAGATTTACTTCAGAAATCTTATGTAACATCCCGGTTCCAGGTGCCAACCAAAGGAACCATGAAACTGGTTGATCACATAACCTCAAGAACATTTCCCCAAATCCCATAGGCTTCAAACTAGAAGCGAGGGCCCATATAAGATATTGGGAAATTATTCCTTCATTGGCAGTGTATGGACAGTGGAATAACAAATAATAAACAATTGAGAAAGTAGTAATACCATAAAATAGAAGTAAACAGTAGAAGACTAATATTCAAAGAAACTACAACATATATATAAACTAATTATGAATGTCACATATCTCTAGGAAAGCATCCAAACAATTAAAAATGATTTAAATATAGTACTGAAACCAAAGTATATAAAAAATAATGTCTAAAAGAATTACAAGCCTCAACTTGGTCTCATGCTCTCTTTCTCTAACATCAATCAAGTACTGGATGAAGAAGGGTGATTTCCATTATCTACACTGACAACCATATAATCTGTTTGGGTCCAAAAGCATGACCCAAATATGGTTTGAGATTAATCCTAGTAGGAAACCACCAAAAGGTTTGTGCTGAATAGTCAGTGAATGTTTATAGTAGGCAATATGTATAAATGAATCAATAAACTAGGAAGTACTCAAAAGTATACAATCCTACAGTTTTCAATTATATTCATTTTCATTTATAAATTATTAAAAAAATTGAAAAATGTATCCTTATGATCTAGCCTCAGCATTGTATCACCTTGTATAATAGTAACCACAGACGTCTCAAAAGACCATCTAAACAGCCATGTGAGACCGAGTCTAAACTTGTGCTTTCTCTTGGCAGACTCATCCGAATTATTCATTTATTCAAAACCAACCCTCTGCTAAATTTCTTGTGGTCTAACCCATATGGTCCCAAATAAAATAGAGTAAAAATAACAACCTATTAGGTATCTCTCAATGTCAATACCCTTGGTCTACATAGCATCAATAATTTATACACGACCTCTGGGTAGCTTTCACGGTCAATACCCCATGGGACATTAGAGTATAAATAATCATAAATGTCCTCTAGGTAGGTCTCATGGTCAATACCCCCTGGTTCAAAATCTACACCAAGGATCTCACAGTCCTTTATAAATAAACATGGAAACCTCAGTAGTTTTCCATGTCCATGGGTCGCATAGTCCATTGGAAGATCTACATGCATACAACATTCTTTAAATTATCTTCATGCAATTCAAAATATTACATGGCTCAACTTTAATCAACACATAAAAACATGAATGACATATAACTAATCAACTCCATCCTAAACTACTCAAGTCATGGAAAACAAGTAATACCTCATAGGCAACCTACGAAAAATGGCCTTAAAGAATCAAACTAGGGGAACACACACATGGAGTATCCCATGATCAAGGGTGTACAATATTTTTCATAGTAAATAACCCTTAATCAAACAACCAAACCATAGAAGTTTTTAAAAAGAGTGAAAATCCACATCACACAATACCCTGAACATGTGTATTATTCACATTAAGCATATGTAATCCAAAGACAATCAAGGAAAGACAAAAACCACCTACTTCAATGTCATATAGAGAACAATCTAGAGCTTCAGGCCTTGAATCGGCCTAGAATGATGTGGATCCAAAAAATGGTTTAAATCATTCAACCATAGATAACCAGTGAGAGAAGATAAATCAGGAAGAGAAGATCTATGGAAAAATATACCTCACTAGTGGGAATCCAATGCCCTTGGTGGCATCTCAATCAGAACTCGAACGATGGAATTTTAGGGGTCTAAAGTTCTCTACCATCGTGTCACTCTTTTGTATGAAACATGGGAAGAAGAAGATGGTTCTAGATATTAGACATTACCCCACTATGATTAATCAATTAAAAATAAAATTACACAACATTTTCATTAATTGTACATTCCATGTACCAGCATAAACTCTCTCCCACTTTTTCCAGTCTTCCAGGTCATCTATATATCCATGTACTAGGTTGTTACATGGCCAGTAAATGTATACATGCAGACACTAGGTACAATGTGTGTACTCAATATTACATGAAGTGTACATAGAAAATTTTTATTTCATTATTTTTCCTAGAAAACAACTGGAAAGGAAGATCCAAACTTAAAATGAAAATTCTAGTTCTTACAAACTTTCCCCCCATAAAGAAATTCATCCTAAAATTTCCCTTCAAAGGGTGTTGAAGAAGATACTTCAAACAACTCTGGCCACTACAATCACACGTTGGCCACCCTCTCCGAAGTCTCGTACTATACATGACCATATTTTCATAGAACCCATAGCAGAGGAACAAACTAGCCATAGAGAACCATCGTGTTACGATCCACAATCCCACTATGGTGCTCCTCAAAGGATGCATCCACCTCAAACTCGACCTCCTCATGTTAAAAAATTTGAGATGAGTTTGAAAAGTAATTTTTTAGTTTAGAAACATGAAATACATCATGCATATTTTGTTACCTATGAGGTAATGGAAACTGATAGGCAACTGGCCTGAGTCTTTACAAAACCTCAAATTGCCTGACGTATCTCAGTGAAAACTTTCCCTATCTCCTAATCCTCATGTGTCCCATCATCAGTGTGACACTTAAGAGAACCTGATCTCTGACCTTGAACTCCTGAGTTATTATCCATCAATATTCATATTATTTATATCAAGACCATTCAGTTTCCATCCTATTACGAATTAACTCCACCTACTCAGTGGTCTAATGAACCAGACGAAGTCCCAACATAGTTGCCTCTCATTCCTCCAGCCAACATAAGGGTGATCGCATGTCCTACCATAAAAACACTTATAAGGATTCATCTGAATTGTCGCCTAAAAAATATTATTGTACACAAAGTCCACTAGTGGTATATGTCATTACCAAGAACCCCTAAAATAAAATATGCATTCTTGGGGAATGCCTTCCAAAACATGAAATGTGTGCTCAAATAGGCCATCTTTCTAGGAATGGTAAGTTGAACTCAGAAGTACCTATGTACCAAAATCCCTCTATAGTATCTGCAAGATAGAAGAAGTAAACTGGGATTCCCTCTCTGAAATGATAGAGCATGGAACCCCATGAAAAAAATACAATCTCTTAGATGTACAACCCTCTAAGATCATCAACACTTATGGTTTCCATAATCGGCAAGAAATGTGCAACCTTCTTGAGTTTTCAAAAAACAACCCAAACCACATCATTTTCTTGAGGTGACCACAGTAAACTCGTCACAAAATCCACCGCAACATCATTCCATTTCCACTCATGAATAGGTAATTAATGTAAATGAAATGTCTGTTGATGATGCTCCACCTTCCCCTACTAACAAGTGGGACATCTTAGAACAAAACCATCAACATCCCTCTTCATACCTAGACACCAATACTGATGGTGTAGATATCGATAAATATTGGTGACACTAGGATAAACTGCCTAAACTGATGAATGAATGTCTCTTATAAACTCCTCATGTATGTCTGCTAACACACATACACGTCCATGAAATCGAAAAATATCATCCTCATTTTCGGTCTACCCATGAGTTGGATCTTCTACTGACACACTATCTAGTAGGACTATGCCTTCAAAATCTGATATCTTCCTTATTCTCAATTGATCTAGTAGAGTATACGTAACAACTTCATAAGAAATAAATGTATGCCCATGTCTGTACAGCACCTCCAAATGTATTTAATAGAATATATCTATATGCTGTGAATGGTGTAAGTATTTCCCTAATCCAGAAAAATAAGTATCAGAGTGGAATGAAATATCCCTTTTCATATCCTGAATGGGTGAATCACAGGAATATGCCCATATGTATTCTACAATCATCTTAGCCAGGAACATCATTGGAACTTCTATGTGTGAAAAGTCTTGAATAATGTGCTTGTAGAAACCATCCATCCCAAAAAACTCCATACCTCAAAGACGTTCTTCGGATGCCCCCAAGAAACAACCCTTACCACATCATATTGGTTTACTAATTTTTTATTCTCTAATATAACATGACCCAAGAAGTGAATCTAGCCAATCCAAAAGTGGAGTTTTGAGATCTTAGCATATAAATGATGCTCTCTTAGAGTACACAGAACGATCTCAAGATGGGTATCATGGTCGTGTCAAGAGTGAGAGTACACCAAGATATGATCCAAAAATACTACCAAAAAAGAATCTATGTGAGGACAGAACACTCAGGTTATCAGTTCCATGAAAACATTAAGCATGTTTGTGAGGCCAAATAGCATAATCGAATACTCGTATAGACCATACATGCTCTGAAAGGCTATAAGAGGTATATCTGATGGACTAATGCAAAAATTTTGATAACTGGACCTCAATTTAATCTCCAAAACACCTAATTTTCTTAATGTTGATCAAATTGATCATCGGTCCTCAGCAAAGGATACCATTTCTTGACTTTCAACTATTTCAGCATCCGATAATCTATACAATGTTTGAGGGTAGCATCCACCATCTTCGTAAAAAGAATAGGCGAACCCCAAGGTGACGTACTAGTTCAGATGAAACCCTTTTCTTAAAAATATTCTAATAGTTTATTGATCTCCTATGACTCTGGAGTAGCCATACATTAAGGAGGAATGAACACTATTATAGCTTCTAGTAGAAGCTCAATAGATAAATCTACCTATCGCTTTAGAGGAAAACCTAAAAATTTGCCTAGAAAGGCATCTTTGAAATGATCAACCATTGGAGGAAAGTCCATATTTGATGTTCCCTGGTCATCCAGATATAAACTAGAAATATGAGATGTAATTCCTCCCAGACCAAGATACTTGCGTCCACTCAGCTTGCTGGGACATCCCATTCACCCTTATGTAGAAAAGACTCACCCTATAGTAATATGAAACTCACCTTGCGGTGATAGAAGTAAACAAAGTCCTAAAAGAAGTCTAACCAACCATTTATAGGAATGACATCGAATCATATCATCTCTAAGACATAGAGTCCCATAAGATGTAACACCCACCAACCTCAATAGGGAACTACTTGCACTGACATACACTAGCAATCATAATTCCCAACAGTTTGTATTGCATCATAACATCCTCTTAAGTAAATATACAGAGCCCAATGATCTCCACCAGGACACAAGATATAAAACTATGGGAAGCCTCGATATAAAAAATCAGGGAATCCAAGATTGGGAAACCAGAATAGTACATCTAACCATAGAGGGTCATGGTTCCTACTCTTACTGGGTATGATCTAGTAAAAAATTATGAATTATACCATGACCTTATAACACTTCATTACTTCCCTGAGCTAATCCACCTTGTTGTCACTGAAAGCCTTCTATCCTACTACCATGTCCACAACTACCTTCTCAGCCTGAACTGCCTAACGAACTCTAGTTCCCTAACTGAGGATAAACTGGTGGTCCTACTTCTGAACATTTAGTCAAAAATAATCCCCTCTCACTAGCTACACTTAGAAAAACTGGAAAAAGTTCTTATGATGACCCATATTTCTGCAATCATGGAACTCAACTGGTTCTCTTGATCAATGTGGTCTCGTATGCCCACTCTTCCAGAACTGGTATCACATTACATGGCCACCTATAGATACCTCCCTAATACTAGAATCAGCATGTGAAGGATCTTTGCGGTGCTTATTTCTATCTATCAAAGAAGTACCAGCCCCAGTTTCAGAACCTCCCTAGATTATAGCTCTAAACTCCATCAGATTTCACTCAGTAATCAGCGCCTTCTTCACTATAACAGTCATCAATGTCATCCAGAAGACATAAACCTACAATTATATGTCATAACTGAGACCATCCTCAAAGTGCGTAGCCAATGATAACTCGTCACCTCCCAGAACAGGTGTGAAGCACTGAAGCTCTGTAAAATGGGAAGACTACTAAATCACTGAAAGAAAACCTTGTTCCAAATTCTTGAATTCTTGAGCTCGATCGACCATCAACATATCAGGATAGAAGTAATCATAGATGGTCCTCTAAAACTCTTCCAAAACCAAATCCTAATGATTTCCTACCTGTGAGACAACATACCACCATCTCTTAGAGTAATTAGTTATCATGTATGTCACGATCTTCACCCTCCTCTCAGGAGATGTCTACAGATGATAAAAGATAGCAAGAATGCCCTCTAACCATGAATATACATGCTATAGTCCTCCATCCTTTGAAAATATGGGATTATACTACTACTAGAACACCCACATCAACTCTACCATATTTGGGGGCAAGATGTGGGAATAACTGGAAAGTATTCATCATCCTCATAAAGACTTCATAGAACTTTGCATCACCACCTATTTCTGGTATAATAGTTTCTATGAAGCTAGACATGATGGGAGGATTTGTTGGTAGTCCATAATCTACCATTTTTGGTGTCTAATCATCCCATTGTATCTAGTGTACAACTGATGTACATCTCAATGGAATGAATCTACAAGGTCAAGTGCACACCTCAGTTCAATATTATCAAGGACAAAAACCTTTAAGTATAAGAATGGAACCTGAGAAGAGAAATTCACATTTTACAAAATTGGGTTACATAACTTGTATAACTACTACACGGTGGGTTATCATAACCTTTAACATGGCATGTACCTCTTCTTACCCTTTTCATGTAACACCCATACACACGATGTGTTCTCCCTAATACATGGAATGTACTTGAATTTCCCAACCTGCCTAAGTTCAATTACACATATAGGACTACACGGTTCTCTCCTAGGTAACACTACATAAAGTGTTTATCCTAGACATCGTGTGTAAAGCCTATGTTCTAACCACCTGTGTTATTAGTCACATGGTCAAATATAAATGGGGGTTACATGCTTTAAAATGTGTGTACAACCTATGTTTCATCCACCCATGTCATTCAACACATAGTCAAATACATGGTACTCTACACATGATATGCACAATCTAGACACAGTGTGTTATACCAAATGTTTCCCAACCAAAGATCTCTACACAGACAGTCATTCACACAAACAATTACTACACATACTATACTCCAAGTACTAGGAGTGTAAATAAGAAAAAAAATTCTTATCGAACAGAAGAACAAAGGGCATGTGTTCATAACACCACACACAGTGTAGTTTGGGTTTCTAGATAGTAGGCCTTTGAAACTCCCCCAAAACCCTTAAAACAATGTCCAAGGCATGATGAATTCCAACCTGTGATATCCCATACTCCCTTGAATCAATTTTTGGAATCATTATTCATATCATAACATGAAAAAATTCAATTAAAGTTCAACATGATCAACCAAATTCTAATCCAAGAGTGCCCATGACACCTTAGAGACCAAAGTTTGGATTCCATCAAAATAAAACTTTACATATTTCAATACCCAATCAAAATAGCATGTATTTTATCATAATATCTCTCATAACAACATGCACATCTATTAGAACATATATAAAAAAACCAAGCAATTAGTAATGTACCCTAAATGGAAAGACAAGAATACACGATATGTGATCTCTATCAAGTGCCTATATGATGCATGAGAGAGAATAACCACATCTCATCAGGTTGTAATAGAAATTGAACCTATATAATATCAATGATAATAGCACAAAACAAATAAATCACATAGTGGTGAAATCAAATCAACTATAAAAAATGCAATACCAGAAAAATTGAAATATTTGAGGTATCTTGTCTTTTCCCTACACACGGGATAGCTACTCCCGAGAACAAATTATTACCAACAACCCATCACTTACTATCCTTTTATATAGTATTCGAAACATTAAGGCAAAGAAGAAAAGAAACTCCTCTGATGCCACTTTGTAACCTCCCAGTTCCAGGTGCCACCCAAAGGGGCCCCAAAATTTGTTGGTCACATAATCTCAAGCGCATTTCCCAAAATTACATAGGTTTTAAACTAGAAGTGAGGTCCAATAAAAGGAAATTGAAAAACTATTCCCTTATTAGAAGAGTATATATAGCAGAATAACAAATAATAAGAAATAGAGGAAGCAGTAATAACATACAACCAAAGTAAACAATATAAGACTGGTAGTATAAACCACTGCAACATATATACAAATAAATTATTCATGTCACATGTCTCTAGAAAGTATCCAAATAAGTCACAATTATGGAAATAAAATACTAAAACTGAAGTATTGAAAACAATAAACTCCAACTGCATCGCAATCCTATGCTTTGTCCCATGCTCTCCAGCTCCAACAACAATCAAGAACCTCATGAAGAAGGGAACTTTCCATAATCTAAATATGCTTCAATATAATCATTTTGGGCTGAAAGTAATTACCCAAAAAGGGTGTGAGACAATTCCCATAAAGAAAACCACCAAAAGAACTATATATATCAGTCAGTGAACGTATATAGCAGGATATATACTGAAATTAAGCAACAAACATGGAACAATACAAGAGTTTTCAATTAAATTCATTTTCATTTTTATATTATTCAAACCATTTACTATTGTAACTTTAGGGTCTATCCAAAGCACTATATCCCCTGTATAATAGTAATAATAGACTTCTCAGAAGACCATCTAAACAACCAAGTGAGACTGAGACCAAGATTGTGCGTTGTCTTGGCAGACTCGTCATAATTATTCATTTATTCACAACAGACCATATGGGAAAGAAATCACGGTATAACCCATAGGTTCCCAAATAGTATAAATTAAAGATACTGACCACCAGGGCAGCTCTCACGGTCAACACCCCTAGTCTACATAGAATCAACAATTTATACATGACCTTTAGGCAGCTCTCACGGTCAATATCCCATCGGTCAATATACTATAAATAATCATAAACAACATCTGGGTGGATCTCATGATCAATTCCCCTTGGTTCATAATCTAAACCAAGTCCCTCATGGTCCTATGTAAATAAACATGCAATCACCCACAATTTTCCTAGTTCAAGGCTCTCATGGTTCATTGGATGATAAAAGTGGATACAACATTATATAAAGGTTCTACATGCAATTAAAACAATACATGTCTGAAATTTAATCCAATAATAAAAATATGCATCAAATATATCCAATAAACTGCATCCTAACAAACTCAGGGCCTGGGAAACAAGGTACGCCTCATAGGCAACCTAGGCCAAATAGCCCTAAACGGTCAAACTAGGGAAACACGCCCATGGGGTGTCCCATAAACAAGGGTATACAATTTTATGCATAGGAAACAACCCTTAATCAAACAAAAAATCCATTATAGGTATTAAAAAGGGTCAAAATCTAGATCATGCAATACCCTGAATGTGGGTATTCATCACATTAAGGACATATAATCCATGTAAAACAAAATAATGTCACAAACATCCTACCTAGATGTTTTATGAAGAGAATGTTTGAATTATTTTCCTTTAATCGGCCAATAATGACGTAGATCCAAAAAAGAATAAAATCATTAAACCTTGGATAATTGAAGAGAGAGTAGAAATCAATAAGATAGGAATTGAGGGAAAGAGATCTCATTGGTGGAGATCCAACACACCCAATGAATTCTCAATCAGAGCTCAAATAGAGGAATGGTAGGGGTTCAATGTTCTTGGTCATCTCGTCACTCTCTTATATGAATCAGATGAAGAAGATGATGGTTTTGGAGATTAGACGTGACCCCACACCAATTAATCAATTAAAAATAATGGTACACAGTGTGTCCATTTAATGTACATGATGTGTACTGGCCTCAACTGGATCCTACTTTAGGTGGTCTCCTAGGTCACCTACATGAACATGTACTCGTCCGTTACATGACCAGTACACTACTACATGCGACAAATGGGTACCCAATGTGTAATGAGAATTAAATGGGGTATACTTTAAAATTTTCTATCTATTTATTTTTCCACAAAACATCCTGATATAAAGATACAAAACTAGAAATGAAGATCTGGGTCCGGACATCTTCTGAGTACATGGAAGGTCTAGTTGGCAACACGCCGTGTAGTATCCACGTTATAGGGTTTACAGCCAGGCGAGCAGTGTATGGGGTACATAGTCCAACCCTAACCCGAAGGGACTACACGTCATGTCCAATGGGAAACATGGGGTGTAATATAGAGGTAGTATTCCACCTGTTACTAGTTAACACAAAGATTAATTATGTCTTAGACAAACTACAATGACACATATTGGTTTGGAAGACTTATCTGATGCATTAAAACTTTACTATATGTTGGGTACTACAGAATACATGTCGCGTGTTCCGGTGTTGTATGTACAGGAACCTTTGTAACCTATGGATGCGATCCACTATTGTATTTTAATCAAAATTAAAATAAAATATTGTTTCTGTATGTTGAACAAGAAATGAAAGAGTAAATACAGATCTTGATATTCAGATTTACAGAACGATTAACATTAATTGAAAAAAATGAATTTTTAAATTTATAAAACATCAATGAAAAAAATAAATAACTCTAATAAAAAATAGACCCCTCTAATATAACTTGATGGTTCTGGGTGCATCTAAAGTGTGTGAATGGGTGTAACAAATTGTAATTTTCCCATTAACAGCGATCAATATGAGATCATTCATGCTGATAAAATTCTTGATCTTCAGAGTAGAGTGAAAAAGAAAAGCAAATAGGAAAGTACCAAAACCATGGAGATGATCATCATATGTTGGTTATAATTAATTTTATTAAAAGATAATAATTACCATGATGGAATTACCTCTCCATTGATTTTTCCGATCATGATATGATGCTATTCGTTGATGCTTCATAGATCCCAAGTATAGGATTCCTTTAGATGTGAACCATACATGATCCATTTATCTCTGGAATATGCCAAATAAATCTCCATGTGCTAGTATGAAAGGGTCTTCTCTTGAGATGTATTCCTTTGATTACCTTTAGAGTAGATTCCAAAGAACTCTATTTGATCCGGTGGAGGAGGATCTCCCTCGTAACATGAGAGCATTATTGGAGGAAAGTAATTCTCTGCTGTCTTGAGATATTTTTCAAGATGCATTGTGAACAAACAAAAGGAATGTATAGGCTTGATGAGAGTAATGTAATTTTGATTTTATTACATAGAAGAATAGAATTAATTAATTACCTAAAATCATTTATTCATTTCATTTAATTATTATTAAAACCCCATGTCTAAAAATAAATGTTGATTATTATTATCACAAGACATGTTCTCAAAGAATTACACATAAAATTATTTATTTATATAAATTATATTTTTTCTAAAAAATCCCCAGAAAAACTATATGGAATTTATATTAATACAAAAGATGTGTATTAATTTACATTTTATTTATTTCTTCCACCACATTTATTAGAACTTAAAAAACAAAAATTTATTAGTCAAAAAAATATCACTCCATTACTCACTAATAAATATATTATTTTTCCCAAAATGTATTATCTTTAATAGCTAGTGTCGAAATAAATTCAATCACACATCCTCGAATAATTATTGAACCATAATCAGTAATAATCGTTATTTAGTTTATCAAATCAATATTCAATTAAGATACTTAGATACACTTTGTGTGTGATCCACTAGACCTCTTTCTCAGTGGAATTAGGTATATCCTGCCTACAGTTCAAGGTTAGCATCTAGAAATATTCCAAGGAACCCATATAGAAATAAGTTAACATCATAATGACATGTCACCTCCTATGATTTCTTACCGTGTAATGTAATCCCTTTATCTTGATATCTCCAATCAAGGGGGTAGCATGCTAGTACCATCAATCCATGTTCTCAATTACTCTTTATTTGACATCCAAAAATTAAACTTAACCATTCTTCACTATGGAAATGGATTTATTTAGGCGATATCGATTCCATCGAAGGGCATGAGATATCAACTACCATTATGGAACATAATAGGCAAATCCTTTCTCGCATTACCTATTTATGCAGAATTACTGATGGCCAACCAGACATATCCTTCCTCACTGAAAAAATTATGTAATCCCCAGTTTTGTCAATACATTTAAGTGTGCGAGTTGTAGTACCCATTAGTAATAATATAAATGTCTGAGGACCAATAAACACATGTGCATATAGGAACATCTAATGACACTATGAAATATAGATTTCCGACCGATGGGTCCTTTTCTCATAATATACTCCTAGATACTACCAAGGGAACACACCATCTGAAGGTGCCTCAATGTTTTATGTGTAATCAACACTAATTTCCCTTATTATTTGTGTCCCTCAAATTACATCATCCAATCATATAATATATATTCAAGAACACTGTTATGGCACTTCTGGGTTCTCATCATAGCATGGATTTTTTATAACCCTTTGGTAAAAAATTTATACTTAGAACATTATCACATGCATTTTCATGCATAAAAACAATAAATATGTGATAAAGTATTTATTAATATTCAAATCAATGAATATGATTTTATAATAAATTACAAAGTAGTTGGTTCGAGGACACCAACTCCAATTCATACATAAAGTGGTGAAATATAAAGCCTAATAAGGTAATAAACATGGAATAACATGATGAATATAATACATGATAGAAAATAGTAATATAAATGGGGTATAAAATCAATGATAATAAAAAATGAATAATAATGAATTATATAGCATTGTAATCATAAATGGGAAATCTGGGAACAACTTAAACCACTAAATCATAAACATAGATCATGGATAACGTCCATGAAATCAAGATGAAAAAAGTATCATAAAATAATTAGGTTCAACCCATATCCCAACATGATATCTCAGAAGTATAAAAATATCCCAATGTATGGTAGCATTATATAATTTTGGGTTCACTCATCACATGCATTTTTTTATCATTCTTGAGTGTGTCATTGAGATCACATTACATGGAATAACTTTTTTCCACTTTTATTCCATGAATATGGAGTGTGGAATTTAAAAAATTAATTACCAATTAAATGAAGTAAAATAGTATAATGGTTAACACCCTTCATAGTAAATGGGTATGGTATTCACTATACAATTGTTTTGACATGGAAAATCACAGTGAAATTTTAGTTGCATAACGATGTCATTTAAAAAATTTTAAAATTGGATGATGAGAGGGAATGCGGTCTCTTATTATTTGAAAATAAAATATTAATTAATGGGGAAATGTAAATAAATATCCCAAAATAATTAATTCAATATATACGGCATAAGAAAATAAGTAAAATTGAATAAAGAAGAGAATTTGAGGATCTCTTACTTGGGTGTGTGTCTTTAAATGCTTGGGAGGTACTTATTAAGATATTGGGGCACATTATGATGACTCTAGAGAAAGAAGGTAAGATGTAATACGCTCCAATGAGTTCTAGTGAGGTAATATGGGATATTAGGAGGACTTATATAGGAATTGACTGGGGATTTCATTATTATTTCTCAAAAATTGGTTTCAGACTCTAAATAATAAAATAACCAAAACAACAGACCTTCCATGGGGATTTACCCATGGTTTCTAAAAAATTTGAGTGGTTTTATTTATTTTATATGTAGAGGGGCCAAAAATAATAAAATAATTCCATTTATTATTTGGAGGTGAGTCATACTATTAAGGAAATTATTTTAAAACCATAAAATATATTAATGGTTTGGGAGGATTAATAATGGATTTATAAAATTAATAAAAGAAACAAAAAATTACATTATTTTAAAAGGAAAAAGTATATTTTGTCTTGGATACCATTTACAGTATTTATTGTATATCTTTTGGTTCATTATGATGTCATAATACAGAAAGTTTATTTTATAGTATTTAATTTTTAACCAAAAATTCAATTATCTTAGAAAATTATGAAACATTCATAATTGGATAATTTTTTAATTCTGATTCCAAAAAAATATTAATTTTATTTAAATAATGTTGTTTAATATTGTAATTTTCACTTTTAATATTAAATCCATGTTAATAAAGAAATTTTGTGTTTTTTGAAAATAACAATTTTTTAACCCTTATAAAAAATTACATTTGAATTCATAAAAAATACATCATAAATCAGGATTAATAAAAAAAATATTTAATAAAAATATTTTTATAAAATATTATTAATTTCAAAAATCAATTAAGTCATAAATCTAAATTTCTTATGTTAATGTTAATATTATCGAAAATTAATATTTATGATTTATTGTATCAAAAAAATATTTTGCTATGTAAAAATAATATGTCGAAAATATATTACCTATTTTATAAAAAATTAATTTAAAAACTCATATTGCTAGGGTTTTGAATCATATCGCATTACTACACCCACAAATTCTCTATGAGTAAGGTTCATGACAATTAGGCTTTCATGGGGAGGTTATATGAATATGGTTTGGGCTATGATCTTGATGACCTTGAAATTCCCCTATAAATTGTTTCTATCATGCTTCATTTACTGGATCACGGCATGAGCTTGGTCATGGGAAAATCTCATTGATTCTATCTCCCTATGAGGCTTCGATAAATGGGCATCATAAGGTATAAACTTACTCATTTAGGCTATCACTTCCTTTTTTGTGACAATTGGATTTTAAAAACCATATTTTTATACTATTCATGAGATCACAATTAAATGGATATAATATCAAAAATAATGATTATTAAAAATATTTTAAACATGATATAAAAAAACCAAAGGAGTGAATATATTTTTTGTTATTATAGTAAATAATAAATGGGGAATTTTATTTATAATAGTTTAAATCATTACAAAATCAATCATAATCTATCAAGAGAAATAATGTGGATGGTATCATTTAAAAAGAACTCCATTAGATAATAAGTAACAAAAATGATTTTTCGTGTTGATAAATGGAAATAACATTAAAGGATCACAAATATTTTGATGAAAATAACAATTAAATTTTGAAAATAATTTTAAAAAAATAAAAAGTTAGGAAAATATATGATAAATAAATCTCTTAAAAAAACATGAAAAAGTATAAATTAAACTTCATGTAAAATAATGTACATCATGGTGGGAATAGTTTTTCTGAAATGTAAAAATAAATATTCATTTAAAAAAACGAAAAAGGGAGACAAAAGAGACCCATTTAGAAATTCGTAAAAAATTTCCTTTAAATCCCTTTTAAAAGAAGGAAAAACAAACATGTAAAATGGATTTATAAAATCATTTTTTTTATAAAATTTAATTTATGAAAACATATCAATTTTTTTTTCAAAACATGGATATAGAAGAGAAATATGCCTAATATAATATAAAATAAAAGATTATTATCACTTATAAAAAACTTTCATGATGTTCATTCACTAAATAAAAGAAGAAATATAAATTAATTAAGTGAAGAAAATTCATAACTAGAGGATAATAAACTTTATTTAGTTCAATAAAATAATATCACATTATTTCATTTAAAATAACCTTAAACATAAAAAATATCAATAGAATGTAGATTTTAACATAAATTTTTTCATATTTTGTAACTCTTTAATTATAAGTCCCATGAAGAAATAAAATCAAATAAAACAGTAAATATTTTAAAAATAATAATATACGTGATATAAAATTCCAAAATATCATTAAATACACCTCATAAAGAACATAGGTTCATGAAATAAATATATGTCACAAATAAAGGTATTTGAGCCGACTAACCCTTATAAGGATAATATCATTGAATTGAGAGTTAATCAATCAAGAGATTATGTGTAAAAAAATTAAATCAAAAATAAATAATTTTAAATACTTAATAAAATAATTTATATATCAATTGAAAAATAATCCTATCAAAATCGAATCATTGAATAAGTTTTATAACCCATGAAAGGAAATTATGTTATGAAACTCTTTAACACTTGGTAACATTCAAGTAAATACCCAAGTATTAATTAATTCGAATTGAAACCTAGAATACCACGACGTAAGTAAGATTCATTATATTTCATGTATAATTTATAGTATATACAACACATAATATAAACTAAGGGGAAAATAAAATATGTATCACAAAAGTGAAAGTGAGATGAGTAACATTAACCTAAAGCCCAGACATTCCTTTTATGTCCAATAAATCTTGTACAATAAGATAAAATCAATTGTTTTATTTATTAAATAAAAATTTAAAATTTTAATAACTTATACCAAAATCATTTATTTTATTTATTATTAATGACTATTCAAATACTAAATCATTTAAGTTCACATAGGGTGTTTTTAGGATGTTCTGTTCATTGTTTTGAAATGGATTCGGTGTGTTGACCATGATCAAAGTGTAAATTATATCAATATATAATGAATAATAATCAAGAAATAATTATCATATTTATTCATTAATTATAATTTTAAAACCAATCCTGAAAAGTGGTTATGAAAAGTGAACTATGTTACGATCATGGAGACGATAGGTCGTATATACACATGAGTAGCATTTCTATTTTCAATGATCTTTATGGAAAAAATGTAATCATAATTTTAAATTTTTAGAGATTTCATAATATCATATCTACCATATTAATTGATTAAATAAATTTACATATCATAATTTTTATGTGGTGATGAAAAAAGAATCACATCACGTGTATACGATTGACATTATCATTTTTCAATGTAATAAATAAAATCATAATTTATCTATATAAAATGATAAACATGTAATTAATATAATTATTATTATATATATATCATATATAGTTATTAACTTTATCTCTATTTCCTTCCATTTAAAAGATTAGTGAAAAATGAGTAACATCGTTTCGTGAGGCGGTAGTCCACCATATACACAAGAAAAGTTATCATATCACCTACGAAATGAAAAAAACATGTATGTGATATAATAACTAAAAAATAATAAATATATTAAAAATAAATTTTATATACATTAAATATATCATTAAAACAATATATTAGAGGTGGTGATAAAAAATGAATGACATCTATTTTTGATGTGGTAGTCCGCCGTACACATGAATAATGATTTCGTATCATATCTGATGGAATAGAAGAAATTTGTTGGAAATAAAATTTATATAATAACATCTCAATATATATTATATAAATTTTTTTATCTTAAGATCATAGTTGAAGGTTATCTTGAGGAGCTGGAAGAATAAATAAAATAGAAATTCATAGTAATTAATTTTACCCTTTATGAGACCCCCTCTTTTGGATTATCCCAAGAGTATTCCTATTATTTATTTCTGAACAAAATAGGATTCTAGGATGATGGAATTAATGTTGGTATGTAACTTAGGAAGGTTGTTTCCAAACCAAAAGGGCTTTTAATATGTGAATAAGAAGAAGAAGGGGTTCCCTTTTAGATGTGATATGAGTGGAAAACTTTTGATTTTTTTTTAAAATTAAAGGTGTACTATGGTTATTAATATTTTAATAACTTTTTATATACTCCCTTTAATGAATTTATATGAAATGTGAATAATTTGTGTGAAATATGAATGTTTAAATATTAGATATAATTTTTCAGCACTATTTGAATTCATCCATATTCAAGTAAGTTTACAATTTTAATCATAAATCCCACTGTAATTATCCAAATGGATTGTTTTTATTTTTAATTATTCTTCATTAAATAGAAAACATTTAATTAGCAGGTATCATGGACCAATTAATCCATTTGGAGGACCATATGGTCCACACAAAAAAGCCCAAATAATCTTTGTTGAAATTGGACAATCTATGAAGATAGAATTACTATGCTCACCTTACAAGATAGAATCCTTTAATTCCTCACCAATGGTTGGGGGAAAATTCAAATAATCTTGGATAAAAAGTTCATGGACCAACTCGAAATATAGGGGGCCTAACTAATGAATTTAAACCCAGCCCACCATTACGTCTTAGAAATGAAATTATCACACCATTTTTTATATTTCTCCTAAATGAAACATTCATATGAGCTTTGATATTTCTATGTTTAATAGGAGATTGATAGTGAATTTTTTTTGAATAAAGTGTTCAGATTTGAGGGTATCTTTCTATTCAAAAACACATTCATATTTTGGCCTTTAAAAAGTATGGATTGAAATGGATAGATTAAAATTGTTTAATAAAACTATAATAAATTTGGCTCCTTAAGACTATTGTCCACAAAATATTCAACGTATATATAGGAGAGAAATATATAAATCTTTTAAAAAGATCATATCTCAAGATTAGTCTATATAATTTATCAAATTTGGGATGCAAGTGGAGGGGCTGTTTTAGAAGGAAATCATCCCACAATATTGGGCTATAAATACATCCCCCTCCTCTCCTTGAAAGAGGTTGTAAATTAATAGAAAATGACGATATATTGGCATGACAAAGGACCTTATAAAGTCTTGGGAGGATCTTCCAAACTAATGTTTTCACTCGAGTAACCATTCCTCTTCTATTTTTTAAATTAATTTTGCAGTTTTCTTCGTTTATAATTTTGCAAGGGTTTGTCTTTGTTATTCTATTTTAATGAAATTTTATTCTTCAATATCTATTATTATCATCCACAATCTGTATTTTAATATTAATTTTCTTAAAATAGATTAAATAATGTTAAAACCACATCCCTTCTATTGCTTCCTCATTCAATCGAAAGTCTTTTTTACTCTCATCAACGATCGTGTGTCTGTTCGGCGCACTACACTTTTCTTATTCCTTTATTTTCATTATATTTATAATTCATGTTCATATATATAATAAACCAGATTACTAATCATATTATTGGATGATTTAATATCTCATTTGGGTGAGTCATTAGTTATAAATTTACATGATTGAGGGCTTTTTCTCGATGAGTATTCTTTAATTTAATATTGTGTATGTTGTACATAACAAGAAATAAATTAATGAAATATTTTGTTTAAAGTATGGATTCCATGGATTATTGGAACCATAAATACGCTAACACAATTATTTAATGATTGTTATTTGAATCCTAGTTATGTTATGGTTTGGAATAAATCATTAACACTTGGGAATTCTGATCAACGTCATCTTGTGAAGTGGATGATAATTTGATGCAATATAAAGAAAATTTATAGGATATCAAATGCTTAACTCCCTAATAATGAACTCAACCCAATATTTATTAAATTTTTAAATCATTCAATCATTTAAATTAAGCTCTGAAAACTACCCCCAGTCAATATATAGAATCAACAAAAAACAATCGACTATCAAAAAGTATCATTGCCGAGGATTCGACCAAAGTGTTTCTACACACATTAGCAGAGCATGGGAACATTGAATGGTCTATATGTGACAATCGGCTGCATTCATTTATATGGATTCATTTCCATGAATAGTGAAATTAATTAGATGTTACTTTATGGTTATTAAAAAACAAAAACTAAACAAAATTTTAAAAATAATTAAAAAAACAATGAAAAACTAACCTCCTTCTTTCTTACAAAATCTATCTGAATTCCTCTTAGCTTCCCAAACAATCCCTCAAGTTTGTTTAACCTTGAAATTATGTTAACACTTCTCCAACATAAGAGGCACATATCATATAATCAACTCAGTCATGAACTTTCCCTTGTCCAACCAATTGAAATAGATATGGAAAATCATAGGGAATAAACACTTAATGAAATTGGTGCCCCTGATATATATTAAAAACCCCTTGGTATTAAATATCCTAACATAGAGACTGTCTTAGAAATCAAATCATGTTTCATTCAAATTCTTCTTTATTTCAACGGGCTAGTCAGTGAGGATACACATCTCCACCGTAAAGATTTCCAAGTGGTGTGCTCTACCATGAAGCCTCCAGGGGATTCTGAGGAGAAAATAAAACTCCGAGCATTCCCCTTCTCCCTAGATGATGCTACTATGTCATGGATTTACTACCTCCCTCCTGGTTTCATAACCACATGTAAATACATGAAGCAAATCTTATTAGATAAATTAATTCCGTCTTCTCTTACTACTTCAATCCGAAAGGAAATAAGTGTTATTTGTCAATTCCCAAATGAATCACTCCATGAGTTTTGGGAGAGGTTTAAAAATCTTGTGGAAACCTATCCACATCACCAAATCCCTGAAAAACTCTTGATCCAATACTTCTATGAGTGGTTATTGGATATAGAGAGGACCCTCATTGATACCACAAGTGGTGGTGCTCTTGTTGATAAAACTATTTCAGAGGCAAGAGATATCATAAGAAACATGGCTACAAACACATGAAAATTCTGTATTCGAGCGCATGATCATGTCAAACAAGCCCAGGATAGTCCATATATAGAGGCAAACAAGATGAAAAAGTGGATGAGTGAACTTACAGATCTTGTGCGACAACTAGTTGGGGACACCAATGCCCCAACAACATATTATTCACAATCTCTATTCCCTTGACCAATCAATAACTTTGGAATATAAATCTCCCCATCTCATCCAACTAACACATGTCAACACATTCGTGAGGATACCTCAGATTCATCTAGACCAATGGAGCTTAATGCAGCATATGCTCAGCGGAACACCAACCACCAAAAATTAGGTCAGTTAGTTAGAAACATCAACCAACTCCATTCTGAGCTCTTATCTTATACCTTCAACCAAGGCTTGAGGTATGGCAATCCCATTTCTCATCCCCCTCAACTTCTTCCTCAAAACCCCAAAAAATTTCAATATGGTCAATGTGTCAGTAACATCCAAAAAATGTACCCTTTTGTTTATCAACCTCAAAGGATCAATCCTCCTTTTCCTCATCCCAGATACTATTAACCTAATTACACTTCCCAATTCTCAAACCAATACAATATCTTTATGAAGAACCAAAATCATGGAAATTCTTATCCGGGACAAGCATCTTCTTCCAATAAACGATGTGAAAGTTCATTGGAAGATCTTCCCTCCTACACCTGTTCCTTCCATAAAAACATTAAATCCCAAAGTGGTCAACTTGAATCCTAGATGAGATAGAAACAACAATAAAATTCTTCCCAACTCTTAGCTCAACCATTACCAAACCCCAAGGATAATTTAAGTACAATTGCACATAGATTGGGAAAGAAACTTTACATGCCTCATGATGATTCATCCCATAACCCTTTAAATATTGACCTAGAAAATGAAAAGAAAAATAAACATTAAAAGGAATCTAAATCCATTCCCACACCTCTTTAGATTCCACCTAGGAACCCAATTCATTTTCCTCAATCCATTTGTAAGCCAAAGAAGTCCATTAAACCTAATCCTGAAATGATTGACATGTTTAGACGTGTTGAAGTAAACATTCCCCTCTTAGATTCCATAAAACAGATCCCTAAGTATTCCAAGTTTCTTAAGTAATTTTTCACCCAATAGAGGAAAGTTAGGACTTTTGAAATTGTTTCCACCTTGCAGTCTATTCCCATAATGTGCAAATATCATGGGACCTTTATCATTCCATGCCATATTGGGAATTCCCTCTTTTTTGATGCACTAATACACCTAGGAGCCTCTATAAATGTCATGACCAAATCCATATTCTTCAACCTTGGTCTTGGTCCTTTACACCCAACAGTTGTTGTCATCCAGTTAGCTTATCGAAGTACAACCAGTCCCGAAGGAATAATTGAGGATTTCTTTGTCTGAGTCAATGATTTTATCTTCCAAGACAAATTATTTTTTTTTAACAAGGAAGGTGAGACAAATTCTTTCCAATATCCTTTTATTCTAGGAATACATTTCCTTATGAAATCTAAAACAAGATTTTATGTCCACAGTGTAATATTATCCAGGGAATTTGGTAATCAACTGGTCATGATGAATATTTTTCAATCCATGTGATACCCATCATAGAATCAATCTATATTCTCTATCCATTCTTCCCAAAGTCCTTATAAGAGTGTGTTGAATCCCAATCCATCATGTTCTTCCTATTCTAATAATAGAGGAGTTTGGGAATATTTGATCATCATTAACTAGGTCATAAATGAAGAATTTGATATTGAAATTACAAATGAAACTCAATTGATCTAATGGATCTTCAGAAATATTTGTAATCCCTACTCACCTCTGGCCTCTACTACATGAATGTTGATAGTAATTGGGAAAAAGAACAAGCATGTTCATTTTTTGATTCAAATATGTTTATCCCACATTCATCATTTCTTAACCATGATTCTGAAAAAAAATTATATGTGAGGTGAGCCCTGAACCAAGGTGTTTATCTTGTCCAAATGGCAGTCATGTTTGTGATATTTAGTCCTTAGATAATAAAGTGATCACTGGTGAGGTTGAAATTGACCAATCCTTGGAAAACAAAATTGATATACAGGATATTGAAAATTTTATTCAATATTATTACCCCACTAATCCTAATTACTCTAAATTAGTAAGTGATGAACTAAGTGATTCAAAATCAATTGAGATCTCATACAATGGTTTCGTGTTATTTGAACATTACTTAAATGAACCATCAAAATTAAGACATATTCTTGAATTTATGATCTTAGAAAACCATCACATTGTGGATAAAATCATTCATCACATTGAAGTCTAAATGGATGATAGTCATATTCTCTTTCCACCCCCATAGAATTACAAGTGACACAATAAGGAAGAGATGAAATTATCTAATGAATCATCAGGCCTCCCAATGGAGAAGTTTTTCTAGAATCATACTAGTGTTGAAAAAATACGATGGCTACTATTAAACTATGGGTAGTACACTGCAACTATATAGCTACTGAAAAATAAATTGAGTGATTCATGGGAGACAACCCAAGTTTTATTTAATTTTTATGAAATTTTAATTTCATTTTAGTTTCTCATTAATTGAATAATGATTTTTGTTTTTATTCTATTTTGGATATTGGAGATTTTCCAAAGCATCGGAATGAGGGGACACACATTCCGGAAACCACATCGACTTCCATTAGATCTCTAACTTTTATAGTCGACCCACCATTGGATGGAGATGGAAACCCACCAAATCCAAACCAGGGGCACCTCTTTCTCTTTAACACTCTATATTTCTCTTTTTCTCTCTCCCTCTTTCTTTTTCTTCACATATCTTTCATTTTTTTACCACTTTTCACATCACACATTTTTTTATTTACACTTTCTCTTTTGTTTGGGTTTATCTTTATAAAAAAACTATAAACAAAAAACTTCATAACTGAAAAAATAATAATAATAAATAACTAAAAAAATATGGAAAAGATAGAGTTGTGACTAATCACCTTCATCTTTTGAAAACTTCCTTAACCATTTTGGGGAGTCAAAAGACATGGATTCATCTAAAAAATCTAGTGTTTTCATCATATATTTGGATAAACAAAATTATGTGAAAACCAAAAAAATTAAATTCCCAATTTTTTATTTAGATAAAAAATTTCCCCAACTGTGAGGAACAACATTAGCTTTCGTGCCAAGGCCACCGATGGCCATATTTTCAAAATGTGTCATTTTCACCCTAATTGTGAATTTTGAGTTTATTGACCTTCATTCTTTATTTTCTAATTTTGCGTGCATTAATATGATAAAGGCATTTTCAGATCCACATGATAATTATATTATCCAAATAGCCTCCAATTAAACATAAATTAATTCTTCCTTTGAAATACCTTTCAATCCTATGAAAACATTTTCTCTGATAGCCACATTATAAGCCCAATACCATATCCCACCTAATATCAACATGGATTTTCATTGCATAATTTTTATTTTTGAAATTTAAATGTAGGGGAATGGATATAATTTTTGGTACCATTTTGTTGATTTTAACCATTTTATCATATGCTTGAGAGCATGCATCAATTTATGTGTGGGGGAGAGGTTGTCCTTCAGTGGGGGTTGTGAATGTATATATGTTTTTCTTGTACAAATGATATTGAAATGTTTTTATAAAAAAATAATGGGTTTTTTCTTTGGTGATCCATAAATCACACTTCCTAAACCTTTGATCTTATTATAACTATTACAATTAGATTCATGAGGAGATCAATCATGGGTTAGGATATTAGTGTGGGATATTATTCAAGTTCATCATTCGAAAAAAATGATAAGGAATAAAGAACACTTGCATTATTTATTCATATGTCTTGGGAAGAATTTCTATGTTTTGTAAATATTCCATCACCTCATTGCCTTTAAATTCTATTCCACTTTTGTGTCTTGATTCACACAATAGTTCCCTTGTAAATATGTGTTTTCATTTCATTACATATTTTATTTCAAAAATATTGTTCATTTCTTTTTTCATGTTAGTGTTTTACCCCTCTTTATACTCTTTGGTAAACTAAATTCCTACTATCCCACAGCCATAGAATAACCCCTTCCAAAAAACTCTTGATTCATGTGAAATTTGTGATAGGGTGTGGAAGGTGAGATCTCTTAAAAACTATAATATTTTCACTTTTGGTTTGTAAATGAGTGAAGCTCCATAAATTAATTTTATCCTCTTGAGAAGAGTCTTTATTGCCTGCCGCCATTTTCTATTTCTAAATTTGAGCATTAAAAAATGAATTGTTTTTTGAACATTGATTCTATAACAACATTTGGTGGAATTCAAAATCAATGAGTGAAATTGTGTAAATATCCCCTGATTGGGGAAAAAAAATTAATATTTTTTGGTGAATGAAAATGGTTTTGTCAAGGTTGTATATTTATTGTACATGAGTACAAATACATGACTAAGTATGGGGGAGTTGATGTTATTAATATTTTAATAACATTTCATATACCCCCTTTACTGATTTTATATTAAATGTTCATAATATTTTGTGAAATATGAATGTTTAAATATTAAATATAATTATGATCACTATTTTAATTCATCCAGATTCAAGTTAGTTTACAATTTTAATCATAACTATCACTATACTTATCCAAATGTCATGGTTATTCTTTTTTAGGATTTCTCATTCAATATAAAACATCTCATTAGAGGGTATCTTGGAACAATTATACCATTTGTAGGGTTATATGGTCCACACAAAAATGGCCAAATAATCTGTGAAGAAACTAGACAATCCATGAAGATAGAATTACTGGGATCACATTAGAAGCCCAAATATTTTAATGCTACTCCAATGGTCGGGGAACAATTCAATTCATCTTGGATAAAAATTTCTTGGCCCAATGATGAATTTAAACCCATCCCACCATTATGTCTGGGAAATAAATTTATCACACCATTACTGATTTTTCTCCAGAATGGAACATATATGAAATCAGATATTTTGTTGTGTGAAATAAGAGATATAAGAATCCGACTTTGTTGAATAAAGTGTTTGGATTTGAGGGAATCTTATTAGTAAAAACCCATTCACATTTTGGCCTTTAAAAAGTTTGGTCTAAAATAGATAGATTAAAATTGTTTAATCAAACTGTATTAACAATGGATCCTTATGTCCAATGTCCACCAAAATTTCAATGCAGACATAGGAGAGAAATATCTACAACTTGTATAAAGATCATATCTCGAGATACAACTCTCTATTTTACCAAATTGGCGATGCAAGTTGAGGGGTATTTTTGGAATGTAAACGGCTCACAACATTGGGCTATAAACACAACCCCCTCATCTCCTTGAAAGAGGTTGGAATTTCAGAGAAAATTAGGATATATTGGCATGACCAAGGCCCTTCCAAAGGCTTGAGAGGATCTTCCAAACTCATATTTTCTCTTCAAGAACCTTTCCTTCTCTCTCTCTTTTTAATTTACTTTTGTAGTTTTCTTTGTTTGTAATTTCGAAAGTGTTTGTCTTCGTAATTATGTTTTAAGGAGAGTTTCTTATTCAATATCTATTATTCTCGTCCACCTTTTGTAGTTTAATGTTAATGTTCTTAAAATATATTAAATCATGTTAAAGCCACTTTCCCTATATTTCTTCCTCATTCAATCGAATATTTTTTTAACTCTCATCAATGATCATGTGTGTGTTCGACATACTACTCTTTTCTTAACCATTTCTATTCCCTATTTTTATAATTTATCATCATAAATATAATAAACCAGATTAATAATGATCTTATTGGATGATTAAATCTCTCATTGGGGTGATTTATTATTTAGAAATGTTACGCGATTGAGATCTTTTTCTCGATTGGTATTCTTTGACTTACCATTGTTTATGTTGGACTTAACATGTGATGGATTAAGGAAATATTTTGTGTAACGTATGGATTCCATAGATTATTGGAACCATAAATACACTACCCTAATCATGTTCTGATTGGGATTATAATCCTTATTATGTTAAGTCATAGATTAAACCCTTAACACTTGGGAATTATGATCAACGTCATCTTGTGAAGTGGGTGTTAATTTAATGCAATATAAATCAATGATCAAGGATATAACAAGTTTAACTCCCAAATAAGGAACTCACCCCAATCTTAATTAAATTGCTAAATCAATCAATGATTTCAATTAAGATCTGCAAACAAACCCCTCAGTGAAGATAAAATTAACTAAAAACAATCGACTATTAAAATTAATCATTACCGAGGATTTGACATGAGTGTTGTTAAACACATTATCATAGCACCAACAACTTTAACGATCGATATGTGAAAATCAGTCGTGTTTTTCATGTACCCATGTTTTTCACAAGTAAAGAAGATAAAAAATGAAGTATTTTCCAGAATCGTACATTTTATAGTCTAAATAGATCCATAAATGGGGATTATAAAATATTTTAGGATATCTTAACCCTTATCTTTTTAGTTTAACCTCCCAGTAAATCCATTTTTACCTTTACCATGATGATTAGTTTTTTCTATTTTAACTATTCATTATGATAAAAAGTTTTCTTTATAATATTATAAATTATAAATTTTTATTATTCCAAATATATAATATATTTTACCAAATTATATTCACAGAATTTGAAAATTTTAAATTGAATCAAAACCCGCAGATTCGACGAAAAAGTGAGTTTTCAGGAAATGTTTTTTCAATGAAATGATGATATTATATTAAATCTATGACTAATAATAATTATAATAATATGAATAAAAATTATTATTTATTTATATTTAATATAAAAATTTCTTTACAAAAATTTATCATTGGTTTTTTTAATTAATGAGAATCGAGAAAATAGTTTCACTTTAAAACAGTTTTAAAAAAAATCCTATTTTTAAACCCAAAGAAAAACATTTAATATAATTGAATGTAAATTTGATTCAAAAGAAATTAAGTGGATTAAATAATAATTATGTTTAATTATATCATATTAAAAAACAAACATGGAATTTAAATTTCTTAATTTATTTATAATAAATGAAATGTATACAAAAAACAATATTATCACAATTTACATGGAAATCAATGTTTTTTGGAAAATAGGAAAATTTCACCCAAAGTTAATTTTGATATTCCAAAATTAAAAATGAATTTATTTTTAGAAGATATATTTTATAAATGTTATAAAGTTTAATTATTATATATTTTCATGAAAATCAATGAGCATAGTATTTTAAGAACAATTTTGGAAGAATAAAATTACTTTCCAAAAAATTTATTGATTATTTAGAAAATATTTATCAATAATTCATATTGAGCAGGAAATATATATATATATATCATAAATCAATTAATACTATTCATATAAAAAATTTAGTGTCTATGTTATATAAGCTATATATTGTGTGTGTCTTTTACGGCTGGTGTTGTATATCGAATATGATACCGAACATAGTTTTATTTTATATAATCTAGAGGTGTTACATACCCAACCCCTTAAATATGTTTCGACCAGAAAATTTTAACTTCTTCTAGTTAATAAATAGTTGTATATTTAAAAATATTTTTTTATAAACCTACATTGTAAAAAGAATTAATAAAATAACCATTTCATAAGAGAGAAAATGATGTACGATGGTCATCTAGAATAACACATACTAGGTTTCAAAAGAGGAGAATATATGTGGGAAGTAGAAATTAATAAACGGGAAAAATTAGTAATGTTCAAATAATTATATGGAGTGATATAGATCATTGATCTAAAGAATTATACTTATCAATATTATTTAATCAACCACAAAACCATAAACCGTAGAGGAATTAAAAGGGCAATGATCTCATCATAAACTATGGTAATAACACCAAATTTTGTTTTCTGATTGTTTTCCTAGAGTTGAATAATTCATTTACCATCTATAAAAAGGGAATATATAAATATACTTACATTATGAGTATAATTTCACCCGTTTTTCAATTTTCAAAAAAACAACATCTTTTTTTCTGAATAATGTGTATTCAAATTGATTTTTTCACGCCCAAAGCACTAGAATAAACACATTAAATTATTCACCAAATAAATTTTACTTTTAGCTCAAATGTTATATAATACCATTCATCTTATAATAACAAAAATATTTTTATTTCCTTTTTTAAATAACACTAATAAATTAGTCACCAAATAAATTATCGATATCATAGTTATTTATTTTATAAAACATTTATTCACATAATTACCTCAATATTAATTATCATATAAACCCTAAAATTTATCGATACATTAAATATTATGTTTTAAAATTATAAAGGAATAGGTCACATTAAACTAGTACTTTAAAAATTCTACAATCCAATAAAAGGCCGTTAATGTGTATCTAATTACCATGATATTTCTTTACTAAAAACATAAAAGGAGGTTTCATTGAATTCAAACCTGTTATCAGACATAATATTATTAAAATATTATAGTATCTATAAATCTTATAAAAACCTCACATGAAAACATGAAAATATACCTAGAGTTATAAATAATTCCTCACAGAACAACTATAATAACCGCTAACCTACACTCTCGGATCTGGTGATGAAATAAAAAAAATACATTTCCATAAATAATACTGATTAAGGTGACCCAATTTTTACTTTCCATAACATAAAACCTCAAAAGGAAAATATTGGATCACTTATATTCTCTGGGACATTTTAGGTTTATAGTTTTAAGAAATTAGAAAAAACTATTAACATCATGGTTTCAAAGAAAACTAGTTCATAAATATCACTATCATCTCCCACTATAAACAACATTCAAATTTGACATTAGTTCATAATAATCATCTATATGAAGTACTTATAGACATAATTCGATCAAATACTTTTTTTATAACCTGGGGAATATGAAACATAAGAAGGCAGAAATCAAATGCTCAATAAGCGTAAAAGTAATAATTAACAATTGAATTTCATTAGGGAGCATAATAAAAGAATAAGGGTATAATGAAATAATCAATGTACAAGAGTGTAACATAAGAATATTCATACCTATAAATACTTGGATCATCAAACTTGAAAAAATAGAGTAATGCATTATCAAAGACAAGAGTACCTGGAATCAACAGTTATGCACCATTTGATATCAATCACGACCATAAGAAAAATAATAAAACCCAATAAATAATTGAAAAAAAACATATTGGTATCTTGGGATAATTATCATCATATCACTCTTACAAATGGAATATCCAATATGAAAAATCTCCATCTCCAGATTACCCAATGCTTTGGAGGTAAATAATGGAACCACCCTTCATTGGTTTATAATGAAACCATCTATCTCTGGATAATAACGTAACCACTCATCCTTGCTTTATAATTTTACCACCCATACTTGGTTTATAACTGGACCATCCATCTATATAATCAATGTCCATGAACCGTATCATGGAAAAATAACATAGATCATTAATTTTAAAATAAAATCATTGAAACAACATGAATTATTTTTAGATCCTGACCAACCCGTGGAAAATAAAGGGGTTCAAAAAAATATATATTAGAAAAATAATTAAGCAGTGGAAATGAAATGGGTTCATTAACAACCTCTTGGAAACATTATTAAAATGTGTAAAAGATATCAGTTCCATAACAATATCTTTAAAACATGATTAATTAATCCAATAGAAAGAGGATCAATATCAATATCTTTGAAACAATATTAATCTATCTGAAGAAATAATGAGGATAATATCATTACCAAACATATCCATTATAACATAACTAATAACAGGGGCTGTCGATGTTGATAAAATGAAATAACATTAAAATTTTATCAATTTTTTTTGGCAAAAATAACCTTTTCATTTTAAAAATATTTTTTCAAATAACTAATAATTCCAAAAATATTTTAAAAATAATCTTCATTAAATGTAATCGTGGAATAATATAAAGGAAGCATCATGGAAAATAAAGGATATGAATATGGGAAAATATTTTCGTGTCATAAATGGTAAAAATAAATATTATTTTCAAACATTTTGAAAAAGTCATCAAAAGGGACCCATTTAGAAAATGTTTGTAAAGTTCCACTTAAAACTTTTAAAATAATTTAAATTCTCATGTAAAATGGATTTAGTAAATCAATTAATTTTTAAAAATAACATTTATGAAATAATTTCAATTTAATTTTAGAAAAAACTGAGATGGAACTAAATGATACCAAATATAAGATTTGTATCATATACAAACATCTTCATCAATTCATCATCAATTAATAAGGGAGTAAATTTAAATTAAACATGTGAACCACAATAAAAAATAGTTTAAAATAATGGTTAATTTTTTCAAGAAAATAATATCACATTATTTATTCTAAAAAACCGTGAAGGTAGACAATCTCAAAAAAGGATATTGTAACATAAAGACTTTTCCACATTAGTACCTATTTTATTATAATCCCTATGAAAAATTATCTTCAAATTAATGTTTTAATATCATGAACATATAGATATCCATTATATAAAATGTCAATATTTCACTATATACACCTTATAAAGAAGATATGCGAATATTGAGAACATATATCACAAAGAAAATGAGTTTGGGATAATTAACCCTTTAAAATACCATATCACTAAATATAGAGTTAATATATGAAGAGATTTTTTATAAAGAAAGTTATCGTCTTTTTCTAGGTACGTCCTTCTTTGAGTTTTTCTCACTAAACTATAGTGGATGAGTCTTGTTCAGATATGGAGAGACTTTTTTTGAGAAAATGATTTAAAATTTTGGGATGTGTATTTGTTTGAATTTATTGAGTCATTTTAAAAATATGTTAAATGGGTGTATGAGGGTTTCCCATGAGTTTTACGGATTCATAGGTGGTTTAGGTACATTCATAGAAACCGGGATGAAAATTTTTCATCATACAATTACACACTATGTATGTGCCATACGATGTGTTACTTCTACTAGACACATGTTGTGAATTGCTTCATAATAGAAATTGGTTACACGTATTGAACCGAATTCACATTGTGTAAATTTATAATGAGATAAATATTAACGTGAAGAAATGGTTTTTTTTCATATCTCATTAATTTAGAAATACACGACATGAAAGGGTTACACAGCATGTAATTCTTGGCCCCAACAATTTTAATCCTATTTTGAATATCATTTATTCATTATCTCATCCTTTCATCCTATCATCACTAGGATAATATATAGCCAATTTTAGATTCTTCCACCTATATTTATGTCATAATAACACATATTATCCCTTGCGAGTGTTTTTATAACATTTTCCTTTCTCTAACATCATTCCTTATTATGGTGAGGGAATATTTTGATCATGGATTTGTTTTGGTGTTTTGATCTTGACCTGGGTTGATATAGGATCTTCTGTGATCTTATCTACCTTCTTTCTTGTTGGTGTTTGAAATTGAATACATTTTATTGATTTCTATATAAAGGTAGGGGTCTGAAACCTAACCCTACAGTCTGCTTTATTTTTAAGTATGTGCAGTATTGTGATTGTGCTAACATAATATAAAATTTAATTGATTAAATAATGAATTCGATTATTCCATGGATCTATTTGGTTATAATTGATACCAACCCAGATTATGGCTACCCGTTGGGTGAGAGAACTCTTTAATTGATATATAAATTTTCTATTTTATTAAAGTTTGTTTTAGATTAACTTGGGATTTAAGTGATCCTTGATATAGATTCAACTTTTAAATGTGATTTTTATTAAAATGGATTGAATTTTAATGGTTTAAGACAAAATATATAAATTAAATTTTTAATTGATTTATAAATAGTAATTTTCAGAATTTACCATTGATTCATGTGATGTGATATTGTGATATCCTACTTGGTATGAAATGTGTTCTTATTCATGTTATAATTCTTATATTGAGTGGGATCTACCCAATCCCATTTCTTAATGCTTATATTGAGTGGGATCTAACTAGTCTCAAGATGTAATGATTATATTGAGAGGGTTCTACCAAGTCCTGTGCTATAATGTTTATATTGAGCGGGCTTTGCCCATTCCCATACTGTAATTTCTATATTGATTAGGCTTTATGTATTCCTTTATTGAAATGATAAAATTAAGTGGGCTTTGGACAGTCCCATAATATAATTACTATATTGAGTAAGATCTTCCAAGTCCCACATTGTAATGATTCTATTAGACAAGCTCAAGACATTCTCATGCTAAAATTTTTATATTGTAGGATTGGAATAGATTTCTGTGTTTTTTCTATGTATATATTGTTATGGTTTTCATGGCAGTGTTACATGCTCAAAGACACGCCCTAATGGATCCAAAGTAGGTTATTTGGATATAATTTCATGGTTGGCATGGTTGTCCTACATGATCAATAATATTATGGATTGGATTTGAATAATGTTTTTTTCAGTATTATATAAATTGTTTAATTAATCATTCACTTGTTTATCTCATAATTTCATGCACTTATTATCAATGTGGTTTAGTTTATACATGGAAGAGTCAACCTATTGATCTTTACTCACACCATACATGGTCCACCATTTGGGACCCAAGTAGATAACATATGTGCATGTTTGGACAAGGTAAAGGGATCCTGATGTTCATTATTGATGTCTTGATGGGATGAAGTTTGGAGATGATAATGAAATTGGGTTTGGGACTAGGTTATTTTGAGATTATATTGTGTATAATTATTATTTAAATTTTACTATTTTTAGTTTAAAATTTTGGTACATCTCAACTTGTAATTATATAATACAATATTTTTGGTTTATCGTATTCTCTTTTATTTCATAGTTTTATGATATATGGTTTATGATGTTATCTCTTACACTACTATTTCTTATTATATTATTATTACTCTATGTTGTGAATCTGTACCATAGGGTGTACTCTAGCTAATATAATTTTAACACTCACACTATTAGTCAGTAGCCTTTGGCATATGGGGAGGCACACTTTAGGTCCCATAACCAACCCTTTTCATCCACATGATAGAGTATCTGATCTGGGTAAATCTATATTCCCAAGGATTGGATTGTTGTTTATGATGTTATATTCTTATCGTTGATGTTATTTCACCATGGGTGATTCACATGTTTTGTAATGTTATTGTTTATTGAGATTTATAATTTTGGCCTAGCATGGTACAAGATGAGTATAAATGCATCATGATAGGAACATTGGGATATGTATTGAAATTAATTTTTCATGATAGGGACATATTTATTACATGTGTTATAAGTTTTATATATGAAATATAAATGAAATATCTATTATCTATGATAAATTAAATTTAAGAACTAATATGTCATTCTAAAACACTTGTAATCCATGTTCAGAGAGGCCTAGAATACTTTTTCTCTAATGTTTTAACATGTCATGGTTTACCCTATTGTTATAGTTAGTGTCCTTAGGCGTGTGTTTATCTTATTGAGAAAATTCCTCCTTTTTCATCTTAGAGTTGAGTGTTAGGATAGCATAAATCATAATATTCCTAACATAGATAAATTGGAGCTTTCTATACCTTATTAGTATCATATGGATATTCAAATTCATGATAGCTTCCAGGGGGTCATGGGATCCATGGAAAGGGAGACTCTTCAGATTACCACTTTGATGTATGATTTAAAGAGAGTGTTCATGTCTTAGCATCCGCCTATATTCACTAGGGAGTGATTCCCCTAGTTAGCAGAGTTCTATATCAATTACATCCAAATAATCATTTAGTATCTCATGAAACCCTCTAATAAAAGGGTAAAGTGTTCTAAATAAAAGCATCTTGAACTAACCAAGAATTGGTGGGACATTATGGAGAAGAATGGGTAATAAGAGGAGTTATATTGCAAGGAATTGAAAATGAAGTTATTTTTCCACTTTTATATATGATATTTTTAGGGATGATAATGCTTGTCAGTTCATGCACTGAAAAAAATAGGGCATGTTAGTTTTTAACTATATTGGATGATTCACTGACCAATAGTGATTTTTAACATCTTTAGCAGTTGATGGGATCTCCAAGGTAAGTTGTTTTCATGATGAGACTCTCTATGTGATTAGTTCATATGTATAAAAAACATTTCCATGTAGTTTTGAGGATTAAATGAATTAGGTCCTCATCATGGAATATAATATCATAGAGGCATTGAGAAGTGGCGTGGATGCCTCAATAGGGTGAACTGTGTACTATTTTTCTAGTGGTAAGAAGTGTTTTTATGATAGTTTTACCATGTAAACAATAGAAAATGGATACAAGGTAGTGGGATTCCATCTTATAATTATTTTCCATTACAGTGTTTCCATTATTGAATGTTGGGAAATGAGATGAAATTGGGTTCGTACCTTACTTTGGAGTGTTTTTTGGTGGAAATATGGGCCACCAACATATGTTTTATATGTAAATATTGTCACAGAGTAGTGGAAGGAATATAGGATAGGTAATAAGTTTGGTATAGAATTAACTACTCCTTAACAGACAAGTAGATGGTGTTCCCATAGATATTTAGGTTGAGGAATGCTACATGGAACAAAAACATAGTAGTAGTAGTTTTATGTATATGAAAAAACAAAGGGGTGTAATATTGGAGCCTAGGGTAGAGGGGCTTGTCAAATACACACTATGAATTCTACTTCAACTAGTGTGGATGTATGAACATATACTATTATAGGTATGATTCGTATATCATCAAACATTTATTCCATTTTTTTATATAGGAGAATCACATTCCTTCATTTCTACTCTTTTTTCAAACATTTAGGGATTGAATATAGAATTTTTGGATGGTGTTCTGACCATTGATGCACCATTAGGAGTGTAGCCAAAGAATATCAAACATAACGAGGTTTTTTCCCTAAAAATTATTGGTTACCATTTAATTTGAGATGTATACTAATGTAAATGATATGTTTTTATTTGATTATTTATATGGATTAGATATTTATATTCCAAGAGTATATAAAAAATTACTATAGGAGAGTAACCTTTCCATCTTCAAGAGGATGTAGCTATTCTCACTAGGGTGAGAGGAATCTATAGGCTAGTTGTGCAGGAATAATTTAGTTAAAATTAAAATTATTCATATCCCAGATATCAGGACTTGATTTAGATAATATCGGAATGAAACATGGTACATTTACTCTAGTTGTATACCATTTTCAAGATTTCATTCTAGATGACTACTATGGATTGCTTCTTGAGAGAGTGATCGAGCTCATGATCATGTTGGTTTTGAGATATTATCTAGTTTCTATGAATTTTTATAGGATGGAACTATAAGATCTTGATGAAATTAATGTTCAATTTGGAAAATCTAAAAGAAAAAGGTATCATACAGCCTGGTTTGTCTCTATGGGTTCTCCTGTTATTTTCATCAAGAAGGCTTATGTGACTTTGCGAGTATGTTTGGATTAATAGAGGTTGAACCAGATGATGGTCAAGAACTAGTATTCCCTTATGTGAATTTAAGATCTCTTAAATCATGTGAGAGGTTTTAGTATTTTCAGAAAGATTGATTTGAGAATAGTATACCACCAGTTAGCGGTGATACTTTCAAACATACCTCATACTACTTTTAGGGGTTAGAATGGCTTGTTTGAGTATGTAGTTATGTCATTTGGTTTGATTAACACATAAAGGTTATTCATGTATTTGATTAAATGGATGTTTCATTATATTCTGGGACTAGTTTTTGGTGGTTTTTATTAAATCTTAATATACACTTAGTCAGTAGATAATCATTCCAGGAATCTTGACATCACCTTGAGTGCATTGAGGGAGCATTGGCTCTATATGATGATAACTAAATTAAGTTTCTAGATTGACAAAGTAAACATATTGGGCCATGCCATCTTAGAGGTAGTATTGTAGGGTGACCCAAATAGGGTTGTAGGTGTGGTATTTTAGGAGAATGATATTAATTTCTATGAGATTTAGAGTTTCCTGGGTTTACCAGGTTATTATTAGAACTTTATCCACGAATTATCCCATCTGGAAGCATTGATGTCAGAGATGACTACGAAGGGGTTGATGTTTTTTTGTTTATATACTTTATAGAATGATTTTAATGATATAATAGAAAATATAAACAAAAAAACTTTCCTCACTTTACCTACACTTGATAAGGAATATACCATGTATAGTGAAACATCCGAAGTTAAACTCAAGGTAGTTCTGGTGCAAGAGGGTCAAGTTGATTCTTATGGCTCCAGACAGCTAACACTGCATGAGATGATTTAACATACTCATGATCTGTAGATAAAATTTATGTTACATTCCTAGAGATTTTTGATACATTGTCTCCTGATTGGGAGGTTTTTGGTGTACCTAAACCACAATAGCCTTAGGTAAATCTATTCCTATTTGGAATCAAACAATTTAAAGAGGATGTATGATGAGAATTGATAGTATTTCAATATTTATTTGGATTATACATATGTCAAACTCAACATAATGTTCGATGCATTGATCTGGAACATGCAGACAGAGGTAGTGTGGGCGTCTTGTGATGAGTGGTAGATAATGTCACTTTTTTCATAAATGCATCTCAATGTTTAGGACAGATCAAGACAAGTTGCTCTGGCATAAAAATAAATTATAACCATGCCTCAAGAAAGAATCATTATATATTAGATATCTAATCTGGAGGACTTAGTTATGATAGACAACATATATTTTGGGAAGGCATCATCAAGATTATCTCTTGTTAGTGGAAATTATCGTCATTTCTGTGGCCATGTACGAGATCCTATAGGATTTCATGTGAAGATGATGAGTGAGTTTCATGCTTCTAGATTGGTGGTAAATCATGGTTTTGAGAATTTTTATCATGATCTCTATAGATAGTGTTATTTCCTGAATGAAGAAGAATGTAACAATATTTTTGGTGAGATATTTCACTTATCAGTAGGTGAATGTCAAAAATCATAAACCATCTTGGATTTTGTAGCCATTTCCCATTCCTGAATGGAAACGAGAAGATGCCAATATAGAATTTGTGGATGTATTACCCAATAAAACTTGTAGGATCATTGTAGTATGGGTTATCAGGGGTTAACTAATGAATATAACCCACACCATTCTTTACATACATGAGGTAGTTCAGTTGCACGATGTTATTAGGGGCATCATATACAATATAGATATTCGTTCCACTTAGTGGTTCTAAAAGGTTATTCATAAGGCTCTAGGATCAGAGGTTACTCTTAGCGTGGAATATCATCCTTTGAATGGTGATCAATCAGCGTGGAAAATTATGGTCATGTAGGTTATGTTACAAGGATATGTGAATAAATTGCATGCAGGCCATTAAAGATGACCACTGAAGATTGTGGGTATTCATCATATTTTCCATCAGGTGTCACCTATGTTATATAAACATCATATTATGAAATAGGTAAAACATTCCAAAATGTTTTTTAGGATTTTTGAGATAGTGTATTTTACCGTTCTAGTGGCATATTGATTAGACATTCCATAGAGATATAGTTCTATGCATGACACATTTCACAGGTTGTAGCTATAGAGATATTTTACCTAACCATTCCCATGTGGTTGATGTCAAGTATTTGAATATTTTTTATGATGAGTAATTTGAGAATAATCCAATATACATTGTGGACTATGGTGAAATCAATCTTTGGCATAGAACTATATCTTTGGATCGAGTGTAGTCGTAGCATGAGATTTTTCAAGAGGAGACCTGGGAGAGGGAGAATATTATGGGAGCACAGTGATCAAAATATTTTTTGAAGACCCCACAATGATTCTTGGAAAAACTTAAGGATGAATATTTATATGATTGAGAGGTTGTAATATATTATCTTTTGCAGGGTGCACCCTTCTTTGTGTTTTTCTTGTTGAACCTTATTGGTTGAGTCTTTTTTGGAGAAGGAGAGTCATTGTTGAGAAAAGATGACCTAAAGTTAATGGATTTTTTTCAAAATTAAAGGAGTCCTAGTAAAAATGTGTTAAATGGTATTATGAGGGTTTTTATATGAGCATAGAGGGATTCAGAGGTGGTTCAGGCACATTCAAGAAAGATAAGATTAAAATTTTTTGATAGAAAATTACACATCATGTATATATTAATTGATTTGTAACTTCCTTCAGACATATGACATGTACTGGTTCCTGAATTATAGTGGTTACACATCCTAAACTTTATTTTCAATATGGAAATGTCGTTGGGATAAATATTAACCTGAGTCAGCAGGTTCTTTGGTGTATCTCCTTAATTTAGAAATAATACATGTAAAAGGGTTACATGATGTGTATGTTGCAGCCCCTTCATTTTTAAGCTTGTCAGGTGTATGATCCATTCATTATTTCATAGAATTTGTTCCTTCTCTTTACCATAGAATTATATTTAGGTGATTTTTCTGTCTCTTCCTACCTTAAAAATATCCTGATTAAAATCAGATCCCTTGTGATTATTTTTTCTTAGGTCTCCCTTCTCTTTGGGAATCCCTTATTATGGCAGTGTCATTAAAAATATATAGTTTACTCGACCCATCACCCAAAATGTCCTACCAAGAGGCTTAAAATGTGCCTCCCTATATTCCATAAGTCATTGACTAACAGCGATGGTGTAAAATTGTAGTGGTTATATTATTCCATTAAGTCAGAGTGAAAAAATAGATGAAATAAATAGAAAATGATAAGATTAGAATACATGTAAATAAATAAATAAATAAAACAAACTAATAATGAGTGAATTCTATATACAAAATCAATCTCAAATAATAAAAAAATTAGTATCCCACTAGGACATACACATACATAAAAAATGAAAAAAATACATACGGCTCTACAACAACTCTGAGATGAACCATATACTTGATCTCTATTACAGCTGAACAACTCCAGCATGAACCTCAAACTCGAGAGGAGCATCTCCTGATCAAATATGAAAAACTGGGATACTACTTATCCACTATATTGATCATGTCCTGAAATTATACATAATATCTTTATATAGTCATAGGAGAATATGTATGGGGTGATAAACAAATCTCAGTATTCTAGCACCGATGGCCATCCTAACAACTACTTTCATAACATGTGCATGAAATAGATGTCTTATTGAGCCATGAAGAACATGAATCTCAAAATAAAATATCAGAATAGATAGAAAATAAATAATGATGGATAAAGAAATTTAAAATTGTAAACCTCATGTTCTCACCTGGCTGTCATAGGTAAAAACACCATTGCTTTAGACCTAGCAAAACGAATTGCAAAACATGGCCCATGTAGCCACAACTACAAACTTGTCTACATAATTAAGAAGGATCTACAAAGTCCAAAACAATGATAAGAACAAATTATATATCCTATGATATCATTCGTTGTTTAAAAACACTAAGCACATCTACCAAGAAATAAGACTCCAACGGAATGATCTAAACTAGAAGTAGGAACTCCATGTCAACCTTAGTAGCATCCTACCATGCCCACATTCCTATAGAAGTAACAATAAAAAAAGACCAGTCAGTGCATCTTTGACTAACATGACTAGGACCAAACTGGAAAACTGGGTCATGGGACTGCAATATCCTCCATAGCCCATGAACCTTTGTAGGGTGGGATCTATACTAGGGTGGTTTCACTTATCCAAATTGTTCATTAGCTCCCTATCCCTACCTCACAATGACTAGCCAATATAGGTGTGAAACTAGAGTAAATATTAGGGCCTATGACCAATCCAATAATATCTCAAAAGTCCCTTCTACCACATCTATTCTTGAACAAGAACAACATCATAACTCCAAGCCATAGCTCAAACACTATGGTTGGCTAACACAAACACCCTCCAACCAAACTACTGAAACTAGCAGTAGCCATCTCATAAGAAAATCAACATATAAAAACCACCATGGTTCCCATATCATATGACAACCATGCTCTTTATTATAAATTAACTTATTATTTATTACATATGATTACCTTAACACGACATAGAATATAGATAATTATAGGGTCTTTTAGAAGTATGTATATTACATAACAACATTCAAAATGGAATATAAAAATATAATTGAAAAAAATTATTGACATTATCATATTATTACATTGTACTTAAAACTACATGGGACAACCTAGGAACAATTATAAGAATTGGGTCATCTATAAGGACTAGTCAGTGATTAAACATGGAATAACATGAAAAATGTAATACATGTTAGACAATAAGATTGTAAATGATGCCTAAAAGTTTTTAGAATCATAAATATGAACAATTATGCTTCATATACATGATAATCATAAAAGAAACATGGGAAGTGTGGAAATACCTTATAACTTTGCATTGTAAGCATAGGTCAAGGATAACAACCATAAAATCATGATAGAAAAGCCCTAGGATGGTTTAGGATAACTCAAAAATCCATTTCATAATGTATAGTGAGACAAAAACACTACCCAATTCATTAGATCTCTATGTAATTTTGAGCGCACTTTTCACATTTATTTCAATCACATGATTAAGTGTGACTCATAGATCATAAAACATGGATCCATTTATCATCACAGATTATTCAAAGATTAAGGAGTGTGAAATAAACACTTTTATTTACCAAAAAAAAGAATTATATGTGCATTAAGTTGAACATCCCTGATAGAAAATGGGTATAGGTATTCACTACATAATGTTTTGGGAAATAAGATTATGGTGAAATTTTGACACGAAAAAGGGGCGTATAAATGTCAACAAAAGTGATTAATTAGAGTGAAAGTGGTATCTCATAATTTATAACTAAAATTTATATTAATGGTTATATGTATGGAAATATCTCATCATTAGTAATTGGTTATAAAAGACCTAAGATAATTATGAAACTAGAAAAAAGAGGAGAATGAGAGGATCCCCTAACTTGAGAGGGTGATTCCAAATTCTTGGGAGATGATTCTTGATAGTCTAGGGTAACCTTGGTATAAGACTATATAGGTGATGGTAGAGAAATAATGTGATCTAATGAATGCTCCTGAGGATAAATGAGATCATGTGCGAGTTAATATGGGAAAGGAGTGGGGAATTCATTATCATTTCTCAAACTTTGGTTTTGGATTATATATAATAAAAAAAACCACAAACCTTACCATGTATTTTTCAAATGAATTCATCCAAATTGGTTTATATTTTATTATTATATTTTTTTTAGTTCTGGACATATTAAAATAAGACCCTTTCTTTTGTTTAATTGAGTCATGTTTATAAAGAAATGATTTTAAAAATGTAAAATATATTCCCTGTTTTGAGGATTAAAAATGGATTTATAAAATTAATAAAATAAACTTAATATTTCATTAATTTAAATATAAATCATATATTTTGTCATGGATACACTTTATAGTATTTGTGATATCACATCTATGCTATCTTGATGTCATAAAAAACACTGTATATTTATATGATATTAAATTTTTACTTGAAAAATTTATTTTCTCATAAAATTATTAAAAATTAACCATTGGATAATTTAGATGTTCTAATTCCAAAAATAATATTTATTTTACCCAAATAGTATTTTAAATTTGTGAATTTTCAATTTTAATATAATAATTTACATTTATTGAGAAATGATAGGTTTTTTACCACAATAGTTTCCGAACCTTTTTAAGAATTAAATTTGACTTCATAAAAACTATATCATCATTCATATATAATAAAATATATTAACTAATAATATTTTAATAAAAATTTATCTATTTATAAAATCCAATAATTGATTAATTCCTTAATTGAATTTTTATATTCTCCCCAAATATAATTTCTCTTTTATAGTGTCAAAATAAAATTCATTTATCACATAACAATAATAAGATGAAAATATATTCACTAGTATATACAATATATATATTCATATTATTAGTGTCTTGATACACACCCATTCAATAAACCATCATATTTCTTAAGAGTAATGTGTGAAATGGTAGTACATTCACTGGGTAGTTCGGTGTACATGGTTTGTGTCATGTTCTTGATGTGCTTGATCTTCTCCTATAAATTTTTTCTATTGTGCAATTTTTTTTGGATATCATCTTGGTATTGGTAAATGAAAAATCTCAATTATTCTATTTCACTTTGAATCATTGATAAATGGTCTTCATAGGTTATGGTCCTATTAGTTGAGGTCATCACTTCTTTGTCTATGTCAATTGGATTTGTTAAAACCCAATATTTATACAAATAATATTATCATTGTTTAGTGGATATATTATCAAAGGTATTGATGATTAGTAGTCTTTTAATTCTGATATGATATATTGAAACCAAATAAGTTAATGTGTCTTCTATATCAATAATATATAATAATATATTTATTTAAAACATAGGGGGAATTTTAATTGTAAAAGATTTGGTCATTAAAAATTTTCCTTTTAGAAATTTATCTTTCCAAATTTTTATATGATACACTAAAAAGGTTGAGGTTAATTTAATTTATCAACTTACTCTTGTTCATATATTTCTTCTTCAGAATTTTGGTTTCTCCACAACATGTAAACCAGGTGAATTTTCTTATTCTATAGGACATTGTCTCTATGATCTAAGATCATCACAAAATTCATCTCATATGAAAGATCATTCTCCAACCATACCACCTTTTGATTTAGTACATGTTAGGGGTCTATTATGTACTTACTCAAGAGTGATATGTAGAAAACATCATTTACTTGGGATAGGAATGTAGGGAGTGTTAGTCGATAGGCCATCACTCCGTTGTGGTCATGTATCTCAATGGGGATAATGTATCTTAGACTAAGATTTCCCTTATTCCCGAACCTCGTGACTTTATTCCATGGTGATATGAATATGAATACCTTATCTTGAACCTCAAAAACTGGATCTCTTCTATGATTATAATAATACCTATTCTTTTCACTCTGAGCGGCCTTGATGTGTTGTTGAATGGTCTTGACCTTTTCCACTATTTCCACCACCATTTAAGGACCTAAAATTTTTGTGCTCCGAAAAATCATATCTCGATGGATGTGTTCTCAATATCATCCCATAAAGGGATATAAAAGGAGCCATTTTTATTCAGGATTAGAGACATTTATTGTATAAGAACTCAAAAGGAGTAAATTGATGATATCATCCTCTTTTGAGGCCAATTGAGCAAGCTCTCAACAAGTCCTCATGTGTCTAGATATTAAGTTCAGTATGAAAAATAGTTTGGGGGTGATAAGTCTTATTGAAGTTCAACATATTATTAAGATCATATTGGATATTATTCCCAAATGTGGAGGTAAATCTTGGATCTTGATCAGATTCAATCAATAGCAATGTTCCATGTAGCCTCACCACTTCTCTAAGGTATATTCTTGCAATTTGAACAAGTGAGAGTAAGAATTGAAATGAAGTGACCAATATTTGTTAGATGATACACCATAACCCATATAAAATTACTTCTACTTTATTCCTTTGAAAACTAGGGAAATTGTATATGGTGATGTTTTCCCATTTCCATGTAGGTATAGGTAATGGTTGAATCATCCCCTTGTATTTTTTCTATTCCTCCATCACTTGCTGAAATACTGGATGTCTTGATATTTTTTACATGATATCCTTCTTCAAATAGTCCCACCAATAGTGATAATGAAAATCTCAATACATCCTTTTGGATTCTTAGATGTATGGAGAATGTCTAATTATGTAAATCATCCAACAAATCATTTTGTAACTAAGTATTTGATGGTACACACATTCATGACCCAATTCATACAACTCCTTATTCATTGATATTTAACAATAAGGATTTCCATTTTCTTAGAGATTCCAATTTATTATGAATTCCCACATCATATTTTTGAGCATACCTTATCTTCACAAAAAGGGATGGTTGAGAAATCATTTTTGAAAGGATTGATGAAATTCCTTCCTTTATTATTCTCTTTTACATCATTTTCAAATATAAGAAGATAGAATCATTCTCAATTATTAGAAATGAAAAAAATTAATGGATCCCTTCTACTTATATAATCTTCCATTTTATTTTAATTATTTTGATTTTAGTGGATTAAAATATGATAATATTTGATTAGATCTAACTATATCACTTATAACATATTCATCTATTTTTGTTTAAACATATACTTGATGATTTTTTTATCTGTATATATTTTACACTTCGTGCCAAAGGCATAATCTCCCTATATTTTCAATGATAAACTCCCTATATCTTACTCCATTTCATATATTGGGTAGTTAAATTTTTTAATATTAAATTTAAATTAGTCATAGGCTGTCACTTTATCATTTTATGGCAACACACATACAAATAACATATTCAAAGTATCACGGAATACCAAGAATCATTCTCCACTCTTAGGTAGTGTGAATACTAGTTCATTGATAAGCCTATTTTTCAACTCTGTGAATCTCACTTCACATTCATCATTCCAAATAAATATTGATCATTTCTGAGTTATCATGGTTAGAGGGTTTGATAATAATGATAAATTTATCACAAATTGATGATAGTACCCAACTAATCAAAAGAAACTATGGATTTCTATCACGGATGTTGGGCGCATACATCCTTCAATTACATCTATCATTTAAGGGCCCATAGATATCACATTTATTGTAATAATATGCGCAAATGATGATAGTTCAATCAATTAGAAATAAATTTTTTTTGATCTTTTCATAAATATTCTACCTTTGTAAGGTTTTTTCCATAGTTTTAGGATACACATCATTCGCCTCCATTCATTTGGAGTATATTAGAATTACATCTATAAAGACTGAAAAAAAAAATTATCAAGGTAATATCTAAATACCCTATTCATCATGTTCTTGAATATTTTTTTAATAATTAATCAGTATAAATTGAATTACTATGAACTCATAGTGCACATACCTTGTTCAGAATGTAGTTTTGGGGATATCGTCTGTCTTCACCATTACTTGGTAATATCCCAACTGATGATCAACCATGGAGAAGTATTGTCCTCCATATAGTTGATAGAATAAGTCATAAATCCATGGTAGATGATAATTTTTCTTTATATGTATTGTTTTGAGCTCATGATAATCAATGCAAAGGCACATCGATCCATCCTTCTTATTGATGAAGAGGATTGGTTCACCCAAAGGTGGAACACTTGGGTGTATGAACCCTTTATCTTGATTCTCTTATATTTGTTTCTTCTTGTATTCATGTTTCACAACTGCCATTTTATATGGAGTCTTGGATAATGGAAACACCCCATGTATAAGCTCAGTTGAAAATTCAACCACTCTGCTAGGAGGAAGACTAGTAAATTATTCAGGAAAGACATCAATGTATTCCATCACAATGGGAATGTATTCAAGGATGATCCTTTAATTAATGTTATTAATTTGATCTAGATATGATCTCTTGTAAGAAAATAATATCCTTTCATAATATGTTGGAGATAAAGATGATTCATCCTCCACTTTATACTTATATATAATGGGGGTTGATTCAAGGTAAAAAGTGTGGATTCCTTCTCTTAGAAATTGCTATTGTCTATATAAAATAAATACCATTCCTTGAATAGGATAAAATAAAATTCCACTAAAGGGATACTTAAAATATTTTCAAGAATAGTAGTCCCACAAACATCATCATGTGATAAAATAATCATATATGTTTTCCATGATGATATAAAATCATTTCAAGTTTTGATATGATGTTCATACAAAACATACAAATTATGCTAATTGGGCGTGAATTGAAATGCTACATGTCCTACGCTACCCTTGAGTAGAGGTTATATATTCATAAATAATCATGATCTATCTCAGTATAAGACTTTTCTTATTTCCTATGTCTTGGATATTAATAATGCCCATCAATCGTTTCATCCTTCAGCATGGATCATTGTCTTGGATAATGCCCAAATTCATCACATTTTAGACATAGAACTATCTATGTTACCATTGATTGAAATTATTTCTTTCCATCACATTATCCATTTTCCCATGGTAATTGGATAATTTAAGGCCTATATTTATATACTTGAAACATCTCCCAGTTCCTTTAATACATTTCCCTGGGTACCTCATTATACACTTTTTTCACAAAGGAAATTGGGTGTTTTTTCCCTTATCACCATTATCAAATAAACATCCTTGATATGTGGTGTTCACATTATTTGACATATTTGGGAATTCGATAATGTTCTAGTTTTTAATTTAGTTTTTAGATAGTGGGTTTGGTAGAATAACAAGATTACATACTTAATCTCTAATCATGTTTTCCATCTCATTTGGGAATCTATCAAATTTCCCTACAAATTGGGTTTTTACAAGATTCCACCTATTTTGTGATGTTATAAAGAATAATGAAAAAAAATAAGAGATTAGTATTTTGGTAATATTAAACACATAAATGGGAATACAATGATATTAAAGGGATAACTTATATATGAAAATTATTTATTAACTTATGAATTTCTAGGCTTCAAACAATGTTATTCATGATCATTTTCCTAACATATAATCTTATGAGAATTTTTTGTTCACTTAATAATGGTTTGTAATGATATTATGAATTTACCAAAGAATATACTGTGATAGAATAGTAAAATTATTCTATAAATACCCATTATCATGCACTTTCTCTTGGATGAGTCTAGTTTATCTTAGTGTTTTCAGGTTTTACAGCTATAAACATCTGCTATAGAGCTACATCAACATGTACTATTGAGATATGGATGAATTTTATTGATAACCCACTTACTATATACTTTAAACAAAATTAGGTATGTTTTATTTTTCTTAGATTTATCACTATGTATTTTTCTAGAGTTTTCTAATCCTAATCCCTAAAATAACTAAACTGCACTTTAACACAAACTAAGACAACCATACTCTTTACTCATTAAAGCAAGATTTATTACATAAGATTACACATAATACCACACCAAAACATGAATAATTATATTTTATTTGGGAATTTTATACAATATATAAAAACTTAAAACATGGGATATAATAACACTATTAAAAACTTCATTTATATGCTCATATTATTCATTTGTACCAAAAACTGTATGGGATAACCTGGGGATATACATAAGAAAGGGGTGAGATATAAGGGCTTGTAAGGGAATAAACAAGAAATTACATGAAGAAAGCAATAAAATTTATACAATTGATATATTAGTGAGGCATAAATCAGTTAAAATCATAAATATGTACAATGAGGCCAAATATATCATAATAATCATATAGACAAAATGGGAAAAGTAAAGAAAAAATGAACTCTGCATCATAAACATAGATCAAGGTTAACTACTAATAAATCATGATATAAACATTACTATGATAGAAAATGTGTACTCCCTAATCCATTTCTTGATGTTGTATAAGACTGAAACATTACCCAATTTATCGAGGTTTATTATAATTCTGGGTTCACATATAACTTTCATTTCATTCTTATTCCTAAGTGTTCCACATAGATCATAATACATGGAATCATTTATCTTCAAATTTTATTACATGATCAAGGAGTGAGGAACATAAATATAATTATTTAATAAAATAATTAGGAGTGAATTAGTGTGAACACCCTCGATTGGAAATGGGTACAGATATTTACTACACATTGTTTGGCATTGAAAATTACGGTGAATTTTCAGCAGCATAACAAGGGCATATAAATATTCATGGAACGGTTTAGTGGGAGTGGAAGGATTATAAAATAATTTATGTATACAAATTACATTAATAGTGATAAATAAGAACATATATCATCATTATAGATTGTATATAAAATACATAATATATAGAAGAAAACTGAATAAAGAGGAGAATTAGTGGGTCCCTTACCTTGAATGGGTAACGCCAAATGCTTGGGAGGATCTTCTAGGGAGACTTGAAGAACCTTAAAAGGACTCTATTGAGGGTAGGGAAGATTAAGGACGTGATCAATGTTTTTCTATGAAGATAAATGGTATATTGGGAGGGTTTATATAGGAAATGGTTGGGTAATTATTTATCATTTCTCAAACATAGTTCTTGGACACTATATAAGAAAATAACCAAACCCACAAACGTTTTAATGGTGTTTTCCCATGGTTTCATAAAAATAGGGGTGCTATTAATTATTTTATTATGAAAAGGGAATAAATTAATAAAATAATACCCTTGATTATGTGGAAGTGAGTCATGTATACAAAGAAATGATTTTAAAACCTTAAAATATATTATTTTTTTTTAAGGATTCATACTAACATTATGAAATTAATCCAACATACTTATTATTAAATTATTTTAAATTTGAAACATTGATTTGGTCTGGGATTTTCTTTATAGTATTTATTACATCACGTTTTGCTTATCATTATGTCATAATACCCACTATATATTTATACTGTATTAAATTTTTACCTGAAAATTCAACTATCTCAGAAAATTATGAATCATTCACCATTGTATAATTAAGATAGTCCAATTTTAAAAACAATATTTATTTTACACAATTTTTTATAAATATAATGATTTTTATTATTATATAATAATAGAAATTTATTGTGAAATGCATGATTTTTTATAATAACATTTTTCAAAACGCTATAAAAATTAAATTTCACTTCATAAAATATATATATTCATTTGTATTTGATAATGATTTTTTAATAATAATATTTTAATAAATTATGATCTTTTTTAAAAATACATTTATTCATTAATTCCCAGTTGAATTTGAATATTACCTAAAAATATAATTTCTGTTTTATTGTATCCAAATCAAAATAATTTATAAAGTAACAATAATAACATGAAAATATATTTATTATTCTATATATATACAAGAATGTTTTACGGAAGAACCATATTTAGTAAAATTTAAAAAATAATAATAGGGTACCGTTTTGAATTGGGAAAGGGAGAGACCATTACATGCCCGAAGGCCAAAGGCATACAACCTCAGGATTGAGTGACAAAAGTCCATTGGTACATAGACTATTACAAGTAAACCCTAATATAATGTTTCCAAATGGAATTTACATCCATAACATATCCAAATTCAATGAAACATAGACGACACCACCAAGGCATCTGCAACAATTATGTTATCGCAACCAAATTCACCATTCGCCCTGAGGCCTCGCCACCCTGAAGCCGCATCTTAGATTTAGTCAACAGCTTCCATCTTCTCAAGGATTTCCTATAGATTCTTCTGCATTTGGGCTTTTGCGTATGGGATCCCTGAGGATTATAGCTTTTAGAGATAGTTTCATGGTGGATGGCACATGATGGTGGTCCTCAGACGATGGTTCACGATGAGTGGCTGAGGACTCGATAGAGCTCTTGGTGGTGATCATTGTTAGATCTAGTCCTTCTGTGATGTGTTTGGGGATGGTTATTCGGTATAAAGGTGGCTTTGGTTCTTGGGCAGTGACAAGTGATGGCAGGCTTCAGCCTCGATGGTGTGTCAGATGGTAGGGTCAACCTCGACAGTTTCAGTGGTCTCGATCTATAGTTGGTGTGTCAGATCTGTTCTATATCTTCAGTTCCAGAACAGATCTAGTTAGATTCATTATTCCATAAAATATGTATATTCATTTTATTAGGATCATGATATTTATCCCTTCAATACATCCGCAAATGCGCAACACCCCATGTATTTATGGACCCCCATTTTCGTGGATAAATTAAATTTTCATTGATATCTTAATTTTCACTAAGTAAATCATTCCTTTCACACTGAACTGAATTGGCGTACATTGCACGCTACTCCGACTTGACATTGGTTACATGAAACACTGAGAATCTACAAAATATTATTTTTGTTATAATTATTTAAATAAGATAATTATATCCTTGTTGTTAAACATATTAATATGAATAATAATAACTACTTTTTGAATATTTTTTATAATGTTTTAATGTAAATAAACTATATTGATAATGAAATATATTTCTTTGTTAAGTCCTTATATATTTAAAAATACTGTTTTCTCAAATGAAATTATTTTCATGTCATTCATTGAAATAAAATTAATTTTAGACATATTAAGAAATTTAATTTTTGAAAGTAAACTTTATTTTTGAATTTATAATGTCCAATTTATTAGAGGGTGAATTTTTGGGATTTTATTGAGAAACATCATTTTTGGATGAATAATGAATATAATGATTTTTAAATAAAAATTTATTTTTTAAGTAAATTATTTACAATGTTAAATTGTATATTATATTTAATTCAATGTTTAATTAGATAATATTTTCATCAATTAGTCAAATTTAGTTCATTTTAATCAATTTCATAATGATGTTGGGTATAAAAACATAGCAAATGTTGGAATGCATTTACACTAAAAACCTGAAATGTCGTCTCGTAAGAAGGATTAAATTTAAATCAATTTCATCCACTAATGTTTTTATAATTTGGAAAAATTTATTACATATTTCGAATTATAAAAATTAATAATTTCTTATAATTTCATCTTAGTATCTTAGAAAAATATTAGTGAATGAAGTTGAAATTAATACAGTGATTAAGGTAAAATTAAGCATAACAGGGTAACAAACCGTAAACATAAGTGCCCAAATAACCTAAAAGCTTGTTCTAAACCCATTTTATGAACATATTTCGGCAATACAACATCCATTATTAATATTGGTTAGTTTGGTATGTAGTTTTCAGACAAAAAAAGGGTACACCTAACTTGTAAAAAAATTCCATGTGTGTCCTTTCCGTTCCCTATAAAAGGCCACCACCTCTCCCTCTCCTCCACACCTCTCAAAACAAATATGATCTGACTATATCTACCCAATAAACTTCTCATAAACCCTCAAATACTCCTCAAAACATCACTTTGGTCATAAATACTTCCAATGAATCACTTTGGTGATAATCAAATGGATTTACCTGATCAGGAGGTAACACCCTCCCCCAAACTCCATTCTTTCATTTTCTTTCTCCACCCCCTAAAATATAATTATTCCATTATTATGTAAAAAAATAGTATCCTCAATATAATATGTTTTTATATGCTATGGTTTTTACCCCCACATACAAGCACTTTCATCTAATGGGTAACAGACATACTGTTTACGTGTACGGTGAACTATCGCCTCACGAAGCGATGATTGTTCATTTTTTACTTTACCACCTATGATAGTGGAAATTATGTTGAGAAATCTATCTATATATGTTATTTATTATATTTATTATGTGTTTGATATTCATTAATCAATTTACAACACAAAATCTTATACATTACATTAGTGTAAATACGATAATTTCGTTTGAGGAAATGTGGACTACCAACCCTGAAATGCGATTTGATTCGTTCACACACTATATGGAACCTTTTAAGGACAGGTTTATTTAAATTATATGATACATATGATATAGTTATTATACTATAATAATTATATATATACTTATATACAAATATGTCATTTTTGTTCTTTCCTTTAATATGACAATAAAATGGAAACGATGTTCATGTGTACATAGGGCCTACCATCTCCATGAATGGTGTATTCTGTTTTATAGTTTTATGTTATATGGATTGTTATAATACAAATATAGTGAATATAATTGATATTTATATCTTGTTTTATATTTTTTAATTTTTTATATAAGTATAATGACCAAAGATATTACAAATTAAGACACATGCGAAGAATAAAATGGATATTACTCGAAGTGAAACATTAACATAGAATTATTAACAAGAGGATGATATAAAGTCATTATAAAAACATATATGGTATTTTATATAATAATATGGTTCATTATTATAAACATATATTTATTATATATGATTTTTGAATGATTTTGATGAGAGTCAATACACAAGTTAAGGGGATTTTTAGTCTCGATTCATTTATTGCGAGATTTGCACCTTATCCACCACTCATATCTTTTGTGTGGTGATTATACTTCCCATGAATATATTACATGATTTTTATCATTAATTTTTTGTGTATTTACATATCTATTTTATGATATCTCTTTCATGGTTATTATGTTTCAAGGGTTACCAAATCGAAAAAGTATTTTGGTCCTAATTTTCCTTCTTTGAGACACATGCAATGAACGTCAAGAACCATGTTTTCAAAAATGATTTCAAATACGGCCTTTTAAGATAATTTTAAATCAAAAATTATTTTAAATATTTTTTGTGTTTTCAAGATTCCTTCAAAAAATTTCAATGACTTTTCAATGAAAATGGTTTTTAAAATGTTTTCATGCTCTCTTTACATGTTTTAAAATGAAAAGGATTCCATGTTTTTTTGAAATAATTCATCATTAGTTTTTATGTTTATTTTATAGGAAATTGGTTTCACAGGGTTTTATGTTTTCAATATCCTTTTTCGAAGAAGAAATAATTTTTCATGAAGAAATAGTTTCAAAATATCATTCCATGTTATTATTAATGTAATATTACATCCATTGATGTTACTCATTACCTTCAAGGAAATTATCAAAAAGTTCAATTCATATTCATAAATGGTTAATGTTTTGATGGAATTATGCTTACGAAACCCATTTACCTTCCACAAGTTATATTCATTTGAAACAAACTTTGTTTCATAGGTTATGATTTAATGAAATGATTATGAAACTTATCTCTTTTACATAGTTTATGATGTGATGAAACATTAATGATACCCATTTCATTTCATGGGTTATGATTTGATATTTATAAAACCTATCCCTTTTAATTGGTCATGGTATGATGAAAGTTTTATTATCTTGTGGAACATGAATGAATAATTTTATTATGAGATGTATGGTGCCTATATCTCATTCCAATGATTTGGGTAAAGATTTTTAACTCAAGAGATAATGATGTTAATCAAGTAGATAGTCTTGATAAAATATTGAAATATAGGGAAACCCAACCACATTCAAGGAAAGGACTATAACTAGGGAAGGTAGTGTGTCATGTCCAGTAGGTGTAGTCACCATGACATTGGATGATGGGGAAAACTCATCCACTATGGAAATATGGGGAACCCAATCCCTTATAAATAATGATGTGTGACTTGGGATGGGGGTGTGTCCCGCCCAGTATGTGTGGTTCCCATGAAGTGTCTTGAAAATTTCTAGCAATAAGTCTGAAATTATAGGGAATGATATCACATATCTGTGTACTCTACAATTCTAAGTCTTATTCCTATGATATGATTCCATGGATTATGTTCTTTATTTAATTATGATTCATTTCATAAGTAATTTCAAAATTTATTCCACTATTTATGTTTAGGATCATTGATATGCATGGTATGATATTCAAATATTATGATCATGTTCTCATGCTTATGCTTACTTGTATTCCTTTTTTACCTTTAATGAGCTTCTGAACTCACCCTTTTTTGTTTCCTCCCTCTTTTTATGAAAATATGTACCATTTTTATGTGTCTAAGAATGAATAATTCATGAATAACATTGTGGGAGATAATATAGATCACTTATGTACCAGTGTTTATCTCTCCATGACTCCAAAGGACCTTGTCTAACATAGTCTTTCGGTGTTTTTTCATTTAATTTTTTATGCATTCTATAATAGTGATGTAAAGTTTATATTTGAAAAAAAGTGGTTATATATAATAATCCCTAAACTATGTCATACAATGGTGAGAATTTCATGTGTTGGTTCAACATACATGGTTCAGGTAGTAATATCGATGGGCTTGATATTTTCCCGTAAATAATTTCTATCATGCCTATGATATTGGATCTCAGCATGGATATGGTCAATAGAAAATTCTAGTGATGATATCTACATTGAAATATCTGATAAATGGTCTTTATAGGATATTATCCTACTAGTTGTGGTCATAACTTCTTCTTCCTGTATAAATTTTATTTGTTAAAATCCTATATATTGTTACTAATAATATGATTGTTGTTCAAAAAACATCTTATCAATTTTAATTATTCTTATTATTCTTTTAAATATTATATGATATATTAAATCCAAAAAAAATTATGTGTTTTCTTTATGCAAAATATAATATAACTCAATTAATTAAAACATATTGTGAATTTTATTTATAAAAGTTTGTGTCATTACAGAACCTCAGTACAATTGGAAACCCTACAAAATGGATCCTCCAAAAAACTATAACTTATGTAAGAAACCCTAAATGGGTATCCTCTTACAATACAATGCTCATAAAAGACACCCTAAAAGTGGATCCTCTAATAAAACAAAACCTTGGACGAAGCCTGATCAAAGGAACCATGGATAGACTCCCAATTCAAACCCAAAAACAAAAAAACCACAGAAAAGGGAATTCTCAATAAATACCTCACATATAATGGAATTTCCATGAATATGTCCCTCACACCTATCTGAAACCCTTCTAAACAACACCTATCCATAACTAACATCAAATGATGTTGAACCACCCCGAAGACTCCTACCAGTCCTAACCCCAGTAAACTTGAACTAATCCTACAACAATAGAACTAACGATCCCATCCAATAAGACACTCAATCCCACCTCCTAGAATCTATCAAAATAACATCAAGAAAAATCATATGGATTACTCAATCCAACATGATCGATAATAAAACACCCTCACACAAACCTCACTACTCACAACCCAACCTTTGAAAATATTTTAGAACTACAAACTCAAAGGAATCATCCATAAAATATTAATCTATTTAAAACAGAACCACAAAATCCTAAAAACATTGAATAGATTCCACCACTATGATATAAATATAAAACACTCCAAATGATCTAATGAAACATCAAATTATGACTTTGGGGCTCAAATATACTAAAAAACCCTTTGTTAAAAAGGTACATGCAAAGTAATTTTGAGTACATGGCGTGTGAACTCAAAGATACTATTGTCTATGTATATCTACATGGCTAGAGCATTCATGGGTTCAGTCCATGTTTGAGTACGCATCCATGGAAGACATGGGTTCCGGCCATGTACCACTACATAGGGAGTCTTTCCAATTATACGGCCACATGGCTATGTCCTACTATACAAGGTGTTCCAAGAGTACATAGCTTGTACAACTCAAACTATGATTTACCTAGTACATGGACACATAGATGGGTACATGTTCAAGTAATACTATATGGTGTGTACTTACATTATATGATGTTTACTTCTAAAAAACATCACCTTCCCCAATAGGAATAATGCACATTGTGTGTTATATAGATCATATGTCGTGTGATTGGGATTTCCCAAATAGAAATACCTCCAAATTCCCTAAAACACAGTGATTAACCTAAAAACCACCAAGTCAATATACTAGGGGTCCAAAATAATCCGAAAACAAGATTAAAACCGAAAAAACAAATATATGAGGATTTATAGAGAAAATAATATAAATTGAATACCTTTGGGTAGAAATAAGAAAATAATTTATCTGATTCATAGTACATAGCACCTACATGACGAATTAGCATGACGCAAGCTTCGCGGGAGTGCCTACTCCCAATATGTCTCTTCTCTCCATCCTCTCTCTCTCTCTCTTCGATGAGGGAATATGAAATGGGGTTATTACATGACTCACTGAGGGAGGAATGGAAAAATTAAGAAATAAAGAAAATAATAAAAAAAATAAGAGGATAAAAATGGGGTCCGGTCTGAACCTGTAGCCTGAAAAGAGTTTATGACCCACTTATATGAAATTAACCATTTCATACTCAACAGAGAAGTTAAAATTAAGATTATATTCTCAAAAAAAATATCGCCGAACAAATATGCATGAATAAATATTAGTTTATTAATTAAATATTAGATATTAATCCAAAATATGAATTGATTAGAATAAAAAAACTCCTCTAATAGTGTCATGGACCAATTATAGGATGAACATAGTTGTTATAGAAATTATCTGAGATCTCCTAAAAGAATAAATTTCCATTATCCCTATAAAAATCCACCTAAGTTCAAAAAAAATTATTTTCCATAATTTTTTTTACACCATCATGACACTATTCATGAAAAACATCCCAAAAAAATTCCTTCTCACCTATAAGATGACTTTATAGTTAACCAGATTCCAAGATTTACCCACAACACTAGCACTCCCAACAAAACAGTGATTGTCATCCAACTGGTCTCATAGTGATGAAAGAACCCCCAACACAAGTTACCTTCAATCACAATTGATCTAATTATCACTACCATATGAGTATCCATATCATCACCCCTAAAACAATAACCAAACTCCATGACCCACTGTTCTTCCACTACAAAACACAATGGAAATATTTGACCAAACCACTCACACCAGAGCACCAACATGGAATACCAACCATCACCTGTCCATGACACACCAAGAAAGACAATGACACACTCACCAAGACTCTTAATAAATGTAACATAACCCATGATGACCTATTTTGCACTCCCTACCATATAGATTCCCCAATAATAAAACAACTACTAGTGAACTCACATGGAAAAACTGGTAGGGTGCCCAACCAAAGAACATGTACCTTCTCATCAAATCTTCCTCCAAAATAATTCCTATGTAACACCACTCCCCACCTCATGGAACATTGATCACCAAAAATACTCTCACTAAATATCATTCTTAAAATATCCATGACATAATGAACATAGGATAAAACACCAAAACCCTCTTCCCATGATCCTCATATAGATCATTTCCAAAAAAAATAGATCTTCTTCATCACTCCTATTTTAAAACAATGCAGCTTTCTCATACCAAAATCCACCAACATGACAACCCTTTAGATGGGCATTTATATAAAGCCATGATTGGCAAACCACACTCCCATCATGCTACCCAAAGTGCTACCAAAACCAACGGGGTCATGTACTAACAAAATGAGCTCTCTAAATCTGCCAAAAAACCACAAAGCCAACCCAACCAACCGAGAAACCGCATGAACTCCTATAGTTCTGACACATTATAAAAATACAACATCAAACTCCCCATAGAAATTTCTTAGGTCCACCACATCCTTAGGGAAACACTATTCTGGTCCAAACACCTTTCAAGAATCATTTCCTTCATTTAGCCAACCACTACGAATAGAATAAGTGAACACCAAATCCCACACCAACCCATAAAGGATTCCACACATCCCTCAATGAGGGGAATGCATATCCACCACCATTTAACACATCTCCAAAGGATCCATATAACCTTTCATCAAAATAAAAGAACCTATAGTTTATTTTAGTATAATTCCACAAAGTACTAATATGAGAAATCACTATAAAATCAATTACTGAAACGTTAAACAACTGAAGATCTATTATCAATAAAACACACATAGAGATAGGATTATAAATACTTTTTAGCTATAATGATGCATGAACACAAGACTCTTGGTATAATTCTATGATCCAAAAAAATCATAAACATTGAAACCAACAAACACTAGTGGATAACTCTTATAGAAATCATAAAACTATAATAGAAAAATCCAAGAATAGTAATCCCACAACCCTGGTATCCTAGAAATCCTACTAGAACATGTGTTCATGATGCACCAACATGATATCCATCATAGGCTCTAAAACATTCCTAAAACTCTGGTCTGCTAACTCCCTAAATAAAAAGTCAATGAAAAAAAGGATTTGATACCATTTTTTTCATGAACCATCTTGGGTCAATAGTGGAGAGACTATTGCCACATGTGATATTTCTATAATAGAGGAAATAAAATGAATATATAGAAATTAAAGTGCACATAAATATATAAATAAAATAAAATAAACCAATAATAAATGAATGCTCCATACAAACTCAAGGAAAAAATAATGCAAACACTAGCCGACCACTCGTACAACTATATTCAAAACAAAATAAAATAACATAAATACACAAGTCTGTAATACAACTCTAATCATAACCAAGTATAAGATCATTATAATGGGAGAACAACTCCACCATGATCCTTAGACTCCATATGAGCATATTTTCCAGAACATTCATCACTGGGCCTCTTCTTTGTGGGCAGAATCAATCTCATCCTAAAAGTAGGCATAAGGTATACATGTACACAAAGGTTCATGCGTAGTGGGTATGTAAAATATCGTAGTAGGCCACCCCAATGGTGACCTTAAAATATATTATTATAACATGTTAATGCATCAAGCTCCATTTACATCTTATAAAAATTTGACTCCCAAGATAAGAGATAAAAAATAAACTAAGAAAAATAGTAGGGTTAAACATGAAAAAGTGAAACCCTCAGTTTCTAGCCTCACAACCTAAGGTAAAATACCCTCAATCTAGTCCCTTAAAGAAGAATTTTGAAATTTGGCCCACATAGACACAACATAATATGTGTATTCTTGGTCAATAAGGATCTCAAATGTCTAACACACGGATAAGCACACATGCCAAACCCTTGGATATAATACTAAGCTTAAAAACACTAAATTAATATACTGATGAATAGGATTCCAATGGAATGATCTAAAATAACTCTAGGGACTTTATATAGATCTCAAAAGAATACTACCATGCCCAAATTACTATAGAAAAAATTGTGTGATATAGAATTGTCAGTGCACATCTGGTCCACATACCCAACTAGAATGAAAAATTGGGCCCTGGGAGCATAATAGCCTCTATTGTCCATGAACCGTAGCTAGGGAGAAATGCTAATCTAGGGTTATTAATTCATCCAAATCATCCATTATGTCACAATTATCACCTCATAAAACCAGCTAATAGAGGAGAGAAGGTAGAGAAAATATTAGGGAATATGCTCTGTCCAATAATATCACAAAGGTCTCTTATCCCACATCCAGTTATGGAAAAGAAAAAATGCAATCCTCTAAGAAACATCTTGAATACTTTGGTGGGATATCTGTTTCACCCTCTAAATAAATTAAAACAACTACACCATCTATCTCATAAGATTAACAATATTGGGAAACCATCAACATTATCAAACCCTTAGCAATATAGGATTTCATATAATATGATCTCTTCAAAAACCATTTATCATTAAGGAGACACTATAAGGTGCTCCTCCCAAAAACCATATCTCAGGCATGATACCATTACAAGGGGTTCCTCCAACAAAACCAAACCTCAGTCCAAGCCTCCTCAATGGAATCATGGATATAATCCTAACTCAAACCCACAAAAATCCTTATCTAAAAGGTCAACCCCAAGAAATGCCTCACCCAAAAGGGAATTCCCTATAACAAGTCCCTTAGACCTATATAAAACTCTACTCAATAAAAGCTAGATGTACCTCACATCCATTTCCAAATCCCTTAGAATGACCCTACTGGTCTTAAACATAGGAATCCTGAACTAAAACAAGAACAACCAAAATCATGATCCCTCCCAAGAAGACACTAAACCTTCCATCCCGAAATATGTCCAAATAACCACAAGAAAACTCACCTAGAATACTCATGATGAGTGCACACACTCACACAAGCTTCGCCACACTCAACCCAATCCCGAAATGGATTTGAGAACCAAAACCTCAAATTAATCCCCCGACGAAATTATTTTAGTAATAAATACAACCCAAATGAACTCAAAATACTATAAATATTATACCATTTTGATATATGTGAAAAAAACTCAAAATGGACCACAAACAAGTCAAATTTTGACTCTAGGGTAATAAGTCACCAAAAACACCTTTACTAGAAAAATACATAGTGTGAACATCTTTGTATACGTTTTGTACTCTCAAAGGTGATCCTGGCCATATACCTTTACATGGAAAGAGCAGAGATGTGATCATGCCACGTACTAATACATGACCAAAGCATATATAGGGTCTGTTTGTGTACTAGTATATGAGGATTATACCAATGTACATTGCTACATGGCTATTTCCTACAACATAGGGTGTACCTAGAGCACAGAGTGAGTACTTCCCAATCTCCGCATACCTATGAACACATCCACCTAGCCAGGTACATGACCATGTACTGCTACATAGAATGTACTTAATGTACATGGTGTTCACTTATAAAAACATCATCTTCACCCAAAAAAAGAACATGTTGTATATTTTCATCAATCCACATGCCGTGGGATTAATATTTCCAAAACAAAAATCCCTATAAACACTCTAAAACGCCCTAATTCACCTAAAAACCACCAGATCAGCTCTCAAGGGGTCCCCAAAAAATAAAAAATAACTAGTAATACAAAAAAAAACTAATATATGAGTATTTATGGTGAAACAATTAAATAAATTCCAGTCTACATCAAGAAACCGTTGACCCTTAAATATGATTCATGCTATTCAGTGCCTCCAAGATGAACTAGAATGACACTGTAAAGACCCGTAAAAATTCAAGGGAAATTTTTTTTCTTAATTTTCATTGGAATTTTACAAAAACGTAGTTTCTGACAGCACCTGATTCTGAGGCCAGGTGTGCCCAGGATCATTTTCCGAAGATTAGCTTGGGTACATTCAGTGAACGAACAAGCGGGTTTTTATAACTTTTGAACCGGTTCTCGGAATCAAATTCTGAAGGAACCGAAGGATTCGCAGCGCCGGTAATTTCTTAGGAACTCCTTTTCTGGAGTTGCCTTTGCTCCGGTGTGGTTTTAAAATTTTTTCGGATTAAGTTAATGAATAAAATAAAATGGTGCGACCAATTTATTTTATTTTAAGTCACTTAACCTTTGTTAAGTGGATGATGTGGGACCCACAATATCCTACCAACATGGTAGGATATTTGTGAGTTGGGGCCCACATGAGCCCCACTGTTTCTTTTCTTATTATGTAACGCACCCGGACCCCCTTTTTAATGAAGGCAACTCTTGCGTTTAATCTGGATATTAAACACCTCATTAATTGGGCAGTTTTAAACTCCTCATTTAATTGATCGTTTCTTTTCTTTTTTAATTTCAAGCATTGGTTTGTGTGTAAATAAAATAAGACACCACTTATTTTATTTGGTTAGTCTTGTTGTGTTGAGAGGCTATGGAGAATTCGGCCAGGTTCTTGAAGTTCTTCCTCCTCGATGAAGAACGCGGAGAATGTGAAGAACGCGACGAACACGGAGAACGCGAAGAATGCGAAGAATGCCGACCACCGATGAAGTTTGAAAAGAACGCCGGATCCTCGGAGATCGACGACGCGGCGCACACGAATTCTTTCTCCGCGACGCGACGATCCCCATTCCGCAAAGCCTTCATCCACGACGTGCAATTCCGCGACGAACCCTCGCTCGATGACGCTTGAGGTAGGTGGTTTTGTTCAATTAAATCTCTGTGATTTATACCCTCGACTTATGTTCAAAATTTGTTGGAAACCTTTTTAAACTGCTAACGCGGTGGGTGCGGACCAACGAATAAGTCCGAACCCACCGTCTCTTTGTTCTTGGTGTGCGGATTGGTGGGCGATGATGAAGCAGGCCGCATGGGCGTGGTGACGTCCTCGCAGTAAAGGACTGGTCCCTTGAGGGCTGTTGGCGAAGATGGTAGGGAAATCCGACCACCGGAGCTCGTCCGGTGGTCCGTGGAACGCTCTGCCGGCATGACGGCGCCGGAGGCCGACACCGGCCGGCCGCCCGGAGGTGGCGGCGCCCGGCACGCCGCTAGGATGGGCCGCTGGTCCCGCGACCGTGTGGGACCGAGGGAGGCGGGACGCGGCGCTCGACCGCACCCGATGGCATGGGGCGGCCCCACGGGGGGGCTGTGGTTTCGTTCAAGGGGGGCAGCGCCCCTTTGCGCGGCCGTTTGGCCAGTGCCAGTGCACCGGGCCGAGCCGCCCGACCGGACCACCAGGCCGGGCCACGTCCAAGTGGGCCAGACCTACACCCGGGTCGGGTCGACCCTTTTCGGCCCGACCTAGGGGGTACCGGGCCGGGTCGTACCAGGCTCGAACCCCCTAATACCGGACTGTTACGGTCTTTTGCCCATAACATGATCTGCAGACCTCCGATCGATGCACCGTAAGTGGTGATACAATCCTTGGATCAGGACGGTCGTTTTGGTATACTACACTCAAGGTTTCAGAGTAGTTTGGGTTCGGGGGTTGGTTCGTATACGAATCCAACCGGGACCTCGGAGCGGAAACACTTATACCTCGAGCTCCGAATGTTCGATTGACATGCCGTCGACATTTTTGGATTCCTTTTGATGAGACGGAACTTTTGGAATGCTTTTCCTAAGTTTTAGATGTAGTTAGATAATGGCCGTGTTGGATTGTATCCGAAATCCAGCCAGGCCCCTGGAAAGGAAAGGCTGATAACTTTCAGACCAGATGTCCATATGATGAACCGTCAGCGGCATTGGTGATCACGTTGAGAAGTGGTCCCTATGAAAATACCTTATGAGAGTTTGGGGTACAGTCAAGATACAACCAGGTTGGTTCGCACATGAAACCAACCGGGCCTCTGCGACGAAAAGGCTAATAACTCATAACCAGACATCCAATTGACGTTCCGTCTATTGTGTTGAGACCCCTATGACGAGGCGTTACTTTTAGATACTTCGTCATTAACCCTTGTGATACTTGGAGTATCGAACAATCTCTCATGGAGAGGACCCTCCCGGTGACGAGCTAGCAGAGTGCAGAGACCTAGTAGCTGGCTGAGACTTGACTACTGCTGATCTATCGACTCGGTGTGTTTCGAATAGCCTAGTGGGGAGCGCTTTGTGGTAGCAGCAGACCCATGGTGGAGGAGCGCTTGGTAGTAGCGGCAGACCTATGGTACTCAATAGAAGGAGTACCTCTGGAGGATATAAGGGGGAGCACTTGGTTTTAGCGGCAGACCCACGGCGGAGAAGCGCTTGGTTGTAGCAGCAGACCCACGGTACTCAACAGAAGGAGTACCTCTGGAACCTATGAGGGGGATTTTCTTGGTTGTAGTGGTATACCCACGGCGGAGGAGCACTTGGTTGTAGCAGCAGACCCGCGGTACTCAACAGAAGGAGTACCTCTAGAACCTATGAGGGGGAGCACTTGGTTGTAGCGGTAGACCCATGACGGAGGAGCGCTTGGTTGTAGCAGTAGACCTATGGTACTCCATAGAAGGAGTACCTCTAGAACGTATGAGGGGGAGTGCTTGGTTGTAGCGGAAGACCCACGGCGGAGGAGCGCTTGGTTGTAGCGGTAGACCCGCGGTACTCAACAGAAGGAGTACCTCTGGAACCTATGAGGGGGAGCGCTTGGTTGTAGCGGCAGACCCACAGAGAAGGAGTCCTTGGTTGTAGTGGCAGACCCGTGGTACTCAACAGAAGGAGTACCTCTGGAACCTATGATGGGGATCACTTGGTTGTAGCGGCAGAACAATGACCGAGGAGCACTTGGTTATAGCTGTAGACCCGCGGTACTTAATAGAAGGAGTACCTCTAGAACCTGTGAGGGGGAGCGCTTGGTTGTAGCGGCATACCCACGGCGGAGGAGTTCTTGGTTGTAGCGGTAGACATTTGGTACTCAATAGAAGGAGTACCTCTGGAACCAATGAGGGGGAGTGCTTGGTTTTAGTAGCAGACTCATGGTGGGAAGCGCTTGGTTGTAGCAGCAGGCCCACAGTACTCGACAGGTGGAGTACTACAACAGTCCAAGGAGGGCGCGCGCTTGGTTGTAGTGGTAGGCCCTCTGTACTTGACAGAGGAGGCGTTCGGAACGCTTGGTTGGAGCGGCAGGCCCTCTGTACTTGACAGAGGCGGAGTTCATCACGCTTGGTTGCAGCGGCATGCCCTCTATACTCGATGGAGGAGGAGTTCTCCAACAGTAGTGGTTTCGACGTCATGAATAAAATATCGGTTGAGCTGAGTCTATAATCCTTGTGTTTCCTCATGATTGAGATGGGTTACATGATAACTTGGGTATATGTATGGGCATGTACCTAAGTAGAGTTTATCTTTTGAGATATTCTTTTGGTTATCCTTGTTGGATTTAGTGAGACCTTGAGGGTCTCAAGGTCCCTACTGAGTATCAATATACTCACCCCTGCACGGGCTATGCCCACACCTTGTTGTGTTGGTTGCAACCGATGGACATCACAGAAAAAGGACGAGTGTTTGAGAACTGGATGGTACCTGGAGGTGGACCTCATGACGAGACAGTATCGGTTGGTGGAATTCACAACGAGGTGACCCTCAGAGGAGGTTGATGGGCGAGAGCATTGTTGAGGCTATCTGTAGCTACCCTTCTGGTAGGATCCGTGGTGGACGATTCAGGAGTTGCGCTATCTGTACCTACCCTTCAGGTAGGATCCAAGGAGGATGGCCCATGAGCTGCTTCCTTTCTTCCAGTTGTTGTATTTGTTATACTTTATTTCATTTGTAGTTGTACTTTCGATTGGGTTTGTATTCTGGCCCATTTAATTTTTAGCACTTCCTTTTGTACTTGGTGTTTTACTTCCGCTTGGAATCTGTGGTGTTCTGTTAATTTTATAAAGGCAATGCCTTTCCAGTTATCGGGATTTACTCTTTTGGTGCTAGTCTCCAGCGCCTGGCCTATGGAAGGCGGGCTTGGGGTAGTCACAACACAAGCCCCGAGGACGGGTCGTGACAAATTGGTATCATAAGAGTTTAGTTCTACCGTAGAACTCAAGACTCTGATATTTTTCTTTGTGAAGTAATAATGTTGATAGTATTGAGTGCGGTTATCAGTCCAGGGAGTCTGGTGTTGGTGCGGCGGCCGACGTATCCGTACACCAGGACCCTGACTTCTGATTTCCAACATAATGCACGAAAACATTGATTGCATGTGTGCTTCATGTTTTCTCTATGATTACTTTGTGTCAGCTCACCAGGTATTCTGTTCTGACCGTGGAGAACCTGTCTCTTTCAGGATGGCCCCACGAATGCAACCAGCTAGGGTTCTGAGCGTTGTGCGGGACGATAGCCCACCGAGCGACGACGCCTCTGTCCAGGGCCCTTCGATAGCAGAGGCATTGGTGGTACCTCTACCCGCCGAGCCACCAATGCTACCAGCCCCAGCAGCTGACGGTGCACATCGCCTTAGAGCACTGCATGAGTTTCAGTATCAGCGACCGCCCAGGTTCCATGGAAAGATGGACCCTCATGCAGTTGAGGATTGGCTGGAGGCAGTTGTACGAGTTTTTCGTTTGGTAGGGACACCAGCTGACCTTATGGTGGTATTTGCAGCGAGCCTCCTGCACACGATAGCAGGCAGATGGTGGAGCTTGATTCTCCAGGTGCACGACGAGGCATCTCTCCTTTTGATAGTCTTTGAGAGCCTTCTTCACTCAGAGTTCGTCCCAGCCACCCTCCGGGCGGTGCACATCGAGGAGCTGCTACAGCTGTGGCAGGGCAGTATGACAGTAGCCCAGTACGCGGCGAGGTTTACTGATCTCTCGCGCTATTCCACATACATGGTATGGGAACCATTCCCCAGGGCCCAAACCTTTGAGCAGGGGATCATGCGAGAGGTCAGAGCTTCAGTTGTTTCTCACAGCTTTCCAACACAGACAGGGGTGTTAGAGAGATCCCTATTAGTGGAATGTTTCCTTGCTAAGCAGTCTCCAGCAGCATGACCCACCACTAGCCGGCACGCGGCAGAGTCTTCTGCAATAGGCAGTAGACAGATGACGTAAATGTCCAACAGGACTAGACCTACAGGTGGTCGACCGCATGACACAAGATCATTTGTGCGAGATACCCGGGGAGGAGAACAACTTACCATGCGTGGACAGTGTTAATCTAGCGGCGGGGTTGGTCACATGGCTTGTGACTATCCGACCCTCCATACAGATGACCAGTAGATGATTGAAGGACCTCTCGGGCAGAGGCAGAGGTTCGATTAAGGCAGACCGCATGCAGCAGAAGACCATGGTAGGGGAGCTGGCCGTGCAGCTGGAGGTGGAAGAAGCTTTGAGGTGATGCCACCACCATGACCAGGAGGTCCACTTCGACCGTAAGGAACAAGTGGACATGGGAGAGCTCAGCTTCAGGCAGCTGAGGCCTATGATCATGGAGCTTCTAGAGTAGATGGACAGGAGCGGGACTAGCTCCAGACCTAGATACTTTTGTTCATGTTGCTTCTAGATCTATTGATGTTTGTTTGTAAATGCTTTGTGTCTTTGTACTTTGAGCTTCAGTAATAAAAGACACCTTTCTGGTGGAGTTTACCTTCCTGTCCCCTCTTTATGTTGTTACTAAGAGGTTCCAGTTTAAAAACTGTTGACTTGACCCTCACTTTGATATACCTACTGGAGGAGACCCAGTGACCACACACTGATGCCGACAGTGTGACTCAACCCTTGGAGGTGAGAGTAACGTTTGGATCTCTTGGTAGTAGCGTCGAGTCCTTATGATGTCATCCTTGGTATGTATTAGTATCGTCCATGTCGAGATTGACTATATTAGGTGAAGAACGTGGTTCATCCAGGGGATGAGACCGGATTTCTCTTATCGGAAAAGAGGAAATCTCAGCAACTCTTGTAGGACCAAAAGGGTCTATGTCATCCAAGAGCAGATGAGGAAAGCTCAAAGCTTTCAAAAGTCTTGGGATGACAGGGGGCAGAGACCACTAGAGTTTGAGGTTTGCGACCACGTTTCCCTACGGGTCTCACCTCGACGTGAGTTACAGAGTTGTGGTCGAGGCGACAAGTTATCTTTGAGGTTCAACGGACCTTTCTAGGTCCTCAGTAGGGTAGGCGAGGAGGTTTACCGCTTGACCCACCCACCTCAGTTGCACCAGGTGCACGACGACTTCTAGGTATCTCAACTGAGGAGATACAAGCTTGACCCTTCGCTTTTCATCGACCACGAGGAGCTGGACTTAGGCGATGGGATGACCCTCACGGATGTTCCAGTGGGGATCGAGGAATGACGGGAGCAGGTCCTTCGAGGACGGGTCGATTCCTCGGGTGCGCTTTCACTGGCAGTACAGGAACCTCCAAGTGAGCACATGGGAGCGGAAGGCTCAAATGCGTTCTCAGTACCGCTTTTGTAAGCCTAGTTTGTTTTACAGCTTTACGAGGACATAAATCCCTGATGTGGGAGAAATGTAAAGACCCGTAAAAATTTTAGGGAAATTATTTTCTTAATTTTCTTTGTAATTTTACAAGAACGCAGTTTCTGACGGCACCTGATTCCGAGGCCCAGTGTGTCCGGAATCATTTTCTGAAGTTTAGCTCGGGTACGTTTAGTGAACGAACGAGCGGGCTTTTCTAAATTTTGAACCGATGCTCGGAATCGAATTCCGAGGGCACCGATGGATTCGCAACACCGTTATTTCTTAGGAACACCTTTTCCGGAGTTGCGTTTTCTCGGGTGTCGTTTTTAAATTTTTTCGGGTTAATTAAATGAATAAAATAAAATGGTGCGACCAATTTATTTTATTTTAAGTCTCTTAACCTTTTGTTAAGTTGATGATGTGGGACCCACAATATCCTACCCACTTGGTAGGATATTTTTGAGGTGGGGCCCACACGAGCCCCACCATTTCTTTTCTTCTTAAGTAACGCACCCACACCCACATTTTTAATGAAGTCAACTTTTGCATTTAATATGGATATTAAACGCCTCATTAATTTGGCGGTTTTAAACTCCTCAATTAATTGATCGTTTCTTTTCTTTTTCAATTTCAAGCATTGGTTTGTGTGTAAATAAAATAAGACACCACTTATTTTATTTGGTTAGTCTTGTTGTGTTTAGAGGCTAGGGAGAAGTCGCCCAGGTTCTTGAAGTTCTTCCTCCCCGATGAAGAAAGTGAAGAACGCGAACAACATGAAAAATGCGGAGAACGCGAAGATTGCCGAACTCCGAAAAAGGTCAAAAAGAACGCCAGATCCTCGGAGATCGACTACGCGGCGCTGATGAATCCTTTCTTCGCAACGCGACGATCCCCCTTCCACGACGCCTTCTTCCGCGACGTGCGATTCCGCGACAAACCCTCGCTCGACGACGCTTGAGGTAGGGTTTTTGTTCAATTAAATCCTTGTGATTTATACCCTCAGTTTAGGTTTACAATTTGCCGAAAGCCTTTTTTAACCACTAACGCGGTGGGTGTGTACCAACGAATAAGTCTGAACCCACCGTCTCTTCGTTCTTGGGGTGCGGATTGGAGGGCGACAATGAAGTAGGCCGCACGGGCATCGTGAGGTCCTCGTAGTGAAGGACCGCTCCTGGGAGGGCCTTTGACGAAGATGGAAGGAAAATCCGACCACAGAAGCTCATCCGGTGGTCCATGGAATGCTTTGTCGGCGCACCGCCGGGATGGGCCGCTGTGGTTTCAGCTGCGGCGGCAGGCCGCCGGTCCCGCGACCACGCGGGACGGAGGGAGGCGGGATGCAGCGCTCGGCCGCGTCCGGTGGCAAGGGGTGGCCTCCACGCGGGGCCGCAGTTTTGTTCAAGGGGGTGGTGCCCCTTTGCACGGCCGTTTGGCCAGCGCCAGCGCACCGGGCCAAGCCGCCCGGCCGGACCACCAGGCCGGGCCGCGCCCAGTCTGGGCCGACCCAGCGGGTACCGGGCCGGGTCGGACCGGGCCCGAACCCCTTAATACTGGACTGTTACATTCTTTTGCCCATAACATGGACTGCGGACCTCCAATAGATGCACCATCAGCGGGTATCCGATCCTTGGATTGCGACAGTCGTTTCGATATACTACACTCAAGGTTTCTGTGTACTTTGGGTTCAGCCGGGTTGGTTTGTATACGAAACCAACCGGGCCCTCGGAGCGGAAACACTTATATCTCGAGCTCCGAACGTATGATTGACATGCCGTCAAATTTTTTGGATTCCTTTTGATGAGAAAGAACTTTTGGAGTGCTTTTCATGAGTTTTCGATGCAATTGGTTAATGGTCGGGTTGGATTGTACCCGAAATTCAACCGGGCCCCTAGAACGGAAAGGCTGATAACTTTTAGACCGGACGTCCGTTTGACGAACCTTCAGTGGCGTTGGTGATCACGTTGAGAAATGGTCCCTATGAACATACCCTATGAGAGTTCGTGGTACATTCAAGATACATCTGGTTTGGTTCTCACACCAAACCAACCGAGCCCCTGGGACGAAAAGGCTAATAACTCATAGACCGGGCGTCCGATTGACGCGCTTTCTGTTGTGTTGAGACCCCTATGATGAGGTGTTACTTTGAGATACTTCTTCATGGAACCTTGTGAAACTTGGAGTATCGACCAGTAGATCGTGGAGCGGACCCTATCGGTGACGAGCTAGCAGAGTGCAGAGACCTATTAGCTGGCTGAGACTTGATGACTACTGATCTATCGACGTGGTGTGTTTCAGATAGCCTAGTGGGGAGTGATTGGTTGTAGAGGGAGACCCACGGCGGAGGAGCACTTGGTAGTAGTAGCAGACCCGCGATACTCAACAGAAGGAGTACCTCTAAAGGCTATGAGGGGGTGCACTTGGTTGTAGCGGCAGACCCACAGCAGAGGAGGGTTTGTTTTTAGCGGCAGACCCGCAGTACTCAACAGAAGGATAACCTCTAGAACCAATGAGGGGGAGAGCTTGTTTGTAGCGGTAGAACCACGGAGGAGGAGCGCTTGGTTTTAGTGGCAGACCCGCGGTACTCAACAGAAGGAGTACCTCTGGAACCTATGACGGGGAGCACTTGGTTGTAGCGGCAGACCCACGGCGAAGGAGCGCTTGGTTGTAGTCGCAGACCTGTGGTACTCAACAGAAGGAGTACCTCTGGAACCTATGAGGGGGGTTCTTAGTTGTAGAGGCAGACCCATGGTAGAGGAGTGCTTGGTTGTAGCGGCAGACCTACGGTACTCAACAGAAGGAGTACCTCTGGAACCTATGAGGGGGACCTCTTGGTTGTAGCGCCAGACCCACAGCAGAGGAGCGCTTGGTTGTAGTGGTAGACCCGCGGTACTCAACAGAAGGAGTACCTATGGAATCTATGAGGGGGAGCGCTTGGTTGTAGTGGTTGACCCACAGTGGAGGAGTGCTTGGTTTTAGCGGCAGACCCATGGTACTCAACAGAAGGAGTACCTCTGGAACCAATGAGGGGGAGCGCTTGGTTGTAGCGGCAGACCCACGGCGGAGGAGCACATGGTTGTAGCGGCAGACCCACGGTACTCAACAGATGAAGTACCTCTAGAACCTATGAGGGGGAGAGCTTGGTTGTAGCGGTAGACCCATGGTGGGAAGCGATTGGTTGTAGCAGCAGGCCCACAGTACTCAACGGGTGGATTACTACAGCAATCCAAGGAGTCTGGTGTGCTTGGTTGTAGTGGCAGGCACTCTGTACTCGATAGAGGAGGAGTTTGGCGTGCTTGGTTAGAGCGGCAGGCCCTCTGTACTCGACAAAGGAGGAGTTTGGCGCGCTTGGTTGTAGCGGCATGCCCTCTGTACTCGACGGAGGAGGAGTTCTCCAGTAGTTGTGGTTTCGACGTCATGAATAAAATCTTGGTTGATATGAGTCAATAATCCCTGTGTTTCTTCATGATTGTGATGGGTTACTTGATAACATGGGTATATTTATGGGAATATACCTAAGTAGAGGTTATCTATTGAGATATTCTTGTGGGTATCCTTGTTGGATTTAGTGAGACCTTTAGGGTCTCAGTGTCCCTACTGAGTATCGTTATACTCACACCTGCATGGGCTATGCCCGCACCTCGTTGTGTTGGTTGCAGACAACGGACATCGCAGACAAAGGCCGAGTGTTTGAGGTCTGGATGGTACTTGGAGGTGGACCTCATGACGAGAAAGTATCCGGTGGTGGACTTCATGATGAGGCGACGCTCGAAGGAGGTTGACGAGCGAGAGCATTGTAGAGGCTATATGTACCGACTCTTCAGGTAGATCCATGGTGGATGATCTAGGAGCTGTGCTATCTATACCTAACCTTCAGGTAGGATCCGAGGAGGATGACCCAGGAGCTGCTTCCTTTCTTACATCTGTTGTCTTTGTCGTACTTGCTTTTAGTTGTAGCTGTACTTTCGATTGGGTTTGTATTTTGGCTCATTTACTTTTCAGCACTTCCTTTTGTACTTGGTGTTTTACTTCCTCTTAGACTTTGTGGTGTTCTGTTACTTTTATAAAGGCAATGCCTTCCCAATTATCGGGATTTACACCTTTGGTACTAGTCGCCAGTCCCTGGCCTATGGAAGGAAGGCTTGGGGTAGTCACATTACGGGACCCGAGGACGGGTCGTGACAGACTCAAGCTCCACGGAGATGCCTCCTTCTCCCTCTATCATTCTTCTCTCCCTCTTCTCTCCCTCTACTATCTTTTGGAAGACTGAATACCCAATGATGGGTGGGATAAAAAACAAATTTATTAAAGGGTAAAAAAAATAAGAAAATGATAATATAAATAAGAAAGAAAATAAAAAAGGAATGAAGGGGAGAGAAAAAGGGGGTCTAGCCCAGACCTGGTTCCCGAAAAGAGGTTATGACCCACTTAAGAAGGAACCCCCATTTTAGAGTCAATAAATAATTTTAAATTCAGATACAATTCATTAAAACAATATCACAAAATGAAGGCTCTTGACTAAATTATTATTAATTGATTAAATATTAGATATTCGACCGAAATTCGAATAGCTCTGAATTTTACCAAACATCTATCCTTAGGTAAACAAATTATTTTGGGACCAAGAGGGTGTTAAAAAGATTATTAGAGATCTTATGATAAGAGAAATTACTATCCTTCCCTCAAAATCCACCCAAGATAAAAAATTCAAATTCCTTTATTTTACTTCTACCGTCACGACACAAGTTGTGAATGATTGTGGGAATCATTTGGATGCAGGTTAGTTTTGTGGTTTTTATATTAACATGGATTGATCTAGGTTCTTATATTATATTTTGCACCTTCATACTTATTATCATTATATATTGAAATCATTTGGTTGATTCACATAGAATGGTAGGGGCTATAAAACCAAACAAAATGTTCTAATGAATTTTCTAGTCTGTTAAATATTATGATTGCACTAATATAGCTTGTTCATTAATTAATTAAATGAATAATTAGATTATTACTTGGATCCATTTGGGTCTAATTGATATATACCTAGATTAGGGCTACCTATTGGGTAAGAGAGCCCTTGAATTGATATACTAATTGGCTAATGGATTTAAGTGTGCTTATCAGTACATTATATTTAGGTTTTTCATGATATAGATTAATCTAGTTAATGAAATTTTTTATTAAAATTGATGACATGATAATGGTTTAACACCAATTTGATAAATTGATTATGTAATTGAATGAAAAATTGTTATTTTTTGAATTACCGATTAATCTATATGATGCGATATTGTGATATCCTAGTTTCTATTAAATGTTTCATGATTCATATTGTAATGATTATATTGAGCGGACTCTACCGAGCCCCCTATTGATATTTTTATACTGAGTGAGATCTACCCAGTCCTATGATGAAATTATCATATTGAGAATTCACTTCCCAATCCAATGTTATAATTCTTATATAGAGCTTTCTCTACCCAATTCCATTTTTATAATGCATGTATTGAGAAGGATCTGTCCAGTACCATGTTGTAATTCTTATATTGAGTGGGATCTACCTAGTCCCATGCTATAATTCTTATATAATGTAGTCTCTCACTAATCTGATGTTGTAAATATTATATTGAGCGGGATATGCCTAGTCCCACACTGAAATTATTATTGTGTGATTTTCCATGGATATATGGATATGGTTGGAATAGTTGTGTTACATGATTAGAGACATACCAACATGGAACTGAAGTAGGTTTTTTGGTTGTATGGTCATGGTTGGCATGGTTGTTAAACCTTCTGAGATAAATTCAGGCTTGGTGCTGAAGTAGGATATTTGTGGTTTTTTATTAATTATTTAATTAATTCAAAATATAATTTATCTCATCATTTCTGGAATTTTTTATCACACTATTTTTTCATACATTGTGGTTTTAGCCTACTTTCTTTTACTCACACGCCATATGGGATTTCATTTGGTAACCTTTCATATTACATGGATGTTGGTTTGGACAATGGTATGTGACCTTGTTTCTGATTACTGTTTTTTGGATGGGACTGTATTTTGGAGATGGGACCAACATGGGGTTCAAGATCGGGTTCTTCTGAGATTGTATTATTTTTGCTGATTATTTTATGTTTATTGTTTTTATTTTGACAGTTGGAAACATATCTTCATGGTATTACTTAATTCATTATTTTTTTTATTCTATTATCATGTATTTCCCATTTGTATGATATATGACTTACACTATTATCCATTTCTCATATATTTATTATTATGTTATTATTATTTTGGGTTGTAAATGTGTACTAGTGGGTATAGTCTCCCCACTATACTTATCACACCCCACTTTTATTCGGAAGCCTTTGACATATAAGAAGGAATGCTTGAGATCACATAACCAACCCTTTTCAGCCATGTGAGAGAGTGACAGATCAGAGGATATTACATGTAAAAAAATTTAAATCTATACCAAACAAGTTTAAATACATAATAAAACAATTTAGAGATAAATTCACATATATCATCTCATATAAGTGTCAATGAATTATTTTTATGACCCAGCAAAAGGAAATCCAGTTAAGAAACTCAATACCTCGTGGTATCTTTCAAGTCACTCCCATTACACAAATATATTCAAATTGAAACCAAAACTACCATAAGGATTGAGGTATTAGTGATATATTATTTAAAATGGATATAATATACAACTCGCAATTAAAAAAGTGGTGAATATGGCATATGCCTCATAGAAGTGAAGAGAGATGAGGAACCCTTACCTCAAGACCATAATTTCATTATAGGTCCTCTAAATCCTATATAACAATATTAAGTAAATTATATTTTTTCCAAGGAACATTAACAAGGTTTAATAACATATTTTTTTTATTTTTTATGATATATTTAAATACTTAATCAGTTATGTCCACATTGGGTATTTCCATGATGTTCGATTCATTATTTCAAAACGGCTTAAATGTGTTGATTATGGTCAATGGGATATTTATTTTTGAATATCAAGAATAATAATCATGAAAAAATTATAATAGTTAATCATAAATTATCATTTTAAATTCATTAATGAAATTTTTTTATGAAAAATGAACTAAATTATTATTTGGGAATGGTAGGTCATACATACGCATGAGTAACGTGTCCATTTATTCAATGATCATTATGTAAATGAAGTTATGTATTATGTTTTCCATACAGGGTCAATATAATATCATAAATACCATATAATTTCATTTATTATACTTATATATATCATCCTTTTTATTTGGTGAAGAATAAATTATCACATCGCGTCATGAAGGTAGTAGTACACACTTACACGAATGACATTAAAAATTTTCAGTGTATGAAATAATATTATATAATTTAATTTAAGAATGATAAATATGTCATAAATATAGTTATTATTTAATTAATTTCACATATATTCTATATATTTTTATTTATTAACATCCACATAAAATGTTAGTGAAAAATGAACCACATCACTTCACGAGGCGGTAGTCTGCCATGCTCTCGAGCGATGTTATTGTATCGCTTATGGAATGGAAATTTAAAATTTAAATATGATATCATAACTCTGGAAAAAATAATCTGTTACAAATAACTTATATATAAATTAAATCCATAATTACAACAATTCATTAGCGGCAATGACAGAAAATGAATGGCATCGGTTCATGAGATTTTAAACTGTTATACACATGGGTGATGATTTTTTATCACTCATAATATAATACTAGATGGTGTGAAATTATGAAATTAATATAACTCAATTTTAGTATGTTAGGGATACATTTTTTTATTATAGTAATATATTTGAATAATATTTTAATCCCATGTAAGAAGAAATAAATAAATAAATCATAGGTAGGAAATTTACATTTTTTGAGACCACCTCAAAAGGATTATACCTAAATTACTCATGGAATGGATGTATGACCAAAAAAGAATTATATGATGATAAGATGAATTTTTTAATTATTTATGTAGTTATTAGTCAATCAAAATGGGTTTTAAGGTGTGTAGAATAGGGGACATGGGGTGTCCTTTTACAAGTGATGTAAGTGGTACACTTGTAATTTTTAAAAAAAACATGAACCCGTGTGTTACCCAAGAAAAAAGTTCAAAATAAATAATAAATTATAAATAGAAATTATAAGGTCGAAATAGTTCAATTAATTAGGCATTTCATAGGTTTTTAGGTAATTTTGGAACTTATCATTTTAGTTTAACCACCTGTTAAATCCATTTACCTTATCCATGGTAATCAATTATAACTATTTTCATAATTCAGTATGGTAAAAATTTAATTTTAAATTATTAGATAATATAAATTATTCTATTTAAATTTAAGGAATCCATTTTAACAAATTCAATTCATATAATTGTAAATTATTAATTTAAAACAATACCCAAAAAATGCGATGAAAAAGAAGTGTTTCAAGAAGTGTATTTACCAGGAAAAAGATGATTTTATATTAACTATATGAATAATAAAAAATTGTAGAAATAAAAATTAACATTTATTTATATATAATATATAAATTTGATTCAAATTATTCTTCATTATGTTTGGTTTTTATTAGTTAAAAAGGAAAAACATTATGCACTTTAAAACATTTTTTAGAAAAATCTAATATTTAATCCCAAACACAAACTTATGATAAAATACAATATGAAATTTATTTAAAAGAGATTAAGTGTACTGTACAATAATTATGATAATTTAAATCATATTAAAAACTAATTTTAAATTTAAATTTCTTAATTTATTGAAATTAAATGACCTTTTTACTACAATCTATATTTTTTACTATTCCCTAAATAATAAATATTATTTGAAAGTTCCAAAAATTCTTCCCAAAGAAAATCTTCAAGTGTTAAATTAAATTATTATTTTTAGTTTATCAAATATATTTTCTAAATTTTGAAAAAAATAACTATAATATTTATTATGAAAACTAACATCAAATATTTCTGAGAAAAAATATTTTTGAAAATAAAATTACATTACTAAAAATTGATTGATTATTTTCTATAAAATTATCAATAATAAATTTTTATTAATATATATATATATTATAATTTATTATATATTATTCAATCATATCAATTCAGTAGCTTCTTTCTAACAATTATTTATTTCACATAACATTTAATCCCGGAGTTTCTTGTTAGATCTGCTTTCAAACATATTTTTATTTTATATAATCTCTAGGTGTTACACTTATAATGTAATATAACAAAAAATGAAGATTACCAATTCAAATAATCTCTAAAATATAATAATATTTTTCAAAAATAATTTTAATTACCATAAATCCAAAATACAATCATTTATACTTACAAAAAATAATTAAACTTGTATTCCTCTTATAAAAGACCACACTATCCAAAATTATTTCAATATACCTTAACTATAGAATTTTAAAAAAGGTGAAATTATTCAAAATAACATTAATAAAATAGTCACCAATAACATTTCATTCTAGTGGCTATTTATATAGTAAATCCTATCTTCCCAAAATGTAATAACCATTTTAAACAAAATTACCTCAAGAACATCAATACTTATGAATTTTTTAACCTAAAATGTTATATCAAAGCCTTCAGATTAAATCCCCAAGAATTTAATAGAATTTTTCCGAAATGATCCTATATATCACACCATGTTTTTTTATATACATAAACCCAAGATAATTTGATCCAAAATATTATTAATAATTGTAAAATACAATCACACAAAACAATAGAAGGGGTTCCAAAACCTTTTAACTTATAATTAATATGAAACCTATAAACTAATTATAGTATTTATAACTATTATGATTATACCTCATTAAAACACCGTAATCTCCAAATTAACTACTCCCATGTCTGATTTTTACAATAAAATCCATGAACCCACACTTTAGAAATATGGTCCTTATAACCTACTAATTAGATTTCTAGATTTGTTACCAGTAAATACGACCCAATTACAACCATAAAAAACATGAAATGTAAAAATCTAATTTTTGATCACTTATATACCCAAGTACCATTTAGTTTTTTAGATTTATTGAAATACATAAAACTCTATAAAAGTATGGATATCTATAATGTATCTATTTTTCCTAAAAAAATTATAAATACATGTTTGGTTCATTCAATTTGACCTCAATATTCATAACTCTAACATAATCAACATTTCTAATAATCATTAAGACAAATAATTGTTTTTTTGAAATAACGAATTATAATAAATGTCATAATGGGTCATATATAAAAAAACATAATATAATAGTACATTTGAAAACCATGATGTCTTATAAGATATTTCTTCACTTGATATAACAAACATTGATCACAAATTATTTTCCAGAAGCACATGAAATTTGATATAATAAAGAAATTTGGATGTAAATTTATAATATTACATAAATTAGAAATCTTATTTATGGTGGTTCATTTTTAAAACATGAGATCCCATGAAAAACATTTTCATAAAAACATACATTTTTTACCCAAAAGTGTAAAAACATTCTCTTAAAAAGAGATAATTATATATCCTTGTGAAAGATAAATATACCCATGAAAACTCATTATAATTTATATAAAAGTAATATAGTTAACATGAAACACTATTTTGATGAAACTCATAAAATTAAATATCCTACCTGGTAAGTTCCAATAATCTCTTAGGGGAAACAAAATAGGTTAACTCCATCCCTGTCCAAAAGAATTGGATAACTATATAAAGCTAACACATTCACGTTCTATAGAAGAACCACCTGTACCTATTTTATAATAGAAACTATATTCCTTGATTTAGAATTTAATTACTCATTCTTAGAAACAATTACCATCAAAAATAGAATAATAGTAACTCCAGAAAGATTTCATTTCTTTAAAAAAAATTATCAATAAGGAAAAAAATCAATTATCAAAATATTTATTTGATTTAAAACACTTATTGAAAATAACATGAATATAGAAAAGGGGGTTATATTACTGAGGAAAAAATGGGTTCGTTTTAAAGGAATCCCAACATAAAATTACATTTATCGTGTTATGAAAAAATAGATTCTGATGTATAGGTTAAAATAGAACATTCATTTTGGATATTTATCAAAAGAATTGATAAAAAATTCAAAAAAAAAGAATCATTTTGAAGACCATAGATAGATATCGATAGTGAAATAAAATTTCATTCTATTTTTACTTATTAATTAATCAATAAAATAATATTTTTAATATGAAATATGGAATATAAATATTTAGAAAATAAATCCTCAATGCATTTAAAATTAGAAATTTAATGTAATGTGTCCCTCAAGTCAAGTCTGAATCATTTCATAAAGTATTTGTCATCATAAATAATAAAAATAGGTTAACTATTTACATGGATAATAATTTTTTTGTTTTTATTATTCCATTTATTCTATTTATTACCTTGTTATGTATAATTAATTAATCAATTAAGTTCACAGTGGATGTTTTTATGATATTCGAATCATATGTACAAAATTAATTTGGACATTGATTGTGGATAATGATGTAATTATTCCATAAACCCTAGAAAAACAATCCTGAAATAATTTTCATATTTATTCATAAATTATAATTTAAAAAACATCCATTAAATATGGTAATGAAAAATTTACTATGCTACAATCATGGAGATGGTAGTTCATACATACGCCTGAGTAATGATTCTATTATTCAATGAAAATATTGTAAATAAGGTATGTATTATTTTATCATTACAGAATAATTATTATATATTAAAATTAATAATACATATCTAAATACACTAATATATACTAGAAATGTTTTGTGGGGATGGAAATAGAATCACGCCGCTTCGTAGAGGTGGTGATCCACATCTACAGACGAATGAATTTTTTATTTTTTCAATGTGTGTAAGTGTATTAAAATTGATGATTTATTATATTTATGTAATGATAAATAAGCCATGAATATCATAAATATACATAAAACCCAACATTATAACCAGTCATGAGAGGGGTATATTAAAAACAAATTAAATCAGCTAATGAGATCGTAATCCTCCATACACATGAATGATGGTTTCATTTCCCATTTGATGGATAAAGATATTGATATAGGTTATACCATTAAAAAATGTATATTTATGGAACTAATTTTACTAATTAATAATGGTTTAATATTATTTTAATGAGGTATAGTAATACATAAAAATATTACATTCAATTATATGCTATAACACTTCTACGAACCACTTCCATTCCATTACTACATAATACCTCTTTGGTTATAACTATTAGAAAAATATGACATATATAATTTGGAATGATAATATATAAATTTATTTGGGTAGTTCATTTAGATAAGTTGTTCTTATGTTGTGTAAGTGAGAGAGGAGAGAAAAATCTGTTTTATAAGTGAGTGGAGTGGAACTCTTGGAATTTCTTATGGAATTAAATAAATAAAAAATAATTTTCTTGGATAAGTGAAAGAAAAATAATAATATCATAATATATTATGAAGAGGTTTCAAAATCCATTTATCCAATATAATTTATACATTTTTAGATAATAATTTTACCTTAATCCCGTAGTTTTAAGCCTCATTAACCCTTTAGACGATTTCCTCAATATCAATATTTTAAGCGACATAGGGGTCAATAAAGATACAATAAAAGAAAATGTTACAACAAATGGTCCATTTTCAATATCTTCAACCATATATCATTTAATTAGTCAATTTTTTTTAAAATATTAAATAATATAATAAAATATTTTTTATTAGAAAATATGATTAATGTCATTTTTGGGAATATTCATTTACTTTGAAATTAAATCAAATATGATGAAAATTTATTTTAAATACAAACCTTTAAAACATTCATAACATGTAATATTTGTCACTATAATTATTTTACAAAATAACTATCCTAAAAAATTACATTTGGAGTTGTTAAAGTCATTAAGATGATTTTTCCATAGATTTGATAGGCAGTGTGTTAGGATTGGATTAGCATTTAGGTTATTTATTTCATAAATAAAAATAACTAATAAATTACAAACACAAAAATAAATAAATTATGTTTTTTATAATAATTTATTATCTTTAAATATTTATATATACTCCCATATAGGTAATGAAAACTTATTTAGTATATTCATTACACTCTTCTATCCATGCACAAGCATTGTAGTGTCATTTGAATAATTCATATTTCTTTTTGCTCAAAAATTGATATATATCCATAACAATTATTAATAATACATGAAATTTAATACCCATGTCTATAAAATAATTTTTTACTTCTCAAATAGTTTACTGAGAATCCCAAATTCGATATTTCTAACGATGGCCAATCATTGTGTCGACAGTGAAAATTATTATAATATTTATTTGGAAATAAATTTTAATTTAGATTATGTGAAGTTTTTTTATTATATTTGAATTATATCATCATATATATGTATTTTTATTTGTTTAATTAATTTTAATTTCCTATTTTTTTCATAGTGATGTCATAAAAGAAAACATATTTCCTAAAAATAGTATTTTCTTACTGTTCAACAAAAATAAAACTTCTTCAAAAAAATATAAAAATATCATAATATTATTAATTTTACATTATGAATATATAAATAAATTCCATTTAATAAAATTAAATTTCTATAAGTAAAAAAAATTAATTTTTTTACATAAATGTATAAAACCCAACAATTAAAAGTATTTATAAAAATGTTATTCTATGAAAAAAATGAACTTATATTAAAATTATGTGTAAATAAGAATTATAAGTAAATATTTTTTATTTGAAAATATGACTTATGTTAATTAATGATCATTTCGTATAATAATAGAACATTTTAATGAAAATAAATGTCAATTTTGCAAAAATTTGTACTTTTTAGAATACACAGAAAAATAAAATATTTCAGAAAAAATCATAATGATTTTCCATATTATAATTTTGATATAATTATTTATATATATTTTATTTTTTATAAAATAAAATTTCTAAAAGTTTTTTTAATTAATTATATATTATCGTAAAGAAAGAATAATTTTCTTTTTGAAATATATATAATTTTGCAGCATAAAATAACTATAATAAAAATTCAATAAAAATTTATTATGAATTTATCAATAAATTTTTATTAAGTATGTACTATATATATATATTTCTTAATTTTTTAATCCTTTAATACCCTCCAATTCAACAAATTAGTTATAACATTTATATTTATATATTAATATGTCATGTTTCATTTTATACATGGTGATGTGTGTTCTGTACACGATTGAACATAGTGTTCTTTTAAAATATATAGGTGTTACCCATTTCTTGGTGGAATATATTCACACACATAAATTTGCTCCCATTCATTAAAAATATAATTAAAACATTGATAATTAATTATAATTATTCAATAACACCATGAAAATCATCTCCAAAGCCAATCCTTGGGTCAGTCACTTCCTATGACAACTGTAAGAGATCACATTGAAAGTCAGAGGGTTATAGGGAATATGATATAGAGGGATAGTGAGAGATATTGGAAGAAATATTTTGTTTAATATATGAGAATCGACAATTTGGAAAAATAAATTTAAAAAAATATTACAAAATTAACCAAAACCATATCCTACTCTAATTTGAGATTCTCCATGTTCCAATTCATCATATTTATTCACATATTCCCCTGTATTTATCAGCTAACAATGAAACACTCAGTAGTCATAAATTCATTAAGTATTCCCAATAAATTTCTCTTAGTGACCACATTATATTATGGGGTTGTCACTGCATGATCTAGGAATGAATTAACAACAAATAAGATATAGAATTATACATTAGTGGATTTTACATTGGGATATATGTTGCCACACCACTAAATTTCTTGGTAAAAATAATTTTAAATCTTTTTTATTTTAAATTATGGTGTGAAACATTTAGTGTAATGTCCCAATATGAAATAAATTGTCACACTATGAAATTTTTTTATTTTATCCAAAACATCACCTTTCTTCATTTTTCATCTTGATTCTCATTTTTGATGAGTTAATGTTTTTAATATGTGAATAATTGAAATTGATATTAATTTTTATCTATTTTGGATATGTTTCCTCGTGATTACTTACCTGTGAGCATCAGAATTTGGCCTCAATTTATCATATGTGTAAGGAAATCATTTTCATCATGAATTGATCTCTATTATTATCATTTTAAATTATTCATTGTGTCAATAAATAATTGAATAAAATAATAAAATAATGAAATAAATAATTATTAAAATTTTAATAAATGTGGTTTACATTAAACAATTATTCATGAGATTTTTCTATCAGTTCCCCCAAACAAACAACATTCTTTTCCATAAGTATGTAATCTTAATATCATCAGAAATGTACATCATTATAAAAAATTAAAATTTGAAGGAATAAGAAATTAATTGATTTTCCCCGAAAAATAAAAAATTAAATTTAACAAAATAGAATTTATCTAACTCATCACTCTTCAATGAAATAAATTCAACTATGTTTTTTACTTTTCCTCCATTGAAATTTCAATGGTCTTACTTACGTAAATTATATTTTTTAAATCATCATTAATGTGCATAACAATTTTTATCTACATAACATTAAATTATTATCACCCATTAATCAAGGAATTAATGGTAAAAATGGAGTCGTGTTCACACTTTAGGAACATGTTAGTTATCCTTGAATTCATGGAATATAGCATCAACACCACATAAATATGGTGATCAGAATTAATTTTGATAACTTTTTATCATGCATAAAATGTCATTCAGGTTTTTTGTGGATGGGAAAATGATAAAATAATGATAAAAAGGTTGTTTGACAATAAATATGAATACATGAATTAATATTAATATAACATTATAATATTATCCTCACAAAGAGAGAACACCTACACTTGATGTTCAATGTTAGGTTTATAAATAATTAAATCTTAAATGATTATGTTAACTCACTAGAATATTTCACTATTTTTTTCAAAATAATTTTTTCTAATTCTTTTTATTCTTATTTGAATGATATTCTTATAAAAAAATATAACAACCATATCCTAAAACCATATTATAATATCATTATTCTTCTAATATGTTTCATTATTCTCTCATTTCACATCCCATTTCATTATTTATTCTATTTTTACTATAATAGAGGTGAATAATAATGTATAATGCATGATATCATGGACTCCCCCAAATCTCATTGAATCCCCTATCAATTCCACACCACTAATGTATATCCCCTTCTACTTTGTACAACATATCCCTCAAACACAGTCTTTTAAATATCATTAACACAAATATAGTATTATATGAAAGTATATAATAGAATTAAAATGTTTGTATTTTAAATACAAGTTCATTCAGGACTTCTATGGGGAAAAGTATAATTCAATGTCAAGGTGGTTATTTGTATAATGGGATAAACAATAAAATGCATCAATCATTTAAAAAGGGAGTATGTTTAATTATATCTTTGAAAATATTCCAAACAACTTCAAAAAGAAAACATACCCCTGTATCTCAAGAAATATTCTATAGAAATAATTTGAAAATTTTCTCTAGAAATACTCTTTGGGATGAGAACATATGATTGGGTAAATTTGTTATGGAAATGATGAAAATAATAAACATAGGTATATCATTTTCAAAAAATAAAAAATAAAAAATATATGAAGAACTATTTTAATAAAATATAGAATCTTTTAACAAAATCTAGATTTTCCAAATTAATCCCATTGTAAATAACTTTAATCATTCAATTTATATTTCAAAAATATAATAATGTCAATAGTGAAATTCAAAATAAGAAAAATTAATTTCCCAAATAATGTTTACGTATCTCAAATAGTTACTAGTGTACTAGTCTTAAATGTGTGGAAATTAATTTATATTAAACCTATAGAATTAATTTAGAATTTAAAAAAAATAATTTAATGAAAAATTAATGTAGAAACAAACTCCCATTGAAATGAAGATCTACTCATACTTCTTTTTAGAACTTGGGGAATTTCTTCTGCTAACATCATAGACCATAAAATTAATCCACTCATTTAATAATAAGGACCATACCAATAAATATAAAAAAATAATGAGGGGTATTGGGATGCATCCCAATATATTCATAGAAAACAATATTTATAATGAAATAAAAAACATATGAAGAATTGATAAAATAAATGAAATTAATTATTGGTTTTGGTTTGATCCCCTTTGCGGGACATATGTTTTTACAACCTATATATGGATAATACCCATTACAGACCAAATGCTGATTTTTGATGTTGTTTCTTTGATTTGAACCACCAACACATCTTCCATCCAACCAATACCTATTAATTTTTGTTAAGTACTCCATCAATAGAGTATGCCAAATCCATCCCCATAAAAATGAGAGATATATTTCATGGTGGGGGTAGAATAATTAATGGTTACTCCTCTTTCTTGGTATCCAGTTCCATAACCTCTTCTTCATTCTCTAGTGATTTATTAAGATATACTACATTAACAAAACAATCAGATGAATGTCATAGTGTAATTCTAATTAAAAAATATATAGAATGAAGAATAAATATCCGAATCATCTCCTTTAATATAATCATCTTGTCTCTTGGTTTCCTCTAGCTATTAGAATTACATATCCTATTGGAATATCTCTAATAAAAGTTCAACATGTTCGTGGGGTTCCATATGTTCCTCCAAAGGTGAATCTTCTTTTTATTTATTTTATAATAAGATAAAACAATAGTTAGATGATTCAAAAAATTCAAAACATTGAGAGATGATACTCAATTATGATTGAATAGAATTATATTAGTGAGTATAATAAAATATCATCTCTTTGAGTAGGTTCAACATTAAATTCTTATATAGTGAAATATGCCACTTGGAGTTTAGAGGGTTTAGAAATAGATAGGTTGTCATGCTCCTCCACGTGAATAGTGAATAGGGAAATCTCTTCTACCCACTAGTTCTAATTTTTTTTCGGGTTGAGATACTTTAACTAATAGAACATCTTCCTTATCATTCTGTATTTTATATTATATTATCACTTGATTATCAATGAGTTTATTTTCATGGAATGTGAGAGTTGTATCATGAAAATTCTATATTTTCCTTGAAAAAAGTGTGAGTTCATCCACCATTTACTAGAGGTCCTCCTTATTATTTTGAACCATTTTCCCTTTCACATGAGAGTAATTCAGCCATGCGGAATAATAGAAATTATAATACATCATTGAAAAAAACATATAGAATTTTTTATAAAAATTGAAACATATTTTCAACTTGTGAAATAAATAGTGAATGATAAATTGCATGGATAATTAGTAATGAAACCATGTTTTGACACACCTTTCCTAGTTTTGTGAAACAAATTAACTTTATTTTCTTAGTTCTGCATAATGGCTTTCCAAGTTCATCCCACCATAGATGATTTGTAGTAAATCAGACACAATTCCTAATTATATATTTTTTACTTTTTTATTATTTTATGAGAACATTTTATAATTGAGATTGATGAAGTATAAAATTATGAAACTAAAATATAGAAGTATATGTAAACAAAATGATGGAAATTATCACAAAGGTCATCATCTTAGGTTCAGTTACACAAGATCATTTGTTAGTCATGACTTTTTAACATCAATTTGAAATTTCATCCCAACAAACATGAATTGTTGCCCTCAAATTTCATTTTAAAATTTACTATTCCTAGTAGATCTCTTCATCACACTAAATATAACCTCATAAAATTATCATGTATGACAAACACCTCATGAAATAACCTAATATCTTCTAAGACCTAATTCCATCATATGTAATTTCATACAACAATAACCATAAATTCGATCATATGAATATTTTACCTAAGAGAAGGGTGAGAAAGATGATTTGGTAGTGAATATAAATATGTACGATATTTTAATAACGGCCAATGATTATCATATCCATACACTTATCTCTAAATCACCAAAAAAATTAAAACATTAAGAATTATGAGATAGTATTAAATTATACTACAAAAACCATCCCCAAGGAAAATCCTCAAGTTAATCACTAAAAATAATGAGTGTACAAATGATATTTGAATAAATAAGGAGGGATATTTTTTGTGAGATAGATAAAGAGTTTGGAAAAAACCCTTCAATAAAAATATAAATACTATTTAAATAGAAAAATAAATTAAAAAATAAATTATAGAAGAAACTAAGACATAATCCTAGTCCATTTTCTAATATCCTACTTCTAATTTATCTAATGAAATACCCCTTGAACTTTATTCATAATCTTGAAAATCACCCCAAAGGTTATAATTTAATTTAAGTTCCAAATTAAATTGGTGATAGTCATCCTCATGTGTTATGGAGACATTAGTGTGTGGTGAAGTTGTTATTTTTTTAGTCAATTAGATGCAGAGCTTTCTCCTAGATATTTTAATGGTCTGACGTATGTTTTCATTCCATTGAAGTTTATATCCCACCACCTTTTTATGATTTCATGGATTACAATCAATACATGAAACATTTCAAGTAATTTCATGGAATAAAAATAAGCACCATATTGTGGAACATTGTTCATTTTTGTAAAAAATTATTTTTCATTAATAATTTGTATCATAACACATTTATGATGAATTTCATATAGTTATTATTGATGTGAATAATTTTTATCAACTGATTTTTCTTTGATTCTACTTAAGTAAATATTTCCGGGATTTAGAAAAGTCCATTAAATTATAATACACCTCGGGGCATTGTTTTTTTATGAAACCATATCCATTTTTCTAAATTTCCACCAATCATTATATTCTTTCATGAATTAAAAAAATCATAAAATATCAACATATATAATCAATTAAATTTCAAATTTTTTTTAAAAAAAAACTATCTAATAAATGGTTATTTCACCTCTTAATAATATTGTTTTTTGTTTTTGGTGATACATCATGGTTGAAACCCACTAAAAGAATAATGGGGACATTGTAGTTTTTATATGGTATTTTGAGAACATTTGAGGAAGATTAGAGTGGTTTCATTCAGAGAGTAAAAGAATCCCCCCATAGTAGTATTTAGCATTCACAGATGTGTGATTTTATGTTGTATGGAGTACCCAATTATTTCTCAATTCCACTTCATTTGAATTACTTGGCATGATGTACCATAAAAGAAAAAATTATATGTTACCAATGATAAATATAATATTTAAAAATTGGTTTTTTTATTAATGGAAGTATATCGGGCCATAATGGTATTAAATATGAATATAATAATGCTTTATATTGATACATATCAACAGACATTCCAAAATTGAGGGGTCATGTTGTGAAATGAAGATGGATATTCAATGAAATGAATAATATGAAATTCATGGGTACCACTGGTTATTGGATGGTATGTAATAAATATTGGATTGTTTCATAACTTATCATTTAGGGAAAATTATATATGAAATATCACACCACAAATGTGAGAGTATGTATCGTTATATTTCATGATTTTCTAATGATTAATTGTGTTGCATTGTGGTGTTTTTTATAACACAAAAAATGTATAAATTTAGGTATTTTATCAAGGATTAATTTTTATTTTCAATTAGGTAGGTCTAAATGATATTATTTAAAGTGTTCACTAATATTATAAGACACTTATTATAATAATTTCCATAAAAATAATGGTTATATGTATATATAAATGAATGTAAAATTATAGAATAATCTATAACTAGATAGATTTAATGTTTGATAAATAGTGGGGGAATAATAAAAATTTAATGAGATTAAGAGGGTATTAAATTTAACATTTTATTAAAAGAAAAAAGAATAGATATAGGATTTAATATCGTTGGATGTTTTTTGAGATTCATCATTTTGATTAAATGTGGTGAAAATTGATCCAACATCATTGGTTTTATTCTATTACTTGTTTTTTTGATACTAAAGGATTCATTTGGAGTAGAAATGTATTCTTTTTGAATTAATAGTGTCATGAGTTCTCTATATTATTTAGGATTACCGACCAAGAGAGTTATTTATAAAGCACTAAATTTATAATAGAAAATGATTGTCCATATATGAATTTTTATACAACAACTAATTTCCAATTGTATTTTCCTTGGATATATCCTTGTATAGATCAATCAGGTAAGAATTAATTATGTTTCATTTTTTTAACATCAATATTTCATTTTAAAAGAGATTTTATAGTTTTACATAATTGAAGAAGATGATAAATGGATTTTTTTTTGAAATTTACATATCCAATTTCACCCATATCTTATTGTATATTCATTATATGTGACATATATTTCTTTATTAAGGTAATTATATAAGGTAAGGAAATTTGTTTTAATGTATATAGAATCATAATTTTAATACATAAATATTACATCACATTATAAGAATATTTAATAAATTACCCAAAAATAAAAGAAGTGTACTATAGGTGCTTAGTGTACTTGGAAACAAGTTATTGTAAATAACTATAACCAAAATTATCTATATCATCTTCAATTAATTTATTAAAAAATATCACCCTTCATAAAAATATCATACCTAAAAAATTTGTTCACGACCTGGGGATGGTAAACATATGAAAGTGTGAGCTCAAATTCCTAGTATGTGTTAAGATAATAGATATCAATCAATGATTATAATTGAAAATAACAAAGGAGTAAGGTAATTAGATCATGATCAAGAAATAGAATATTCACTATTAATCAATAAAATATATTTAATAATAAAACATGTCATATGGTTTAGTTAAAAAAATTGTTATAATATATATGTGTGTGAAATTTTAAAATATAAGTAATAAATCATGAGCCGTGAGAACATATCAAAATAATTTGAGTAAAGTTTGTGTCATGCACATAAGTATAGAAAAACATTTCTTTTTCATGTATCACTTCTAAGACTGTCATATTGGATCGTGTTTCTAACACCCTGAGTTTTGGTTAACCATTTTTTGAATAAATTAATTTTTTTATGTTGTGGGATGCATTCTACACTATGTAAAAAATTCATCATATGTGACACCGACTTGTATTGTGTTATGTGTAACACCGAGTTTCTATAAAACAACATTTTATTATAATAATTATTTAAACGAGATAATTATAACCCCCATGTTAAACATAGTAATATGAATAAAATAAATTTATTTTAAATATAATTTATAAATAATTTATATAAATTAGTTTTATTTTGAAAAAGACATATAATTTTTAGTAAAGTATTTATATGTTAAAAAATAGTATTTTCATAAAAGAAGTTCTTTTATGTTATTATTTTAAAATAAAATAAAAATAATTCTAGACACTTATGATTTTTTATTTAATGTAAAACCATAATTTTTTAATATACAATGTCAAAACTATCTTAGGGGTAATTTTGGGGATTTTTTCAAAGAGACTTCATTTTTTGATGAATAGTGAAAAACACAGAATTATAATTCAAAACATATTTTTTATATAATTTTTTATATATTAAAATAATATTATATGTTGGTTTTAATGTCATAATATATCAATTATTAATATATTAATCCAATTTAGTCAATTTATATAATTTTTATATTGAATTTAGATATAAGATCCTAATGAACATTTGAAAATTCTCACTTTAAAAACTCTCTTTCTCGCCAAGTCCATGGGATTAACATTAAACATAATCATTCCTTTTCTATAAAATGATTTTAAGAAACAAAAAATACACAATTTTATTCATAATAATTTTTTTATTATAATAATATCAACTTAAAGTTTGACAATTTTTTTTGAAAAAGTGATTAAAATTAATTACAGCAATCATGGTTAAATAAATCTTATCAAGGGACTAAAACATAATCTTAAGTGCTTAAATGACCTAGATACTTGTCCAAAATCCATGGTATGACCTTATTTCTTCCATAATCCTTCCAATATTGATTTATTTTTTATGAATTTTTTATGTTAAAAACGTGGGTATACCTAATTTATTTTCAAAAATACTATGTGTGTCCCCTCTTTACGTAATAAAATTCCACAACCTATCCCCTTATTCACACATATAAACCCACTTAGTTTTTTCCAAGATCTGCCCATTTAACTATAAAAAATTCCTACCATTTATATTTAATTATTACTTTGGGAATAAATTCAACCAATGAATCCATTTGGTGAAAACCAAAAAGAGTAACCAAAAAAGGAGGTACCATCCTTCATCAAGATCCTTTCCTTTATTTTCATTCCCCAATACCTCCATTCATTCTATTAGAATCATAAATAATATAATAGTTATCCTAAATATACTTCTATTTTTTTTATAATGGTTATAATTACACTTATACAGACATCCAACTAATGGTTAACGAACTTACCAATCTTGTGTACGGTGAACTACCACCTCACAAAATGATGTAGTTAGTTTTTCATTTTCATCCTGTCATGGAAGAGAATAATGATGGAAAATATATATTTATATGAAATATATGATATATATTATCTATTTATTATTTTTTTAATTATTATATAACACATACCTTCTTGATTTCCATTTTATGTAAATACGATAATTTCGTTTGGGGAAGTGTGGACTACTGCCTCTTCAAAGTGATCTGATTCATTCACACACTAAATGGAATGTATTAAGGATGGTTTTAGTAAACTTATATGTTATATATGAAGTAAAAATTCTAATATAAAAATATTATATATATACATATATTTAATTTAATTTCATTCATTCAATATGACAAAAAAATGGAATCAATATTAATGCCTACATATAACCTATGATGTCCATAACAGTGTATTCAACTTCATATTTCTATATTAAATTGATTATTATAAATTAATATATACTGAATATACATTATATTTATATCATTTTTGACATTCATTATAACATGATATAAGTATGATGAAAAAATATAACAAATTTAGACCATTGGAAAAAACAAAGCATGTACAACCAGAAGTGAAACCCAAACATATAATTATTAATAAGTAGGTAATATAAAGTCATAAGCAAATAATAAATGGTATTAGATATAATAATATGGAAATTTAAAAGATTTATAATAAAATTATGTTTAGTAAACATGATTTTCTTGATGAGTATGAAAAGATTCAAGACATAATGTACAAGGATTTTTAGTCTCACTTTTGTTTCATTGTGATTTATACCTTATTCACCACTCATTTTTTTGTGGTGTATATACTACACAAGAATACATTCATTTATTATTATCCTTATATTTATTGGTATTTATGTATTGATTTTATGATCTCTATATCATGGGGTTTATGTTTCAAAAGTTACCAAATCAGTAATGAAGTTTTGACTTAATTTTACTTCTTTAAGACGCAGGACATTATATTCAAAAACTAAATTTTCCATCATGCATTAAAAATGATATTTTATTTCCATTATCAAGGAAAATATATTTTAAAAACGTGTTATGGGTTTCATGATTTTTTTAAAATTTTTAAAAGTGCTTTAATAAAATAAAGTTATTATAAAATTTTCAAAATTCTTTTATTAGTTTTCAACAGAAATGGTTTTGAAAATGATTTCAAGCCTTATTTGTATGTTTGAAATTTACATTCAAGGAAATTGGTGTTCAAAAGGATTATGATTTAAAAAAATCAATGAATAGATGATATTTCATCAAGAAATGTTTTAAAAAGACATTTCAAAATTATTTTCCATATAATATGTCATCAGTTGATGTTACTCATTTATATTTAGGAAATGATTAAAAGAATTCATTCATATTATTTTTCTAATTTTTTTATTTTTTTATGGAATGGTGTTTATGAAACTGATTTCTCTTTCACGAGTTAATTTTGTTAGAAACCTATTTATTCTTTCATGGGATATATGTATACAAATCTGAATTCTTTTCACGGGTTATTATTTGATTAAATGATTATGAAACATATCCTTTTCCAAAGGTTAATATATGATTATATATTTATGACAACCATTTTATTTCATGGGTTATGATATGATTGTTTATGATTTAGTGGCAAATGTATGTATGATTTCATTATGAGATAGGTAGGAACTATATCTCCCTCCAATGTATTGGGTAAATATTTATATATCAAGAGATAATGATGGGAATCATGTGGACATACTTAATCCATGATGCATTACTATATTGGGTGTGGTGAAACAATATTTAAATTGCCTAAGTATAGTATAGTAGTTATCTCTAGTTAGTCTCTACAATAGGAGTGCACAGGAAATGAAGTTGTCACTTTTTATAGATTTTATAAAAAATGTTGGTTTTAATTAATTTTTAGAAAGTGAGAGATATAAATAGTTTGATTTGACTTATTTTAAATAATTGAGAAGGATGGTGGCTAGATAGGGTTTTGCTGGACATACATTAATGTTATCCTAGTTTCCATACTTTACCCCTTTTTTTCTACAAACTAGTAAGAGATAGATTAATATACCAAGTCCGCTCTCTCCCTTATCCTTGTGGCTCAGATTAGAGTATTTCTTTTTGAATCCACAATTCGGTCTACCCTCTTTCCCATGTCTGTATCATTGATGTTTATTTTCTTGATTACCTAGGGTAATCCCTGACCCAGGAATTATTGTTACCTAATAAACCAATAATCCAACATACAATACTAATCATGTGATGATAACCATCGATAAATCACCACCAAACCCATTTATGTTCCACTATACAAAAAAACAATTGTGTGTGGGAGATATGACTCATCAACTAATGTATTTAAAATTTACAGAATCAAAACCTAACACCGCCACATTCAAAATATAATAAAGAATTAATAATTGAAACCAGATGTAGAAATAATAGATATTATTAAATTGAATCACAGAAACTCAATAATGAACATAGTTCCACCCACCCCCCCCCCCCCTTAAATGATCACTAAATGAAACTAACCATCCACATATGGTGAAATTGGGTAGATGCAGGAGAGTGGAGACATCACAGAGTAATGAAAATAAATGAAGACGAATGCAGGAAAGAAAAATATAGCAGCCTATTGTCTAGAGCTTAGATTACTGATTTATCCTATTCAGTACACCCCTAAAATCACATTTATTGGAATTTAAGAGGATTTAGGGAATTTTGAAGGTCTATTAATGGGTTTAAGTGCATAATGTGTTGTCAAAAGTTTCATATTTGGTTATGGAATATTCTATAAAATTTTTTCATGTGGAATACCCTTTTTTTAACAAATCCGAGACATGTGTCTTATAGAATGTTGTTTGCAAATTTTTTGTGCATTTGAAAAAAAAAATTCATCTTAATCCGGCACATTTAGAATACGTTATATCTAATTTACTCTGATAATTGGTTCTTGTTAGGAAAAATATTTGATTTTCTGAAATCTAATTTCCTATACATTAATTTCCTTGATATATGCAAAAAAATCATGTATTTTACATTTCCCCTTTGAAAATTGATGGAATTTATTCCATCATTCATTCATGTTTCTAAATTAATTATTATTACACATGCCAAATCATGATCTACCACACTATTAAGTCTTTTTTATCATCACTCATGATATAATTAATATAGGGTTATGCTCATATCACTAGAACATGCTCCTTATACATTAGATTGTAGAGGAACTACATTATCCACATTGTAAAGAAAAAAATCACATAAAACAATGAGGGATTTTATTAAAGGTTCAAATGACTCTGAGTCTTATGGTTGGTAGGAATTAAAAATTAAAGCTCAATGACAATTTTGACCACTAAAATAAAGTGCATGATTTCAAAAGTAAAAAATCAATGAAATTATCTACTTCAGATTGTAACAAACATAACATCACAAGACTCAATGTAAAGGTTATGATCAAATAAAGAATAATGAATGATTTATGCACCCTCTTGAATATTTTTTCTACCTTTATACTTTTTTCCGTCATCAAAGAACCAATTTTTACATTTTTTATGAAATTTATTCTTAAAATAAACCACACATCCACACCCTAACCACATATGATAAGAATTATAGGTCTAGTAATTGTGATTTTTGGTTTTCCCAAATCAAAACACATTTTTCTATTTTTTTGATCTATTTTTCAATTTCTACTTTTTCATTAAATACGGGAAAATAATGAACTATCATGGATGAATCCAAAAGCTCAATTTATTCCCAAAATATTCATCCTCACACTTTTTCATTATAACGTAACTCATCACTTCCACCATGATTCTTTTCACCCCCATAGTTTAACTTTATAATATCATGATAATACTAAGAGGATGGTAGGAATGGATAAAAATGTCTTCAATCATGGATCATTTATAATAAAGTGATTAATAATTTAAATGGGATAAATAATGACCAATGTAATAGTGGTATTTTAAGGACAAATTATTTATCAAAATATGCCTTAATCATTTTAAATGTGTTTTTTCATAGTCATTGCATTGAAAAGTTCTAATGAATATTTTGGTCAGTGGTATATAACAAAATCAATAAAGAAATATTCTAATGAATATATAAATAATTGTGGTATTTAAATCCTTTAAATAAAGAGAAATAGGATTTGGGATAATCACTTATGGAATGGCTAATACTAAAAAATAGATTCACATGAATTTCAAAAATTTAAAGCATGAAAAAATGATAAGGAAATTTTATTTGCAAGAATAAATTAATTATATTAAATTTTGAGTACTCATTTTAATATACATGCATCACATTAATACTTTAAATCATTATTTTACTCACTCAATCTCATTAAAATTTATATAAAAAATAAATAATTATAGTATTCCTAAGAAACTCATATCTCTTAGATAAGTCAAATAAAGCCTAAATTCAAGTGTCAATATAGAATTTTTATTTAATTTTATAAAACATATTTTTCAATCAAAAATATTGGGATTTAAAATTATATTGAAGGTAAAATATTTTTTTATAAATGATGCTTCTATCTATTGTTGAAAATTATATTATTTCAGTTCAATTCTATATCACATTCATGACATGTGTTCTATTTAGTATCTCCATTTTTCGGCCTTGAATAATATTCATTAATGGTCCTAAACAATAAGAATAAAAACAAATTATATTGTATACTTATTCAATAATTATAATATACGAATGAGGGGAAGAGTGGACCAAGGAAAAAATTGTGGGTTTCCTCCAAAAATTTATTTTGTTTAATAACATTGGCTTGACTCAAAATTGATTTTTTTTAAAAACTCCACTACAAAATACCCAACTCCATAGTTAATAGATATAGTGTCTTTATTATATCTAAATTTATTTTCAATGTAATTATATTAAAATTTTAATTACTTTATATAATCATGTATATTGGAAATATAAACCAAGTAGGTCTTCATTAGTAATCTGGGTGAAAAGGTGTGATCTCCTCCACAAGTTCTTGATGTATGTTCCCATGGAACTTGTTCAGAATATTCTCATTTACTGTGAATGGGTTTTTTCATCTTCTATTTTCAATTATAAGATAACCAATGAGGTATACTTGATTAATAGTAAAGGGACTATCCCATATGGAACAATGTCTACCTGAAATTATTTTAAGAATGGATTTGAACAGCAGTACTTGATCTCTAGGTTTGAAGGTAATTTTTTTGAATCATCTTGTCATGGGAAATCATTGATATATTTTTCTAGATATTTTAGTCTTCAAAATATTCCCTCCTGATTTCATCTAGATCCTACAACTACAATCTTCTCTCATTACTAGCTTTATCAAGGTCTAGATTCATCTCTCTTACCTTCTAATATGATTTATGTTCAAATTACATAAGAAGGAAGAATCTATTTCCTGAAATCAATATGTAAGGGATCATCCATATTGGCATCTTATATGTTATTCCGCAATCCCATGAGGTATCATCTATACTTGGGAACCATCCCTTCATGTTGAGTTTAATAGTTTTTTCGAAAATTCATTTGACTTTTCTATTATTGAATTCTTCTTATCCATTTTTGTATAGATGCTATGGTGTTGAAATTTTATGATGTACCCCATACAGTTCCAGCAATGAGTCTATTTTCTTGTTGGAGAAATCAGTTCCTGGGACACTAATGATTTCTTCTGGAACTCCAATTCTACCGAATATATTAGTCCAAAAAAATCAAATAATCAATTTAGCATTATCAGTCATTTTAGATTTTCTTCAACAAATTTTGAAAAATAATCTCAAAAAAATAATATATAAATATCAAAATTTCATTGGGAATGATCTTATGATCTTTAAGCCCCATAATTCAAAAATTTCATAAAAAGTAATTGGATTTTGATGAATTATCTGCCATTTTTAGATATTACCTGAAAAATAGCATCTTTCAAATCATTTACAAAATTTATATGAATCTTTAAAAAAGGTGAGCCAACAAATTCCACATTCTAAAACCTTTCATGTTGTCTTGTGAGTTCGGAAGGGCCTCCATAAAAAAATTATGATAGAACTAGAAAACTGATTCAATTTCACTTTCTGGTAATAATATTTTTAATATTTAATAATTATATATTTTATACACAAATCGGTCTCACCAAATATTAAATATCAATTCATATTTGAGATTATGTTGTAGATGAGAGTTCAAATGAGAGGGTACTTGAGATGTAACCAGATAATTGAAAATGATAGAATACTATGGTTTGATACCATTAATGATGTAGAGTTGTTCTCGAGGAAGTTTATCATTAAGTGGGTTCTGGTATGAAATTTATGCCTTGGTGGTGTGGGGTAGTAGACTTAAGTGATTAGCCACCTTATTTCTAGTTCTGTTTTTATCTTTAATTTCAAAATGTAACTCTTGAAATACTAGATTTCATCTCACTAGCCTTGTATTTTCCTCAACATTTTTATTAAATACATTAGTGTTTCATGATCTAAAAAACAAACAAATTTAGTGATAAGAAGATACAATCAAAATTTATCTAGTGCAAAGTCGACTATAAAAACTCCTTCTCAGTGTTTGTGTAATTTATTTGTGCTCAATCCATGGTCCTTGATGTGTATGATATGACATGATTATTTCTATTATTTGTTTTTGATAAATAGTATCAAACCACTTGGTCGGATGAATCATAAGGCAACTTAAAAGGGTGTTCCCAGTCGAGATGGTTCATTATTGGAGGTGTGTTTAAACTCTTCTTCAATCTGAAAAATGATTTTCTGCATTAATAATAAAAATTAATGTCAGATTTCTTTTGGAGGAATATTGAGAAGGGGTGAGAAATATTACTAAAATCTTTGATGAATCTTCAAAAAATCATGCACATCATAAAAAGGATCTAACATGTTTTAAATGAGATAGATATAGAATGAAATTTATTACTTCAAATTTTGATTCATCAACCGCAATACATTTTTTGAAATTATGTTACCCCACACTATTTCCCTTTTTAACCATGAATTGATATTTTTATAAATTTATTACAAGATTCTTTCCAATTCATTTTTTCCAAATGATTTCCAAATTTTCTAATCAATGATCAAATGAATTTCAAAAAACAATGAAATAATCTATAAATACCTCATAGTTTTCCATAAAAAGGTCTGAAAAATACTCACCATACAAAGTCGAAATGTACCTAGGGAGTTCTATATCCCCAAAGTAATTATTTATTTGGTGAATGTACCATATGGATAGTGACGGTTGTATTATATTGGTATTATGGTTAGATCATTACCTAAACGTGTCCTAATAATCAATCGGAAAACAATAATGAGTTTTTCTAGCTAACCATTATAGCATTAGATCGATGAATAGAATGAAAAACTGCTCTTTTCGGAAAAATGACTTATCTTCCGGTGATCGATAAAAATCTCTAGATCAATTAACTACAATGGGGATAAGTTAATTTCGTTTAATTTTAATAGTGGTCAGGCTAGTTTTCATTGGGACTATTTGAATTGGGGTGACCCACTAAGAATCAAAGATTGGGTAAATGATTTTAACTACTAGTAATTTATCTTTATCTCTCTTAACATCCTTTATTAAGGTGAGATTATGTCTTATATGAGTTTGTATAGTGGTTTGGGAATCACTTTTGTAAAATATTCTTTGAGAGAAGACCTTAGGATTGATTCTGGGTATATCACTGGAAATCCATCGTACATGTTGGACATTTCATTTAAGATGTTCAATTAGATTTTGTTTGTGGGAATGATATAGATTATTGGAAACTATAACTAGAAATTTAACCCCATCCATTTGGATATAATACTTCAAATCAATTGGAAATTTCATAAGTTCTATACTTGGGGGGGTTTCAAGGGATGTTATTGAATTTATGTTTCCAAATTATTTGGATGAAATATATAGTATCATTACATTATCTTTTAACAAATCATCAAAAAGATCATATTTTACCTCTTCCTCTAACATGATATTTGGATTTATAGGTCCTTGGGAATTTTTACTTTCAAATGAATTTTTTTTATCAAATTATAAGAAGTCATGAAGAATAATTGAATCTTAAATTTTTATATACCTTCTCTATGAGAGATCATATAAAAAGAGTCATTACTAAAAGTATGTTTCATTTCATAAAAAATGATGAAGTGTATTGTACTATATATGATTTTCATTATCAGTGTTCCTTCATCAAAATTTATGATAGTCAATGTTGTTTTTAGGAAGGGTGATCTCATGATAATTGGAGAGTGGCATGGGGCTCTATCTTCTTCCATGTTAAGGACATAAATATGTTTTGGAATGATCAATCCCCTTACTCTCATGAGTACATCAGTGATATCTCCAGATGAGAAAACACTGGATATGTATTCTAATTTCACCACAACTTGAGTTGTTTTTAGTTCTCCAATATACTAGGATTAAAATATAAAGTGGGGTATAACATTTATTGATTCTCATAGATCACATAGTGCATCAATAAAATTTAAAAACCCAATAGTTCAAAAAATAGGGAATTCCTCTAAATCATGACATTTTTTTGTAACAGTGGCATGATCAATGTTAAGACACTTCATCCTATGATGATTCTATCATTTCCATTCATCCGCCTTCTTTTTATGCATATCTCTTTTAGAAATTTTGAATACTTAGGGATTTTTTATATTTCATCTTGTAGTGGGATTTTGATATTAGATTTCTAGAATATGTCTTTAATATTATATTGACGTATCACTTCTTCAACCATCTTTGAATCAAATAATGAAACTGTGAATGGTCATTGTATATCCTTTTTATCCCTTTATTGTTTATGTAATGGTGTTTCTGGCATTTCCATCATAAATCTAGTTCTTTACCCTTTGTTGTTTGGGTCCCCTTATTTTGGATGGATTGGTTGATATTCAAAACAATTCTTAGAATCATAATCATCACTTTTTTAGGTGGTATGATATCTTTTACAATTAATCTTATAATGATTATCACACATTCATTGTGATTTAGAACTACTTTTGTTTGGATTTGTCCATGATTATTAGATAGAATGTCTATATGGATGTAAAATTTATTATCCAAAATTATCATTTTATTCTTCATCTCTTAAATATCTATTTATTGTTTGTTACTATGAGAAATTTTTTTATTTTATTCCAATGTTTTATATTGGAAGGGATATATATCGGTTTTCTTTGGAATGTCAGAGTTTTTTGGTACTAATGTTGCTATAATGGAGGTTAATTTTAGTTTTGATTCTAAAAAGGAGGTCAATACGATTCTATCGGAATTCATATCCTTGTTTGTTATACAGTTAATGTGGATGGTTTGTTTCAGATTTTCATTTATTATAGGAAACATCAAAACATTTGGTCCCCTACACTTCGGTACATTGATCAGTGTGATTATAAGTAGAAGAGCGTAAACCAAATATCTGATTTTTTCCTTGTAGTTCATTCACGTTATTCACAGCATGTTGTCTATTCATAGTAGTCATTTCCTAAATTATTGCTTTATGTAACATTGAGAAAGAATCATAGGTCCTTACCTCATGGATGCCTCTAGTGCTCGTACCTCTAGTACCAAATTGATGTGATTTTTTTCTCGTTCTTTTCAATTCTTCCTATGCAGTCCTATGGGGACTTATTGATCAAGGATCCTCAAGGTGAGTCATCTGGAAAATTGAAATCATTATCTAGTATTCCTTTATAGAAGAAAACATGTAAGTGTTGTTCTTCCATAGTTTTTTTTGGTTTATTGGCACAAATCATTTTGTATCACACCAATTACTCATAAAGTGTCTCTCTATTTGATTTAATAATATCATTGAACTCTTTTCATATAGTCATTCTCCTTGATGTGGGAAAAACCATTGAATGAATCATCTTTGTAGAACATCCCAATCGTTGACCTATCCTAGTTGAAAACTATACAACCATTCCTTTACTACTATCTATAGTGAGATGGGGAAAACCCTCCACTTTACATTCCCTTCCACAACTCCTTGGGGATTGAATCTGGAAAGACATAGGAGAAATCATGTATTTTTTGATTTGGGTCTTCCCTTGCAAGACAATGAAATTTCGGTACCACATGGATCATGTTAATACGAAGTTCAGAATCATTTTCTATGGATAGGACATCAAGGTGGTTATTTTGATTAGAAAATTGAGTTGTGCAGATGTCGTGTAAGGTTTGGATAGGATTTCCAGCCATTACTATAGGTTCAGAGTGATCGATTAAAGTGTTACTTGAATCTATGGGGTGTATTTCCCCAAAATCTGTTGGTATATTTGGTTTTCTCAATTGGGTTATTTTTCCATCAATTTCTGGATCAAATTAAATTAAATAGTTATTTGAACTATGGGTAATTCAAAAGATATATTTAGTTATGTTTTTTTATTTGAGCCTCTTCCTCCCCAAAAACGGAACCAAGATTGATGAATGCCTATTTTGGGGTGTGGTAAAATAATAGTTAAATTACATAAAGTATATTATACTAGTTAACTCTAGGTAGTCTCCAGAAGAGGATTACACACAAAATGAAGTTTTCAATTTTTATTGATTTCATAAAAAGGTTGTTTTTAATTAATTTTGAGAAATTGAGAGAAATAAATAGATTAGTTTGATTTATTTTAAACAATTTATAATGATGGTGACCAGAGAAAGTTTGGATATTACTATTATCATGCTATCATGGTTTCCAAATTTTAAAAATTTTATTTATTCTGACATGTAAGAGGGAGATTCATCTACCAAGTCCTCTCTCCCCCATAAAGTGTTAGTTTTTATTAGATTATTCGTATTTAAAACCTCATGTTGGTCTAACAACCTTTTTATGTTTGAAGCATTACCGTATGCTTTCATTATTAATGAGGGAAATCCATGACCAGGAATTGTTTTTCCCTAATAAACCAACAATCTAAGGGGTAATATTACTCATCTTCTAACAACCATCGATCAATCACCAACTAGCCCTAATATATTCCATAGTTCACATCAATTAAATTGGTGGAGGTAGATATGGATCATTGATGAAAGCAATCAAAATTAATGAAATCAAAACTTAACACAACCAAATTCTAAATTTAAAATCAAATTAAGAATTGATACCGGACACAGAACAAAGAAGTTATATTATTATATTGAATCAAAAATACTCATGAATGAACATAATTACAAACTCCCCCATTCCCGATAACTCAATGAAACTATCACTCCATAGAGGGGTTTAGTTGATGTTAGATTGAGGAGATATCATAGATTAATGAAAATAAAATAAGAAGAAAGTAAGGAAATTAATTTTTAGAAGGACATCATAAGATGAAAGATAATTGATCGATCATCATTAATACACTCCTAGACTCTTATTTATTTTCATTTAAGTGTATTTGAGGTGCTATAAATGTTTATTAGTTGGATTTGGGGAATAATGGGTTGTCAATGGTTAAAAATTTGATTCTAGAATATTCCTTCAAATATTCGCACATGGAATCCAATTTGGTTTACAAAATCAGATGTAGGTGTCTTCTAGAAAGTTGTTAAAAAATATCTTTTACATTTGAAACTACTACAACTTGTCCCTTTATCAGCGCTAAAAACCGGCATTAACAGCTCTAGAAAAGCGTTGTTAATACCGGCGTAGATAAAGGGGGGTCCCCTTTATCAGCGCTCCGAGAAGCGCTGATATAAGAGACCTTTATCATCGCTGATAAAGGACCGCCTTTATCAGCGCTTCTCTTAGTGCTGATAAATGTCTCGTATATCAGCGCTTCATGGAGGGCTCAAAAAGGACAACTTTATCAGTGCTTATTTTAGCGCTGATAAAGGTCTCCAATATCGGCGCTTGACGTAGCGCTGATAAAGGGTTCCTTTATCAGCACTCCTCTAGCACTGTTAAATGTGTCCTTTATCAGCGCTAAGAAAAGCGCTGATAAAGGCCCCATCGCCTGCACCTACAAAACAGTACCTCCACACCTGCACACCAGAATACCTGCACAATGTACCACATGAACACCTGCACACCATAGCACCCGCACCCAATATTTTGACCGACAACGGTATATACATTTACTTAACATCATGAATACAAAAAAACTCATTACTATATACATTTCAAACATTGTTTTGCATGGTTACATTTACAATTATTCAATAACAGTTATAAATATTCATGTTTCATCCTTTGATATCTATGATCCGCTCTTGACAGTATTTGTTACCGAACAAAGCATCCAAACTCAAGGAAAAAAATTAACCTATATAAGAAAACAAATATTATGTTAGTAATGCAATAATGAAAGAAATTAAAATAGTAATATGAAAGAATACATTAATATGGAAATGTGAAACTAAAATATGAAATTTTAAACTCATATTTTTTCATTTTCATAACAATTAAAGGGAATAATGTAAAATTAATATGTTTTTGATTTATTTATCTCATTTAATAAATACTGATTCTTTATCTAATGAAAAGATTTACCGATCACACTGTGCGTCGGTCGGATTGAGGTGCGATCAATTTGTACACGTCACAAATGACTCGTGGATCGTTGTCATAATGAATCAAAACAATTTGAATGTGTTTTCACGGTTTGGCGTATGTCATTGGTGTTGTTTTCCAAAGTTTATCTCAATTTGAAACTGATATGAGACACTATTAGCCATACCGGTCACACCGTGTGTCAGATTAAGGTGTGGTCGATTCGTACACATCACAAATGACTCGTGGATCGTTGTACTAAACTATCAAAATAATCCGAACGCGTTTTCTCAGTTTTCCGTATGTCATGGGTGTTGTTTTCCAAAGTTTATCTCAATTTGAAACTGATATCAAACACTTTTAGCCATACCGGTCACATCGTGCGTCGGATTGAGGTGTGGTCGATTCGTACACATCACAAATGACTTGTGGATCTTTGTACAAAAGTATCAAAACAATCCAAACACATTTTCTCGGTTTGTCATATGTCATTGGTGTTGTTTTCCAAGTTTATCTCAATTTGAAACTAATATCAGACACTTTTAGCCATACCGGTCACACTGTGCGGTCGATTGAGGTGCGGTCGATTCGTACACGTCAAAAATGACTTGTGGATCGTTGTCCTAAAGAATCAAAACAATCCAAATGTGTTTCCTTAGTTTGGCGTATGTCATTGGTGTTGTTTTCCAAAGTTTATCTCAATTTGAAACTGAAATCAAGCAATTTTAGCCATACCGGTCACAACGTGCGTTGGATTGAGGTGCGGTCAATTTGTACATGTCACAAATTACTCGTGGATCGTTGTCCTAAATTATCAAAACAATCTGAATGCGTTTCTTCGGTATGTTGTATGTCATTGGTGTTGTTTTCCAAAGTTTATCTCAATTTGAAACCGATATCAGACACTTTTAGACATACCAGTCACACCGTGCATCGGATCGAGGTTTGGTCGATTCATACACGTCACAAATGACTCGTGGATCATTTTCCTAAAGTATTAAAACAATCTGAACGTGTTTGTTCGGTTTTCCGTATGTCATTATTGTTGTTTTCCAAATTTTATCTCAATTCGAAACTGATATCAGACACTTTTAGCCATACCGGTCACACCGTGTGTCGGATTGAGGTGCGGTCGATTCCTACACGTCACAAATGACTCTTGGATCATTGTCCTTATGTAAAAAAACAATCCGAATGCGTTTTATCAATTTGGCATATGTCATTGGTGTTGTTTTCCAAAGTTTTACTCAATTTGAAACTGATATCAGACACTTTTAGACATACCGGTCACACCGTGCATCGGATTGAGGTGCGGTCAATTCATACACGTCAAAATTGACTCGTGGATCGTTTTTCTAAAGAATAAAAACAATATGAACGTGTTTGCTCTATTTTCCGTCTATCATTGATGTTGTTTTCTAAATTTTATATCAATTTGAAACTGATATCAGACACTTTTAGCCATATCGGTCACACCGTGCGTCGGATTGAGGTGCGGTCGATTCGTACATGTCACGAATGACTCGTGGATCGTTGTAATAAAGTATAAAAACAATCTGAATGAATTTTCTTAGTTTTCTGTATGTTATTGGTGTTCTTTTCCAAATTTTATCTCAAATTGAAACTGATATCAGACACTTTTAGCCATACCGGTCACACGTACGTCAGATTGAGGTGTGGTCGATTCGTACACATCACAAATGACTCTTGGATAATTTTCCTAAAGTATCAAAACAATTCGAACGTGTTTTCTTTGTTTTCCATATGTCATTGTTGTTGTTTTCCAAAGTTTATCTCAATTTGAAACTGATATCAGACACTTTTATCCATACCGGTCACACTGTGCGTCAGATTGAGGTGTGGTCGATTCATACACGTCACAAATAACTCGTGGATTGTTTTCCTAATGTATCAAAACAATCCGAATGTGTTTGCATGGTTTTCCGTATGTCATTGGTGTTGTTTTCCAAAGTTTATCTCAATTTGAAACTGATATGAGACACTTTTAGCCATACCGGTCACACCATGTGGTCGATTGAGGTGCGGTCGATTCGTACACGTCACAAATGATTCATGGATCGTTGTCCTAAAGTATCAAAACAATCCAAACGCGTTTCCTCGGTTTGGTGTATGTCATTGGTGTTGGTTTCCAAATTTTATCTCAATTTGAAACTGATATCAGATACTTTTAGCCATACCGGTCACACCGTGCGGTCGATTGAGGTGCGGTCGATTTGTACACGTCAAAAATGACTCTTGGATCATTTTCATAAAGTATCAAAACAATCCGAACGCGTTTTCTTGGTTTGGCGTATGTCATTGGTGTTGTTTTCCAAAGTTTATCTCAATTTGAAACTAATATCAGACACTTTTAGCCATACCGGTCACAGCGTGCATCGGATTGAGGTGCGGTCGATTTTTACACATCACAAATGACTCGTGGATCGTTGTCCTAATGTATCAAAACAATCCGAACGCGTTTTCTTGGTTTTCCATATGTCATTGATGATGTTTTTCAAAGTTTATCTCAATTTGAAACTGATATCAGACACTTTTAGCCATACCGGTCACACCGTGCATCAGATTGAGGTGCGACTGATTCATACACATCAAATATGACTTCTGTATCATTGTCCTAATGTATCAAAACAATCCGAACGCTTTTGATCGGTTTGCCGTATGTCATTGGTGTTGTTTTCCAAAGTTTTTATCAATTTGAAACTGATATCAGACAGTTTTAGCCATACCGGTCACATCGTGCGGTCGATTGAGGTGCGATCGATTCGTACACGTCACAAATGATTCGTGGATCATTTTCCTAAAGTATCAAAACAATCTGAATGTGTTTCCTTGGTTTGGCGTATGTCATTGGTGTTGTTTTCCAAAGTTTATGTCATTTTCAAACTAAGTAGTAGGAATTCACTAATCTAAGGATATGAAACATAAGAAAGGGAGATCATAGATTCTCAATAAGTGTAAAGGGAGATATCAATGACCATATAATGATAACATAAGTATTATGAATTCACCTTCATTGTCCTATTTTTTTACATTCTTCCTGCCAGTCTGAAAACATATTCTTTGTGCGAAACATCTACTATAAATGCACTTTGGAAGAGATGATGAAGGGTTAGTCCATATTTCAATATTTTATTTTATTTTAATAAATTAAATAGATGATATCGTAATGTTACTGTAATCTCTTCCCACATTAATGTTTTCAACATGCTGAAAACATGGTGCCACGACTCTACGTCAATCGGCACGCGTTGTCGAGTGACGATTCCAATGTAGCTACTAAACATGGCTTTGTTGGGGTTTACATGCTGGCCTTGCATATTCCATCCCACCTCATATTTGATGCCTTTTACTTTTGCCTTAAGGATTTTTGCTAAAACTGTCAAACTATGACACACCTCTTTCTTTGTGTCGTTGGGCTTTCATCGCCTACCATTTCCTCAGTTTCTGCATCATCGTTATGTTTCTCCGAAGAGCTAGCATTGGCACTGACACCAGCTACCACAGGTTGAGAGACCTGTTGTACGTCAGCAGTGGGACCAGCTCCAACAGGTTGAGAGACCTGTTGTCTCTCAGTAGTAGGACCAGCTCCAACAGGTTGAGAGACCTGTTGTCTCTCATGAGTGGGACCAGTTGCAACAGGTTGAGAGACGTTTTGTGTCTCGGGATTGGGTGCATCAGCAGGTGAAGAATCATTATCTGCAGAACTGGTTTAAAATTTAATTTAGATCACATAAAAGCAGCAAAGAACAGATAATAACATAATGTAACACAATCTGTATTACAATAAAAATCAATAACCTGATTATTGAAATCCTTTTTTTTAAAGACTGAAGGGATTAGACCCCTCTATCAACTATCCATATCTGTTCATTGTGGTCTCCTCTGACATAAAAAACATCATCTACATTGGGACCACTACGAAATGATTGCAAAGTCCAAATGAAAGGGTCATCTTCCGTTGAATTTTCATCTGACCCTTCAGCTGTTTTGGTCGATAACAGAACAATTGACCAGTTTCGGATTGCGGGATCTGGAACATAATATACTTTCACTGCCTGTGATGCCATTTTAAATGGTTCGTCTTTCTCCCCTTCCTTACTGAAATCAACTTTCACGAATCCCAAACCATCTATTTTAATAGCACTCCTATTATCAACCCACATGCATTGAAATATCGGAACTTGAAATTACGTATAATCCAACTCCCATATTTGTTAGATGATGCCAAAGTATGACATATTCGCATAAATTGGATTTCTTTCCTTAGTACCAGAATCATGCATCGCTTCAGCCACAAGTGTAACCCCACTATTCTGCATGGTACTTTCTTCATCATGTACATTAGTATAAAATGTATAACCATTAACTACATAAGCATTGTAAGATAATGCATACACACTTGGTCCTTCGGCTAGCCATCGAAGTCGTTCCGAAATTGAATTTGGATTTTCATCTGACTTCTTAAAAATATGATCTCGAAACCATCCTATAAACTGTCGATTATGTGTATCGGATATCCATTTTTCAGCCCTTGATGGATTCAAATGCCTAAAAATTTCTTTTTGGATTTCAACATATGGGTCAACGTCGAAACTGTTATGCAAAACATAAAGGTGGGCCTGCTCCCGATCTGTAATATTGATTGTGGCAACCTTTCTTCCAAAAATTCCATCACCCTCAAGCTACCCAGTGTGACGATATTTCAGTAAGCCAATGCTTTCCACACCAGACATGTATTCGGTACAGAATTCAATGTCTTCCTCAACAATATATCGCTCTTAAATACAACCCTCTGGCCGACTTCGATTTTTGACATACCCTTTCAAAATCTTCATATACCGTTCAATGGGATACATCCATCTATAATGTACAGGTCCACATAGTCAAATCTCTCTCACCAAGTGGATTATCAAATGAACCATCATATCAAGAAATGTAGGTGGGAAGAAAATTTATAATTCACATAATATGACAGAAATTTTTTTTCCATAGCTGGCAATTTTGTCCGGTCTATAACTTTTTTGCATATAGCTTTGAAGAAGAAACACAGTTTCGTTAATGTATGGCAGACATTCTTGGGCAAAATGCAACGTAAATCAATTAGAATGAGATTTTGCATCAAAACATGACAGTCATGTGATTTCAGACCTTTTAACTTCAAGTCACTCATTGACACAAGGTTACTGATATTTGACGAATACACCTCTAGAACCTTTACGTCATTCAAGAAGTTTCAAAATTGATATCTCTCCTGCCTGGAAAGAGTGTAAGTAGCAGGAAGAAGAAATGTTCGTTTTTCACCCTTCACGGGTGCCAACTTTTCTCGTATTCCCATCTCAACCATGTCCAACCTAGCCTTAATTCCATCTTTTGTTTTTCCAGATGTATTTAGCAAAGTGCCGATAACACTGTCAAATAAATTTTTTTTCTACATGCATAACATAAATAAAATTTCTTACATACAGACAATTCTAGTATTGTATTTCAAAAAAATTGATCTCTTTTTCCAACTGATTTTCGTAAGGTTTTTCGAAGCCGGTTTACCAAAAGTAGTGTCCACATTTTTAACTTTCTCAAACAATTGATCGCCTGTTAGTGGAGACGGTGTTGTACATTCTTCTGAACTTCCATAAAATGATGTCTTCCAAGAACGGTACTTATGTCGTCGCGGTATAAATCTGCAATGTTTTAGAAACACGATTTTCGATGAATGTTTCAACCTAATTGATTGTGTACCTTCTTCACAAACGGGACAGCCTTGAGTTCCTTTAATGCTATATCCTGACAAATTTCCATAAGCAGGGAAGTAATTTATCATCTCATACAACATGACTCTCAAAGTAAAATCTTCTTTTCTTTAAGCATAATACAATGTAACACATGAATCCCACAATAATTTCAAATCTTTGATCAATAGAGCTAAATAAACATCAATATCATTACCCGGTTGTTTTGGTCCTGATATAAGCATAGATAACATGATTTATTTTAGTTTCATGCATAACCACGGTGGTAAGTTATAATTTATCAACATAAAAGGCCATGTACTGTGACTGTTTCTTTGAAAACCAAAATGATTCACTCCATTTATAGAAAACGCAAGATGAAGGTTTCTCGACTCGTTTCCAAATTCAGGATACTCATGATCGATTCTCTTCCAATGAGGAGATTCTGTCAGGTGACGTAGTATCCCATCTTTAATTCATGTATCTGCATGCCATGTTAATTGTTCCGCAGTCTCCTCACTTCCATATAGGCGTCTAAACCTTGGAATGATTGGAAAGTACCATACAACTTTAGTAGGACTGGATTCATATTTCTTGTATCGAGATTCACCACACTTTGGGCATTCATTAAGTGATTTGTGGTCCTTGCAAAATAGTATATAGTCATTCGGGAAGGCGTGTATTCTTTCAGAGATCATACCCATAGAGCGTAGCATTCGTTTGGCATCGTATGTTCGACTCGAGAACTCATTTTCTTCTGGGAACATGTCATTCAAGAGGGAAAGTAGTTTCGTAAAACTGTCGTCACTCCACCTCTTATCTTCTTTCAAATTATACAGCTTCAGTACGGCTGACAATGCTGTATATTTAGTGCAACCAGCATACAATGGCATCTTTTCACAACTTTTTAACATCTCAAACAATTTTGGGAAATCACGAAGTTCATCTTTGAAGTTCCTTTTCATTTTCTCAATACGATCTTCATCATCATTCACATATGTAATCACATCCTCCATACGGTCATCTTCATTGTTCATGTTTGTAATCAAATCAGATGATCTATTAAACGCAGTGTCACCCCAGTCACTACCTATATTCGTTGTTTCCCTGTGTTTATTCAAACATGTATAACATTGATCTATTCCGTGATAGATCAAGTGTACTTCCAACTCATCTGGACTAATTTGTTTTGAATAACAACAATGTAAACACGGACAAAGGATTTGGGAAGAGTCACATGCATGATCTTTTGCAAACATGATAAATTCTTTCACACCTTGTTCATAATCTTTTGTCAACCGATTGGCATTCATCCATTCTTTATTTATATTCATCCTATTTGAAATCCATAGAATGAGTATATAGGTTAGAGGAGAAGGAATATGAGTATAATTTAGATAAAAAACAAGATACTTCAAGGAAATAATTTGACCATGAAATGACTAAGTCTAGAATGTTGTGGATCTTGAATACATTCTTTGATTGATTTGGAGAAATGACTTCTCGAACCTTTTCTGGATAACCTAGAACTCCTTCCAAGGAAATAATGTGACCATGAAACAATACTTCTTAAACAAAATATGGGGAATTTATAATATTTGAATAAAGACAAACCTCTCTAAAAACACCCAAAACTACCTCCAGATTATCGGAGTACTCCTCCTATATATTGTAATGAACTAAGAAGTATTCTAAAAAAACGAAAATGGAGGTGTCTAGAAAGATATTAAAGATCTAGTTCATCAGTTCCATGAAATAGATAGAGCATTGGTGATCCCAAATGGAATTCATAAATACTTTAAATTTCCATATCGACTTTAAAAATATATCTTTTCAGCATCCTCTTCCCAAACCCTCAACTGTTGGTACCCTGATCTCTAAAAAATTTTCAAAAACCAATAGATCCTTATAAGATGGTCAATCAAATCATCAATTATAGGAAATATGTAATTATTCATTATTGTCACCTGGCTATGACTATGGTAGACTGTTAAAATTAATAGGCTATGATATGACTTCATTGAAAACAGAATTAGAAAATCCCATAGTGACATGATCATATAGATAGAACCATTTCCCTAAAGATCTTCTAGTTGATCTTTTAGCTCCTCTAAATCGCCCAGAGCCTTATGATGTGATGGAATGGAAAATGGGATCGTCCAGTGAAGCAAATAGAAAGAAAACACAAACACTCATTGGGGAGGTTATCCCATGAAGTCCTCTATAAATGATTTTGTGTACTTTTCCATGACCACTGGAATTTCACATGAAGAAGACTTCTCAACAACCCCAAGGAAAACCTTGGAAAAATGACATGATATGAACCATAACATAGAAGAAACTTGTCATACCCTCCATGGTTATAGATCACAATCTCCATAAAATACATGGAATATTCTGTTAAGAGTAAGTAACTGAACCCAATGGTGATAATAGCCATCTAATGCACTAAATACAATAAAAAAATCTAAGATGATAATGAGGTCGAAAAAGACCAGGTCCAAAACATGGAATTCCGAAATGTCCTACATGCCAAGTACCACAACACAATGCTAAAAGAACATGAAACCATGACCATTTTTCCTACCCAAAAGGGTTATTCAATACATGAAATAATTCATAAACTCTTCCGTCATACCCAAGTAATAAAAAAATATGTGAAATTAATGACTAGGATTCACCATTTTTAAATGAAACCAGTACTATAGAAGAATTAAAAAAAATTCACCTCGAATTGTGGTTGGCCAAGATTATGAGTCCTCATGAATGACCTCTATTGCATTGATTTTTTCTTGATTAGATTCGTCTATGTATTATTTCCCTATTAAGAATCCCTCTTTCTTTTAGGATGTGATACTCCACCATTTGAATCCTCTTATTTAAACTGTAAGCCCTTAAAAAAGTGGAGCCTACACCACTCCCATTGGGAGCCAATTGAAAAAATCACAAGATATTCCCTGGATAACCACATAGGTGGAACGCCCTCAGAGTCTCTAGTAAAATTGTCCAGATGTTTCCCACATTTCTAATCTGATAAAAAAATAGGTTCATTGTCCATAGAATCCACATAATCTGTTCATAAAGACTACTCAAATACCTTTCCACTACTTCTCTAAGACTCATCGTGCTTTAGATTTTATCCTCAAAAATAACTATGGATACCACCCATTAATGGAACACCATTAAGACCAATATTTCAATTAAAATATACCTCTCACATCAATACCATGGGAAAAACCTAAAAATAGGTTGGTAGACTTAGAACAATAAGAATAAATCTGATATATTTCCTCAAACCCATCTCAAAATTAATAGCCATAAGATAATCATTTGTGGGGAGATAAAGAGATACATGAACCAAATTACGGAATCTAGTGGCATAATCCATGACTAAATGACCACCATACTCTAGCTTTAAAAACACATAGTCATTCATCAATCTCGAGGTATCTGGGTAGAACCTCTGAAGATATACCATTTGGAATGTGGTAAAAGTGAGATCCTCTCTATTCCTCGAAAAAATCTTTGAATCACACCATATTCAAATAAATTCTATTAAAAAGTAACCAAAAAATAACACTTTATATGTCTTAGGGGTTTTCAAAAACTCTATGATCTACTTGATATAGTCCAACCACTCCTTAAATTACATGGTTTTCTTTTCAGTAAAGAAAAACACTGAATTATTATTTGAAAATTCTTGAGTGTGGTCACTAGTTCATGTCTTATCATGGATACCAATTTAACCCACGTTTTTGAAATTATAAATCATTGAATCCAAAAAAATTTGTATCAATGGGATGGTTCATCTTTGTGGTACTCTGGTTCACACTCTCTATGCTTCTACATGGTACTTCTAGGAGGTATTGTCTACAAGAAACATGAACAACCTCCATCAAGAAAAACCCAACATCAAATCACAACAAAAAAACTAACTAAAAACACCAAAACATAAGAATAACTAAATAAATCTAATGAAGTAGTGGGAAATCATAAAAAACAACCCATAGTCAGGATCAAAACATAACCACAATCCCAAACCACCCATGGAAACTAAAGATTCAACACGAAGAATAGTTGGCCAAACACTTACCCATTCCAACCATATGAGACCTAATGGTTCTAGATCTAAATTAGAAATAACTCTGAAATATTAAATATCTAATACCATATTTCTTTGAATAAATCCATGGTTTACCATCCTTTTCTCTTGATTCTTCCTACCACATGTCCTGAAGAGTATTTACATCACCAAGGGATAACATATTGCATGAAGAATATCTGACCTTCACATGGGAACAACATTGCCACTAGTAAATGGGACTAAAACATATAGAAAATGGGATGGCCACACAAACATAATCAAAGTCAATAGTAGATGATAAAAATACACCATAATCAGTGACATATATTGAGTAAAAACATCACACAACACAATGAAAACATAATTAATTCATGAAAATTCAATTTGAATCACCTTAAGGAGGAGGACCCGGTGGTGGAGGATAAGGAGGTGTCGACAGCGGAGGCACTAGAGGCAACAGAGGCAGCGCAGATGCAGGGCAGAGGCAGGGTGGAGGAAGCAGAGGCAGTGGAGGAGGAGGAGGAGGAGGAGGAGGAGGTTGTGGTGGAGGAGGATGCAGCAGAGTAGGTAGAGGAGGAGGAGGAGGAGGCGCCGGTGGAGGAGGAGGAGGATGAGGCCGCAGATTAGAAGGAGGAGGAGGAAGTGATGGTGGAGGAGGAGGAGGACGAGGCCGCGGTGGAGGAGGAGGAGGAGGCAGCGCCCGAAGGAGGAGGAGGCGGCGGCCGGAGGAGGAGGTGGTGGCGGCCGGAGGAGGAGGAGAAGGAGGAGGCGGCAGCCGTGGCGGAGGAGGAGGAGGCGGAGGCAGCAGTGGCAGCGGCACAGAGGAGGGCTTCTGCGAGAGATTGACCGGGTGCAGGGAGGAGGAAGAGGACCCGCGTGTTTTTAACAAATCTGTGTGAGCCTATATCAGTGCTAGTAAAAAGCACTGATAAAGGGTGTATTTATCAGCGCTAAAATGAAAAGCGCTGATAAATACAACCTTTATCAGCACTTTTTTAGCGTTGATAAATAAGCCCTTTATTAGTTCTTGCTTTAGCGCTGATAAAGTGAACCTTTATCAGTGCTTTTTTTAGCGCTGATAAAGGTCCGCCCCTTTATCATCAATTTTCCGTTAGCACTGATAAAGGCAGGCGCATGCCTTGCCCAGTTTTGTGGTAGTGTGACCACATAATATCTGCTTAATCAAGAATTTTTAGAAGAAATTATATCTAATTTCCTCCAATATTTTATTCATTTCAGAAGAATATTTTATTTTTATAAATCTAATTTCCCATATAGTTATGGATTTGATATATTTAGTATCAAGTTTTTCCTTAGTTATTAAATTTGTTCTAATTTTATTTTAATATATTATTATTGAATTTATGCTCTATTGTTTCATCTATTTCCAAATTATAGTCCCATCATTAAAAATATCCACATATGTGCACTTCTTTTTATACATGAATTGTGATCTTAATTTGGGCCTCCAAATGTTGTATTATGCTCTTGGCTCAGAATAATTAAATGATTACCAATAATTTTTTAATCATAAAAAAATAATTTCAAAAATTAGATTAGTATATAAAATGTTAAGTCCAACATACTTAAAAAAATTAAAATAATTAAATTCCAAAATTAGTTCATTTTCCATTTAAACCCAAAATGCTACTATAACCATAAAATATGACAATTGACATTAAAATATCACTTTTATGGGATTAAAACCATATAAAAATAATTAAATGTATGAATGTAAACTGAGTATTCAATTCTGCTATGGGAAGATGGGGAAACCAAATCCCTTATAAGAAAAGGACTGTGACTAGGGATGTTAGTGTGTCCCACACAGTAATTATAGTCACCTTGAAGATAGAAGATGGGAAAACATCATCAACTATGAGATGATGGGGAAAATATATCCACTATGAGAAGATGGGTATACCCAATCTACTTTGTGAATATTGGAAAACCTGACGCCTTACAAGCAAATGACTGTGGTTGGAGATGGTGGTGTGTCCCACGCAGTAGGTGTAGTCCCTATGAAGTCCCAAGATAAGTTATAAATTTTTTATTGAATTATTTGGAATAATATTACATGTTTATGTCACAATTATATTTCTTACTCCTATGTTATGAATTAATAGATCCTTCTCTAGATTCCCTTATGAGTCATGTCTTATGACCTTTTAATCTTTATGCCATGATTTATAATTATGATCTATGAAATGTAGTGTATGATCTCATAATGTTATGATCATGTTCTCATACATTAATGCTCATGTTTATGCTTACATATCTATGTTTTTAACCCTTACTAATCATATGATCTCACCCATTTTAGTGCATCATTCCCTAGGATATGAAGATATGTATTAAGTATGATGTGTTTAAGAGGGGTTCCACTACTAGAAATTAGGGATTTAGTGACCGCTTAATGCCATCACTAAATCCCTTTTGCGTCCTCCATATGACGGATGCTTTTGTCTAGTCGCTAAAACCATTAGCATTTACCTTTTGGTGGCCAGTAATGATCAACCCCAAAATCAAGTGATTTTCGGTCTTGGATGCTGTGGGAATCTATGGTGACACAACAATGACATGTGAGATTTTCTAAAAGCTTTCATCGTCGACCATGGTAGATTCATGGTGGTGGGGGTGTGTTTGGGTAGGTTAGGGGCAGTCGGGGTATGGTGAGGTGATGTTAGGGGGTAAACAGAGGACTATAGGATGTGTTCTGGAGGACTTCGAGTTGACTGTGGGTTACAAGGGTAGGGGCGAGGGCGGAGAGGGGTGGCAGGATGAGGCGAGGTGGTGTTGAAGAGGTGTGATGAATAAAATAGGTGCAAGGCAAGAAAAACCCTGCTAGTTTTTTTAGTATTAGCGACCACCATTTGGCGGTCACTAATACACCTTTTAGAGACTTGTAAATGGTAGTCACTAATACTCACCCACTCCTACATGCGCAAATGCTCAGAATTATTGTAGTGTTCTAGTCACAAAGAACCCATTGGAAGATAATTTAGCTCACTTATCTACCAGTGTTTATGTTTCCATGATTCCAAAGGCACTATACTTATATGGTCTTTGGGCACTTGTTTTTAGAAATATGTTATGTATTCCAAAAATGTGATGTAATGTTAATGTTTGAAAAGATAGGGTCTCTATATTTGTTATAATAGAAAAAATTAGTAAACCATTAGAAACAAGGATGAGAAAACAAAAGTGAGAACTCTAAGGAAAAGTCGAAGGATATGTTTACTGATAAGGTAAAGTGTTAGACAATGTCCTTGAATTTTGGTAAAGTATATAGAATGTGGCTTCACAGAAATTTATGATTGTCTAGATAATATAAGTGCATGTGGTTCTAGAATATATGTACCTAAGAGTAAAAACTCTGACAAGGTGCATTGAGCCTGACTCAAGATTAACTGTGTACACGATAATGGGCCTTACTAAACACCTGGTGAGACAATATCGATTGATATGATTTAGGAATTCACAAAATCTTCATGAAATACCATGAGTGAATTAAAAATAATTTTAATATGAATAACCTAGGATAAAACTAGGATGTCATATATTAAGGAAGTTTGCATAATTTAGACAACCTATAAGTGGTTTTTTCATGATTATTTGGTTCCACGCTATAAAAAATGTTTCTTGCTTTATGATTTTTTGGTTTTAGTCAATGGCTGGAACCCAAAGGATCTGAATTAATAGTTACTACAGTGAAAAATGAATTGATTGTTCTTTTGATCATAAGAATTCAATGGGAGATGTAATTCAAAAACTCAATGTTATTATCACACAACATTCACAGGATATGAATCATGATGAGCATCCAAATGAGAAAACGAGGTACAAACATTCAATTGAGTCCTTCATGAAGCTACATCCAACTTATTTAAGTGGGTATTCTAATCCAATTGTTGTTGAACACTATATTAGTACCACTAAAATGATATTCTATGTTCCCTAGTGTTCTTATCATAAGAAAGTCATTCTTGAAGTTTATCAGTTTTAAGGTGAATCAGACTGGTGGTGGACTCTAATCCAGAATATGAGTACGAAACATAACATTTAATCCATGGATTGGGATTAGATCAAGAATATATTGTTCAATAATTAATTTCTTCTTATTGTTCATATGAATATGGAAAATGGGTTCCGTGAGTTGAAGTAAAAGGATAATGAATCTATATGTAACTACATGGATAATTTCTCAAAATTTGTTTTGTATGATTTTATAATTATCTGCCGACTAGAAAGTGTTGTTGATTGGTACATAAGTGGCTTAAAGACATGTCTCAGAAGGGTGTTGAAATTATAATAAGTTTTATCAATGGAGAGATTTTGTTCTATGAAATTGATGTTTAAATAGAGGTTGAAGTTATATATCAATCTCATGTTTTCAACAATAAATAAGAGTGTGTTAAAAGTCAATATAAAAACCACGAAGAGAATAAAATAATCCTTACTGAATGTTTCATGTGTGCAAAGAAGCATTAAGGAAATTCACTTATGGGTTCTAATAAGTGTTTTAAGGGAGAAATGGAGGGACATTGGGAAATTGATTTCTACACTACTGGGAAGAATATTGAAAATGATGAAAATAGAGGAAAATCTACAAAGAATTAACCTCTTACATTTTAGTTCATTATGTGTAAAGAGGATGAGCATTACAGTAAATTATTAGAAAACCAAAGGTATGGTGATGATAATTGGTGTTAGTAACCTCTTAAACTGATGGATAAAGAGAAATCTCATGCGAACAATGTTTCTGACAAGGGGTATGATATTAATGTGGGGAAAGGTACACATACAATCCTCTCTAAAACTTCTAATGTCTTAATTGATTATGGATCTACCCACTCTTTTGTATGTAATGAATTTTTAAGGGTATTATGATTTCACCCAAATGATTAGATACAAAATTAGAAGTGAAAACCCATAGTGGTACGATGATTTCATTCAAGTCTATGATTCTTATTTGGTTTATTTTTGTGTGAATGTAATTCATAAGAATATTTCCATTCTTCACATGGTTGAATTTTATGCCATCATATGAATGGATTATATTTATCAACATAAATCTCACATCATTTATCAAGTAAAGGAAGTTACGTTTGATATTCCAAAGAAACCTCTGATATTTTATAAACGTGACGACATGTATGAACTTCTTATAGAGATTACATCTAGTGTATGGGTCTTAATTACCATTCAGATGGTTTGTTTGTCTCAAATGGTTAGTGAGAAACTCAACATTGATGATATTTATATTGTCTTGGATTATTTTAATGTGGTACTAAAATATTATCCTATACTTCCACCAAAATGTGAATTTTATTTTTGGATAGAACTCATACCTAGTTCCATATCAATTTCAAAGACTCCCAATAGAATAGTCCCAGTTATGTTTCAAGAATTGAAGAACCATCTCTAAGAAAAAATCAATAAGGGATTCCTTCCATCGTGTGTGTCACTTTGGGTTTCACCTGTCCTATTAGTGAAAATGAATGATGGAACATCGAGGCTCTTCTTGGATTAATAGGTGTTGAACAAGGTCATGATCATGAACATGTATCATTTTCCCTATATTAATGACTTGTTTGATCAAATGTGTAGAGATCAATACATTTTCAAGCTTGACCATAATTCCTCATATCCATAATTAAGGTTTAAGAAAGAGGATATACACAAGACAAAATTCCATACATGGTACAGAAACTATGAATATATAGTGATTCCTTTTGATCTTAATAAATCCTCTATTATCTTCATAGGATTAATGAATATGGTCTTTAGATATTACACCAAATAGTTCATGGTAGTGTTTATGGATGATATTTATATCTATTAAAAGGGAAAAGGGTTGAATGAATAACACTTTATAATTATAATAAAGGTGTCGTGACCCAACCCATACCAGGGCCTGAGCCGTAACGACCCCAAGCCTGCCTCCATATGCCAAGGTAGGCGACTATCATCGAAGGCATAACAAACTCAAGGAGTCATTGCCTAAGAACGTGCACACACACACAAAGTTTACTCAATGATAAAGTGCAGAAAAAAAGAAATCAAGGTACCACACTTCTATAAAAAGGAAACCAACATAAATGCATCGACCTCTAAATAGTATAAGTAAAATTAAATGTAAATATGAAGGGGAAAGTGGAAAACATACCCAACCAACTAGAAAGGTGCCACAACCCAGCAACTTGTGAAAAAGTAAAATAGCTGGAAGATTCCCACTTTTGAATCCCATGATACGGCCACCGTAAACGGTCCAAGCACCTCATATCCCTAATCTTCTCTGAAATCACGATCAATGCGTCGGTGGTCTGCAAGGGCTCACTAAATGTGGAAAAATCATAAGTAGGGGTGAATACAATAATAATCAATAGGATGCCCTGAAGGCCTAAGGGATTAGTAAGAGAGGTACTGGAGAGGGGAGCAGTAAGAGAGAACAAGGTATGATAAGAGTGATCGGAAAGAGTATATCTCCACCCAATAGTAGATATGCTTCCTCAAAGAAACAAAAATGAGAGAGTAAGGGGGTCTCCTTCTCACAACATACACTAGGTATATGCCCATACATATACCCAGGTAATCTAGATATAGTTGTCTCAGCCACAAATAATCAAAAGGCACCAACCTAAATCCATTACCAGGATTTTCAAAGAAGGATCAATGTTTATCTCAAGAATCAAGAGTACACGCTCCATGATATGGTCCTACCTGATGGAACCTATCTAAGAGATGTACTCTATCAGATACAACTCAACCACAACTAATGGTACATCCAAAAGGACATGCTCCATCAGGAACATTATGCTAGAATAGCCTCTAGTGCCCAGCACTAGAGACCTCGTTGACACAGTATTTCACCTAAGGAAAGAACAAGGGAATGATAGTGAAGAATTCCACTCCATGTAATTGTGTCCTACACTCAAGGTAGCTCCCACTACCATGAAGGACCCACTCCCTGTCACTACTCGAAGATAGGGGATTACTAATCCATACGTGAAGACATTCACCCTACCTAATAGTGGATTACATCTCAAGAAGTTTGTTCATTGTTGGGGACCCACGCCCTAGTATGATAGGGGAGTACGGACCCCAGGCTAGAGGACCAGCACCCGGGAACGACAGGGGAGTACCAAATCTATATGTGAGGACCCGCACTCTACCCGGTAGGGGAGTACAACTCTAGTAGTTTATTCACTGTGGGAGACCCTATCCCTAGTACGTCATGAGATTACAGACCCTAGTCTAGAGGCCATGCACCCTGTCATGGTAGGGGAGTACTGATTCTGTCGTAGCACTACATAATAAGGGCCCACACCCTAGGTTGACAGGGTAGTACCTACTCCTAACATAGAGGACCCTAACCCTACATGAAAGGGGTGTAACTGACTCTATGTGAGTTATGTATGGAGGACCCATTCCTTAGTCAAATAGGGGGTACTGACTCCAATGATTGGAAAACCATATCAAAGGAAAAAAACCCGCACTCATGATGTGGGGAGTCCCATCTCTACTAGAGCAGAGGAGTAAGGAATACTCGTGCCTTGAGTCATCAATGGAGTATCCATCCTTACTCTCACTGCAAGAAACACCCTAGTTATAATACTATGGTTATCATTAATACCTAAACTACCATGATGATCCACAAGTATGAAACATTATGACCCGTCCTATCAAACGGGTTGCAACACAATAGACGACGCGTCAATCAGACACCCGGTCTGTAAGCTATAGGAAACTTTGAGCTAGGGGCCTGGTAGGATTCGACTAAGATTAAAACCATAAAAACTCTATATTACTCTGAAAGTTGCCTGGAGTATCTCAAATGGACTGCATTTTCCTAAGGGTTCTGGCACCGCAGACAGTTCGTCATTTCAACAACGTATGAGGGAGATATGTCGGATACTAGATCCCACAATAATAATACTAATATTATTATTAGGTGTTTCGTGGAGCTGATCCCAAACAGGAATATAATATTTAAAATTAGACTTGAATCGACCGTCTTAATGACAAGATCATGTCACCACTGACAGTAAGTCAATCAGACGTCGTACACAGGAGTTATGGTAGGTCGAAGATTTAATAAAAATAATATATTATTTTTATTTGAGTGTATCGAGAACCTGATTCGAAAACCTGAAAAAGACATCCAATATTGGACTCGGAATTTCCCTCCCGGTGTCATGGTATCACTGCCACTAATGGTTCATGAAACCGGGGTCACACGGATAAGTTACAGACTAATTATAGTTTTACAACCAAAAATAATAATAACATTATTTGTATTTTTTTCATTATATCCAATCTCAATTGAGATTCACGCACAAGGGGTATCCCTTTGCAGCATGCAGGTAGTGCCTCACCCTTATTCAATGGATTTCCACATTAATTTCCTTAAATTTTAAGTTTATATCTTTAAAATTATTCCTCGTTCCAATTAACTTATTTCTTCTTCCATGATTTGCGCTTTTGTAGATGAAATGGGAACCTACTGCACCTATGTCTCGCACATGGCCAGACTACCTTCGCCACACATCTACCTCGCACATGGCCTGAATTCCTCTGTCGTTCCACCTACTTGTGCTACTACCAGCTCTTCCTCTTCACTGGTCGAACCTTCCTAGCCCGCAGTTGATGTGTTCACTACACCTCACCATCGGGAGCTTCTCCGACCACCATCTAGTTGGATCTCTATATTGCACTGCCCGGTATTCCACACTGTCGAAATATGTAGATCCGCCTCGCATGTCACCAGAGACGACTTGCCCAGCCGCAGCAGTCGCTTACTCGCCTCACCAGAACCTCCATCTTGAACCGTCATAACCCTCACTGCGGAATTGTTCAGTGCACAATTCTGGGTTCAATCTTTCTCAGAAAGAAGATAAGAATGTAGATCGGTGATCCTCACGTTGAAAACTCCACATCTGTATGTCACGCTCAACGAAACATCGAGTTCTTGATTAGCTTAATTATTTTTCGATGAAGAACATGTAAAGAACGTGTATAGAATGGATTATAATAGATCATGGTCTAAATGTGGATCGGTGGCTGTGTTTTCTTGTCCATCATCATTGAGAATTTAGAACATAAGGAATTGAAAAATAGATATTTATCATACTTCCTTATTTTTCATATCAACATAAGTAAGAAGAAATTAATTCAAACAATTGTTTTCAATCCACGAATTAATTAATTTAATTTGCATTCATCATGAAAATTAAACTGAGGTAAAGAATCCACAATGATAAATCCTACACCAGGTTTGGATCGATCATTGGTGAAGATTGCGTCCATCAAGATCCATTACGCTCGTCGCGCTTTGACCCGCCTGGATCTAAAGTCTCATTTTTCATTCTTCATTATTCTCCATTTTCTAATTAGGGGTAGAGGATAGTAGAAGAAGATGATACATCATTGTTAAAAGGGGTATGAGGACAATCATTCTAAACAAGGAATTTATAACTTCTATATAGTTTAAAATAAATTAATAAAATAACCAAATAAATAATTATTTAATTATTTAATTATTCATCCATGATGGCACACAGGAAAACCTCTTAACACTATCAAAGGATATACTTTGCATAGGGTAAATCCTATGTTATGAGATCATTGGTGGTATCATATTTTTCATCTGATTCATCATTCAAGAGATATTTGGGTTTGAGAAATTAAATGAATAAATGAATAATTATATTTATCCATTTAACACACCCCCAATGAGCGAGGGGTTAGAACGTCCCATGTTGACATATATTATGTTGTGCCTAGGAGAAAAACCATGTTCTGAACCCAACTATGGTCCCAGTTTTCCAATCCGATCATCTATTTAAGAGATACCCCATTTTCTCTAGTTAACCGTGTGTATGTAATATAAAAACACATACGCTTTTTATAAAACTAATTATTGGAACACCGGGGCTCAGAATTGCACGTCGTCTTAGCTCCCATCTCTGGAAATATTCTTAAAAATATTTCAAAGTCTTATTATAAAAAAACAGGTATCTATATTATTACCTCCTTAATGTATTCTTCCATGAAAATAAAAACTAGGGGAACAACTTGGGATACCGAGCCGAAACTTAGCTCTCTCGCTCCCATGGAAACTGGTACATTTCTGTACTTCCAATTATTGTGGACCAAAGGGACAGTTCACCCTCATAAGGATTTCTTTTGTTGATGAATTTTGTAAGAACAAACACATATCTCCTCATTTGTGACACATGTAAGACATCATGTACCTACTATAACTATTTGGGGTAAGACAACGTTGTATGAAACCTCAACATATCCTTGCACAGTCTCAAATGACCTGATAGAACTCGTGGAATAGCTTGCCTCCCTCATCGAACATCTACATCCCATGTCACAACTGGAATCACTGTTTTTCACTAAAATATAGTCTTGTGATTCCATCCTTCAGAATATCCATATGGTGAAACAACTATAGATATCTAGTCCCACAGGAATTCACTGTCGATGAATCACAACTGAGACTCTCATACACACTCGATAGGCGAAGGAGTCAACACTGTATACTGATGAAAAGTTTGACCCTCAAGTTCCATGAGGGTCAGCTGTATGGAAGTTAACTTCTTTAAAACTTCCTACACTAGGAGAGTGAGGGACATTGCGTACATCCCATTAAGGGCATCATCTACACAACCGTGCCTTGAGTGCATAAGTTAGACGTACTTTTCTAGCATGATTCCACTATGCTATTTGGGCCTCATATAACCATGTGCTTGAGACCGATCATGAGATGATCTTCTACATTGAGATCTCATCAGCTGGCATCTTTTAGTTGTAACAGATGTCTCAGCTCTATTGCGCTAACTGCCACAATTAGGTGTATGCCGTTATTGTTGAAAAAAATCACTCTATCACCAATGCTTGCTCTAGAACCCATGGTATAGGTGGGGATGCACAATGGAACTATGGGTGCACAAATATCCCAACGGAGCCCCTGCTCAATTATCCGCACTCAGAAGTAGACGTTATAGATCGTGTTCAGAGAGTAGTGTGCAAGGTCTGTAAACCTAGTCGCATACTCAATCACTGTCATCCCTCCCTGTCATAACTGGAGAAGGTCTTAGAGGAAAACAGAGTGCAAATAAGAGGGGTATAACTCCCCATGAAACAATTTTAAGAAGTCATCCCAGGACAGTTCCATCTCATCGTGTATCTGAGTAACTAAGATTCACCCACATCCAACTGCTCTTGGGAAAAGTTTAGCTGCAAAAATCACCATCTAATCTGTCTGTGTCCATACAAGCTTGAAGGGGCATACCACTAGCTCTAGCCAAACCTTCATTGTCTAAGGGTGTGGAGAACTAAAGAACCTCAACATTCTCTTCCACTGGAATTCAAAAATTCCACTCTGCCTGCGCATGTCCCCAACCAACTCCGATGCGGCTTTATGCTTCTCCATAGGTGGGGTGCTTCTAGCTGACCACCTAGAAAAAGGGTCTCACATGAGGCATCTTGAATTGAGGTCTCGTTGCTCATGGAATCATAATCATAAATAAGAGCTAGTGTCCTGGTTGGATGTCATCATGGAGACCTCCTAAATGTTATCAAATAGTACCATGGTCATATGAGCATAACTATATATCAATAATGATGGGTATATGACATGAGAAGAAAAATCAAATACTCAATCCTATATGATGCATGTACCATTGTTACCTGAAACATGTGTCTTAGGGTTCCGAGTCGACAAGCTGGTAATCAAGTTCCTTGTGAATGGATACATTGGCCACCCAAATCATCACTGGACTCTCAAGCCTGAGAGCTGCTGTCTAGACACTTCGACACTCTTTCCCAAAACCCAACCAAGATATTTTTATGGAATCATCCGAACAAATTCTCAAGGGTTGAACTACCTCTAATACCACTTTGTCACAACCCGACTCGTACCGAGGCCTGATCTGCAATTACCCCAATCCTGCCTCCATATGCTAGAGGAATGAGACTAGCGTCGAAAGCACAAAAAACACGGGTAGGATTTTTCTTAAGAACCTGCACGTACACACGCAACCAAATCAATTCTAAAGTGTATATAAAAACAAATCAAGTTACTATACATCTATAAAAAGAGAACAAACATAAATGCATCGACCGCTAAATAGTACAAGTAAAAGAAAAATTAAATCTGAAAGGAAAACGGTAAAAAATACACACCCAACTAGAAACGTGTCACAACTCGGAAAGTCGTGAAAATGTAAAACAGCTAGAAGAGTCCCACTCCTGAATCCCAAGAAACAACCACTACACGTGTTCCAAGCACACCGTATTCATAAGATCTTATGATATCAAGATCAACCTGTCTGTTATCTGCAAGGTCACACCAAATGCGGGAAAATCATAAGCAGGGATGAGTATAAGAATACTCAAAAGTATTCCCCAAGGGCTCGAGGGATCAGTAAGAGAGGTACTGAAGAGGGGAGCTGTAATAGAGGAAAAGGTACAACAATAGTGATCAAAAAAATTACTGCTCCACCCAATAGTAGATTTGATTGCTCAATGAAACCAAAATGAGTGAGTAAGGGGATCTCCATCTCACAGATCACACTAGGTATATTCCCATACATATACCCAGTGCATCCAGATATAGTTTTCTCAGCCACAAATAATCATAAAGCTCTGACTTCAATCCATTACTAGGATTTCCAAAGAAAGCTCAAATCATTTCTCAAGGATCAGAAGTACATGCTCCATGAGCTGTTCATCCCCAATGGCACTCGTACGAGAGATTTACTCCATCAGGTACAACCAATCCACTCCTAATGGTATATCTAAAAGGACGTGCTTCATCAAAAACTTTCTACTAGAACAACCTCTATTGCCCAACACTATAGGTCTCACTAACATGGTCTTGCGTATGAGGATTGACCAAGGGAAATCAAGTGAAAAATCCCCCCTCCTCGTAATGGTGTCCTACAGTTGAGGGAGAACACTCCCATGAATTACTTGCTCCCAATCACTACTTGGAGACATGGGAGTACTACTCCATAAGTGGGGACATGCACCCTACTCGGTAGGGGAGTACAACTCTGGTAGTTTATTTACTACGGGGGACATGTTCCCTTGTATGTCATGAGATTACCGACCCTAGGCTAGAGGACCCACACGTTGGCATGGAAGTGTGGTACTGACTCTATATTTGAGGACACACACCCTACCCGGTAGGGGAGTACAACTCTAGTAGTTTGTTCACTATGGGGTACCCACTCCCTAGTATTTAGGGGGAGTACCTACCCTAGTCTAGAGTACCCACACCCTATCACAGCAAGGGAGTACGAACTATGTTGTAGCGCTGTATAAGGAGGACCCACACCCTGGGTTGACAAGGGATTACCTACTCCTAACATAGAGGACACACACCCTACACGGTAGGGGTGTACCTGACTCTATGTGAGTAGGGTATGGAGGACCCACACCCTAGTATAATAGGAGATTACCAACTCTAAATATAGGAAAATCATCTCAGAGGAAAACAAACCCGCACTCATGAAGTGGGGAGTCCCGTCTCTACCAGAGTAGAGGAATAAGGAATACCCACTCCTTGAGTAATCAATGGAGTATCCATTCTAACTCTCACTACAAGAAAGACCGTGGTTCTTATCCTCATTTTATCGATCATACCTCAACCACAATGATGTTCCAAAAGTATGTAACCCAATCACCTATCGTGTAATAAGGGTTCCAATGCAACAGAGGACACGTCAAATGGACACACGGTCTGTAAGATATAGGAATTTTAGTTCCAAGGGCACAGTTGGATTCGAGTATGATCCAACCGAACCAAAATCCAACATTTTACAAAATTTATGTGGATTATGTCAAAAGGACCTCCTCTTTCTAAGGGTTCCAGCACCACAGACGGTTTTTCATTTAGACACCTTATGACGGAGATATGATAGATACAAGATACCTCAATAATAATAATATTAATATTATTGGGATTTTTGTGGACCCAAGCCTTGATCCAGAAAGTAATATTCAACATTAGACTTGAATCAACTATCTTAATGATAAGATCACATCGCCACTAATGGTAAGTAAACCGGCCATCGCACATAAGATTTATGGCGGGTAGATGATTTAATAATAATAATATATAATTATTATTTGAGTGTTTCGAGTACCCGATCTGAAAACCCAAAAAGATATCCAATATTGGACTCGAAATTTCAATCTTGGAGTCAGGGTCGCATTGCCACTGACGATTCGTGAAACTGAGGTCGAACAGATAAGTTACGGACGAAATATGGTTTTACAACCAAAAATAATAATAAAATTATTTATATTTTTATAATTTTATAAATTTTTCCACACAATAAATCTTAATTATGATTCATGGACAAGGGTTATCCCTTTATTGCATGTGGGTAGTGACTCCCCCTTATTCAATGGATTCCATCTTCAATTGATTTTAATTATTAATCTATCTCTTTCCAACTATTCCTCTCTCCAATTAACTCATTTCTTCTTCCATGATTTACACCCCTATAGACGAACCAGGAACTCGCTGCACCTCCACCCCGTACACAAATAGAAATCCTCTGCCGCACCTCCTCCTTGCACACATCCATACTGTCTCCACCGTGATGCCTACTCACGCTGTCGTCAGCTCTGCCTCGTCGCCGGCCGAAGCCGCCTGGTCCCCGGTTACTATGCGTGCGCCACCTCACTGCTGAGAGCTGTGTCGACCACTATCTGGCTGAATCGCCTTCTCACAACATCCAATCTTCCACAACACCCCAAATCACCAGAGTGGCCTCGCATGCCACAAGAGCCGCCTCACCGAACCACCATGGTGGCCTTCTCGCCTCACCAGAACCTCCGCCATGAACCACTGGAACCCTCGTCGGACCCGTTCCATAGAATCGTTATGTGCACCATTCCGAGTTTGATCTAACTCAGAAAGAGGAGATAAATCTGGATTTGTGATCCTTGGGTCGAGATCTCCGCTTCCGTTTTCCATTCTCAATGAAACATTGAGTACTTGACATACTAAATTATTTTACGATGAAGAACATGTGAAGAATGCACATAGAATGAATAATAAAATATTATGGTCTAAGTGTGGATCGATTGTCGTGTTTGTCTGGACATTTTCATTTAGAATCAAGAACATAAGGAATTGACAAATATATATTTATCATACTTATAGATTATCAATTTCAAGATAAACAAGAACAAATTGATTCTACCAATTGTTACTCAATACATGAATTATTTTATTTAATTCACGTTCTTCATGAAAAATCATCTGGGGTAACAAATCCTCAAATATAAATCCTAACTCAGGTTTGGATTGATCATTGGTGAAGATTGGGTTCATCAAGATATTTTACACTCATCGAGCTTCGATCCTCCGAGATCCGAACTCTCATTGTTTGTTCTTTATTGTTCATCATTTGCCAACGATGGGGAGAGAAGAGTAGAGGAAGAGGATCCATCATTGGAAAAAGGGTTATGAGACTGAAACTTCTAAACCATGAAATATAACCTATCATTAGTTTAAAATAAATTAATAAAATAATTTAGTAGTCAATTATTTATCTATTCTATTAATCGTCCACGATGGCACACAGGCTAACCTCCCAAGGCCGACAAAGGATATACTCTGCCTAGGATAAAACCTATGTTCTGATCTCATTGGTGGTCTTCGATTTTTCATCTGATTCCCCATTCAAGTGGTATTCTGTTTTGATTTATTAAATGAATAAATGAATAATTAAATTTATCCATGTAATACACCACCAACGAGCGAGGGGTCAGAATGTCCCACGCCGACTTATTTTTCGTCACGCCTCGGGGAAACACCACGTTCTAAACCCAACGGTGGTATCAAATTTCTCTTCAGATCATTTTTTAAGAGATATCCCATTTTCTCTAGTAAACTACATGTGAATAATATAAAAAGACATAACATTTTTATAAAATTATTTCGGGGAACACCTGGGCTCGAAATTGCACGTTGTCTCAGCACCCAACTCTGTAAATATTCTTAGGAACTTTTCAAAGTCTTATTATGTAAAATAAATGGGTCTCTACAAAAGGACCTATGGAAGGAGAAACTATACAGGAAATTGATGTTTTGGAATATTTTAATGGTAATTTGGTCCCATATATTTAATTTTTAATCACATGGTATACTCATTTTTGTCTTAATTGTGGTAATTAGTTTCAACTCTTTTTGCTAATAAATATGTTAAAAAATATGTTATGGTCATTTAAAATTATAATTATTGTGATCAAAAATATTTATTTGTTTTTTCATAATTCAATTCATATAACTGGGAAAATAATTATTTTAAAATTAATCCATTAGATGTGATGATAATTAGTGTTTTTATATGAAAATGTTCAATAGTTTAGTATGTTTTTAAATATAAATTCAATATTAAGTATATTCAAATTATAATAATTGTATTAATATATGTATTATTGATATTATTTTACATTAAATATAATTTATAATATAATTAACATTATAATATAAATATAAGTAAAGTTAGTTTTCAATTACAAGTCAGTATTTATCACTATTAATCAAAGAATGAATCTTCATAAAGATATACCAATAAATCACCATCAGATAATTTGGAAATTATGATATATAAAATATTTATATTTTATAAAATAAATTTTATAATGCTATTAATATTAGGTTTGGATTAACATTTTCCCTTAAATGGATGAAAAGTTGACTTTAGAAAAATATGGATTTTAGGCGTAAGTTCGTATTTTTATTTTATACCTATCAAATAATTTTGATAAATGTTAAAAAATTACTTGAATATGAAATATATGAAAAATAAATTAATATCATTCAATATTAGTAATTAATTTAATTTATTATGATAAAACACATTTGGGAGAATGAATAATGTTTTTTCTAAAAAAACACTTATATTTTTTTTCTGTTTCTAATTAATTGGTCACAAATGAAGTCATTTTATTTTTTTGTCAACCATATATCTTCAGGATATTTTTAATCCAATTCATAACCTATAATTTAATAGCTAGTCGATAATTTTATTTTTAAATAATAATATTATAACTATTCGCTAACACTCGGTCTTCCATGTAACGTATGGTCTCTAAGAATGTTGGTGTTGTATATAACAGATTCTAATTCAGTTTTTATTAATATCTATCTATACTATATATTGAAATTATTGAAAATAGTAAATATATTATAATATTTCAACATATTATATGACATTATATTCCTAGGAATATAAAAATAATATGTTGAAACATTACAATATATTTACTATTTTCAATAATTTCAATATATAATATAGATAGAAATTAAAGAAACCTGAATTAGAATCTGTTACATACAACACCAACATTCTTAGATACCATGTCTTACATTGAAGATCGAGTGTTAGCGAATACTTATAATATTATTATTTAAAAATAAAATTATCGACTAGCTATTAAAGTATAGGTTATGAATTGGATTAAAAATATCCTGAAGATATATGGTTGACAAAAAAATAAAATGACTATTTTTGACCAATTAATTAGAAATGGAAATAAAAATAAATATTATATAAGTGTTTTTTTAGAAAAAACATTATTCATTCTCCAAAATGTGTTTTATCATAATAAATTAAATTAATTACTATTATTGAATGATATTAATTTATTTTTTATATATTTCATATTCACGTAATTTTTTAACATTTATCAAAATTATTTGATAGGTATAAAATAAAAATACGAACATACACCTAAAATCCATATTTTTCTAAAGTCATCTTTTCATCCATTTAAGGTAAAATGTTAATCAAAAGCTAATATTAACAGTATTATAAAATTTATTTTAAAAAATATAAATATTTTATATATCATAATTCCAAATTATCTGATGGTGATTTATTGGTATTTTATTATGAAGTTTCATTTTTTGATTAATAGTGAAAAATAATGACTTGTAATTGAAAACTAACTTTACTTATATATATATATTATAATGTTAATTATATTATAAATTATATTTAAAGTAAAATAATATTAATAATACATATATTAATAAAATTAATATAATTTTAATATACTTAATATTTAATTTATATATAAAAACATAGTAAACTATTGAACATTTTCATATAAAAGCATTCTTTATCATCAAATCTAATGGATTAGTTTTAAAATAATTCTTTTCCCAGTTACATGAATTGAATTATGAAAAACCAAATAAATATTTTTGATCATAATAATTACAATTTTAAATGACCATAACATATTTTTTAAACATATTTATTAGCAAAAAGAGTTGAAACTAATTACAAAAATTAAGACAAAAATGAGTATACCATGTGATTAAAAATTAATTATATGGGACCAAATTACCATTAAAATATTCCACAACATTTATTGTTGCATTGATATTTTCATTATACTTGATGTCATTGTTAGTCATAAAGCAGACATCGTACTTGACCCTTTTTATATCCCTGTAAGGGGTTTCCCTCGTTTTATTAGAACAATTGTTTGAACCAAGACACTCTTTAAGTGCCGTTAGACTTTTAAGATGGGTCCCATGTTGTGTAACCATGTCACATGGCATGTGATATTTAAATCCAACCAAAATTCCAGTTCCACAGCCCAGGGGTCCCATAGTACAAGTAATGTCAGAAAACATGTTATGTAACCTGTGATTTTCCTAATCCCATGGGGTATTCCTCTTGGTATTCTAACACATTGCTAGATCTCCAAACCTCACCGAATTAGGTATATCAGAGGTCATCCAATCCTGTAGTCATCACAGATTAGCATTCATTTCGTTAAATCTTCTAAGAAAACATCCTCTCATGCCATCCATATCATCCTATTTGAAACTAATTAGAACAGATACTCCAACTCTATTCTAATCCACCTCCAAAATCTATGATAAAAATGACACAAATTGACCTTATGAAAAACTAGGTCAAAGAAGGCACTGATTACCCAGTGGAAAACCACACACTGACCAATGGCCACAATCTTTTTGGATCCAACCATCAACCATCCGTTAGTTAGTCTAGAGCCAACCCTCCCCCACTATCACTATTAATATGTTCATGCTGCTTTATAATAGCTAACTGGTGGCCCCATCTACAGCTTTTTAGGAACACCACATACTTCTTCCCCCCTTTACTAAATCCATCCACCCAAAACATAAAATTTCAATTACAAATTAATAATTTTAATTAGGAATCACAAAAATTAAATATTTAGAACCCAAAAAAGAAATCCATAGTCATTGCAAACTATCCACTATACGACATCTCATCCAAGAGAAACGTTAATAAGCATCACTGGTGACATGAGGTTTCAGGGGTTTGGAGTTTCCTTCGGGCATACTCCTTCCCTTCATAGTTTCCCATCCTTCACCTTATCTATTATTCGGTACCATGAAGTATCATTTACCTTCTTTCTTCTACCTCTTTTTTTTCTGGGGTTCAACATGCATCAATTTTTAAATCACTTCTTTCAAGATCGATCACTAGTATTCAGGTTACCCAGAATGTTTCAGTTTTTTTCAAATGTTTTCCAGCATTCGAACATTATTCCCTCAAAGTTTATAATTGTTTACTTCCCTAATAGAAGAATTGATCCACCATAGGTGTACTGAACTGAGTTCTCATTAATTCTTTCTTTGGATGTATGAAGTGGTGGATCTGTCTTTGTCTTTTTCCAAATATTCATAATATTTCAATTCTTAAAAATGTTTTCTCTACCAATGAAACCTAATTGTTCAATCTAGGAGAGAGTCTCAGTTTTAAACCCAATGGATTTAGATTATTAGATTGAATCTTTTTTTTTTAAATCTTTCTTTTCTTACTATTTACAGCAACATTCTTGGAAATATTTTAGTTCAATCAGAAGATGATTAAAGGGAAACATCCCATTCATTATTTTTTGTTTGTAGAGTATGACCTGTCTAAGAAAATTCTAGATTTTATTTTGTTCTCTGCTGAAAAAAGTTCAAATTTAAACAACCCATTGTCTAGGAAGCATAATAGCAGTACTTTTCTTCCTATTTTCTTTAGGGAAATTCTATATTGAACTGCCAGAGTCTCGGTCCAAAGGTATATTCAAGGCTTAATATAGCACTCATCTAGATGGGGAACATGTGTTTTATGCTTATCTAGCTAGTGAGTCACTGGATACCAGGGGTCCTTTGACACATGAAGGGGAGGTGAGGAGGATCAACTAGTCACAATGTCCTTTAAACTCAATAAGGATATAAATCTCTGAAAGTTTTGAAGATCATCAGGTACAACACCCCTGTACTTTAGATAAAAATAAACCAATGGAGGGACGAGTGTCTCCTACTTCATTTTCAATTTAGAAATCAGGCGCCATGGAACCTAAGATATTTTCAAGGGTTGTGAGCAAGAATCCTGGAACATCAGAGATAAAATCCAAAGAAGGTGAGAATTATATGGCCATGAATACTATGGAACCTATTAAGGAATAATCCCATGTGTGTTTAGGAGCTCATAGTATGTAATATGATCATGTGTCGGGGGGAAGGGGTAGGGGGTTTGTGGATGGGGGCAGGGGGAAAGGGGTGGGTGGAGGGGGCCGGGGGTAGGTGGGGCAGGGTGGTGGGGGGCAGGGGCAGGGGGCAGGGGGCTAGGGGTGGGTGGAGGGGGGCATAGGGCAGGGGGTAGGGGGGATGTCTAGAGAGTAGGGGGAGGGGGGATGGTCGTAATGTTTCCCCACCTCCTCCCACTCCCTTTGCTCCTGGCCGGATAATACTGCCATGCGAATGTCGTTGGACCGGGCCAACACACCGTGGTGACGCCGCGGTCATGCTGTGGTCACGATGCGGTCACACCACACTCACGCCATGGTCAGGCCGCGGTCACGCCATGATATGGACCTGCTCGAGGACGACACCCTGCGGTGGATTGCAGAGATAGTATTCCATGAGTCTTGTGATCAATGTTGAGACGTACTAATCAGAATTTCTGCCGGTGGGGTGACTACCAAAATTTTTCCTTACCTCATCTCGCTCCCTTCACTCCTGGCCAGAAGATGTTGCCCCGCAGATCTATTTGGACCGGGCTAACATTCCGCGGCCACGCTGCGGTTACGCCGCAGTCACACCGCGGTCACACCATTTTCACGTATATTTCACGCTGGGATTTGGCCATGATCTAGGATGACACCCCACGATAGTTCATAGTGATAATATTCAATGAACCTTGTGATCAATCTTGAGACTGACTAATCACAATTTCTGCCAGCTGGGGGATGACCATAATGTGACCCAACCTCCTCCCGCACCCTTCGCTCCTGGAAGAAGCTCCCAAGCACAAAACCAACAAGCACTCATAGGGGGTTTGGGGTTTAGACCAGAGGTCGCGGGGTTGCATTCCCAGTCCTGTTGTCTTCTTGCGTGTTTTTTAATAATACCCCCCCCCTTTTAAAAACCCAAAAATATGTACTCGTAAACGATAGAAACCAACACCACACACATTCATGACATCACTCACAACCACCCGCCCACCCTCACACACCCACCCACCCACACACAAGTTGCCAAAATCCATAACCCATGAAAAATACTAGCTTTATCCAAAGAAATAGAACCATTGAACCCCCAACCTCACAGTCAACATCAACCAACCATACCAGCATCCATATCCAAACAAATCCTAGAGTGAAAGACCTCAAAATAACCATGCCAGCTAATGGCCACTACACCAACACCTACTTGCACAATAACCCTAAACCACACCAGATCCAACCACAATATGCACCTATAGTAGACACAACACCCTAAAAATTAGATAGAAAACAAATCATCCCTAGACCACCATCTGGCCCCATCCATCAGCATCTGAACACCTTGCATCAAAATGGACCACCCCACCATAAGAATGTCTAAAAACCCAGCAGTAAACTCGTACCATCGATCCGAAGTTCCCCACATCACCCACACCTAACCCATAATAGAACCTAATTAATCCCCAAGTAGTCCTTAATCCAAATGTGAGCAAATACCCACCCTGAATCCAACACCACTTGACCCACCAAGTAGTTAACATGCATCCACCCTACAAAGAGAACCACCCAACTATCAGAAACATGTCTCCAAACCTGCAACATCCAGCCTCTCAAGGGAATTTTAGAACATCCACCATAGAAATACCTACACCATAAATAACTAGAATACACACGATGGGGAAACTGAGAACACGACAACTGAACTTACTCCACTATGGATGGAATTCACATTACTCCTCCAACCAATTCCAAGTTTCTAAAATAGTAATTCACATATGGAAACCTTGTGTCCTTGTTTCATGATGTTAAAAATTATAATAACTATCTTACTCACAAAATAATGTTAAAAGACATATCTACATCCTAGGCACACGACGTTAAACTCTACATAAGTTCAAGCTGTAATAAGAGTTCAATATCAAGATGCAAGGCCACCACATTATCCAATTAATAATTTCATTAATTGTATGGAATAGGATGGGATTGGGTACAAGGTCCAAAGGTTCACACATCTATAATTAAGGTCTCCATTTACAGGTATCATTCCTCACTATTTTGGAATCTAAACAATGGGTCGATCGTATCAACTTTGTAAATCGTATTGGTTTTTATAGTTGTTTTCATGAAAATCCATGAAATTGTGAGAGATGGGTGTTTGGGAAGCATAACATTGAGGTGGAAAGGGTTGATGTCTCAAATCAGCACATCACTGTGAATGTTAAAGTTGGATTCACAATGTTCTTTTTATACTTTGAATATGATAAATGCGATTTTAGTGGAAGGAGAGAGTTATGTCAGTCTTTAGAAATGTTCTGCACTGGGAATCTGTCTTGGTTTGTGGTATGTGATTTTACCACTATTTTTTAGGCTTATGAGAACAAAGGGGGTGAATATTATTCCAATATTTCAATGTAAGACTTAAAATTATTGATGGATTCAAATTTATTATTCTATTTGTGGTATGAAGTTGGACGTTTCATATGATGTAATAATAGAATAGGCAATATGCATATATGGAGAAGAATCGATCACTGTATAGGAAGCAAAAATTTCTTGGATTATTTCACTTATATGTTGATCCAGAACCTACCAAGAACCCTCTCTGGTCATTATTTGGTAGTGATCAATATAAAAAGGGGAAATAGGGGTCTTGAAAGTTTCATCTACTCAAGAATTTGGTCAATGATGGATGGCATCACACAATTTTTCATTGAATCGTGGTTGAAGAAAACTAGAGAGAGTCCATAGGAATTCCTAATGAAATGGTTAAAACATCTATGAAATGTCCTTTTTGATTGGAGGAGTGGAAGAATCAACAATTAATATTCTCTATAGTTGATTCATAAAGACATTGAAAGGCTTGAAGGCAGTCTGGAATGGATTTGGGATGCTGATGTGTTTTTAGATCTCATTGACAAGCAAAGGTAACTTAATGATAAACTAATAATGGTAGAGAGGACTTATAGGGATAACGATATAGCTCTCTGGTAGAAGGAATGTGATCAAAAGATGGCCTATTTTCAAGCGTGTGTTAAAGAGAAAATGGTGTCAGGTAAGGTTAATATCAAACTGCAAGATGGATCCTTCACTAATGATGTGGTTATCACTCGGAACATGGACCTTAATCATTTCAAGCCTCTACTGGAAGAACCATCGTACTACCTGGAAAATAGGTTGGATTAGGATGACGAGGGGACATGATTCTAGCAGGGCATCTATTGTTTGATTAATGATACTGATAATAATTTCTTTGAGGCATTGGAATCTAGGGAGGAGACAAAGGAAGCTATTTTCAGTATGAAAGCTGAGAGCACACCATGGCCAAATGGATTCTCTGGATCGTTATTTATGGATGTATAGGGGATCATTGGAGGTCAGGTGAATGAAGCTGTTTTGTCTTCCTTCAATGTGGGGGATCTATCGAGAAAAGCATGTGCATCCAAGGTGGTCCTGATACCTATGATGGAGCAGCCTAAAACATTGATTTAGTATCACCCCATTTTCTTTTGAAACCTTTTGTATAAAATCTTATCAACCATCATGAATAAGAGGATTTATACCTTTGTTATGAGATTGGTTTATAAGGAACAAAATTGATTTATTCATGGGAGAGACATTGAAGGTGAGGTAGGAATTGCGCAAGAAATGTTGGAGGATATCAGTAACAAGACTATGGGATCAAACATCGTCATCAAAGTTGACATGGAAAAAGTGCATGATAGGCTTAAGTGGTGATACCTCATTAGAATTTTTAGGATTTTTGACTTTAGTATATGGGTTTGTGATTTCATGTTCAGTTTTTTTGCTTCCCTACAACTATCCATTTCCTTCACAAGGAAGAAATTTGGATTCATCAAAATGGTTCAAGGTCTCTGGCAGGATGACCCCATATCTCCTACTTTATTTATCATGGATCATAATGAAATATCAAGGAATATAAAACACAACATGGAGGAGGGGAACATTTTTACTTATAAAAATAGGGAAAAAGATAGTATGATATCTCGTTTTATGTTAGTTGATGATATTATTTTCTTCATTAATGGTTGGAAGCGCTGCTCCGTAAAAGGATGTGAATAATTAATAAAGATATATGGAGAAAAAATTTGGTAGAGGTTGAATTTAGAAAAGAGAAATGTTTATATCTCTTGCAAATGTGGGGAATGTTGAGCCAAGGATATCTGTAATAATTTGGGTATGCATAAGAGATCTTCCTATGATTTACTTGGGTGTACCCATTTCAAACCGCAGAATCAATAAGTATTTTTTTGAAGAGCTAATATATAAAATAATTTTTCAAATATATAGTTTTAAGAATGTATTTCTATCCATTGGGTTATCATAACATTCTTATATAGTGTTCTATCATCTAAGGAAATGCATGTGCTCTCCATTATTAGGGTACCAAACGTAATGATCAATAGAATTGAAAAAAAACATGAAAAAGTTTCTTTGGGATGCCAATGATATGTGTAGATGCCAATTTGTGAGATAAAAGTGGTTGGAACTAAAAATTGAATAAGGGGGAGTCAACTTAGCAGATATTACATAAACCATTCATGCCATAAAAGCGAAGATTTAATGGGAGATAATTTAATGGGATTCAAGTTGGGTGAGATTCATGAAGCACTGATATAGAGAGATGTAGAATGACTCGACCTGTGGCGGGAGTTTTGAGATCAGTTACCGGAGATACAACTTGAGTGGCGAACCCTTATTCATTCCAGGCTGCTCGACACTTGATTTATCCTTCAATGAAGTATTTGGGTATCCGTCTCTCATCCGGGCAATGATCAATAACAAACATTGTCAGATTTTTGACAGTATTGTATTGAATGACTAACTGTATAAATGCATCCTTATAGATCCAAGTTCATGGTGTTTTAATGGAAGTGGCCTCTGAGAATGTTTTCATGTTAGGAATGTAAATGACGAATGGGAAGCAACCCTCTGGTGAAAATGTATCAAATTGATGCTAAATTTCCTAGTTTTGATATTAAAGAATAGGTCTCTTTCGATAGAGGAATATATATAGAAAAATTTATATATCTATCCTCTTGTTCCTGGTGCTGTCACAAACTAAATCGTACAACATTAAAAATTGTACACCACTGAGCAGCGCTCTTGACTATGCTTCCAGAGGGTTCCTAGGTCCATAATATGCAATAAATCCCAAAGTGACTGAAACTTTGTTATCCCTTATCATCCCTCCACCTCTCATGATGCCATCAACACATGACCCATCCACATTGAGTTTTATCCTAAATGATTGTGGGTTCCAACATACCCATGATCCCCTATTGGCATTTTTATTTTCATCTTCTAATAGGACTACCCTTGGAATAAACTTCCTTTAAGATGGGGAGGCATACCCACGAACATGCAGACTTCTTAGTTTAGCCACCAGGTTTCATATCCGCACCTGTATCCTAGATTGAGAGAACTATTTTACCACCCATTGTTCTAAGACTCCCAAATAACCCATAACCCAATAGAGAATTACATGATGTGCGCTTTAGCCTCCTCACCACATGTATCTGTCCCCTGAAACCAATTAAAAATTCATTAATCCATGGATTTACCACCTTCATTCACATCCATTAAGAATGTCAAAAATCTCCATAATCCTACCAAAACATCAACCTTAAAGGAAATATTGGAGAATGACTCTTGACTTAGTGGAAAATGACTCAAAAATTCTAGTGGAAATGATGGAATGGAGGATGAAGGTACCATGGGAGATGAATTATATTATCAAGAATGGGAGGATCTTATTGGATCCTAAACATAAGGTCGGGCATACACCACCTGAAGACCCACCCCGAACTATATCCACCACACCAGACAATTTAGAGAACCAGAAGCCTACAATTATAATCCAAAACAATGAAGAAACACTAGAAATCCAACCCATATGCACCCAAAACATGTTACCAACCATAGTATAAATAAAAAACCAACCAGCACAATGCACCATGTAAGTGTATCTTGTACTACACCATATAGAAAAATCCAAACAGCAACACCCCGAGTTGAAACCCATATTCAGAGGTCCTATAATTCCAAACAGAAACACGAAACTCACAACCTCACCTCTTAAATCCTCCATAAGAAACCTATAACACCACTATGAGAATATATGTATGTCTCTATTGGATAAACCCAGCATCCCCCAGCCTCAACCTTAAGAAGCATCCAAAGTATGGGGGGCTGCTCTCCAGGGGTCCAGCAAGGGGGGTAGCTGTTCAGGGGGGTCTAGTAGGGGGAAGCTATTCAGGGGGTCCAACAGGGGGGATTCTGTCCAGGGGGGCTGCTGTCCAGGGGGTCCAGGGGGGGCTTTCCATGTGGGGTCCAGCATGGGGGGGGTTTGTCCGGGGGGGGGGGGGGGTGCTGTCCAGGGGGTTTAGGGGGGCTGCTATCCAGGGTGTCCAACAATGGGGGCTGCTGTCTAGGGGGTTCCAACAGTGTTGGGGGGGGGGGTGTTGTCCAGGGGGTCCAGTAGGGGGGCTGTACAGGGGGGTACATGGTGGATACTTTCTAGGGGGGTCCAGCAGTGGGGGATACTATTCAGAGGGGTCCATCAGTGTGTGTGTGTGTGGGGGGGGGGGGGGGGTTGTTGTCCAGGGGGGTCCTACAGGGGGGGGGTACTATTCTTATTTATTGAGTTATATTATTTATGACTATTCTAAGATGTTTTGTTTCACCATAATTTTAGGCGATGAGCACTACTATGTTTTACCTTGTGTTGTAGGTACTATTGAGCTGGTTCCAGACTTCTTTGATAGTTTGTCTTATATTAAGACTCATGTAAGTGTAGTTATGTGTTTTTTATATTTGGATTTGTTTAATTCTTATTATGTAAGTATCTTTTGTGTATAATTTAATTTGGAGGGGACTGGCAGGGGGAAGGGGGAAACTAGCATGGGGGAGGGGACTGCCATGGGGGGTGCAAGTGGGGGCTGGTAGGGGGTAAAAGTGGTGGGGGCTAGCAGGGGTAGGGGGAGGGGAAACTGGCGGGGGGGGAGGACTGGGGGTGTCCAGGTTTTGGGGGGGGGGTCCAGGGTTTGTCCAGGAGGGTGGGGGGTGGCTGTACAGGGGAGTGGAGGTCTGGGCTGTCAAGGGTCGGGGGGTGGGGGTTATGGGGGGGTGTCTTGGTTCGGGGGGGGGGGGGGGGTGGGGTTATGGGGGTGTCCTAGTTCGGGGTGGGGGGGGGGTTCTAGGGTCTTTCCAAGAGATGGGGGGTGGATGTCTAGGGGAGTGGATGTTTGGGCTATCCAGGGGGATCCGTCCAGGGTCTTGGGGTTGTCCAGGGTCTGTCTGGGAGGGTGTCTAGGTTCTGTCTGGTGGGGTGTTCAAGGTCTGTTCAGGGGGTGTCTAGGGTCTCTCTGGGGGGTGTCCAGGGTCTTGGGGGGGGGGGGGGGTCCAGGGTGTCGGGGGTGTTTAGGGTCTATATGGGGGGGGGGGGGGGTCCAGGGTCTGTCCAAGAGGGGGGATTTGAAGGGGGAGGGGGTTTATGTAGGGCGGGGGTGTCCAATATCCAAGAGGGAGGGGTCTGCAGGGGGTTCTATCCTAGGGGGTGTCCAGTAGGGGGTGCAAGGGGTGTCCAGCAGGGGGAGGGGGCTTCACTCTGGGTGGGTGCCTAGTGTCTATCTGGGGGTGTCCTTGTTCTATCTGGGGGGTCCAGGGTCTGTCCTGGGGTGTCCAGGGTGTGTTTGGGGGGGAGTCCAGGGTCTGTTCGGTGGGTGTCCAGGGTCTGTCTGGGGGGGGGAGTGTCCAGGGTCTGTCTAGGGGGTGTCCTGGGTCTCTCTGGGGGGGGGGGGGGGTGTTCAGGGTCTATCCGGGGGGTGTCTAGGGTGTGTCTGGGGGGGGGGGTTATCCATTGTCTATCTGGGGGGTGTTCAGGGTCTGTCCGGGGGTGTCCAGGGTCTGTCTGGGGGGTGTCTAGGGTCTGGGGGAGGTTTCTAGGGTCTGTCTGGGGGGTGAGGTGTCTAGGGTCTGTCTTGGAGGGGGATTTGTAGGGGGGCTATCCAGGGGGGTTTATGTAGGGTGGGGTTGTACAGTGTCCAGGAGTGAGGTATCTACAGGGGGTGGGCTACTACAATGGGGGGGGGGGGGGGGGTGCAGGGGGGTGGGAGGCTATTTTTTATGGTTTCCCAGACCCTATAGCCACGACATTTAACCATGTCTATAGGTCTATTTCCAAAGTTTCTAACGGTGTCTATAGCTCTATTGCCATGGTTTCTAACCATGGAAATATATTGTGTCCCTCCTCTAGTATAGCCACAGTTTTAAACCGTGTCTATTGAGATATTAAAACGGTTTGAACCATAGCTGTATACCAAAATCCATGGATTGATCCATTGCTCTAGACCTAGAGCCATGGTTAAAAACCATGGCTATAGGTCTAGCCTTATAGCAACACCAAACATAGCCACGGTTTCTGAAACTGTGGCTATTACCTATAGCCATGGTTTGAGAACCTACATCCACAGTTTTAAACCGTGGATATTGCCCGAATTTTCAGTAGTGATATCAAATCCCTTATTTAATTTAATCTTTTATGATTAGTTTGACTGTGTATGTTATATATTAAAATCATTCACCAACTTAGTCTAAATCGTTAGTGTTATTTTTATGTTTGGGGAAAGTTATTTTCATTTCATTAGTTTGTTTCAATATGAATGTATATTTTATTTATGTTTATACTCATTCATTCGAGGAATTAATTGGAATTATTATGTGACTGTTGGGGCCTGTTATGTATTCTTATTGCATTGGTAGGTATCATGAGACGAACAACAGTCTTGGCACAAGGCCTTGACAAAATGATTATTTATGGTTTTGGAATGATTCTTTGATGGTATGTTTAGGATGTTCGAAATCACAAATTCCCTCATTATGAAACTAATAATTAAAAGTTCATAAGGTTATTCAACTAGTAGAATACCCATGATTTTTCTCTACTATGTAATTATTTATTCAACTCTTATTCCTACCATAATGTATTAATGTTCATTCTTAAAGGCATGTGTTTTTATTTAATCACCAGGTATAATGTTTATGTTTATGATATATTTCTCTATATTGATTACCCTTACTGATCATTTGATCTCACTATTATCATAGGTTTTATTATTCCTAGACATAAAGAGGTATATTCTGAATGACATGCAGAAATATCCTTGGAGTTATAGATGATGTCAAAGGAGTTTCTAATTTTTTTCCATTTCATGATGTAATGTTGACCATATTTATTTATATGGTTTTCCAAAACAACTAAACTATTCTTTATTTTGGGATATGACTTTATAGTAATCATGAAAATGTAATAAAATAAGACACCGACTCTAGGCAAATGGTGTCAGGTCTTTACTATTGGTATTGGAGGATTTTTTTGTAGAATATATGGAAACTAGATTTAGAAAATCTAAATTAAAGGAAAACTATAATATAGTATTTGAGGATAAGCACACAAGAATATCCTCAAATCATGGTAAATAATAGAATATGTGGATCCTTATAGAAAATGCATCCCAGAATGAATAATGCATGTGGATGTGGTTCTAGAACAGATATACTTAGGCTGACAACACAGACAAGGAGTTTCAGGCATGACATGGGGTATCATGGTACATGACAACATGCCATACCCCACACATGGTTTGACACTCTTAGGGGATATTCTTAGGATATATCCCATTTTCTTTACAATCCCTTTTGAAGTATTTGAATGTAATTTTTTCTTCAGAGAAACCATTTTTATGATTATGAGATTGTCTATGTAGAGAATTTTAATTTATAATATGTATTTTCCTACATTTAGATTATAAATTATGATTTATAACCTAATCTAGTGTATTCCATTATTTAGAGATGGATCCTAGTGAAAGGAAAGGAAACTGCATGGACACACGTGTCACATGTAGGGATTTCTCTAAAAGGCAAGATAATGATGTTGGCTCTAGTTTTGTGACTGGTGTCGAGCTACTTATAACTATACTGGGGAATTTGGCTTGGGTTATGAATAATTATGTTACCCTTATGAGGCATCCTGATCAACAATGTGGTGGAGCTATGTTAGACTGATTTATGAAACAACAACACCAATCATTTAATTGGACTATAAACCTATTCGATGTGAAGAAGTGGATAAGTTCATTAGAGAAGATATTTCTTGCTTTGGGATGTAACAAATGATAAAACGTTTTCATGGAATTTTATCGACTATCTATAGATTCCGATCGGTGGGGCTCTTTAATCAAAAACCTAAAAGGGGGAACGAAATAGATGAAATGTAATGGACATATTTTAAGGAAATTTTATTAAAAAAAATTCTTCCATTGTGAACAGGGAGCATATATGGAAAGGTAGTTTCTGAATCAGAGGAAAAGGGAGGATGATAATTTAACAAAGTATGATTCTTACTTAAAAAGGTTAGCAATACATGCCACATAATACATACATAATTTAAGGAATAAGATTTATTGATTATTTAATGCTTTAAACCATTCATCTAAAGAGATCCAGTCTCCCAAAGTTTCTCATCATATGTAGATATATTCTCTAATGCTATGAAGACAAAAAATGAATTCTCTAAGTCTTATGATTTTAAGGGAGAGGAAGGAAAAAATAAGGCTACTACAAATGATATAAAATTAAATAAGGAAATGGGGAAGAAGGTAAGAGTTGACATTCCACCCTATGATAATTGTGGGTAGAGATACCCTCATACTTTGATGAAGGGTATGGATGTTTGTTACAATTGTGGAGAAAAATTCCACCTATCCCGGTAGTTTTTTAAGAAGAAAGAAGCTACCAATGTTCAATGCAACAATTTCAGTGAGAGTGGATATTATGAAAATGATTATCCTAAGCATCCTGAAAACATTCCCAAAAAATACCAAGTGAGCAAGGACAGTATTATGGGATCACACAGGAAGATATTGATGTCCCGAATGATGTGGTGGAAGATACTTCAATTGGTTCCTTAGACATATCCAATTCTTTATATGAATATGGATCATCTTATTCTTTCAATCATCCCATTTTTCCAATAAAATTAGATATTTCCAATTTGATTCAATATGTGATTTGTCATTCAAAACTCCTAAGAGAAGTATCATTACAAAAAAGATGTACTAGGAAGTACCCATTATAATATATAAAAGTTCTTTACCTACTGATTTTATTATCACGTTTTACTTTGTTATAATCCCTGGTGTATATTATATTTCAAATCGATGATGAAAAAAATCTATTGCAAGTAGAAGGAGGTTACAATTTTTGAAAATGAGGTAGAATCCCTTATTGTATGAGCAGAAACATAATCCTCTGGATCTTATCTAGATCAACCCCTAGTAGCTCTGCTTAATAAAATTCCTAGTGACGATGAAAATGTAATATCTATAGGTGAGGAAATAAACATTCAAGTTGAGGATTTACTTATTATTCAAGAATATATTAATGTTTTTAAGGAGGATTTACCCAGACATCTTCTAAACTGGGAAGTTGAAAAATATTTTGATTTTATTCCTGTTTTAAGACCTATATCAAAGACCCTTATAGAATTGATAGGGTGGAATTTGTAGAACTGGAGAAAATAGTATAGAAATTTAGTGATAAATTATTTATTCTCCCTATTGTTTCTTTATGGGGAGCCCATATTTGTTTCATTAATAATAGAGATAGATCTATGAGGTTGTGTGTTAACTATAGAGAGATCAATGCTATAACAATAATGAAAAAGTATCTCTTACCTCACATTAATGATTTATTTTATCAACATCATGGAGCCCAATATTTTCCAAAGATTGACCTTCGATTTGGATATCATTATTTGTGAGTGAAGAAGGAAGATATTCAAAATACAATATTTCGAACCATGTATGAGGTTTAAGAGTATATAGTAATGCCTTTTGTACTGACTAATTCACCCTATTTTTTCATGGATCTAATGAATAAATTTTTCATGTAATATATTGATGGATTTGTGGTGGTATTTAATGACGTAATCTAGGTATACTTCATAAGTTATGAAGATCAAGAAAATCACATGCGCACTATTATGAAGACTCATAGAAGAAATGAATTATGTGGGAAGATTAGACATTGTGAATTTTGGCTTTAATAAGTTTCCATTCATAGATAAATTATCTCTAAGGATGGAATATCTGTTGATCATGTGAAGTCAAAGGTTGTGCAAGAATTTAATATTCCAATGAATATAACTGAGGTGTGTAGTTTTATTGGTTTAGCTTTTTATTATTAACATTTCATTTAGAAATCGTTGTTTAGTGAACCCAATGAAAAATCTTACATTTAAATGGGTTATGTTCAAATGGAAAAAATAATATGTGGAATGGTTTGAATAACTGAAGAGAAGAATAGTGAATGCTCCAATCCTAACACTACCCTCGGGGATTGATGAATTTGTGATCTATAATGTTGCATAATCTAAAGTAATTTGTTGGGTCATTTTGTAGAATGATAATGTTATTACATATGCATCAAGGTAGTTAAAAATGAATCAAAAAATATCATACTCGTGATCTTGAGTTAGTTATTGTGATCATTGATCTAAAAATAGAGAGATGCTATCTCTATGGTGAAAGCTTTGAGAAATATATGGATAAAAAGAGTCTGAAGTATATATTCTAAGAGAAATAACTCAACCTGAGGAAAATTCAATGGCTCTAACTAATCAATAATAATTATTTTTCCATACACTACATCCCAGTAAAGGGAAATAATTTAGTTGATGCATTGAGTAGTAAGGATCATGGATTTTTAAACAAAATGTGGATTGAAAGGGATCCTATATTTAGAGATCTAATAAGGATAGACATGGGAATTATCAAAGAAGTTGAAACATCATTACTTTTTCGATTGGTTTCCCAACCCACATTATTAAAAAGGATTAAAATATCTCATCCTGATGATGAGAACCTTAAAAATAAAATTAATCCTACGAAAGATGGGAAGTTGGCTGATTTCATATGTGAAGAAGGAATTGTAAAATTTGGGAAGAGGCTATGTGTTCCCTCTATAACCAAGATGAAAAGGGAGTTATTGGAATATTCCTATAGCTCAAATTTCACTATACACCATCGTAGTACTAAAATGTATAGAGGTTTTAGGAAAAAATTCTAGAGGGATAACATGAAGTGTGAAATTTCTGATTATGTATCAAGATGTATTTTCTTTCGAAAAGTGAAGGATGAAAGACATCATCCTAAATGATTCATGAAACTTATAACTATTCTTGTATGGAAATGGAATGATGTCACCATAGATTTTTTCATTGGATTACCCAAAACTCTAAGAAATAATAATGAAATATTGGTAATTGTGGACTGAATTATGAAATCTACACATTTCCTCACAATAAGAGAGGATTTTTCACTGGATTTACCTGCACAAATCTATATCAATAATGTTGTAAGACATCATGGAGAACCTCTCTCAATTATTTCTGACCGTGATCCATGATTTACATAGAAATTATAGAAATTTCTTCAAAATGCCCCGGATACAGAGCTTCCATTGAGTACTGCATATCACCCTAAAACTGAAGGGAAATCATAAAGGATGATAGAAACTTTTTATGAAATGTTGAGATCATTCTCACATAATTTTATAGGAATGTGGGATCAGTATTTACCATTGGGGGATTTATCCAACAATAATAGTTGACATTAAATCATTCAAATGGCACCATATGAAGCATTTTATAGAAAGAGATTTTGTACACCAACATGTTGGGATGAAGTCGGCGAAAAGAACATTATGGGACTAGAGTGTGTGGAAGAAACAACAACAATGGTATATACTATTCAAACCCATATCAAAGTTGCTCAAAGTAGACAAAAGAGCTATACTAATAATTCAAGGAAGGATTTTTAATTTCAAGTGGGTGATCATGTTTTCTTAAAAGTATCTCTAACGAAGGGTGTTATAAAATTTTGAAATAAAGGGAAACTGAGCCTAGGTACATATACCTTTTGAAAATATGGAATGAATTGGATTTGTGGACTATAGTTTGGAAATTCCTCTTAGCCTTTCTAAGGTACAAAATGTGTTCCATGACTCATTGTTGAGAAATTATATAATAGACCCAACACATGTCCTCACTTATGAAGTAGTTGAATTGGAACTTGACTAATTCTAATGTGGGAGAGACAATCTGAATATTGGACACTAAAGAACATGTGTTTTGGAATCAGACTACTCGACTGGTAATGATACTTTGGAAAAATCATAAAATCCAAGAGGCGAAAAGGGAGATTGAGTATCCTATGATGAAAAACTACCCAAATGATTTTGTGAGGTTACATTCTGGTAATTTAGAGGTTGAGATTTCTGTTATGAGGGGAGAATGTAACACCCCAATGTTTTATAAATAAATTTAATATTTTGTTCGTGAAACACTAAATCTCCAAAGAACACCAATTTATTATTACCTATCTAGTAAACATAAATTTTCCCCTTCTATGATTTGAATTTTAAAAAATTTACATACCTAGTTGTGTTCACTAAGATTCATAGAGTCTGATAAGGAAAAATACATTTTTCGTGAATAGTAACAAACCCTTCTCAATAGTAATATGACCCCATATGAATATTAAATCATATTTTAATTTTATTTTAATAATGTGAAAACATAATGAGTTCTTGTTTAATTTTCCAAAGAGATATAAAATGATTTATAGTTTAAATTTTTTTTTAGAATAAATTATAATGTTCTTTAAAAATTAAATTAATCATATTGAGGAATTTATTTTAAAAAAATGGAGTTAAATTTTTAATTATACACATAAAATAATGGATTGGGTGTTTTTGTGAGATTTTTGATAAATACTCAAATTTTTAATGAATAGTAAAATACCATAATTTATCGTATATATACATTATCAGTTAAATTACCTATTCCTAGAATCATGAATTATGTAAGAATACTTGGTTCAAACTGACATGAAGTTATTACTATTATTGGTTACACGAATCAATACCATTGGTTGTATTGATGGAAATAATTATATAATGAATAAGATATTCAACAATCACCCCTCTCCTCCCTTATAACCCCCCAACCCCGAAATTCCTCTTCTCTTCAGTCTTCTCATTCCATTTTCCTTTTCTAAATTCTTCAAAAATCTCTTCCTAAGATCCACCCTCACATCCATCATCCCATGGTCTAAAAAAATAGACCAAAACCACTCCCTTTAAGAGCCCCTCAAAGATGATTACTTCAAGAGGTAAATTCACCATTTCATTTATTTTATTTCAAGTTCCTTTATTTTATTTTTATTTCCTCAACTAATTTCATCCAAATGTTATGATTACTATAGTACCTTTTATATACTGAAATTGTGTTATGATAATGGAATAATTCTTCATCATCCATCATTTCCCCATCTTTTATACAAGAAATGAAAACACCATTTGAGATGTGCTAATTTAAATCTTTCAAGGATGACGAGTTTTAAATTTCTATTAAAATATTAAATAATTGTCATTAAACCATTTTTATGGTTTAACTAGATTATTATATATGTAATATATCCTATCTAAGTTTATATAATATTTTTGTGAAAATTGTTTTGATTTATAGATCAAAATGAGTTCATTGTGATCAAATATTTCTCGATAACCCAAACAATTATCATTTACGGTTTATATAATGATTCAAAATCAATAAAAATAACCAAATGAATTTTATAACTATGTAATATTCAAGATGTTAACTAATAAAATATACCTTAAATTATTGAAAATAATTTAATTCTATATGTTTATACGTACATGAATATAAGTAATCCAATATTGAAAACCAAGGAAGAAAACACTCCCAGACAATGAAATTGAATCTCCTAACCAATAAAAAACATGAATGAACCTAATAAGGTTATAATAAATCAATTATATATATATTATGTTCAGTAATAATTAATATTTGAACCTAAATTTTATTATTCAGGTCATTGAGATCATGTGGTGAACATCGTTGGACTTAAAGTAAGGGTTTTTTACTCAGACCTCTATTTTAATTCGGGTTACTCTTAGTCTCTGCTGACCATAATTAAATTATAATTTATTCATATTTACAAATCATAACTTCTGTGTGAATTTTCTCTATATGTGTTCCAACTAGTATCATACCTTCATTTATGGGTATTTACATGTTTTAAAAGGATCTCTCAATAATTCAACCCGAGATACAAGCCCGATTCAAGGGAACTTCTCAAATTATTACCTATTTTCAAGGGAAATATATAACATGTTTTTAGACACCATTATATTTCAAAAACTAGTCATTTTATGAGAAAAATACTATCTTAATTCACTTATTGTTTTATACAAATACTTTTCCAAAAGAACAGTTCTTTTCAAAGTAAAAGAGTATTTATCTCAAGAATTAATCAATGATTTTATAAGAGTATCTTCATCTATTTAAACACTATTGTAGATTCCTATGTATTATTGAGATTAATATTTTATGATATTATCTACCATATTTAATTTAATGTTTTATTTTTAGTTTTATTGTGGATGTTATATCTTATATCCATTCACCAATTTACTTTTAATGGTTAGTGTTTATGCATAATGTTTTGGGAATGTTATTTACATTTCATAGGTTTGTTTCAATATGAATGTATATGTTGTTTATGTTTATCCCAATTCATATGAGGAATTAATTGGTCTTATTATGTTATTTGTGGGTCCTGTTATATAATCTTGTTGCATTGGTATGTCTCATGTGAAAAAATATGGTCTTGGCATATGGCCTAAAAAATGATTATATATGGTCTAGGCACGAGGCCATGATGGTATGTATATGATGTCTGAGATTATGCATTCTCTCATTAGGAAACTAGATATTGAAAGTTCATGAGGTTATTAGACTAGTAGAATACCCATGATTATTCTTTATTATGGAATTATTTATTCATCTCTTATTTCATCTATAATGTGTTCAGGTACATTTTTAAAGGCATGTGTTTTTATTTATTCACCATAACATATTTGTTTGTTTATGAAATATTTCACTTTATTTATTAACCATACTGATCATTTGATATCACCCGATTCTTATTTATTATTTTTCTGTGACATGAATATGTATATTATTAATGACATTCATAAATAACCTAGGAGTTACAGATGTTGTCAAATGCATTTCTAAATTATTTTTCCTTTTATGTTGTAATGTTTTACATATGTATGTATCTGGTTATCCAAAACTATTAAACTATTTGTTCCTTTTGAATATGAAATTCATTAAATCATTCCAATATTTGAAAATAAGTAACTGACTCTGGGTAACTAGGGACATGTCTTTACATAGAAATATCTCAAATATCTATTTTATGGACATATTTCATCTGTAAAACATCCATTATTTAGTTTTGTTGTTTTTATGAATTTTTTAGGTAATATATGGGTAAAAATAACATGATTTAAAAAATTACAAGTTTTCACCCTCCCTCTATGTGAAAAGGTCACCACCTCTCCCCCTTCTTCAAGCCTATCAAACAGCTTAATTTCCTCTAATATCTACACAATTCACTTCCCAAAATCTTGCTCAAAAATACCATGTCTATTCCATTTCATATTTCTATATTATGTATATTATTATAAATACATATATAATGAATACACGTGATATTTATATCTTATTTCACATTCTTTAAATAATTATATATGTATGAGAACCAAAAATATAACAAATTAAGATACATGTGAAAAACAAAGAGAATATTACGTAAAGAAAAACATTAACATGGAATTGTTGATAAGTGGGTAAACTCGGAATAAAACCCTATATTATATTATATATAAGAATGTGGTTTTTTGAAATATTTTTAATAAATTTATATATTTTATATAGGATGTTTTAATGACTATGAAGAGATTCGAGACATTCGGTACGAGGATTTCTAGTCTCACTTTTATTTATGTATGATTTACGCCTTATTCATTACTCATTTATTTTGTGTCGTGTATATAATATCCCAAAATATATTATATGATTTTTTCCCTTAAATTTATGGATATTTAAATATCCATTTTATAAACTCACATTCATGTGGTTTATGATAAAAAATTTATCTAATTAGTAAAGTAGTTTTATCTCAATTTTCCTTCTATGAGACACATTCCATGAACATCAAAAGCCTTGTTTTAAAAAATGTTTCTAAAATAATATTTAATATCATTTCCATGGAAAAAGGATTTTAAAATTTGTTACGGTTTCTAATAGTCTTTTATAAATTTTTAATGAATTTTCATGGAAAAATATTTTCAAGGTATTTTCAAGATTTTTTATAAATTTTCAATGGAATTGTTTTTCAAATTTATTTCAATATTTATTTCAATTTTTTTAAAGTATTTTCAATGAAAATTTTTTTAAGAAGTTTTTACGTTTTAAAAATACCTTTTCAATGATGAACGTCTATTTTCCACAATTAATTTATTTAAAAGATATTTCAAAATAATTTTCCATATAAGATGACTTCATTGATATTACTCATACCTTTCTAGGAAAAGATCCAAAGGATCTATTAATACTCTGTTTTGAATGGTTTATGTTTTTGTTGAATGATTTTATGAAACTCATTTATCTTTCATGGGTTACATGTTTATGACAATTGTTTCTTCTTCAAAGGTTATATGTCTATAAAGCCCTATTCCATTCATGGGTTATGATTTGTTGAAATGATTACTAAACCATTATTTTTATACAAGTTAAGATATGATTACATATTTATGAAACCCATTTCATTTTATGGGTTATAAAATTATTTTTTATGATTTTGTGGCGCATGTATGTATGATTTAATTATTAGATGGGTGGGACCTATATTTCTCTCCAATGCAATGTGTAAGATTTATATCTACTGAGGTAATGATAGGAATCAAGTTAATGTTCTTGATACACTATGGGAAGATGGGGAAACCTGATCCATTTCAATGAAAGAACAACGTCTGGTGATGGTGGTGTGTACCACCCTGTAGGTTTAGTCACCATGTTGATGGTTGATGGGAAAACCTAATTAACAATTGGGATATGGGGAAACTCAATCCAGTATGGGAAGATGGGGATATATGGTCCACTATTGAAATATTGGGGAACCCGATCCCTTATAAGGAAATGGTTTTGACTAGGGATGGTTGTGTGTCCCTCCCAGTAGATGTATTCCCCATTAAGTTCCGTAATAAGATTTATAAATATATCTCGACATATATGGAATGATATTACAAGTTTATGCCTGATTTCTATGTTTTATTCCTATGTTATTATTTCATGTGTCATTATATTGATTGCATTGTGATTCATGTCTTATGAATTGCTAATATTTATTCCACGATTTGCAATTATGATCCTTCATATGTGGTGTATGATCTTCTAATGTTATGATCATGTTCTAATACAATTATATTCATGTTTATGCTTCATATATCATTTTTCTACCCTTAATGAATATCTAAGCTCACCCATTTTTATCTTTCCTTCCCCATTATATGAAGATATGCATTAATTATGATACGTCTAAGAAGGGTTATATTCAGAAGTAACCTAGTGGGAGATAATGTACCTCACTTATTCCATTGTTTATGTTTCAATGTTTCCAACTACACTAGAATAATACAGTCTTTGGTTTTTTTTCATTTATCAATTATTATAAAAAAGTAATGTGACATTAATGAATGAAAATAGAGGGTATATAATGGGTTCACTCCCCATTCCTTCATTTCCTTAGTGAAGGTTCACTTCTAAGACTATCTTATTAGAAAAATTCTCTTAGTGAACTATGGTCAGTTTCAAATGCAATCCTTATTATCTCATGATATATCATTCTTTAACAAAAGAATCAATGAGATATAATGCAATCACATGACCTTGGATTATAAATTAACCACATTTCCGTGGTTTATAAAAAACCACTCCCAGTATAATGAATACCATATATATAAACGTCACATGATCTTCAAGCATTCATTATATCATCATTTAATAACCCCTTTAAATGATACCTGATTATTTAATATTTAATAACCATTATCACAAATAAAACTTAGAATGAAAAATATTGGGAGCATTGAATCATATCCCCTATAAATCATACTAATCATATTGGGATATTATTATTAGTTACAATTCTTTTAAAATATCACTGTAACATTTCCGGAGAAAAACTCAATTTTAACATTGAAATAATATATTTAAAATATAAAATTTTCATAAACATTAAGGTAAAAATTTTCCAAAGAAATAAAAAAGAAAAATTACAAAATGATCTTCATTGAAAATAGAATTCATGATGTTAGAAAAATGTGTTCTTGTGGTGTCTTTTAATTTTTTTTTGTTTTCTCTGAAAAGTAAAACATTACACATCTAGAAAATTATATGAATTTTTATTTTAATAAATTATAATTAAAATATAATAAATAAAAAATAATATTATATTATATTTCTAATGTTATAAAATTTTTCATGAAATAATTTTGAAGAGAAATATTTACATTAAAGAAAATATTCCCAACTAAAGTGAAGAACAATGTAGTTTTTCCTTATAAACATTATTTTCGACACATTATTATTTAAAAAGATGAAAAATAAAAATAAAACTATAAATAACCATGAATAAACATATTATAATAAAACAAAATAGATTTTTGAGTGATATATCATACAATTTAATAATCATAAAATTTAAGTATAAAAATCCCAATCAAAATAAAATTGTAACATAATACTCATACCTCATGTTTGTTCTTCTTATTTAGTGCCATAACCTCCTTGATAATTGATTTAAATTTATTATTATTCTATAAAAGGTAAATAATATTACCTATGATTTTATAAATTATTTACTTATATAATCTTTTAACCATTCATGAAAAATATTTTTTATCATAATCATTTTGGCCATGGACTACCTTTATTATGTATGATTTGGTTTGTTGGTTATGGTCCTTGAAAAGTGGTTTTCATGAACCATCGTGAATTCCTTGGTACCCTAATAACTGATCATACCTGGACATGGAGCAAAGGGGATTCTCGATCTCCATGGGTTGGTGATTAACACCTAGAATCATTCAAGAGTAAGAAGGGACTAATTTTCTAAAAAAAAGTGGAAGATAAAAGATTATAAGTTAGAAATGCTCAAAACACCAAAGAGAGAAAGTTTCAGAACCCAATTATTTATAAAAAAACTCAAATTGATGAATCATAAATTTAATCAACAACTAGAAAGTTAAAAAACATAATTCCCATTAAAAAAGTGCATAACATATCCACTAGGCACCTCCATCACTCTAATCCCAAAGGATCTAGATTGTCCACCTCATCCAACTGGTGCTTCCCATTATCAATTAACCGGAATAAGAAAATATGAAAATTCTAGAAGGAAAAGGTAGGTTTTGACCTATAATTCATATTAGGGTCTAACCATGTGTTCCATAGTAGATTTCATAACAATTAACCAATCATTATATCAACTTAAATAAAACTAAGAGTGGAATTCTATATATATATTAAAGAAAATATGATTCAATTAAAATAGTTTCTAGATATATCAACCAAATTTAAATAGGATTAATGGAACATTTTATATAAAAATTTTTATATAAATAATCCAGAATGAATAAAACAGTTATATAAATCAAAAATATTTATATCAAATCTAACAACTTCTCCCCATGTTTAAGGGAAAATTACATCATCTCATACTTAAGGGAAAATTTCATCTGCTTTTACATAAGGGAAAATTGAATGCACTCCGGCTTAAATGAAAATTACATCCACTCACATTATAAGGGAAATTATATACTCACCCACTAAAAAAATAAATATCATCAAAACAATCTTTAATTAATCATTTTAAAATACATTAAAATACAATTACACATTGTAAATTTTCTGCATAACTTTTCATTTCAGAAACAAATTATCAGTTTTCATTATTTCATTCCATTTCAAAACATATTTCAAATTTATAATTTTCTAATGATAAAAATAAAATCATTTTCATAGGAATGGTTTCTAAAAATAAATCCATCATATTCCACAAATCCATCCAACAATTTGATTTCAATTGAAATTGGGGTTTTTCTCAATATACATGCCTATTTCAAATAAATGATCAAATAAATACAATTATGTTATTTTAGTGAAAATAAGAACATATTTCAATTTAATCAATCAGTTAATGATTAAAATCATAGTGAAAAAAATCATGAAACCCCCAACATCTAAATCAAAAATCCATTAATCAACACTTGCAATGGGACTCGCCAATGAAGAAGGATGGTGCATACAATCTAGAAACACAACCAAGAATCAATATCCAATAAAATGAAGCATTAATCCATCCAATACATGGAGATTAGTCAAAATATATGGATGAATAATGGTGGAATCATAGGAAACTATTAAATAGGATAACCATATACCAGAAGAAGATAAAACCAAAACAACACCATTTTGATCCACAAAGGAAAGGGATTTTATGGTTCCAAAAACACATAGGGGAGGATTCATGTAATGACATAGAAGGTTGTTGGTTTAAGGAAAGGAAAATACTCCATACTTACTAATTAAAATCACATTCCTCATGAATTACAGTATGTATAATCCCTGTTCACAATGTGTAATCCACAAAGGCTTAATACACCAAAAAAGAGTCTCGTTTTATTAAAATTCAACTTTCAATCATTACATTATCTGTAAATTGTATATTGATGGTAATAGTATCACATAATTCCCTAGTTTTAGTGCTTATTCCCAGTGAACATTATAAGGAATTTAATTCCATTACACACCATGTAATCGCCTAGAAGACAACAAATAGCCCAAATTCTAGAGAAACTGAAAACCCAAAAACCAAAGTGAAAGGAATGCCCAAAAATAATAAGGATATGTCACAATTTTCCCACCATAAAAACAATCAGTCCCCCAAAAATAATAGCAAGAAGTCTCCATATCAAAGAGATGATCCCACTTCTCTCTCTATGGTGCCTTAACATCCTACGTCTAATGAGAATCAGAACCATACTGCCATAGCACACGGATCAAAGATATCATCTTCCCTTGAGTTACATTTGTCTTGGAATCAACCATATTGACTAGATACTCAGTCACAGATAAATAAGGCTCAAGATCAAGATCCCCCAAACTCAATAAATTAGATGTGTCATAATTATACTTTATAGGATGACATAAGTAAAACACATTACATATCGATGTCAACTATGGTGGAATTACTAATTGGTATGAAACATTTCCCACCATCTCAAAAACCTAAAAAGGTCCCTCAAAACCATGGTGCAAGATTCCTCTGCCTCCTAAGACATTAGTAACCCAACCATGGTGAAATTATATAGAACATGGGGTAACCAATAGAAAACTTTAATGGTCTATAATTAATTTCATTATAATATTTATATCAAAAATTTGTTGTCAACATTTTCTGATGAATCAATGGATTATTTTCCATTATCTATTAAACAAAACTCGATCCAAAAATAGAATATTCTCCAACTTCTAACCAACACAATTTATATTTAAATAGATTTACATATATAGCCTCAAATATATCCATTATTATCATTGAATGGTAACTATTTTTATAAGAAAACCCAACCATCCTTACGTGGTCATCCCAAGATCCACCTAATTAAAGAACTCATGGATGTCATATATTAACCAGAATCTCTATTGTCTTATTTTATTGACAATCCTTCTATAGATGGTATTCCATCCTCAGTGGAATCTAATATCACATATCCTCATAATGTCCAAAAAAATAGGGTCAAAATATGGATCTCTATAACGACCCATACTTTACATACATTGTTATTACTTCAGAATTGAAGCACACTTATTACAACATATAACAAAACCAAGAATGGACTGTATAGGTATAGAGTCTTTAGAAACTGGGAAACATAAACAACTGGTTCATAAAGCATCTACTTTGCCTCCCATTTATTTCATCATATCTAGAGTCCCTTTTTGGCATATCCTACTTAATAACCTTATTCCTGACATGGGGAAATAAAAAATACAAAAGGGTGATCTCAAATGCTCAGTAAGGGTAAACAAAATAAATATCAATCACATCATATACATAAGAACATAACTTTTGGAAATCTTAACCTGCAAAAGAGATCATAATATCATAACATGGGATAAATCATAGAAGTGAAATGTAATCCCAATAATCATAACTTAAAATATGAAAATTTGTGTCATACACACATAATCATAGAGAATCATTTATTATTAGTCAAGTCTCATTGCCAAGACTATCTTAGTGGACAATGTCCATTTCTGAACCGAGTCACCCTCATTTCAGTCCTGTTTCACTGAACCGGTATAACCTACCATTCCATCCATGTCTATCACATGTGATATAAAATCTTTACCCAATGAATTGGAGGAAGATATAGGTCCCACCCATCTCATAATGATACCATTCTTATGTGTGCCACAAAATATTAAATCATACATCATTGCAGAACCCATGTAATAAAAATGGGATTCTTAAACATCATGATATCATAAAACAATTAATATAAGATAAAGGAATTCATAAAAATAATTCCATCAAAACATAATCAAATCAATGTAAAAATAGGGATAGAAACAGAACCCTTTATTATCTTAGATGGAAAATAATTTTGATAAAACACTTGAACTCCATTCTTGAGGAAAATATCCTTTCTACTTCAAAAACACTTTTACTTTCATAACATTTCATACAATTATAAACTAAAAGAATTTGATTGAAAATAAACTTGAAAACTTTTAAAGGGAGATTCTTGGAAATAATGTTTTAAAAATCCATTCATGCCGTATAAGTTAAAAAACATTCTTCTCGTACCTTTGTCGGAAAAGTCAAAAAGTACCTCGTACGAAAAATGACAAAAGATTCCTTTCATATCCTTTACTAAAAACTAACCGAAGGGTAAAATTGGATTTAAAAAATTGTAGGTGGATGGAAATAATATTATATATTGAGGAAACATGGATGTGGATGATAAAATACACCCCAGTAAATTTCAAAGTATAAACAATCTCGGATAAAAATGAGATTGTGATATTTCCCTTACCTTTGGTCCGATATGCTTTGCACGTGTCCGAACCTCCAGTATAATGATTTAAATAATTTTATTGACTTATTCCAGAATCATACTTATTTTTATGATATCATATATGGTCATATTCTTAGCTTCTTAGTAGTAATATTTCATTGCTACTTGTTATTCGGGTGTTTATAACGTTTTGTTCTTATGCGTGTTTTGTCGAATAAATTCTTATTCTTCTATTTAGGTTATAGATACCTCATTTCTAGAATTGTATTAGTGTAATATATGTCATATTCATTCATTAAATTCATTTATATAATCATTATGAAATGAAGATCATGTAGAACGAGTCACATCACATCGTGGAGACGGTATTCCGTATGTACGCACGAGTGATGATATCGTTCCTATGATCGTGGAATTGTATTGGAGTGTATGTATACTATTTCAGAATAAATATCACTTTATAATAGTAATATATATTCATTATTGACACCATTATACCCATCCAAGTAAGGTGGTGGTGGAAAATAGATTACACCACGGCGTGGAGACGGTATTCCGTACGTACGCACGCACGGTGATTTATTTTTCCGTAGGATGGATTGATGGTGAAATAGGGTTGTTTCACACTTATAATAACATATCAGTATATGATTGATACTGATTTTATTACTTCATAATGAAACAACTAATGAATAAGAAGTGGAAGAAGAAATAAAGATGAAAGAATCGGTAATGGACATTACCTCTTCTTTGAAGTGCTTTTTTGAGACATTCTTTTAGGGCACTAAAATTGGTCATTGAAGAAGACCAGTACCTATAGGATGTCTCTAGGGAAGTGTAGAGGAGAATGTGGCAGGGGTTGGATGAGCATAGAGGCTCAAAGTGGTGTGAGGAAGAGGGGGAGGAGGTGCCCTTTTATAAGGGAGGAGAGGGGCACCTTGGGAATAACTAAAAATATTATTTTATTATAAAGTCATGTTCGGTTTTAAATAGCTCCAAATTGAGTTATTTCAAAGATAAGGTGGATATGGGTCGAAATAATCTCATCAAATAGAATTTAGACAAGTTTAGGTCATTATATTAACCTTATCTTTTAGTTTTAACTCTTAGTTAATTAGATTGACATTTACCATGTCACTTTGTATTTTTATATTATATAGTTAATAAACATACCATATACATCCAAGCGACCTGAAAGTTCTGTTTTATTAATATATATAACCTTATCTAAGTCTTTTTGCCAAACCTTAGATTTTTAGGAATAATATAACAATTAATAATATAATATTTGTTTTAAAAACAATTTTATGTCAATTTTGACACTATTCAATAGTTGATTTTTTTGAAACTTATAACAGAATGATTACTTCGACCAAAGATAATTAAATCAATCCTAACATGTCATATTAACCTATAAAAGTAGTTTAATTTATAAAAAGTCTCAAAATATACTTATTTAGGTATTTATAATATCAATTATTCTAATTTTTCACTATTATGGTAATTACTGCATCATCATTGTGTCATAAATAAATTAAATTATTTAATGTCTAAAAATTACAAATAAAATATAATTATGTAGGAAATTTGTTTATCTTTCTAATTAATATTTATAGTCGAATTTATCTTTTGTATAAACTTATATTAAAAATGATTTAGTTATTAAACATTGATTTTAACTATTTTAACCCTTCTTTAAATAAATTAATAATAAATGTCCTAATCTAATCCAAGTGGGCCTAAATGGTCATATTTTATTCCTAAGGTTGTTTTTGGTCGAATTAAACTTGTAAAATAGAATTAGGATATGTGTGAGGGTAATAATAATATCATTTTTACCCTTAGTTACCCTATTTACTTTTAACTGTGGTAAAAAAGTAATAAGTTACTATTCACCAAAAATTATTTTCATCTCATTGAACCAAATTTTAGCCCTTGATATTAACCGTGTCTCTCGGATTTTCGAAATTCCACTCACATAAGCGGTAAAATTAAGTTTTATGAAAAATTCAGTTTTTTTAACTACCACTTAGTGGTTTCACTATTCATCAAAAATTGAATGTTTTCAGAAAAATACCAAAATTTCACCCTAGGCTAATTTCAATATTACGAATCCAAAAATGAAGTCCATTTTGAAAAATAAAATTTGTAAAATTTCAAAAAGTGGTTATTACTATTCACAACGGCTAGTTTTAATAATATTTTAATAGTATATCATTGTTTAGTGAAAGTCGGTATTGCGTACGCCGCAAGCTATCGAGGAAGCTTGCGATTTCGTGTAAAGCAAGCCAAGAAAGTGTTGTGTGTAGAAAAAGATTCCTTTGATGATTTATATAACATAAAAGTCTCGGGTGTTACATTCTGCCCCCCTTAAAATGAATTTCTCCCTCGAAATTCGTCACTTTGTAACAAACAGCTGAGGATACCTCTCCCTCATCATATCCTCAAGCTCCCATGTAGCTTCTTCTAATTGGTGGTTCCTCCACAAAACTTTCACCAATCAAGTGGTCTTGTTTCGTAGGACTTTTTCACTACGATCCAGAATCACTATCGGTTGTTCTTCATAAGAAAGATCCTACTCCAGCGGTACAACTTCTGAGCTGAGTACATGTGAAGGATCATGTATGTACTTTATCAGGAGAGATACATGGAACACATCGTGAACTTGAGAGAGATTCGGTGGAAGTACCAATCGGTAAGATACCTTCCCAACACAATCCAGTATTTTGAAAGGACCGATATATCTAGGGCTCAACTTCCCCTTCATTCCAAATCTCAAAAGCCTGTTCCAGGGAGATATTCGTAAGAACACTTTATCATCCACTTCTAACTCTAGGTCTTTTCTTCGGTTGTCGGCATAACTTTTCTGTCGACTCTGAGCTTCTCTTATGTGTTTTTGAATAGATCTGACTTTTTCTGCCATTTCATCAATGAGATCAGGTCCTAATAGCTTTCTTTCCCCAACTTCATCCCAGTAAGTTGGAGTCCTACATTTATTTCCATAGAGAGCTTCATAAGAAGCCATCTGAATACTGGAGTGAAAGATATTATTATAAGAAAATTCCACCAAAGGTAGGTGTTGATCCCAACCACCTTTGAAATCCATAGAGAAATCTCTCAACATATCTTCTAGAGTTTGAATTGTTCTCTCAGACTGATTGTCTGTCTGAGGATGATAAGCAGTGCTGAAACTCAACTCTGTATCCAGAGTATGCTGAAGACTTTTCAAGAACATCGAGGTAAATCTCGGATCCGGATCAGATATAATAGAAAGTGGTATTCCATGCAACCTTACCACTTCCTTTACATATATCCTGGCAAGCTGATCCGGAGAGAAATCCTCTATAATAGCAATGAAGTGTGCAGACTTTGTAAGATGATCAACTATGACCCAGATAGCATTATTGCCTTTGGATGTTTTAGTAAGTCCTGTGACAAAGTCCATAGTGATGTTTTCCCATTTCCATTCTGGTATGGTAATGGTTGTAACATCCCCTTAGACTTCTATCTCTCAGCATTAACTTGCTGACAAACCAAGCATCGAGAGACATATTCAACAACATCTCTTTTCATGCCATCCCACTAGAAGTAATCTTTCAGGTCCCTATACATCTTCGTGCTTCCAGGATGAATAGAGAATGAAGAACTATGAGCCTCATCCAGAAACTCCTTCTTTAATTCGGGGATGGGAGGAACACAAACCCGATTCCTGAACTTTATTATCCCATCACAATCAAGGTTGAACTCAGGAACATTTCTCACCTTCATTTGTAACTCGACATCTTCTTTCTGTGCCTCTTTAATCTTCACATGTATATATGGTTGAACATTCATTTGAGAAAGATAAAATTTTTCCCCTTCCATTATAATTCCAAGATCCATCCTTTGTAAATCCATAAATATTGGATCTTTTGTGATCCTCATCATGGAAAAACTAGCACGGTCTTGTCGACTTAATTCATCTTCCACCTTATTTTCTTTCCCAGGGTGGTAATGGATTGAGCAGTCATAATCCTTAATCAGCTCCAACTATCTTCTTTGGCGCATATTCAGCTCCTTTTGTGTGAAAATATACTTTAAAATTTTATGATCAGTATAAATGTCACACCTTTATCCATAAAGATAATGCCTCCAAATCATTAATGCAATGATTACCGTAGCTAATTACAAATCATGAGTTTGGTAATTTTGCTCATGTATTTTCAACTGTCGTGAGGCATAAGCTATCACCATATCATTTTTCATAATAACACACCCCAATCTCTTCTTGGATGCATCACTATAGATCACAAACCATTCTCCACTACAAGGAAGTGTGAGCACAGGTGCACTGGATAACCTTCTTTTCAAATCCTTGAAATTCTCTTCAAATTCCTCCATCCATACAAACTTAAATCCTTTCCGAGTCAACTTGCTGAGTGGATTAGATAATCGTGAAAAATGTTTCACAAAACATCGATAATATCCATCCAAACTAAGAAAACTTCAGATCTCAGTTACTGTTTTTGGTCTTGACCATCTTTCGATAACCTTTGTTTTTGCTGGATCCATAGATATCCCCTCTTTTGAGATTATGTAAACCAAAAATGCAACTTTTTGAATCCAAAATTCACACATGGTAAATTTAGTATAAATCTTCTCCTTTCTCAGGTTCTTCAATATAATTCTCAAGTGATCTTCGTGTTCTTCCTTGCTCTTTGAATATACAATAATATCGTCTATAAAGACTACCAAAAACTGATCAAGATAGTCTCTAAATACTATATTCATCAGATCCATGAAGATAGTAGGAGCATTAGTAAGACCAAATGGCATCACAATAAATTCATAGTGTCCATACCTTGTATGGAAAGCCGTCTTTGGTATGTCCTCCCTTTTGACCCTTAATTGATGATACCCTGAACGAAGATCAATCTTGGAAAAGTATTGAGCTCCGCGTAGTTGGTCAAATAGGCCATCAATGTGCAGGAGAGGATATTTGTTCTTGATTGTGATCTTGTTAAGTTCTCGATAATCAATGCAGAGTCTCATTGATCCATCTTTCTTCTTAACAAACAGAACAGGTTCTCCCCAAGGTGACGCACTAGGGCTTATGAACCCCTTATCAAGATTCTCTTGGAGGTGCTTCTTCAATTCTTGCAACTCAATTGGGGCCATTCTACAATGTGTCTGGGAAATAGGAAAAGCACCCGGTATGAGTTCTATTGAAAACTCAACATCATGATTCGGTGGAAGACCCGGTAATTCATCTGGAAAGACATCATCAAAATCCCGTACAATGGACATATTCTTAATTGTGAGTTTCTCACCAACCATTTGAGATAAATAACCTTCATTTAGTGGAATCAAGACCCATAAGATGGAAAGAATTTCTACTGGAAGGTTATGTTCATCCTTTAATCGATAGACAATCATAGATTGATCTGGAATATGAAATGTGACTTCCCTTGTTTGGAAATAGATATGAGCTCCATGTAGAGAAAGCCAATCCATGCCAAGAATCATATCAAATTCCCCTATAGGAAGGATCTCAAGATTTCCAGGAAGCACATTCCCACAAACTTCAATCGGAGAAGAATTATAAACTTTTGATGCGACTGTTGTGCCATTAGGGGTTGTCACAACTAACTCAACATCAAAATGTTGAGGTAATACAGTGATATCCTTAGAAAATTCTTCATAAATAAAGGAGTGGGTGGATCCAGAATCAAATAAAACATTTTCTACTTTAGAGTGGATGGTAAGTGTACCTTTCACCACATCGTTATCGTACTCCACATCGCTGATAGAAATTGCATGTGACTTTCCTTTGTCTTTAGCCTTAAGAGTTTGTTGACGTCGACCATCATCATCAACCCTTGGATTAGGGAATTTATTGGCATAATGTCCCATCTCCTTGCACTTGAAACATTGAAGTGCAGTAGGTTCATTCTGTGTATCCCTTCCTTTGTTTGCATCATTAGACATCTTCTTCCCATCATCGCGGCATTCAAATGCCCGATGACCTTCCTTTCCACATTTGAAACATTTACTTGTCCCTTTAAGACAACTCCCTCCATGTTTCTTTCCACACTTTGAGCATAAGGGAAAGCACATCTTCTTTTCAGTGTGCTCTTTAGATTTTCCTTTGAATTCCATTTTCCTCTTCTTATCAAACCTATATGACTGATGGGTTACTCCAATCTCCATCTCAACTTTGAGAGCACATCGAATGATTTCCTCGTAGCTATTGAAGTCCCTTATGGATATGGCCCTTCGAAGACTTTGTTTTAAGCCACTAAATAATCGATCCATCTTACTCTCAGGTTGGATAATAATACCAAAAGCATACCTTGCAAGTCTTGTAAAATTTTCATCATAGGTACCAACAGATTCATCATCCTTTTGCTTCAGTTCAAGAAACTCTTTCTCCATCTTTGTTTGGAGAATACGAGGGAAGTACTTATTGAAAAATAAGTTCTTGAACTCGTCCCATTCCATGGACTCAATTTCATCCCTTTGACTTGTATTCTTAATATGATTCCACCATTGATCAGCATCACCCTCCAAACAATACACTGCTAAGATGACTTTATCATGCTCAGAACATTGAAGAACTGGAAATATCTTTTCAGTAGTACTAATCCATTATTCAGCAACTAATGGATCAGTAGACCCACTGAATGAAGGTGGACGCTGTCTCATGAAGGATTCAACAGAATTTTGCTCTTTACTTTGCTCGTTTGGAAGTTCCGCATGATTCATAGCTTGAGAAAGTTGTGTGAGCATGGCTACAAGATTTTGCATTCCAGCTCCCATATCATTTGGTTGTTCAGGGGGACAATCATTGCATTGCCTGTCGCATTCCACATTAACACGGTTCCTTCGGGTTCCAGCCATTGACTAAAACCAAGAAGAATAGTGTGAGGAACACTAATTATAATAGAAAAACCAAATAATCAAGAATAAAATTTCACACTTAAGGTCTTATCCTAGGTTATTCATGGCCATTTCTAAAACACTGAGATTGTGTTCTATGCTTAGACTTATCCTTAGGGTTCTTACTAAGGCTTTCGCATCCTAGTTTCCAATGGTTGACTATACCTTTCCTCTGATACCAACTATAACGACCCAAACATTACATACATTGTTATTACTTCAGAATTGAAGCACACTTATTACAACATATAACAAAACCAAGAAAGGACCGTAGAGGTATAGAGTCTCTAGAAACTGGGAAACATAAAAAACTGGTTCATAAAGAATCTACTTTGCCTCCCATTTATTTCATCATATCTAGAGTCCCTTTTTGGCATATCCTACTTATTAACCTTATTCCTGACCTGGGGAAATAAAACATACAAAAGGGTGAGCTCAAATGCTCAGTAAGGGTAAACAAAAGAAATATCAATCACATCATATACATAAGAACATAACTTTTTGAAATCTTAACCTGCAAAAGAGATCATAACATCATAACATGGGATAAATCATTGAAGTGAAATGTAATCCCAATAATCATAACATAAAACATGAAACTTTGTGGCATACACACATAATCATAGATAATCATTTCTTATTAGTCAAGACTCATTTCCAAGACTATCTTAGTGGACAAAGTCCATTTCTGAACCGAGTCACCCTCGTTTCAGTCATGTTTCACTGAACCGGTATAACCTACCATTCCAGCCATGTCTATCCCATGAGATATAAAATCTTTACCCAATGCATTGGAGGGAGATATATGTCCCACCCATCTCATAATGATACCATTCTTATGTGTGCCACAAAATATGAAATCATACATCATTGCATAACCCATGTAATAAAAATGGGAATCTTAAACATCGTGACATCATAAAACAATTCATATAAGATAAAGGAATTCATAAAAATAATTCCATCACAACATAATCAAATAATTGTAAAAATAGGTATAGAAATAGACCCTTTTATTATCTTAGATGGACAATAATTTTGATAAAACACTTGAACTCCATTCTTGAGAAAAATATCCTTTCTACTTCAAAAACACTTTTCCTTTCATAACATGTCATAAAATTATAAACTAAAAGAACTTGTTCAAAAATAATCTCGAAAACTTTTAAAGGAATCTTCATGGAAATAATGATTTAAAAATACATTAATGTCGTATAAGTTAAAAAACATTCTTCTCGTACCTTTGTCGGAAAAGTCAAAAATTACCTCGTACGAAAAATGACAAAAGATTCCTTTCATATACTTTACTAAAAACTCACCTAAGGGTAAAATTAGATATAAACAATTGTAGGTGGATGGAAATAATATTACATATTGAGGAAACATGGATGTGGATGATAAAATACACCCCAGTAAATTTCAAAGTATAAACAATCTCGGATAAAAATGAGATTGTGATATTTCCATTACCATTGGTCCGATATGAATTGTACGTGTCCGAACCTCTGGTATAATGATTTAAATAATGTTATTGACTTATTCCAGAATCATACTTATTTTTATGATATCATATATGGTCATATTCTTTGCTTTTTAGTAGTAATATTTCATTGCTACTTGTTATTCGGGTGTTTATAACTTTTTGTTCTTATGCGTGTTTTGTCGAATAAATTCTCATTCTTCTCTTTAGATTATAGATACCTCATTTACAGAATTGTATTAGTGTAATATATATCATATTCATTCATTCAATTCATTTATATAATCATTATGAAATGAAGATCATGTAGAACGAGTCGTATCACATCGTGGAGACGGTATTCCGTACGTACACACGAGTGATGATATCGTTCCTATGATCGTGGAATTGTATTGGAGTGTATGTATACTATTTCAGAATCAATATCAATTTATTATAGTCATATATAGTCATTATTTACACCATTATACCCATCCATGTAAGGTGGTGGTGGAAAATAGATTACACCACGGCGTGGAGACGGTATTCCGTGCGTACGCACGCGCGGTGATTTCTTTTTCCATAGGATGGATAGATAGTGAAATAGGGTTGTTTCATAATTTTAAATAACATATCGGTATATGAGTGATACTGAAGTTATTACTTCATAATTAAACAACTAATTAAGAAGAAGTGGAAGAAGAAATAACGATGAAAGAATCGGTAACGGACATTACCTCTCCTTTGAAGTGCTTCTTTGAGACCTTCTTTTCGGGCACTAAAATTGGTCTTTGAAGAATACCAGGACCTCTAGGATATCTCTAGGGAAGTGGATAGGAGAAAGTGTCAGGGTTTTGCCAAGCTTGAAGGCTCAAAGTGGTGTGAGGAAGAGGGGGAGGAGGTGCCCTTTTATAAGGGATGAGAGGGGCACCTTTGAAATAACTAAAAATATTATTTTATTATAAAGTCATGTTCGGTTTTAAATAGCTCCAAATTGATTTATTTCTAAGATATGGTGGGGATGGGTCGAATTACTCTCATCCAATAGAATTTAGACAAGTTTAGGTCATTATATTAACCCTATATTTTAGTTTTAACTCTTAGTTAATTAGATTGAAATTTACCATGTCACTTTGTATTTTTATATTATATAGTTAATAAACATACCATATACATCCAAGTGACCACCAAGTTGTGTTTTATTAATATATATAACCTTATATAAGTCATTTTTCCAATCCTTAGATTTTTAGTAATAAAATAACAATTAATAATATAATATTTTTTTTAAAAACTATTTTATGTCAATTTTGACACTATTCAATAGTTGATTTTTTTGAAACTCATAACAGAATGATTACTTAGAACAAAGTTAATTAAATCAATCCTAACATGTCATATTAACCCAAAGAAATTGGTTAATTCATAAAAATTCTCAAATTATACTTATTTATGTATTTATAATATCAATTATTCGAATTTTTCACTATTATGGGAATTACCGCATCATCATTGTGTCATAAATAAATTAAATTATTTAAAGTCTACAAATTACAAATAAAATATAATTATGTAGGAAATTTTATTATATTTCTAATGAATATTTATAGTCTAATTGATCTTATGTATAACCTTATATTAAAAATTATTTAGTTATTAAACGTTGATTTTAACTATTTTAACCCTTATTTAAATAAATTAATAATAAATGTCCTAATCTAATCCAAGTGGGCCTAAATCCTCATATTTTATTCCTAAGTTTGTTTTTGGGCGAATTACACTTGTCCAATAGAATTAGAAAATGTGTTAGGGTAATAATAATTTCATTTTTACCCTTAATTACCCTATTTACCTTTAACCGTGGTAAAAAAAAGTAAAAAGTTACTATTCACCAATAAATATTTTCATCTCATTGAACCACATTTTAGTCCATGATATTAACCGCGTCTCTCAGATTTTCAAAATTCCACTCACATAAGCGGTAAAATTAAGTTTTATGAAAAATTCAGTTTTTTTAACTACCACTTAGTGGTTTCACTATTCATCAAAAATTAAAAGTTTTCAGAAAAATATAAAAATTTCACTCTAGGCTAATTTCAATATTACGAATCCAAAAATTAAGTCCATATTGAAAAATAAAATTTATAAAATTTCAAAAAGTGGTTATTACTATTCATAACGGCTAGTTTTAATAATATTTTAATAGTATATTGTTGTTTAATGAAACTTGGTATTGCGTATGATGAACGCTATCCAGGAAGCTCGCGATTTCGTGTAAAGCAAGCCAAGCAAGTGTTGTGTGTAGAACAAGATTCCTTTGATGATTTATATAACATAAAAGTCTCAGGTGTTACAATCTCTATAAGAGAATATAGTAGATGGAACTCTATAAAACCCAACAATATCTTTCAGGTAATTATTTACCAACTCTCTAAATTTGGTTGGGTCATGAATGGGTAAAAAGTTTGTCAAATTGGTTAACTGATTGATCAAACCCCATATTGAATTATTCTTTATATGGGTACATGGAAACCCAACCAAAAGGTCTAAAGAAGTCTCATCCCATGTCCAAGTCAGTATTGGATGTAGTTTAAGTAATTGGGAAGGTCTCTGGTGATCTTCCTTTTCCTGTTGACAAGTATAATAAAGAGAAACAAAATCATAACTATATTATCTCATACCTAGACACCATAATTTATACAACATATAATAGAACATCTTTTTGGTACCTAGGTACATGTCCCATTGGGAATTATGGAAACTCCCCATTAAATCCTTCCATATATATCATGTCAAAACAAACTGATTCCAAATACATAGAATACCCAATATGGAGAATGAACACTTAGAAATGGTCTCCCCAATTTAAAGTGAGTCTATAGTGATTGTTAAATCCTCATTACGATTTTTTTCTATAAGAATAATTTCAATAAGATAAGAGGTCAAATGAACACTTACCAAGAGAACCATGGCCCCTAATTCTCAAAATCTTATATGAAATAATTCAAAAAGATCCATAAAATTTCACTATTTTTATAATTTCATCATATCATGGGTGGGAAGATTCCTACTCATTGCATTAGAAAAGACATTACCTTTCTTCGGGGTATAAGAAATGTATGAACCAAAATATTTCATGTACTCTAATAAACACCTATGTTGGAGATTCACTTTCTTTAGAGAAAATATAACATGTGATTTTTTGATAAAGATATACAATTATCAATTCTCCAAATAGTTAGTGCCACCTACTCTTATGAAAATGAATCATTGATGTGAGTTTAAGGTAATGTATTGGATAATTATTGGAATATAGCCTATGTTATCAAGAACCATAGACTACCACATGATCACCCTACCTAAGAACATGTCACAAAATGAACCCTGATACATCATAAAAGACAACATATCCCTTCCCAGTCACTAGGTGATTCAAAATTAGAAAAAAATTAAAAATATTATTCATCTGAACAAAAATAACTCTATAATTTTTCATCCCAAACATTATTTACTCCCATTAAATTGATATTTTTCATTTTAGATTACAAATTATATAAATAAATTACAAACCAAAGATAATACCCCCAATATTCCCAAGGAGCTTTGAATCTCATAAAAATTACGCAGTTTCTCCCACATCAGTACATGTTTCACCTTCTCAGGATCAAATGAGATACAATTTTCTCAAACCACATGTCACAATAACATACATTACCAAATCCAAAAAATAAATTTAAATATCTTTTCTTAGAGTTAATCCTTTCTCAATATTTCTAGAACTACTCTCAGATGATTCACATTATCCTCCTCGGACTAAGAGTAAACCAAGATGTCATTAAAAAAGTTCACCATTAGTGTATCAAGATAATTGATGAAGATAATTTTATCATATGCCAAGAATATATAGGGTCATTAATTAATGTTGGTGGTATGAAATGATACTCCAAATCATTATACCTACCCCATATGGTGGATTTATGAAAGTCAGATTCTTTTATTCTCAACCGGTGAAAACCAGATCAAAGATCAGTCTTCTAAAACAACATCTCCCATTTAAACTAGTCAAAAAGATCATTAATCCATGGAAATGGATACATGTTATTTAATTTAAATTAGTTGAGTTTATATTAATAAACCCAAAGGCGAAGTGTTCCATCAGAACATGCTCTACCCAAGGTGACACACTCAGGTGTATAAATCCTTACCCTAAAAGATGGTTCAACCGAGTCTTCAAATATTTCCATTTATCAAGTTCCATATGAAAAGAATAAATAGATATTGGCTGAATAACATATACTAAATCGATATCAAACACTACCTCTAATACTGGTGGAAAACTAGAGAATTTTGAAGGAAACAAGTCAGGAAACTCATTGAAAACTAGAGGTTGATCATCACGTAAGGACTCCCAATTTAGATCAAAAGAAAACACCAATATTATTTTCTCCAAATCTAGATAAAAAGGTCCAACTCTACTCAAACTCATCGCACAATCTCCCAGAAATACACTAAAACCCACCTCAGGCACTGTAAATGAGTCCTCCCAATGATAGTATTCGATTCATCCCATTCTAGAGTTGGTCCAATCTATCCCAAAAATCTAATCAAGAGGTTTCATGTGAAAACTAATAAATCCAAAAAAAGTTCAATCTATGATATTGAAAAAAAACACAACTAGTAAAATGGTTTCCATTCTCTCTTTTCATTCCTAGTGTTGTAGTAGTATGTAAAGACCCTCAAATTTCAAGGAAATTTTTTTCTTAATTTTCTTTGGAATTTTACAAGAGCGCAGCTTCAGACGGAACCTGATTCCGAGGCCCGGTGTGCCCGGAATCAATTTCCGAAGTTTGGCTCGGGTACGTTCAGTGAACGGACGAGCGGGTTTTTCTATCTCTTGAACCGGTGCCCGGAATCAAATTCTGAGGGCACCGATGAAATCGCAGCGCCGGTATTTGCTTAGAAACGCCTCTTCCGGAGTTGCGTTTGCTCAGACGTGGTTTTTAAATTTTGCGGCTTTAAGTCAGAAATAAAATAAAGTTTGTGCGACAACTTTATTCTATTTCACTTAAGCTGCTTGGAAGCCACTTGAAGCCACTTAATGACGGCTTGAACTGAGTTGAACTGGATAGGATGCTATCCGGAAATATCCTACCCCCTTGGTAGGATATTTGTGCGGTGGGGCCCGCACGAGCCCCGCCGTTTCTTTCGCTAAGTAACGCACCCGCGAAAACCCGTCAAAGTAACTGAAAAGTCAACCGACGCGTTTTCTTTAATTCTTAACAGACCATTTAATTGGGCGGTTTATTTCGTGAATTAAATGGGCTGTTTCTTTCGTGAATTAAATGGGTCGTTTCTTTCGAATTGATGGATCGTTTCTTAACCGGTTTCGTGTGTTGGCATGTTTATAAAATAAGACCAACCTAAAAATCCTTTGAAAGGATTTGAGAGGATCTTGTTTCTTCATCTCCCCGCGAAGAACGCGAAGAACGCGAAGAACGCGAAGAACGCGAAGAACGCGAAGAACGCCGGCGACCGAAATTCGACGACGCACACCGAGATCTGCGACGTCGACGAGCTTTACCCGCGACGTTCTTCGGCGACGCCTCTTCTTCCGCAGCCGATCCTCGTTCGGCAGCTAAGGTTGGTGACGCGACGCCGGATACCGCGACGACGCGGCGATCTCTTTCTTCCGCGACGACGCGACGATCCCCCTTCTTCCGCGACGAGCAATCCCGCGACGATCCCTTGTTCGGCAACGACAGCTGCGAGGTAAGGGTTGATTTGAAATATTTTTCCTTTCCCGTGATTTTATTTCTTTTAAAATAAGGAACCGATCACGGAACAATTTTAAATTTATTTAAAATTGTTGATTGGTCGTTTCTTGTTTCTCCCGATGTTTATGACTAACGCGGAGGGTGCGGGTCTAACGAACAAGACCCGACAACCCTCCGCCGATCTTCCTTTTTGTGCGGATTTGGCGGGCGACGGCGAAAGCATGACGCAAGGGCCATTTGTTGATTCCGCAGTGGAGGACGCGTCCCGGGAGGAACAATGGCGCAGACGGGAGGCAAAACAGGCCACCGGAGCAACTCCGGCGGCCCGCGGAAGGGGGCGGCGGCGCGGGTCGCCGGAGGAGTCCGCCGCGGCCGAGCCGCGGCGGCGGCGAACCTCCGGACCGCTTCCGCGGTCCGGCCACCCAGCGCGCGGCCCGCGCGGGCCGCGTTTCTCCAAAGCCGCGGGTTTGACCCGCGGCGGCTCCCTCGGCCGCTCGGCCGAAGCCGAGCCGGCCGGTCCGGTCGGCCGGGCCGACCCGATTCGGGCCGACCCGGTTCGGCCGACCAAAGGGGGGGGGGTTCGGGATGGGTCGCCCCGGGCCCAGAACCCCCGTTTCGGGCCCTCTTCGGTCTTTCGCCCATATCTTGGGCCTGGGACCTCCGATTGACGAACCGTCAGCGGCTACGCGATCCTTGGATCGAGACGGTCATTTCGGTATATTATACTCAAGGTTTAGGATGACTTTGGGTTCGGCCGGGTTGGTTCGTACACGAAACCAACCGGGCCCTCGGAGCGGAAACGCTCATAACTTGAGCTACGGACGTCCGAACGACGTACCGTCAGCTGTGGTAGTTTCCTATAAGTGAGACGGAACTTTTGGCATACTCCGCCCGAGGATCGGATACAGGCGGAGTACGATCGGGTTGGTTTTGCCCTAAAAACCAACCGGGCCCCTGGGACGAAAATGTCAATAACTCTCAGACCGGGCGTCCGATTGACGCGCCGTCTGTTGCATTGAGATCCTGTTGTCGATACGGAAATTTTGGATACATCAACATCGGACTACGTGCCATTTGATGTATCAGCCTCTCGGCTCGTGGAGCGGACCCTCCTAAACGATCTCGCTGCGTGCGGGAACCCTAGCGCTGGCTGTGACTTCGACGACAGAGCAGAGATCCTTCGTGGACTGTGACGACGGCAGAGCAGAGATCCTCCGTGGACTGCGACGACGACAGAGCAGAGATCCTCCGTGGACTGCAACGACGGCAGATCAGAGATCCTCCGTGGACTGCGGCGACGACTGTGCAGAGATCCTCAGTGGACTGCGTCGACTACTGCACTCAGCGATCCTACGTGGATCAGTGCTACAGGTTCTGTGTGAGCCCGATCCTATGTGGGTCCTTACTACCGGTTCTGTGTGAGCCACTGCCTACAGGTTCTGTGTGAGCCCGATCCTACGTGGGTCTTTTGCGGGGGTTAGTACCTATCGATCCTTCGTGGGTCCGACGACTTAGATGGATCAGTGATCATCTTTGACGTCATCTGAAAAAGTATACCTGGTTGAGCTGAATCGTATGTTACTCTCCTTTGTGGATTGTGTTTAACTATCCTATGTGGATTTTGCTGTTTACTCTCCTTGTGGATTTGAGTATTGCTTTCCTTTGTGGATTGAGTTGTTCATGAGCTCGTGAGCAGAGCTGGAATTGGGGACTTAGGTATATGTATGGGCATATACCTAAGTCGAGTCGGATGTTACTTCGTGATTGAATCTTTCTTTTGTGCTATATCCTTTGTGGATTTCGGGAGACCTTCGGGGGTCTCGGGGTCCTTACTGAGTAGCTTGTACTCACCCCGGCACGGGCTATGCCCGCACCTTGCTGTGTTGGTTGCAGACGACGGACAGCGTTGATCTCGGTTGGGGCGTGGAGCAGGACGGTACCTGGAGGTGGACCACTGGGCGGGACGTGCTCGGAGCGGACGTGGGACCCGAGGAGCCTGGAGGCTATCTGTACCCACCCTTCAGGTGGGATTGCCAGTGGACGACACGAGGCTGCCGTCTTTTCTTCAGTTGCTGTACTTTACTTTTCAGTTGTACTTTACAGTTGGGCTTGTATTTCCGGCCCCCTTTACTTTTCTGCACTTTACTTTCCGCTTGCTGAATCTGTGTGGTTGTTACTTATAAAGGCAATGCCTTCCCTGTTTACTGGGATTTTACGCCTTGGTGCTAGTCGCCAGCCCCTGGCCTATGGAAGGCGGGCTTGGGGTAGTCACGGCACGGGCCCCGAGGACGGGTCGTGACAAATTGGTATCAGAGGGGTCGGTTCTACCGCAGACTCTGATCGTCCTTTCTTTCTATATGAAGCAATAGTGTTTAGTGTATTGAGTGTGGTTATCAGTTCAGGGAGCCCAGTGTTGGTGCGGCGGCCGACGTATCCGTACACCAGGACCCTGACTCCTGATTCCCGACTTAATGCATGAAAACATTGATTGCGTGTGTGTTTCAAGTTTTCTTTGTGATTACTTGTGTCAGCTCACCGGGTATACTGATCTGCCTTATGAAAGTCTCAAGTTTTCCTTGTGATTACTTGTGCCAGCTCACCAGGTATACTGTTCTGACTGTGGTGCTCTTGTTCTCCTTTTCAGGATGGCCCCGCGACGACAGCCAGCTAGGGTTCCGAGTGTAGGGCGCGACGGCAGCCCACCGAGCGACGAGGCCTCGGTGCAGGGCCCTTTGCCAGCAGTGGCACCGGCGGTAGCTTTACCCGCCGAGCCACCGATGCTGCCAGTACCAGACGCTGACGATGCACGTCGCCTCAGGGCACTGCATGAGTTTCAGAGCCAGCGACCGCCCAGGTTTCGCGGTGAGGCGGACCCCCAGGCCGCCGAGGACTGGCTAGAGGCGGTGGTACGGATCTTTAGGCTAGTGAGGACACCAGCAGATCTCATGGTGATCCTCGCGGCGAGCCTCCTGCAGGCGGCGGCAGGACGATGGTGGAGCCTGATGCTCCAGGTTCACGATGAGACATCCTTGCTCTGGGCGGACTTCGAGAGCCTCTTCCGCTCTGAGTTCGTCCCGGCCACCCTCCGAGCGGTGCGCATCCAGGAGCTTCTCCAGCTGCGCCAGGGCAGCATGACGGTCGCTCAGTACGCGGCGAGGTTCACCGACCTATCTCGCTACTCGACCGACATGGTACGAGACCCCTTCTTCCGGGCCCGGACCTTCGAGCAGGGCTTGCGGCAGGAGATTCGGGCGTCGCTGATCTCCCTCAGCATTCCGACCCAGGCGGGAGTGCTGGAGCGAGCCCTCCTGATCGAGAGCTTCCTGGCAGAGCCTTCTTCAGCGGCGAGACCTAGCGCAGGGCGGCAGGTAGCTGAGTCTTCGGCAGCAGGTAGCCGACGGATGACTCTCGGGTCCAGGCAGACCAGACCCCCATGCAGACGGCCTCAGGACACCGGCTCAGCAGTGCGGGGCACACAACGGAGTGCCAGCCTTTCGAGAGGCAGGCTGTGCTACTCCTGCGGCGGGCAGGGTCACATGGCTCGTGACTGCCCGACTCGCCGATCAGAGGAGCAGCAGACGGTGGAGGGGCCACCCAGGCAGAGGCAGAGGGTCGACCGTGGCGGTCCGCAGGGAGGAGGCGGACGAGGCAGAGGAGCTGGCCGAGCAGCGGGTGGTGGGCGACGCTTCCAGGCTCTACCCCCACCACCACCAGGAGGGCCACCTCGACCACATGGAGCTGGCGGGCAGGGACAGGCCCAGCTCTAGGCAGTGGAGGCCTACGACCCCGACTTGCCAGAGATGATTCGAGGTACGATATGTGTCTATTCCACCCTTGCTGCAGTACTTATAGACACAGGAGCGAGTCACTCTTTCATAGCCTCTGCCCTTGTTCGGAGCTCGGAGATTCCGACTGAGCCGTTGGCTCGATCCTTACGGCTAGAGACTCCTATGGGAGCAGACTCGACGATTACGCACTGGTGCCGGCAGTGTGAGCTTACTCTAGGAGGCGAGAGCTTCGGCTGGGATCTCCTTGTAGCGGCGTCGAGGCCTTACGACGTCATCTTGGGCATGGATTGGCTATCCACGGTTCATGCCCAGATCGACTGTTTTAGGCGCAAGGTGCGATGTGTTCGCACCGACGGGAGCAGGTTTACCTTCACCGGCGAGAAGGGAACCTTTGCAGCCCAGGATGGACTTCCGCGGAGGAGAGTGCAGCCCATCTCTCATCAATTGGCTAGCCTCATCCTAGGAGCAGTGGACGTGCGGAGTCCAGCTTTTCCTGCAGTGGTGGACCAGTACGTGGACGTCTTTCCCGATGACATTCCAGGGCTACCTCCTCGTAGAGAGGTAGACTTTTACATCGACTTGTACCCCGGGACAGCCCCGATATCTACTCCAGCATATCGGATGGCCCCCGCCGAGCTTCGGGAGCTGCGGGTACAGTTGGAGGACTTGCAGAGCAAGGGGTTTATCCGACCCAGTGTTTCACCCTGGGCTTCCCCGATTTTGTTCGCCAAGAAGGCGGACGGGAGCTTGCGACTATGTGTCGACTATCGTCGCCTGAACCAGGTGACAGTGAGGAACAAGTATCCGCTGCCACGGATTGATGACCTCTTCGATCAGCTCAAGGGAGCGCGGTGGTTCTCGAAGATAGACCTCCGGTCAGGCTATCATCAGCTCAGAGTTCGAGACGAGGACGTGCAGAAGACGGCCTTCAGGTGTCGGTATGGCCATTATGAGTTCTTGGTTATGCCGTTCGGCGTAACCAATGCTCCAGTAGTGTTCATGAGCCTCATGAACAGGATCTTCCAGCCATACCTCGACCGATTTGTCGTGGTCTTCATTGACGACATTTTGGTATACTCGACGACTGAGGAGGAGCATGCCTACCACCTGCGAGTTGTGCTAGACACACTCCGAGAGCACTAGCTTTATGGCAAGCTCTCAAAATGCCAGTTCTGGTTACGTGAGGTCCATTTCTTGGGGCACGTCATCTCTGAGGCGGGAGTTGCAGTGGATCCCGCGAAGATCGAGGCAGTACTAGCTTGGGAGCCACCCAGGAGCGTGACGGAGGTGCGGAGCTTCTTGGGCCTAGCGGGATACTATCGGAGATTCGTGCCAGACTTCTCCAGAGTTGCGGCACCACTCTCAGCTTTGACGAAGAAGGGGAAACCCTTCGTGTGGTCAGACAGTTGTCAGCAGAGCTTCCAGGAGCTGAGGCAGAGGTTGACCAGTGCACCTATCTTGAGGTTGCCTGAGGAGGGAGTTGGATACGTAGTTTTCTGCGACGCATCAGGGACTGGACTCGGATGCGTCCTGATGCAGGAGCGGGCCGTGATCGCCTACGGATCACGTCAGTTGAGGCCGCATGATCAGAACTACGCCACTCATGACCTGGAGTTAGCAGCAGTGGTCTTCGCTCTGAAGACTTGGCGGCACTATCTGATGGGCGAGCGCTTCACAGTCTTTTCTGACCACCAGAGTCTCAGGTATATCTTCTCTCAGAAGGACCTGAACCTGAGACAGCGGAGATGGCTTGAGTTCCTCCAGGACTATGACTTTGAGATAGTCTATACTCCTGGGAAGGGGAACGTGGTGGCCGATGCCCTCAGCAGGAGGACGGGCATTCAGCTACTTGAGGAGGCGACGGAGCAGCTAGCCTCCTTACAGATATCCTTCGTGGATAGAGACGGAGCAGCCTTTCTTCAGTCTCTCACAGTCTCTCCTCCACTTCTACAGCGGGTCAGAGAGGCTCAGCGTGAGGACGCTGACTGTGAGACCCGGCGTGCACTGATATCCTCAGGTCAGGCGCCTGATGGCTTCTCCCTTGGAGCAGAGCACAACATCCTTTTCAGAGGACGTACCTTCGTACCAGTCGCTTTGCGAGAGGAGGTGATGAGAGAGTTTCACACTTCTCCCTTGGCGGTACATCCTGGAGTGGCGAAGATGTACCAGGATCTCAGGAGACAGCACTGGTGGCCGGGCATGAAGAAAGCTGTGGCAGAGTTCGTTTCACGATGCCTCACCTGCCAGCAGGTGAAGGTAGAGAATCAGGTACCAGCAGGCTTGGTACAGCCCTTGGAGGTCCCGGAGTGGAAGTGGGATGGCATATCTATGGACTTCATGACTGGACTTCCACGCACTTCCAGAGGTCACGACTCCATTTGGGTGATTGTCGACCGACTCACCAAGTCGGCACACTTCTTACCCATCAGAGAGCAGGGCTCAGTGGAGGGCTTGGGACGTCTTTACGTCCAGGAGATCGTACGGCTTCACGGTGTGCCATCGTCTATCGTCTCCGATCGAGATGCTCGTTTCACTTCCCGGCTTTGGAAGGGGTTGCAGGAGGCGTTCGGGACGCGGCTCCATCTGAGCACAGCCTTCCACCCTCAGACGGATGGTCAGACGGAGAGGACCATACAGACAATCGAGGACATGCTCCGTGCATGTGTTCTCGACTTTGGTCGCAGCTGGGAGGACCACCTACCCTTGGTGGAGTTCGCGTACAACAACAGCTACCACTCCACCATCGGGATGGCACCATACGAGGCGTTGTACGGCAGACCCTGCAGATCACCGTTGTGCTGGACAGACCCTGGGGAGTCAGCACTCATGGGACCAAAGGTGGTCCGAGCCACGACAGAGAAGGTCCAGATCATCCAGGAGAGGATGAGGATAGCTCAGAGTCGGCAGAAGTCATATGCTGACAGGAGGCGGAGGCCACTAGAGTTCGAGGATGGCGACCACGTCTTTTTGCGTGTCTCACCTCGACGTGGTTTACGGATATTTGGCCGAGGCGGCAAGTTGTCTCCACGCTTCATCAGGCCTTTCCAGGTCCTCAGCAGGATAAGAGAGGTGGTTTATCGCCTGGCTCTACCACCTCAGTTGCACCGGGTGCACGACGTCTTCCACGTGTCTCAGCTGAGGAGATACGTGCACGACCCGACGCACATCATCGACTTTGGGGAGCTGGACGTGGACGATGGGGCGACTTTTGCGGAGGTCCCAGTGGAGATCGAGGATCGACAGGAGCGGGTCCTACGTGGGCAGTCGATTCCTCTTGTGCGCATCAGATGGCAGCACGGGAACCTCCAGGAGAGCACTTGGGAGCGGGAGGCTCAGATGCGTGCTCAGTACCCCCATTTGTTCCCCTAGTTTTTGATGTATCTTTACGGGGACGTAAAGCCCTGAGGTGGGAGTAATGTAAAGACCCGCAAATTTCAAGGAAATTTTTTTCTTAATTTTCTTTGGAATTTTACAAGAGCGCAGCTTCAGACGGCACCTGATTCCGAGGCCCGGTGTGCCCGGAATCAATTTCCGAAGTTTGGCTCGGGTACGTTCAGTGAACGGATGAGCGGGTTTTTCTATCTCTTGAACCGGTGCCCGGAATCAAATTCTGAGGGCACCGATGAAATCGCAGCGCCGGTATTTTCTTAGAAACGCCTTTTCCGGAGTTGCGTTTGCTCAGACGTGGTTTTTAAATTTTGCGGCTTTAAGTCAGAAATAAAATAAAGTTTGTGCGACAACTTTATTCTATTTCACTTAAGCTGCTTGGAAGCCACTTGAAGCCACTTAAAGATGGCTTGAACTGAGTTGAACTGGATAGGATGCTATCCGGAAATATCCTACCCCCTTGGTAGGATATTTGTGCGGTGGGGCCCGCACGAGCCCCGCCGTTTCTTTCGCTAAGTAACGCACCCGCGAAAACCCGTCAAAGTAACTGAGAAGTCAACCGACGCGTTTTCTTTAATTCTTAACAGACCATTTAATTGGGCGGTTTATTTCGTGAATTAAATGGGCTGTTTCTTTCGTGAATTAAATGGGTCGTTTCTTTCGAATTGATGGATCGTTTCTTAACCGGTTTCGTGTGTTGGCATGTTTATAAAATAAGACCAACCTAAAAATCCTTTGAAAGGATTTGAGAGGATCTTGTTTCTTCATCTCCCCGCGAAGAACGCGAATAACGCGAAGAACGCGAAGAACGCGAAGAACGTCGGCGACCGAAATTCGACGATGCACACCGAGATCTACGACGTCGACGAGCTTTACCCGCGACGTTCTTCGGCGACGCCTCTTCTTCCGCAGCCGATCCTCGTTCGACAGCTAAGGTTGGCGACGCGACGCCGGATAACGCGACGACGCGACGATCTCTTTCTTCCACGACGACGCGACGATCCCCCTTCTTCCGCGACGAGCAATCCCGCGACGATCCCTTGTTCGGCAACGACAGCTGCGAGGTAAGGGTTGATTTGAAATATTTTTCCTTTCCCGTGATTTTATTTCTTTTAAAATAAGGAACCGATCACGAAACAATTTTAAATTTATTTAAAATTGTTGATTGGTCGTTTCTTGTTTCTCCCGATGTTTATGACTAACGCGGAGGGTGCGGGTCTAACGAACAAGACCCGGCAACCCTCCGCCGATCTTCCTTTTTGTGCGGATTTGGTGGGCGACGGCGAAAGCATGACGCAAGGGCCATTTGTTGATTCCGCAGTGGAGGACGCGTCCCGGGAGGAACAATGGCGCAGACAGGAGGCAAAACGGGCCACCGGAGCAACTCCGGCGGCCCGCGGAAGGGGGCGGCGGCGCGGGTCGCCGGCGCGGCGGCGCCGGCGACCGGAGGCGGCGGCGCCCGGCGCGCCGCCGGAGGAGGCCGCCGCGGCCGAGCCGCGGCGGCGGCGAACCGCCGGACCGCGTCCGCGGTCCGGCCACCCAGCACGCGGCCCGCGCGGGCCGCGTTTCTCCAAAGCCGCGGGTTTGACCCGCGGCGGCTCCCTCGGCCGCTCGGCCGAAGCCGAGCCGGCCGGTCCGGTCGGCCGGGCCGACCCGGTTCGGGCCGACCAAAGGGGGGGGGGGTTCGGGCCGGGTCGCCCCGGGCCCAGAACCCCCGTTTCGGGCCCTCTTCGGTCTTTCGCCCATATCTTGGGCCTGGGACCTCCGATTGACGAACCGTCAGCGGCTACGATATCCTTGGATCGAGACGGTCATTTCGGTATATTATACTCAAGGTTTCGGAAGACTTTGGGTTCGGCCGGGTTGGTTCGTACACGAAACCAACCGGGCCCTCGGAGCGGAAACGCTCATAACTTGAGCTACGGACGTCCGAACGACGTACCGTCAGCTGTGGTAGTTTCCTCTAAGTGAGACGGAACTTTTGGCATACTCCGCCCGAGGATCGGATACAGGCGGAGTACGATCGGGTTGGTTCTGCCCTAAAAACCAACCGGGCCCCTGGGACGAAAATGCCAATAACTCTCAGACCGGGCGTCCGATTGACGCGTCGTCTGTTGCGTTGAGATCCTGTTGTCGATACGGAACGTTTGGATACATCAACTTCGGACTACGTGTCAGTTGATGTATCAGCCTCTCGGCTCGTGGAGCGGACCCTCCTAAACGAGCTCGCTGCGTGCGGGAACCCTAGCGCTGGCTGTGACTTCGACGACAGAGCAGAGATCCTCCGTGGACTGCGACGACGGCAGAGCAGAGATCCTCCGTGGACTGCGACGACGGCAGAGCAGAGATCCTCCGTGGACTGCGATGACGGCAGAGCAGAGATCCTCCGTGGACTGCAACGACGGCAGAGCAGAGATCCTCCGTGGACTGCGGCGACGACTGTGCAGAGATCCTCAGTGGACTGCGTCGACTACTGCACTCAGCGATCCTACGTGGATCAGTGCTACAGGTTCTGTGTGAGCCCGATCCTATGTGGGTCCTTACTACCGGTTCTATGTGAGCCACTGCCTACAGGTTCTGTGTGAGCCCGATCCTACGTGGGTCTTTTGCGGGGGTTAGTACCTATCGATCCTTCGTGGGTCCGACGACTTAGATTGATCAGTGATCATCTTTGACGTCATCTGAAAAAGTATACCTAGTTGAGCTGAATCGTATGTTACTCTCCTTTGTGGATTGTGTTGAACTATCCTATGTGGATTTTGTTGTTTACTCTCCTTGTGGATTTGAGTATTGCTTTCCTTTGTGGATTGAGTTGTTCATGAGCTCGTGAGCAGAGCTGGAATTGGGGACTTAGGTATATGTATGGGCATATACCTAAGTCGAGTCGGATGTTACTTCGTGATTGCATCTTTCTTTTGTGCTATATCCTTTGTGGATTTCGGGAGACCTTCGGGGGTCTCGGGGTCCTTACTGAGTAGCTTGTACTCACCCCTGCACGGGCTATGCCCGCACCTTGCTGTGTTGGTTGCAGACGACGGACAGCGCTGATCTCGGTTGGGGCGTGGAGCAGGACGATACCTGGAGGTGGACCACTGGGCGGGACGTGCTCGGAGCGGACGTGGGACCCGAGGAGCCTGGAGGCTATCTGTACCCACCCTTCAGGTGGGATTGCCAGTGGACGACACGAGGCCGCCGTCTTTTCTTCAGTTGCTGTACTTTACTTTTCAGTTGTACTTTACAGTTGGGCTCGTATTTCCGGCCCCCTTTACTTTTCTGCACTTTACTTTCCGCTTGCTGACTCTGTGTGGTTGTTACTTATAAAGGCAATGCCTTCCCTGTTTACTGGGATTTTACGCCTTGGTGCTAGTCGCCAGCCCCTGGCCTATGGAAGGCGGGCTTGGGGTAGTCACGGCACGGGCCCCGAGGACGGGTCGTGACATAATATCCATAAAATATGAAAAAAGCTATATAGGGATATTTATAAAGTTCACAATATGATCCGATATAAATGATAAACATTCACTAGTATCAAATAGACTAGTCAATAAAGATGTTGGTGTAGTGATGATACCGCTCATGGTCAATGGAACTGTATTAGCTTCCTCTGGGAAATCTTCCACTATGTGTAGAAGCTTCATTCTGAATGATTGTGGCTAGAACCACTTAATTAGTATATAATGAAATTGAACCATGGTAGTTTTTATAATTGGTGATCCTATTCCACTATACAAATCATAAAATAAATTTATTAATTACTATATGTGTCCTGAGATACCACAAGAACTACATAACACTGGCACCTCAATAAAAACTCAGCTAAAATACCCAAATATTCTGCATTGGATGCAAGTCAATTGGCCTCTTCAAGGAACATCATGTTCTATATTTGATTCCTTATTTTAAGAAACGCCATGATACTCATTGCATATTTTCATTACGTTAAAATATCTCCAAAAACTACAATTAAGACAAAAGGTTACTCCCATCAACAATGAATATCCAGCAACATCAAGCTCAACCATCAACACCCTATCAATAACATCAACATTTGAAGTCATATTGATGAAGAAAATATGTGAATGGATGAAGTGCCCAGATTAGTGTGATCACTGAGAGGGGGAGGGGTGAATCAGTGATCCTTTTAGACTTTTTACTAATTGATTCTTTATCAATTAAACCTCTATGGATTTTTAAGGCATCGATCCACTCTTCTTGTATCTCTCAGCCTTTCCTCGAGTGATGTAGTAAATGAAAAGGCACATGACACAAGGATTTACAAGGTTCAGCTCCAAAGGCCTACATCTTTGCCAGGTTGGTTAAATGCCCCAACATGGTTTCTCTACTGTAATTTGGTTAGTAATTAAAATGGTCGATATAGAGTCACATTGTATCTCTCCTGAGTCCCATAGGAGGTTCTTTATACTGCATCCCATTGTGTTACCTGAGTCCCACTAGCCTACTTTAGCTTCCACCAAAGACTTCTCCACCCTAAGTCTCACAGGGGGTCTTCTCCCGGCTCCTCGAGTCACACGAGTAGCTCTTCTTCTTTAAGCTTTTCAAGAGTCTTCAACAGTCTTGAGTATGGTCTGTTGGCCTTGATCACTTCTTCTAATCAAATGTGGTGACCAGGACTCCTCTTCTTTGCACAGGATTAATCTCCTTCTTCTAAATATGACCCGGCCTCTGTCTTCAAGAATCTTGATTGGAAAATATGTTCTTTCACTGAGTATGCCCACTAAATCTTCTTGGTCTTCTCAACTATTGAAAAACTCAGATAAATGATGTATTTACCTTCAGTCTGGCATCAGTCTCTCTTTAATTCATCTTCATGCACTGAGTGCATGGAATCTCTGAATCTTCATGCAATAGTTGCAGGGCATCTCAATCTTCATGCATGAATTGCATGGAATCTCAAATATCTTCAAGAACCTTTGCTCTTGGACTTCTCAAATGCACACACACTGATTTAAACTTTGTTTACATGTGCATGTTCATGCATGCAAGCATGATCTCTTCTTTTCTTCTTGGTTTGATAAACCCTAAAATGGTGTATTCTCTTTTAGCACACACAACTTCTTCTTGGAGTCACAATATTTTATTCTTTCTCACACACACCAAATTTTGTGGTGTTCTTTAGTGTGAATTTCTCCTTCTCTATTTCTTCTCCAGGTGTTCACCCACTAGTTCACTTATTCATACAAGCATGGATATGCATGTATCTTCTTCCTTCACATGGGCACACACAAGAGGTATGTCCTCCTTCACTTGTGCATATACAAGGCTAAAACCTTCTTGTTTCTTTGCACACACTATGTTATCTTCTTCTTCTTCAAATTGTGCACAATCCACTTGTGTACACTCTAAGGTAATGGCCTCTTCACTTGTTTAGCACACACAACCCGTAGGGCCTTGGGCATGCACCCATCACCCACATGTGTGCTCTCTTGGGCCACCTTTGCTTTTATGCACACATGGCCTTGCTTCTTCAACCCATGCACACACACAAAAACCCAAGTGGGTGTGGCCTTCCACTTCAGCACCGCTTTAATGGAGGTCACACAAGGATGCGACCAACTCCTGCCTTCAACCGCGCAGGGTCTGACAGCTTCTACCGCGCAGGTGCGTGGAAAATCCTTCTGCCGCACAGGTGCAGCTGCTCCCTCCTACCGCGAAGGTGGCACGATGACTTCCTCCTGCCGTGAGAGTTCACAGGCACCGAGGGCGCGTAGGGTGCGGCCACTTGCTACCACGCAAGTGCTGTGGGCAGCGGGCGCGCAAGGTCGCACTGCTCGGCTTCTTCCCTATTGCGCAAGGGGAGTGGGCAGGGTGGCCTCCTCCTAAACTTCTTTTGCGCATGGGTTGTGCAAAAGGAACTATCGATGCCTCGGGTGGCTCCAGGCTGCTCTACCGTGCAGGTTGTGCGCGGAGCTTCTCTTCGTGTTGCTCAGAGCTTCGCAGATCTTATCTCAGATGATCAGCAGCATCTTCTTAGTTTGTCATTCTCATTTTGTAGGCAAAGAGTGCGAATAGAACCACGGGATTCAAATATTTTAATGCCTGAGATCTGTGGTGTTTTGATATCTTCAAACGCGGATTAGATATCCTGGAAATCTCGGTTGTTTCCTTTTTATTTTTCAACAATAGGATCCTTTGATCTTGGTGTGCACATCACGTGCATGCATTTACAAACGCATGTGAAGCCTTTCCTTGTATGTCGAATGGGCAGTGCACCCTCGGCAACATTGTTTGCCTCAGGATCCATCAAATTCATTATTTCGTTGCATGCATGTGACTTTTAATGCATGCATGTGTTCGCGAAGGGGATACGAACACACTGGAGGAAACAACTCCATCAGAGGTGGTCGGGAGCTCCATCTATACCGCTCGGGTGCCTCTGGTTCACAGGAGGCGTCGCGGGGAGTCCTCTGCCCAGTGAGAGGTAGGAGAAGATGCCACGGACATTGGCTACGCGTTAAATTATCACGGATGGCTTGGATTATAATGCAGTGCTGCAGATGAGATGGACGACGGTGATTAGACATGTGATCGGATGAGTGGCCAGGATTTCCTTCGCGTCTTAAAAACTCGTCCCACATCAAAACACGCTGCGACTTTCTCGCGGTTTAACAAACAGTGCCTCCCATTCTCGGCTCAGATTACTCCTCTCCTCCCTCCGGTGCCGCCCCGCACCGGTTCTGTAACACCCCGAGATTTTATGAAAAATATTATTTTTAATTTCATTAATGTCTTGTGGCGTACGCTACACTAAAAGGAGCGTTCACAACACACATCCTTGACTTGCCTTGTATTACACGCATTCACGACCTTCCTCGATGGCGCGTGTAGTACGCAATACCGAGTTTCACTAAACAACGATATGCTATTAAAATATTATTAAAACTAGCCATTATGAACAGTAATAACCACTTTTTTAAATTTTAGTTTTCAAAATGGACTTCATTTTTTGATTTGGAATATCGAAATTCGCTTAGGGAGAAATTTTGGTACTTTTCGGATAACTTTCATATTTTGATGAATAGTGAAAATTACTAAATTGTAATTAAAAACAACTTTTTCAATTGAAATAATTAATAGTGATAAATTATTAATTTGAGTGGTTTTAAAATATATTTAGAAAATATTTTTACAATTTAATACAATGTTGGTCATTGGATGTAATTTCATATTTAAACTAGACATAAACAAGTGTCAATCTTTTGATAGTTATTATCTCTTAAAAACACGCTATTTGTTTTGACGACAGGATTTAATTTTTAAATTAATTATTGCAACTAATATGTTTTGAATTTGGTAAAATAGACATCATTTTTTAATTCATAATATCAAATATATCTTAGGACTAATTTTTGGTATTTTTCTGGAAACTTTCATTTTTTGATGAATAGTGAAACCACTAAATTGTAGTTAAAAAAATGAATTTTTCATAAAACTTAATTTTACTACTTCTGTGAGTGGAATTTCAAAAATTCGAGAGACACGGTTGATGTCAGTATGTAAAATGTGGTTCAATGAGATGAAAATAATTTTTGGTGAATAGTAACTTTTTACTTTTTTTACCATGGTTAAAAGTGAATAGGGTAATTAATGGTAAAAATGATATTATTATTAGCCTAACACATGTCCTAATTCTATTGGATAAGTGTAATTCGACCAAAACCAACCTTAGGAATAAAATATGACCATTTAGGCCCACTTGGATTAGATTATAACATTTATTATTAATTTATTTAAAGAAGGGTTAAAATAGTTAAAATCAATGTTTAATAAGAAAATCATTTTTAATATAGGGCAATACATAAGATAAATTAGACTATAAATATTCATTAGAAATATAAAACGATTTCCTATATAATTTTATTTTATTTGTAATTTTTAGATGTTAAATAATTTAATTTATTTATGACACAAAGATGATGTAGTATTTATCTTATTAATGAAATATTGACATAATTGATGTTATAAGTACCCAAATAAATGTAATTTTAGACGTTTTATGAATTCCACTAATTTTCTAGGTTAATATGACATGTTAGTATTGATTTAATTAACTTTTTTAGAATTAATAATTCTGTTATTGTTTTCACAAAAATCAATTACTAAATAGTGTCAAAATTGACATAAATTAGTTTTTAAAACAAATATTATATTATTAGTTGTTATTTTATTCCTAAAAATATATGTGCCAGCCAAATGACTTAGATAAGGTTATATATATTAATAATAAACAACTTGGGGTTCGTTTTTCTTCTTATTGTATGTTTATTAACCTTATAGTGTAAGAACACAAAAAGACATGGTAAAAGTAAAATTATCTAACTTAATGGTAAATCTAAATGATAAGGTTAAAATAGGAACCTAAACATATATAAATTCTATTTTATGAGAGTATTTAGACCCATCCCCACCTTATCTTCGAAATAAATCAATTTGGAGCTATTCAAAACCGAATTTGGCTTTATAATAAAATAATATTTTTAGTTATTCCAAAGGTGCCCCTCTCCTCCCTTATAAAAGGGCACCTCCTCCCTCTCTTCCTCACACCACTTTGAGCCTTCAAGCTCGGCCAACCCCTACCAAATTCTCTTCTCCACTTCCCTATAAACACCCTAGAGTTCCTGGTCTTCTTCAACGACCAATTTTAGTGCCCTATGAGGAAGACTCAAAGAGGTGTTTCAAAGAAGAGGTAATGTCCGTTACCGATTCGTTCATCTTTATTTCTTCTTCCACTTCTTCTTATTAGGTTGTTTCATTATGAAGTAATAACATCAGTATAAATCATATACTGATATGTTATTATAAGTATGAAACAAACTTATTTCACCATCTACCCATCCTACGGAAAATGAAGTCACCGCGCGTGCGTACGTACGGAATACCGTCTCCACGCTGTGGTGTAATCTATTTTCCACCACCACCTTACTTGGATAGGTATAATGGTGTAAATAATAACTATATATGATTATTGTAAAGTGATATTGATTCTCAAATAGTATACATATGCTTCAATACAATTACACGATCATGAGAACTATATCATCGCTCGTGCGTACGTACGGACTACCGTCTCCACGACGCGATGAGATTCATTCTCCACGTTAACCATTCATGAATGATTATAAAGTATATATAATAAGTAATAATGAAATATATTCCATAATAATGATACTGGATTGATGTGTATATATATGTATGTCATCTACTTAATTCCATTCAACTCAATAAGGAAAAGAAAACAGCGTTCATGCGTATGTATGGTCTACCGTCTCTATGAACAGTGTATTTCTTTCCATTTAATGATGTACTATATATATATATATATTCTGAATATATATTATATATAAATCAATTTTTATATACTGTAATTAATTAATCATGATCTAGGTAATCATATGAATAATTACAAGTCAAAACACGGATGACAAATGAAACGATTTTACCCAAAACACTCTTTAATATGGAATTTACAAAAGAACGGGTAATATAAAGCCATAAGTGAACCATATATGATATCATAACAATGATTATGATTCTGGAATAAGTCAATGACAATATTTAAATCATTATACAGGAGGTTCAGACACTTACGAAGCAAATCGTACCTAAGGTAAGGGACATATCACAATCTCATTTTTATCTGAGATTGCTTATTCATAAGTATTTACTGGGGTTATTGTTATCATACATGTCCATGTTTCCTAAAAATGGTTTCATGTATGTTTAATATCTTTTTTACCCACTTTTTACTTTTACTACATGGTATGTAAGGAATCTTTCTTTTGTTTACATTATGAGGTACTTTTTTGACTTTTCCGGAAAAAGTACGATAAGAATGTTTTTTAACATATACGGCATGAAAGGATTTTTATGGTTTCATAATGATTTATTTTCATGAAGATTACTTCAAAATATTTCATGATAATTTTCGACAAAAACCTTTTCTTCTAAAATTTCAATACATTTTGTGAAAAGAAAATGAATTTGAAGAAAACAGGATATTTTCCTCAAGAATTCATTTCTAGTGTTTTATCAAAACCATTTTCATCTAAGACGACATTATTTCATATGTGTATGTTTAAAGTGTAATGTATCTATGATTTACATGGTTTCACTTTTCTTATTATGAAATGATATCCATTTCTTTTATATGGATTATGTGATGATGGGATGATGTTTATGAAACCCATTTTATTTATTGGGTTATTATGAATGTTGTATGTTTATTTTGTGACACAAGTAAGAATGATTTAATTATGAGATGGGTGGGACCTATATCTCCCTCCAATGCATTGGGTAAAGATTTATCTCTCATGAGATAGACATGGTTGGAACGACAAGTTAAACCGGTTCAGTAATACAGGACTAGAACGAGGAGGGAACTCAATTCAGAAAGGGACTTTGTCCACTAAGATGGTCTTGGCAGCAATGCCTTGGATAATATGGAAATCATATCATGTGTTTAATGGTTGCCAAAATTACATGTTTTATTCCCATGATATTTTATCATTCTTAATGTATCTTTGTGATCTATTCCTTACGTACTTCCATGGTTTATGTCATTGCTCAAGATTTTGATGTTTAAACATTATGTTCATGTTTTTAAGATAAAATGTATATGGTATGGTTTATTTTATCCATGATTACCCTTAATGAGTATTTGAGCTCACCGTTTTTATGTTTTCTTTTCCCCAGGATATAAAGAAAGGTTTTAGGTATGAAAAAAATGGGAAGATCTTTATGGGAGATGTTGAAGATCTTTCACCACGATTAGAATATTACGTTCCAAGTTTCCAAAGACACTAAACTATTACAGTCCTTGTGTGTGTGTTTTTGTTATGTACTAAGTATTATGAAAAAGTAATTTAATGTCCATGCACGTCAAGCTTCGGTTCTCTAAAGTTGGTATCAGAGGAAAGGATTAGTCAACATTTGGAAACTAGGATGTGAAAACGTTAGTGAGATCCCTAGAGATATTTCTAAGGTATGTCTAGGGATGTACCTAAGGATAATTATACATATAGGATATGGTCCTAGAACTATGGTAACAATATTAGAATTTAACCTAAGATGTTAGATATTGAGGGTACTCCCCATTTACTATGTTTCTTTCCCTAGCATGATTTTTGCCTCTCACACTATTCTTTTTGGGTTTTAGAAAATGGCTGGAAACAGGAAGATTCATGATAATGGAGGATATGAGGGACAATGGAATTATATTCTTCATGAGAAACCAAATGAAATGGGATTTGGAAGTCCAAATATCGTTATTATTCCTAATCCGCAATCTCATAATATGATCAATAATCTCAACTTTGGTAAGTTTACCGACTCAGATAATAAGAGAAAGATGGAGTTTCATGATGATCATAGAGGAAAGAAAGTTCAATTTCCCTCATGTAAATCATGTGGGAAGAGGCATCAGGGAGATTATTTAAAGGGAACTGGAAGATGAGTTGGGTGTGGAAAAGAATGACACAAAGCCAGTAAGTGCAAAGGAAAAGGTTCAGTTAACACCATGGATGAGGATAATGGTATTTCTACGACATCAACAATGGCTAAATGTTTTAAATGTAAAATGTATGGGCATTATGAAACCAATTCCCTAAGGGAAAGTCTCATGAAGAGAATGAGTATGGTCATATGGGTAGTAATTATGTTGATGATGATTAAGAGACTACAAATGATATGTGAGATGAAAGAATTGTTGAAGCTCGGTCAATGGTTTAAGAATGTAGTGGAATGATTAAATGTTTATCATGTGTAATGTTGTATAAGTAATCTCATGATACTATGGAATAAAGAGTCATCTATGGATTGTTACACTGTTGTCTTTCCTTGAGTTTTGAAAGTGTATGATTAATGGTACCAGTATCCATGAAAGGATATTCAGATATTTTTGGAATGTAGATGATATGTGCACAATGAAGGGATAAGGAGAAAATTAAATATTTGATAGTATTCATGAGCTCTTGACTGATATAAGGAGAAGGTTATATCATGGTTTGAGTATATAGAATTTTTGGATTTTGGTATGTGGAAAGAGTTAACTTTTGACAGCATTCATGTTTTCACTAAGGATTAATGGGTATTCATTTTTTCAATAGAATAAATGATTAAGGTATTCACATGATTGGAATGTGACCAACAATATATATGGGGGATAAATGATGGTATTCACATGCTTGGTTGATGACATTTCAAGTTATCATTTTCTTTATACTATGAGCTTGGACCGAAGTATTTTAGATAAGCCTAAAGATTTGAATTGATTATGTTGGACATATTCTTGTATTGTTTAAGGATAGAACTTTTTTCAATATTACTGATGGGATTTTATAGTTTTAGAAAAATGACAACCAGCAGGATGGGCGACAACCCATCGCGTCGGACAAGGCTGTGGGAATCGAACCCACAACCGAAGTGCGACTGACCTTTATCGCCTACCACTGGCCTACAGGAAGTCCATGTTTAGTAGAAACTAGTTTTATTATATTAAGCAGTATGATATATGAAGTATAAGTCTATTTTAGGAACCATATGTGATTAATATCACTATAGATGGACTTATGTATTTTTTGATAACTTTTCTAACCTTTAGTTTGAGACAGATGGAATGACCCATCATTCTATCACATGATATGCTAACACATCGTGAATGAAAAATTCAACTTCATTTCTTTAAGTGATGAAGTGGAAATTGTCCAAAGAACGACTAATAGTGAGACTATACCAAAATCACGAAAGTATTTATTCTAATTTCAATTTCATCAACTTTACGGAAATGATCTTGAAAACCAAAAATGTTGTCCTAGTGATCTTATATCCGATGAATCAGATGGTACCTTAGATCGTCAAAAATTTATGGCTTTGTGATTGCTGGCTTTTCCATAGCCATGTTCTCTACCACTCTCCATCAGAACATGATGGGTAGATTTCTCTTTCATATCCATATTTTCACCTATGTGGAAACCCAGTGATTAGTTTATTTGGGTAACCTTTACATTTCATACTTTTGTTTTTAAAGATTGGTTTTGGTATTATTTTTTTTATGATGTGGGTTTCTATTAATGAAACTTTCAAGTAGTAAACCATTTATAACCCCGACAAATTTCGAGGGCAAAATTCATTTTAAGGGGGGTAGAATGTAACACCTTGAGATTTTATGAAAAATATAATTTTTAATTTCATTAATCTCTTGTGGCGTACGCTACATCAAAAGGAGCTTTCACAACACACATCCTTGACTTGCCTTGCATTACACGCAATCACGACCTTCCTCGATGGCGCGTGTAGTACGCAATACCGAGTTTCACTAAACAACGATATGCTATTAAAATATTATTAAAACTAGTCGTTATGAATATAAATAACCACTTTTTTAAATTTTAGATTTCAAAATGGAATTCATTTTTGTATTCGAAATATCGAGATTAGCTTAGAGAGAAATTTTGGTACTTTTCAGATAACTTTCATATTTTGATGAATAGTGAAAATTACTAAATTGTAATTGAAAACAAATTTTTCAATTGAAATAATTAATAGTGATAAATTATTAATTTGAGTGGTTTTAAAATATATTTAGGATAATTTTTTACAATTTAATACAATGTTGTTCATTAGATGTAATTTCACATTTAAACTAAACATAAACAAGTGTCAATCTTTTAATAGTTATTATCTCTTAAAAACACGCTATTTGTTTTGACGACGAGATTTAATTTTTAAATTTATTAATGAAACTGATATGTTTTGAATTTGGTAAAATAGAAACCATTTTTGAATTCATAATATCAAATATATCTTAGGCCTAATTTTTGGTATTTTTCTGGAAACTTTCATTTTTTGATGAATAGTGAAACCACTAAGTGGTAGTTAAAAAACAAATTTTCATAAAACTTAATTTTACCGTTTCTGTGAGTTGAATTTCAAACATTTGAGAGACACGGTTGATTTTAGTAAGTAAAATGTGGTTCAATGAGATGAAAATAATTTTTGATCAATAGTAACTTTTTACTTTTTTTTTACCATGGTTAAAAGTAAATAGGGTAATTAAGGGTAAAAATGATATTATTATTACCCTAAAACATGTAATAATTCTATTGGATAAGTTTAATTCGACCAAAAAAAACTTTCGGAATAAAAAATGACCATTTAGGCTCACTTGGATTAGATTAGGACATTTATTATTAATTTATTTAAAGTAGGGCTAAAATAGTTAAAATCAATGTTTAATAAGAAAATCATTTTTAATATAGGGTTATTCATAAGATAAATTCGACTATAAATATTCATTAGAAATATAAAATGATTTCCTACATAATTTTATTTTATTTATAACTTTTAGACATTAAATAATTTAATTTATTTATGACACAAAGATGATTCAGTAATTATCTTATTAATGAAATATTGACATAATTGATGTTATAAATACCCAAATAAATGTAATTTTACAGTTTTTATAAATTAAACTAATTTTCCAGGTTAATATTATATGTTAGTATTGATATAAGTAACATTTTTAGAACTAATAATTCTGTTATGATTTTCACAAAAAATCAATTACTAAATAGTGTCAAAATTGACATAAAATAGTTTTTAAAACAAATATTATATTATTAGTTTTTATATTAATATTAAAAATATATGGTTTGGCCAAATGACTTAGATAAGGTTATATATATTAATAATAAACAACTTTTGGTTCGTTTGTCTTCTTATAGTAAGTTTATTAACCTTATAGTGTAAGAACACAAAAAGACATGGTAAAAGTAAAATTATCTATCTTAATGTTAAATCTAAATGATAAGGTTAAAATAGGAACCTAAACTTGTCTAAATTCTATTTTATGAGAGGATTTCGACCCATCCCCACTTTTGATTCGAAATAAATCAATTTGGAGTTATTTAAAACCGAATTGTCTTTGTAATAAAATAATAGTTTTAGTTATTCCAAAGGTGCCCCTCTCCTCCCTTATAAAAGGGCACCTCCTCCCTCTCTTCCTCACACCACTTTGAGCCTTCAAGATCGGCCAAACCCTGCCAAATTCTCTTCTCCACATACCTAGAAACATCCTAAAGGTCCTGGGATTCTTCAAAGACCAATTTTAGTGCCCTAAGAGGAAAACTCAAAGAGACGCTTCAAAGAAGAGGTAATGTCCGTTACAGATTCTTTCATCTTTATTTCTTCTTCAACTTCTTCTTCTTAGGTTGTTTCATTATGAATTAATAACATCAGTATCACTCATATACTGATATGTTATTATAAGTATTAAACAACCTTATTTCTCCATCTACGCATCCTACGGAAAACAAAATCACCGCGCGTGCGTACGTACGAAATATCGTCTCCACACCATGGTGTAATCTATTTTACACCACCACCTTACTTGGATGGGTATAATGGTGTAAATAATAACTATATATTATTATTGTAAAGTGATATAGATTCTGAAATTTTATAAATACACTCCAATACAATTACACGATCATGAGAACGATATCATCGCTCGTGCGTACGTACGGACTATCGTCTCCACGACGCGATGAGATTCATTCTCCACGTTAACCATTCATGAATGATTAAATAGTATATTTAATAAGTAATAATGAAATATATGACATAATAATTATACTGGATTTATGTTTATATATATTTATGTCATCTACTTAATTCCATTCAACTCAATAAGGAAAAGAAAACAGCGTTCATGCGTACGTACGGTCTACCATCTCCATGAACGGTGTATTTCATTCCATTTACTGATCTATTATATATATATATATATATATATTCTGAATATATATTATATATACATCATTTTTTATATTCGGTAATTAAGTAATCATGATCTAAGTAATCATATGAATAATTACAAGTCTAAACACGAATGATAAATGAAACAATTTTACCCAAAACAATCTTTAACATGTAATTTACAAAAGAACTGGTAATATAAAGCCATAAGTGAACCATATATGATATCATAACAATGAGTATGATTCTGGAATAAGTCAATGTAATTATTTAAATCATTATACAGGAGGTTCAGACACTTACGAAGAAAATCAGACCTAAGGTAAGGGAAATATCACAATCTCATTTTTATCTGAGATTGCTTATTCGTAATTATTTATTGGGGTTATTGTTATCATCCAAGTCCATGTTTCCTAAAAAGGGTTTCATGTATGTTTAATATCCTTTTTACCCAATTTTTTCTTTTACTACATGGTATTTAAGGAATATTTCTGTTGTTTATGTTACAAGTTACTTTTTTGACTTTTCCGGCAAAAGTACGATAAGAATTTTTTTTAACATATACGGCATGAAAGGATTTTTATGGGTTTATAAAGATTAATTTTCATTAAGATTCCTTCAAAATATTTCATGAATATTTTCAAAAAAAACCTTTTCTTCTAAAATTGCATGACATTTTGTGAAAAGAAAATGAATTTGAAGAAAAAAGGATATTTTCTTCAAGAATTCATTTCAAATGTTTTTTCAAAAACATTTTCATCTAATATGACATTATTTCATATGTGTATGTTTCAAGTGTAATGTCTCTATGATTTACATGGTTTCACTTTCTTATTATGAAATGATATCCATTTCTTTTATATGGATTATGTGATGATGGGATGATGTTTATGAAACCCATTTTATTTATTGGGTTATTATGAATGATGTATGTTTATTTTTGTGGCACAAGTAAGAATGGATTCATTATGAGATGGGTGGGACCTATGTCTCCCTCCAATGAATTGGGTAAAGATTTATATCTCATGAGATATACATGGCTGGAAAGGCAAGTTAAACCGGTTCAGTATTACAAGACTGGAACGAGTGATCTCATTTCAGAAAGGGACTTTTTCCACTAAGATGGTCTTGGCAGCAATGCCTTGGATAATATGGAAATCATATCATGTGCTTAATTGTTGCCACAATTACATGTTTTATTCCCATGATATTTTATCATTCTTAATGTTTCTTTGTGATCTATGCCTTACGTACTTCCATGTTTTATGTCATTGCTCAAGATTTTGATGTTTAAACATTATGTCCATGTTTTTAAGTTCAAATGTATATGGTATGTTTTATTTTATCCATGCATACACGTACTGAGCATTTGATCTCACCCTTTTTAAGTTTTCTTTTCCCCAGGAAATAGAGAAAGGTTTTAGGTATGAAAAAATGGGGTAGATCTTTATGGGAGATGTTGAAGATCTTTCACCACGATTAGAAGATTACGTTCCTAGTTTCCAAAGACACTAAAATATTATGGTCCTTGTGTGTGTGTTTTTGTTATGTACTAAGTATTCTGCAAAAGTAATGTAATGTCCATGTACATCAAGCTTTGGGTCTTTACAGGTTCTCCTACAGGTGCGCTCTAGCGCTCACTATACTCCTTCACGGGCACACCCTTGGCGCCCACGCTACGTGGGATTGACCTCCGCGTAGCTCAGGCTTACACACGACTCGGCCACTATTGGGCTGGCCCCTGCGGTTTCCCCAAGGTAGTGGTGACCTAGTCCCACATGTGCCTTAGGTTGAGGCCCTAAGGCTGGCCTAATAGTTGTCATATTTTTGGCATAAGCTCCACCTTGTATACTTGGTTAAATAACCATGTAGGAACAAGTCTTCTTCAGGCCATTCTCCTCTCATTCACCTCCTCTACTTCAAGAGAATTTTATAATCCTTCTATCTTCTTCAACATCTCTTCTTATTCACCTATTAGGAGAGAGAATTCCAAAAAATTTCTCAAGTATCTTCCTCAACTGTTAATTCTCTACTTATGAGGGAATTCCCGAAGGTTCTTCTTCAACCGTTGCTCTTGAATCAAATATTTCTTCAGTGTTATTCAATGATCCAATCAGAGATGAGGTTGGATCATATTCAAATCCTCATGCACTAAAATATAGTGCATGGTCTTCTTCAAACCACTTCATCCACTTAGTAGCTGTGGATGGTTCATGTTTTCACTTCATCCACTTAGAGGTTGTGGATGGATCTTCTTTACTTCATCCCTCATCCACATAGTAGATATGGATGGAACTTCTTCACTTCATCCACTTAGTGATGTGGATGTATCTCCTTTCTTCATTCCTCATCCACATAGTTATTGTGAATGGATCACCTTTATCTCCTCATCCATTGTGAAGACAATGCATGGACTTCTAAAAATTTTGTGACATTGTATCTTCTTGATACAAGTTCTTTGAACTAAAGATCAGCTCTACAATCATCTGATTTTGTATGGAGAATGTTTCAACCATTACCTCCTATGAAACTTAGAGATTCTCCTAAGTGACATGCTTCTAAGTACCATGGCCATTCTCCAATCATCACCATCAACTTGTCATTCACATATTGACACTCATTCTCATCCATTCAATCCTTGACATCTTATTGAAAACATCACTATCACCATCACATCATTTTTCATTCACATATTGACACTTCGTGTTATCCATTCAATCCTTGACACCTTATTGATAACATATGCAACACAGTGCACCACAATATCCCCCTTTGTATTTGTTGTCAATATCACTAGAGCACATATGAATGGGTCAATATGTGTGCTAACCTTTTCTCCCACTTATTGGCAACGAAATTCAAAGGTGTGGTGTGGTTATATTCAAAAAATTTCTTCCCCCATTTTAATAGCATCTTCTTGATAATTACTAAGAGAGGGATGATGCCACATGTTCACTTTAGCAAAGAGCCATTAGTAAATCAACTCTAAGTCCACTTGGGCTAACCTAGTGTATAAAAAAAGAGTGATGTAACCAAGGAATTAAATGCTTTCCACAATTCACTATACATGTGAGATCATGCTTAGGCTTCAAGGGGTTGAAATTTTTTACATGTATCAATGAATTGCTAAGTCCTGCACATACTTCACCAAACTCATTAGAATGTTCAGGTGCAAAGATAAAGCTCCCCCTTCCATCCTTTTGTCTTCAATCAAACACTCCCCCTTAATTGACATGTTAAATACAATTAAGAAACAAGGGATGAAAGTGTGATTGGAATACCTTCATTCACCAATAGATGATATGAATCTAAAAAGATCGTCTTCTTCATATTTTCTCCCCCCTAAGGAGTGAAATCCATAATGTCCATACCATTCTCAACTTGAGAGTGATCATCATATTCAATTCCCTGAAATGTAAGCACATGTATATACCAGTAATTATGGAATAAGATGGATCCTCCTTGGTTCATCAGTTTGAACAACAAGGTTGAGAATATTCTCTCAATTGAGATGATCCACTTTCTCCATTATTCATACTTGCACATTTTATCTTAAATGATGTTTGTGCTGGTGTGGATCATAACATCTCTTCAACGTCATTGTGTGTGACTCCTTTCTTTCTAAGTTCCTTCTGAGCACTATAATCTTCTGGTGCAATCTTCATTCTCATGAAGAATTAATTTTGATTTGGAATGAGTGTCGTGTATTTATTACTAATATGACCAGCTTTATTTCACCTCACACACAGAACATCATCTTCATGTGAAATCTTTTGTTTTCCATTTGCACTAGCTTTGGCATGTGCACTTTCTTCCTTTCTCATTATTTCCAAATCTTCTGGCCAAATGATTAATATTTCAATTGGAAGTGAGGATTCAGATTTGGATGTTCCACATGGTTCCTTAGATGCTTTTGAGTAACCTTTAGTAGGTAGCTTATTTTCAATGAATCCCTTATTCTTCTTCTAGATTGATTGTCCTATTGAGTGTAGTTGTCTTCTATTTAGTTCCATGGCTTGTTTACAAAGATCCATGGTATGGCCTTTCTTTCCATAGTAGAAGAAATTTTTCTTGGTGGTCCTTCTGGATGAATCGGCCTTCTTGGATTTAGAATCCAAGGACTTGTATTTCTTTTTCAAAATATTCTTGGGCGAATTTTCAACTTTCTTTTGCAGGCTTCCCAAGGATACATCTTCTTTCTTAGCTAGGTTCCATGATCTTCTCTTCTTTTCATCTTTGGAAAAATTTGGAGATAGGTATGTATCATTCTTGTGACTACTTGTGCATACACCCTAGATGTTATCAAACATTCTAAATTTGTTTGCAGTAAACATATGTTTCTAGACCTGTGAATGTTTCTTCTTCTTCTCTGGATTTCTCCCCCTTGGAATGGGCTTCCTTTGTGCTTTTTCATTTAGAGGATTGTACCAACAATCCATTTCATAGTTCCCATACAAGTTGCAGCACCAACATTGACCTACAAATCTTTTCTTCTTGACTTCTTCTGAATGTTGGGTCTTTCTCTTGAATTGTTGTGTTTTTCAGGAGAGCTCTCTTTCTTCATCTTCTTTATCCATACTTGTTTAGAGTTATTCTTCCATTCTACACATTTTCTGTAAACACATTTAGAATCATTAGTACAATATGGGATGGATGGTACCTTCTTCTTGGTAGATGTTGCCCTTTCATTAGAGGATGTCCTTCTTTTGGAATCATCCTTCTCAGTGCACACTTGAGTGGCATCATTTCTACTTCCAGCTGACTGGGAGGTTTCGGCTTTGGGTAATTGCTGATTTTTCAATATCACCTCTAGTTCTAAGAATTTCATTTTGAGAGAGTCATTCTCATCCTCAACAAATCCTAGCCTTCCTTTAAAATTTTCTTTCTGTTGTTTTATATGGTCTTTTTGAACCTTCTTCATTTTTTCAATGAATATTCAAGCTCCTTTACCCTTTTTACTTTGCCTTCTAGTTGAGCATCTTTGACATCCATTGAAACTCTATGCCTCTTTCCCAGTGCATGGAAAACTTCTTTGAACACTATCTCAATGAATTCTTTCTCACAAATGCTTCTTTTCAATTCTTCACTAACATCATCAGTTCATTCACTGAAAAGAGAAATGGTTTCATCTTTAGCCTTCACCAGCTTTGTGAGAGTGTTGGTTATGCCAAACCTTCTTACCAATTGATCTTCCATAGAATTTTCATCTTCTTCTAGCTGTAATTTTTCTTCTTGAAGATCATGGATACTTGTAGCAATAAACATTTCATCTTCCATGGGGACTATCTTATGAAGATATTTGAGAGCATTTATAAGATCATTGCTTGTTCCCTCATCATAACAGCTAGAGTAGGCTTCATCAAAAGAGTGATAAAAGGAATTTTCATATGTATTGACTTTCACATTACCTTCAATAGAAGGTGTTTCTATATTAGTAGAAAGCTTCTTCTTCATCTTCTTGGCATGTTTCATCTTTCTATTTTTTTGAGTCTTGGAAGATATCTCCATTTGAGGGTGTTCGTTCATTTCCTCAAATCTGCAATTCATAAATACTCTCTTGGATCTTTTAGAGGCAACCTCCTTCTGATACCAATTAAAGTGCCTGAATCAGTGTAATCACTGAGAGGAGGAGGGGGTGAATCAGGGATCCTTTAAAACTATTTACTAATTGATTATTTATCAATTAAACCACTAAGGCTTGTTAAGGCCTCGATCCAATCTTCTTGTATCTCTCAGGATTTCCTCGAGTGATGCAGTAAATGTAAAGGAACATGACACAAGGATTTACAATTTTCCTCTCCAAAGGCCTACGTCCTTGCCATGTTGGTTAAACGCACCAAAATGGTTTCTCCACTCTAATTTGCTTAGTAATAACAATGGTAGATATAGAGTAAAAATGTATCTCTCCTGAGTCCCACAGGAGGTTCTTTATACTGCATCCCACAGTGTTACCAGAGTCCCACTCGCCTGCTTCAGCTTCCACCAAAGACTTCTCCACCCTGAGTCTCACAGGGGGTCTTCTCCTGGCTCCTCGAGTCACACGAGTAGCTCTTCTTCTTTAAGCTCTTCAAGAGTATTCAACAACCTTGAGTAAGGTCTATTGGCCTTCTTCACTTCTTCTGATCAAATGTGGTGAGAAAGAATCCTCTTCTTTGCTCAGGCTTTATCTCCTTCTTCTAAAGATGACCCGGCCTCTGTCTTCAAGAATCTTGATTGGAAAATATGTTCTTGCACTGAGTATGCCCACTCAATCTTCTTGGTCCTTTCAACTACTGAAAAACTCAGATAAATGATGTCTTTATCTTCAGTCTGGATCCTGTCTCTCTTCAATTCAACTTCATGCACTGGGTGCATGGCATCTCTGAAACTTCCTGCAATGTTTGCATGGAATCTCAATCTTCATGCATGACTTGCACGGAATCTCAAATATCTTCAACCAAATTTGTTCTTGGACTTCTCAAATGCACACACACTGATTTAAACATTGTTTACATGTGCATGTGCATGCATGTAAGCATGCTCTCCTATTTTCATCTTGGTGTGATAAACCCTCAAAGGGTGTAATCTCTTTTAGCACACGCACCTTCTTCTTGGAGTCACACTCTTTTATTCTTTCTCACACACACCAAATTGTGTGTTGTTATTTAGTGTGAATTTATCCTTCTCTATTTCTTCTCAAGGTGTTCACCCACTTGTTCACTTATTCACACAGACATGGATGTGCATGTATCTTCTCCATTCACTTGGACAAACACAAGAGGTATGGCGTCCTTCACTAGTGCACATACAAGGCTACAACCTTCTTGTTTCTTTAAACACACTTTGTTCTCTTCTTCTTCTTCAATGTGTGCACACTCCACTTGTGCACACTCTAAGGTAATGGCCTCTTCACTTGTTTAGCACACACAACCCGTAGGGCATTGGGCATTCACCCTTCACCCACATGTGTGCTCCTTTTGGCCACATTTTCTTTAATGCACACATGACCTTCCTTCTTCAACCCGTGTACACACAAAAACCCAAGTGGGTGTGGCCTTCCAATTTTTCACCGCTTCAATGGAGGGAACACAAGTATGCGGCCAACTCTTGCCTTTAACCACTCAGGGTGCGGCAGCTTCTACCACACAGGTGGCGCGACAACTCCTTCTGCCATGCAGGTGCGGAAGCTCCCTCCTACCGCGCAGGTCACACGGGGGCTTCCACCTACCGCGAGAGTTCGCGGGCACAGAGGGCACGTAGGGTGTGGCCACTTGCTACCGCTCAAGTACTGCAGACAGTGGGTGGGCAAGGTTGCACGGCTCAGCTTCTTCCTTGTTGCGCAAGGGGAGCGCGCGGGGTGGCCTCCTCCTAAACTTCATTCACACAGGGGTTGCGCAAAAGGAACTCTTGAAGTCTCGGGTGGCTTCAGGCTACTTTTCCATGCAGGTTGTACATGGAGCTTCTCTTCGCATTGCTCAGAGCCTCGCAGATCTTCTCTCGGAGATCAGCATCATCTTCTTGGTTTGGGCTTCTCCTGTTGTAGGAATAGAGTGCGAACAGAACCATGGTTTTAAAATACTTTAATTCCTGAGATCTATGGAGTTTTGAGATCTTCAAATGTGGATGAGATATCCCAGAAATATCAGTTGTTTCCTTTTTCTTTTTCAAACATGGTATCCTTTGTTCTTGGTGTGCGCATCACGTGCTTGTGTTTTCAAACACATGTGAAGCCTTTCCTTGCACGTAGAAGGTGGAGTGCACCCTCAGCAACTTCATTTTCCTCGGGCTCCTTAAAATTCATTATCTCGTTGCATTCATGTGACTTTTAATGCATGCATGTGTTCGCAAAGGGGATACAAACACACTGGAGGCAACAACTTCATCAGAGGCTGCCGGGAGCTCCATCTACATCGCTCGGGTGCCTCTGGTTCGCTGGAGGCGTTGCAGGGAATCCTCAACTCAACGAGAAGTAGGAGACGATTCCACGGCCATTGGATCCGCGTTAAACGATCTCGGATGGCTGGGATTATAACGCAGCGCCGCAGATGAGATGGACGGCAGTGATCAGATGCGCGATCGGATGAGGGGCCATGATTTCCTCTCCGTTTTAAAAACTCATCCCACATCGAAATGCGCTGCGACTTTCTCATGGTTTAACAAACAACGCCTCCCGTTCTCAGCTCAGATTACTCAGCTCTCCCCTCTGGTGCCACCTCGCACCGGTTCTCCAGCGGGCGCGCTCTAGTGCCCACTTTTCTCCTTCATGGGTGTGCCCTTGGTGCCCACGCTGCACGGGCTTGACCTCTGCATGGCTCGAGCTTACACACGGCCCGGTCACTATTGGGATGACCCCTGCGATTTCCCTATGGGCGTGGTGACAAATTACCACATGTGCCTTGGGTTGAGGCCCTATGGTTGGCCCTATAGTTGGCATATTTTTTTTATAAGGTCGACGTTGTATACATGGTTAAATAACCAAGTGGGAACAAGTCTTCTTTATGCCATTCTCCTCTCCTTAACCTCCTATACATCATTATAATTCAATACTCCTTCTATCTTCTTCAATATCTCTTCTTATTCTCCTATTAGTAGATGGAATTCACAAGAATCTCTCAACTGTCTTCATCAACTATTAATTCTCTACTTAGGAGGGAATTCCCGAAGGATCTTCTTCAATCGTTGCTCTTGAATCAAATATTTCTTCAGTATTCTTCAATGATCCAACCAGAGATGAGGTTGGATCATCTTCAAATCCTCATGAACTAAGAGATAGTGCATGGTTTTCTTTAAACAACTTCATCCACTTAGTAGCTGTGGTTGGTTTATATTTTCACCTCATCCACTTAGAGGTTGTGGATGGATCTCCTTTATTTCATCCCTCATCCACTTAGTATATATGGATGGAACATCTTCACATCATCCACTTAGTGATGTGGATGGATATCCTTTCTTCATTCCTCATCCACTTAGTGATTGTAAATGGATCACCTTTATCTCCTCATGTATTTTGAGGAAAATTCATGGACTTCTAATAATGTTGTGACATTGTATCTTCTTGATACAAGTCCTTTGAACTAAAGATCATCTCTACAATCATCTAATTTTGTATGGGGAATGTTTCAACCATTACCTCCTATGCCACTTAGTGATTCTACTAAGTGATATGCTTCTCAATACCATGGCCATTCTCCAATCATCATCATCACCTTGGCATTCCTATATTGACACTCCTTGTCATCCATTCAATCCTGGGCATCATATTGAAAACATCACCATCACCATCACTTCCTTTGTCATTCACATATTGACACTCCTTGTTATCCATTCAATCCTTGACACCTTATTGATAACAAATGAAACACAGTGCAAAAAAATGGATATCAGGTCAGAGGCCCATATCGAACATTCAAGTCATAATCTTCTCATTTGACACAATCTCATGTGGAAACTGCATAAACTTGGAAAATGGTTTTTATATTCTATCACAGTCTTATCTGCCTTCTAGAGGGTGAAAAACATCATAGACTTATCTAGTACAATGGATTCATGATAGAAATAATTAGTAAAAATAATTATAAATTACATCCACTATGAACCCTCATGATGTATTTTTGTTACCCCAAAATACCATTGTCTCCCACTATGTCCCTCTAGATTGAAGGTCGAACATTTAACTGTGAACCAATCAAGATTTTCAAAGAAATAAAATAGGAGATCTATATTTCATTACTAGTACTCTTACTCTTGATGATTATGAGATCCTAGGAACACTGGTGGATTTTGTGTAAGGAACTCTTGTTCACGATTTTGAGATGCATCCCCCTGAGATTCCATAACTAGAGCCAAAACCCGAATAGGTGTAAGTGCTTGTCCCCTATCATGGAATGCATGCACAAAAATCTCAATGAAATTCTAGTCTAGGGGAGGATCTACTCACTGTGGATTACTATAAGCTTCTCCATGGAGCCTATTGAAATGTCTTCTCAAAGAAATGATGCTTCACAATGTCAACAGACAATAGGAAGACATTTGACGATTACTGAAATCAACAACTAAAATAAGAGAAATGGGAACATCAATTTCATTAGATAAGATATTATAATTTTTATTTTCAACCTATCAAAATCAAAATTATGTTAAATACTAGAATCAGATCGAATTATTCTTCAATACACCTTTCCAAAACCTCTCACAGTGACTTAAGGATCATTATGATGTGATTTAGCCAGTAACATTATCATAACTCTCTCCTAATTCCATACAAGATTTCCCAAACCACATGCTCACATCCCAAAATATTTTTTAACATTAAACATTGATAAAAATTTGTCACAAACCATCTCATATACCTAGGTAATCTAATATTAGAGTCGTCCCTAACATAGACCAAAGGTAATACCCAACCCCCATGGGTTGTGGACTAGCTCCCAACATCATAAAATATCAACAGGAAATGAATTTTCTAAAAAACCATGTTAGATAAGAAATTACATGTTAGTATACTCAATGATATAATGGGAGAATGTACCAAAAACCAAATATGTATAACATAAACCAAATAATTATTTTATCAAATTACTCAAAAAATGGTATGATTAAACCCAAATATCCCCTAAAATAAGTGTATAACATATCCACTAGTCACCACCATCGATTCATACCCAAAGGATCAAGAATTTACACCTCCTTTAAGTGGTTATTTTACTTTTCCCATACCTAGAATAAGAATATATAGAAAATATCTAATGAAAAGATATAGTGTATTCCATAATTTTTTAGGGTCTAACAATGTGTTCAATAATATAATTCATAAAAATAAACTTATCATGGTATCAATTAAAATAAAACATAGCAAGTCATTTCATTTTTTAAATTTAAAACAAAACACAATTTCATTCAAATAGATTGAAGAAATATAAAACAAATTTAAACATGTTTAAATGAAAAATTTATATTAAAATATTTATAATAATATTCTAGAATGACTTAAATAGTTCCATAAATCAACACCATGTATAACAAATCAATCAACTGCACCCCCCCCCCCACACACTTAAGGGAAAATTTCATCTCATACCCCTTACAGAAAAAATTACATCCACTAACACATAAGGTAAAATTTAGTGAGCTCCCATTCAAAGGAGAATTAAATCTCCTATCAATTCATAAAAAATTACATCAAATAAATTGTAGAAAAATTAATTTAAAACACATTTAAATATAATTTACCAATGTATTTTGTCAACATTACTTCTCATTTAAAAACCAAATCATTGGTTTTAATCATTTTATTAAAATTAAAAACATATTTTAATTTAATATTTTTTCTTAAGATCAACATAAAATAATTATCATCAATAATATTTCCAAAAAACAAGCCATCATTTTTCAAAAAATCTACCCATAATTTATATTCCATTGAAATTGGGGTTTTCCACAATTTCCATACCCATTTAAAAACAATAATCAAATCATCATAATTATATGTTTTAAAATAAATTAGATAATCATTTGAATTTAATCAAGAAATTAATGATTTCAATCATAAGGAAAATAATCCAAGAACCCCATACCATTAAATCAATGATTTAGATATCAGCACAGACAACGTCACTCACTAATGAATAACAAAGGCGCAGAATATCTCAAAACACAAACTAGAATCAATATCTAATAAAAAAGTGTTTAGATTTATCCAATACATGGATATCCATAAAAATATGAGGATTAAGGAAGGAGATATGAGAATAAACTATTATATAGGATATCCATTTACCTAGAGGATATTAAACGAGATCAATGACACTTCGATCTTCTGAGGATAGGGTTTGAATGATCCAAAGTATTTGAGGGAAGGATCTATGTCTTGAGGGGGAGGGATGAAGGTTGAATAAAAAGAAAATATTAAATGAACCCTTATTTAAACCACCTGACTGATGAATTACATAGAATATTATCCCTTTTCAAGTCATGTAATATAGAAAACCACGTGTATAAAAAAAATTCCACCATTTTATAAAATTTCATTTTTGATCAATACGTGACATCTAAACTATAAAAGATGTGTAATTATTTCACACTACGAACCAATTTCAAAGAATATAATTATAGAACATTACACATAATAAAATACATTTACATAGTATTTAATCACTTAGCTGATAGCAAAAATCCCCAATTCTGATGAAAAACCCAAAACCAAAAACCAAAAGACAGGGCATACCTGAAAAGATGAAAGGGATGTTTAATTGATCATGGTTCCTTAATCAATATATTTTTAATCATGGTATAGATAAAATATATATTCATTATATATAAATATATAACAATTCATATTAAATTGGGGAGTAAAATGAATTATATCACTACATAGAGATGGTAAATTGTACGTACACACGAGTGACACTTCCATTTTTTAGAGATAGAACAAAATAATGATAAAAAATAATTAATATTTACAAAATAATAATAATAATAAAAATATAACATATAAAAATTAATTCTATCATAATATCCATCAATGGATGATATTGGTCGAAAATGAGTTGTATTTCTATGGAGAGGCAGTATTCCATATATATGAATAAGCAATACTTTCATCGCACATTGGATTGAGATAAGGTGGTAAATGGTTGTAACATCATTATAATAACATATAATTATATTTATGATACTTTATTTATCATTTTCTAATTTAAATTTTTTTATAGGATGTATATGATGAAATAAAATTGAAATGGGTTTGTCAAGATCAATACCTCTTCTTTGAGAATCCTAATTTGGATTACTACTTAAGCCTTGAAGGATTAGTCTTTTGATACAACAAGGCTTCCTATTTTTTTATATTTATAGGAAGGTATTTTAGTAGTTATTTCACAACAAATAAGGAACAACTAGATCAAATATGGTATAAGAATATATTCTCCTTTTGAGGCGATGGGAGGAAAAACAAGGTATTTATTAAAATATTTCAACAATTTAAGGTAACTTTCTGGTCATGTGGCTCCAAATTTCATGGTATTTAAATTTAGGATAGTATAATGTTGAAATATCTTCATTAAATTTTTATTTTATAAGTTCTAGTGTCAATCCAACCCATATTTCTTTTTTTAACACCCTTGGTAAACATATATTAACCATAACCCTTGTAATTTTTTACTAGTTTTACTATTAACTGTGATGAACTATTAAGTTAAACCTATTGGATTATATTGATTATGATGATTCTATATCTTTAATTCATTTTTTAGAATCAATTTCTATAAATGGTAGAATATAATTTCCATTAAGCGTGAAAACCACAACAAAATCCTTTTTTTGAAAAATGAATATTTAATAATAAAACATAATTTACTTCTATTACATGCCTTGTAAAACCCATAATATTAGTGTTAAAATATTATATTTTATATAATGTATATATAATTAAAATTCATAATCAATATTGATAAAATTAATTTATTAATATATAATTAAACTTTATAAATTAAAATTATTTTTATAAGAATGTATTTTGATTCACAAAAATTAACATTTATGAAATTAAACTGTAATGATTATTACTATGTAATTAATTATATTATTTATAAGTAATATATATTTACTAAAATTTAAGTAAATGTAATAAAAAATGTTATAGTTAATTGAAATAAAATGACATTTTTTTAGAAAAATAAGTATTTTTCCCTATTTAAAGAAAAAATGTATTTTTAGCCAAATAAATAAAAACACCATGCGATATTATTGACATGATGATTTAAAAAATATATTAATTTCCTTATCTCAAGTATCCAAATTTTTTTGACATCAATCATAGTGTTATAATTAAAAAAATATGATATGAACCATTCTAGATGAAAACATATTTTTAAGCATAAAATGACCTTATTGAAAATTAATTAATTATTTATTATGAATTCATCAATACATTGGAATTAATAAAGAAACACTACAAATATTTTTCATAAATTGTTTCTTTATATTCATACACTCCAGTTTAATGACTTTGTTATAATTTTTCACTATAATGTTGTTCATATAGAATTATGGGTTCATGTAAGGTAAACCATCATATAATACATGTTTTATTTCAAAGGAAATACATATATAATCATGTGGTGTTTTATTATCCCCCAATTAAAATGAATTTTTAACTCTAAATCTAGTCACTCTTGAAAACAAAATGAGGATATCTCTACTTTATCACATCCTTATGTTCCCATGCAACTTCTTCTATTTCTTGATTCCTCAAATGAACATTTACCAGTTGAGTAGTATAGTTATATAGAACATTATCTCTATGATCCAAAATTCCCACTGGTTATTTCTCAAAGAAAATATCATTCTCCATTAGTATAAAATATTATCTCAATACCTGTGATTAATCAGTTATGTGTATCCTCATGAGAGATACACGGAACACATCATGAACGTGAGAAAGTCTTGACGAGAGTTCCAAGATATAATCTAGCCTTTACTAGATCAATAATATAAATTTGATAAATATATATAGGGATATTATTTCTCTTAGTTTTAAATTTCATAACCTTTATCCATTGGTAAATTCATATTATTACTCTATCATTGACTTCAAATTATTAATTTTACTAATGATTGTCAACATAAATCTTCAATATACCATGAGATACCTTGATGTTGTTAAATAAATATTACATTCTCTACCATTTTTCAGCTTGATCAAATCCTTGTAGCATTACTCGTTTAGATTTATTCAAGTTTTTCAGAGTTATATAATTTTTTCCATATATATTATCACATAGATCCATCTCAATTAGTCAGTAAAAGCTATTTTTTATGAAAAAATCAACAAGACTAAAGTGTTGATCCAAACAACCTTTAAAAAATTTAAAAAATTTAAAAAATATATTCCAAATTTAGAATCATCCTATAAGAGATACCATTTATCTGAGAATGATAATTAGTTCGGAAACACTACACTATATCTCGAGATAATTGATTTCTTCTTAGAAATTTTGAGGTAAACCTTGGATCCTGAATAGTTATAATAGAATGTGGTACCCCATGTTACGTTACCAATAACATAATATATAGCCTTTAAATATGATCAAGATTCATATATTCTCTATTAAAAATGATGTGCACTAACTTTGTAAGGGGATTTACTAAAACCCAAATTGAATTATGGCTTTTAGAATATTTTGGTATCCAACAATGAAATCCATTGTGATGATTTCAAATTTACATTCTATTATGGGTAGTGATTGTAAATCCCCCATAGACATTTTTCTCTCATCATTAACTTGGTGTTATATCAGGAACTGAGATACCAACTTCACAATATATTCGTTTTTCTTTTCTGACTAAAAATACAATTTTAGATATTTATATATCATTAGACTTAGAGGATTAATATAGAATGATAAATTATGATAATAATACAGTAGTCCATTATTTATCTCTACTATTGATGAGAAAAATACATGGTTTTATAACCATATAATCCCATACTAATCAAAGTTCAACATAAGAACATTTCCCACCGTATTTTATAGCACTACATCCCCCATTTATTCATCTTTAATCATTATATGAATTTATTTTTGAACAATTATTTTCAAAAGGTAATATTCATTCCCCACCTTCATGATTTTAGTGTATATGAATTTAAAATATATAATTATTGGATCTTTTATAATCTATATCGTATATAAAATTGCATTATCCTCATGAAAAAAAGCACCAGCAATATTATTCACTTTCCCAAGGTGAAAATTTATTGGGAAGTCATAATCTTTAAATAAATAAGACAATATTTTTTTTATACATTTAAATATTTCTTTGTGAATATATACGTTAAAATATAATGATCAATATTTATGTCAACTTTTTAATGTAAATATAATTTTATCATGTCAATAACTCACACAATTTAATTTCTCAATAAAAATAATGGATTGATTAATTTGGATTATGAACCTTGAGATAGTGTGATTAATAATCTATCACCATATCATTCTGAAAGTGAAAACATCTGAGACCTTTCATTGATGTATCAATGAAAATCACATACCACTTTCCACTATAGGGTAGTGTGATAATAGGTTCATTGAATAACCTTCTATTTATATCCATGAAATTTCATTCACACTCATCAGTACAAAGGATCATTACTCCTTTTCATGTTAACATGGTGAGTGTATTAAATAGGCATGATAGATTCTTTAAAAATCATCAATAAAATTCATTAAATCCAAGGAAACTGTATATTTTAGTCATTATTTTTAGCTTGGGAAACTGTTCAATAACAACCTTCTTGGATGGTTCCACTAATATAACCTCTCTTCATATTATATGACATATAAATTTAGCTTTTGTTAGAAAAAATTCACACTTGGTCAATTTTTTCAAAAACGAATCCTTTATTATTGTCTTTAATGAACTCATCATGGGATATTTATACTCATCCTTTCTCTTGGATATAAAAATATTTACTATAATGATAAAATAATTAAATAATTTTATATGTAATTAATCTATTCATTAAATACATAAATATTGTAGTTGTAACGCCCTGACCCTAGTTACCCAGATTCAGTGAATTATTACACAACATCGACATGATCACAAGAAAGATCAAATCTCGAAATACCGATTGGTTTAGTAGCCTTGGAAACAGTAGATATATTCATAATGTTTTACATTACATCATAAGTGAAAAACTACTACAACTACATATTGTCTCCATAGTCCACACTATTAACCCCTCATAATATCCCTGCAGGTCATTCATAATTTACTTCTTCACATCCTGGGTAAATAAAACATAGAAAAGGGGTGAGATCAAATGCCCAGTAAGGATAACAATATAGCGGAAACGTTCATAAATAAGGATAAACATTTAAGGCAGTGTATAACTAAAACAAAAGACTTTTAAAATTTAACTTCAACATAGTATGGAAAAAATAAAATAAAATAATGCCATTTACTTATTCACATGGATATTCTACTAATCGAATAATCACATGAAATATCAATAACCACTTTCATAATAATGGAATGCACAATGACAGACTATCATAACCACATAACCAAGGCCTCATGCCAAGACTACAAATAAGATTTTTCCAAGGCCTTGTGCCACGACACTAGTTTGTCTGATGAGACCTATCGATGCATCGATGAGCTATAGTGGGCTCCACCCGTCACTTACTAACTCCAATGCATTCCCATATGAAAAGTTTTAAACATAACATAAACATTCGTATTAAAACTAGCATACGAAATGTCAATACTTTCTTCATAAACCATGAATGGTATAAAAATAACACATCCATAGTAAAACATATCACAAAACCATCAAAACAATACAAACGTTTTGTATCATAATAAATCAACTTCAAATATGCTTAAAATCCCACAAGGATATTGACATAGATGAAATCAAAACCATTAGAGAGAAATATATCTTTTCCCGAAATCATTGAAAAGTCACCCATTTATAAGGGAAGTAATTTAAAAGAGATTTTTGAATCAAAGTGTCCCATACCACTTTGAAACTTTTGGACAAAATTCCATTTCAAAACATTCGTGTCCATATAAATAAATCCTTAAAATCATTTTGAAAACAAGGATATTAATTAATAAGATTTAGAAAGATAAATCTTTAAAACATTTAAAATTATGATCTTGATAAAGAGTACCTTTCACAAATTATTTAAATATTCATTTCAAAAAGTCACATAATTATAAAATAAAACATTTAATATTAAAATAATCTTATAATAATTTAAGGGAAGCTTTTATTATTTTAAAATGGAGGTAAATAGCCGCACCCACCGTATAAGTTAAAAAAAGACATTCTTACCTAAAATTTGTCGAAAAGGTTAAAAGTGCCTTGTTTGGAAAATGAAGGAAATAATAATTTATAAAACTCTTATAAAAATTCAAACAAGGTTATAAATGACTTTAACCCATATTCTTTTAAATAGTAAATTTTTTTTGAAATACATTTTTAAGAAACATGGATGTGGATGATAAAGAGATCCCAGTAGATTATTACGTATAAACAACCTCGGATAATGAAGAGATTGTGAAATAACCCTTACCTTGTACATTTCATAGGTTGGGGGTAGGTTAACCTCATGTATAATGGTGAAATAATTGTTATTAAATTATACAAGAATCATATACATTAATATGATATCATATATGATCTTTTAACATTGATTTGTTAATAATATCTTAGTATTATCGTTGTTTCGGGTGTTATCTTACTCGTTTTATTTTATATGTTTTGATACATAAGCCAAGTTTGTAATAGATAGGTTGTATCTTAATCATATCCAGAATGATATCTAGTCCTTAGATACTATTATTAATCATAAAATGAGAATTATACTTGAATGGATACGATGTAGAATGAATGTCATCGCGTTCGTGGAGACGGTAGTCCGTACGTACGCACGAGCGATAATATCATTTTTTTGATATTAAAATAATATATAATTGGATGGTATATCATATATACAGAATAATTATCATGTTATATTTATTATTTACATGAGTTACACATAATTATTATACCCATCCAAATAATAATTTATGGAATAACAATTACACCACAACGTGGAGACGGTAAGTCGTACGTACGCACGTATGGTGACTTGTTATTCAAAGGATTGATAGAATAGTGAATATGGTTGTACCATATTTATAATAACATAACAATATATATATGATACTGGGTTTATTATTTTATAATGGTAACAACAAAGGAAGAGGAAGTGGAAGAAGAAAGGAACTTGAAAAAGTGTGGTGAAATCATTACCTCTTCTTCGGTTTCTTCTTTTTGATTTGATCAAAAGGGCTTCATAGGTTGGCTTTCTGATCCAACTAAAGCCTATAGAATGTAGTGAGGGAAGTTTAGAGTGTATTGGGGAAGGGTTTGGCCGAATAAAAAGGCTTTGAAGGTGTGAAGTAATTAGAAGGGGGAGTTCCCTTTTATAAGAGGGGTGAGGGGCACCTTTGGAAAAGCTAGAAATATTAATTTATAATAAATTAATATTCGGTTTCTAATTGCTAAAATGTTGATTATTTAGAGTTTAAGGTGGGGATGGGTTTCAAACCACTCAACCAATAGAATTTATATAGGTTTTGGTCATTATATTAACCTTATGTTTAAGTATTAACTCTTAGTTAATTAGTTTCACTTTTACAATGTCTCTTTGTATTTTTATATTATATGGTTAATAAACTCACCATATACATCCAAGAGAACCCCAAGTGGTCCATTAATGATACAAATATCATGATATAAGTCTCTTGGCCGATTCTTAGAGTTTTAGGAATTTAATATCAATTAATAATATAAAATTTGTTTTAAAAACTCTTTTAGGTCAATTTTGACACTATTTAATAGTTGATTTTTTTGAAACTCATAACAGAATGATTACTTCGAAAAAGGTTAATTAAATCAATCCTAATATATCATATTAACCTAGAAAGTTATTTTAATTCAATTAAAGTCTCAAATTATATTTATTTGTGTATTTATAATATCAATTATTTTAATTTTTCACTATTATGGTAATTACTGCATCATCATTGTGTCATAAATAAATTAATCTATTTAGTGTCTAAAAATTATAAATAAAATATCATTATATAAGAAATATCTTTAGATTTGTAATTAATATTTATAGTCTAAATTCAAAAATATATAACCTTATGTAAAAATTGTTTTTCTAAAGGATATATGCTTGTGTCATTTTTATATTCATTTTAACTTAATTAAAATAAAGTGTCCCTATCACCTACAAGTGGCTCCATGGGGTCCCAAAATCGACCCAAAGATTCCCATGGTCGGACATGTAACCACCAATAATGTTAGGACACATTTTAGGGTAATTTAGTATTATTATAATATTATTTGTTTAACCCTTATTTACCAGATTTACCCTTAACCATGGTAAATAAAATATTTACCACAGTAATTATTCAAAATGATTAAAAATAAAAGTTACCTATTTACACAATATGGACATTCTGATTCCAAATATGGAATCCATTTTTCAAAATTCAAAATGCAGAAGTGGCAGAAACTAATTTAAAATTAATTCCCTTTGTCAAAACAAAAAGCGTGTTTTTAAGATATAATAACTATCAAAAGATTGATACTTGTTTATGTTCAGTTTAATTGTGAAATTAATTCTAATGGACACCATTGGATAAAATGGTAATAATATATTCTAATTATACTTTAAAACCACTCAATAATATAATTTAGCACTCTAAATTATTTTTATTAAAAAAGTTGTTTTTAAGTATTTTTCACTATTCATAAAAATTGGAAGTTCTCAGAAAAATACCAAAAATTCATCTTAGGATAATTTAGATATTCCGAATGAAAAAAATGAAGTCAATTTTGAAATATAAAATATATATATTTTTAAAAAGTAGGTATTACTAATCATAACGGCTAGTTTGATTGGCTGTGGTGTGTTATGACTCTATGCTGCGTAAAACACACGCTATCACATTATTCAAAGAGAAGCGTATCGTAGAAGCTTGGGGTGTTACATTCTACCCTCCTTCAAATAATTTCATCCTCGAAATTTCTAAAATATTATCGCATGAAAAGACTTGGGTGGTTCTTCATCATAAGTTCCTCGGGTTCCCACATTTCCTCTTCCATCTTATGGTTTCTCCACAAAACTTTTACCAGAGGCGTTGTCCGGTTTCTCAGTAATTCTTCTCTCATATCAAGAATCCTAACGGGATCTTCGCAATAAGACAGATCGGGTTCCAGTTCTAATTCCTCATAGGTGAGTACATGCGTTGGGTCAGGCATGTATTTCCTCAGTAGAGATATTTGGAACATATCGTGAACTTTGGATAGACTTGGTGGCATTTCCAATCGGTAATCTACAACCCCAATTCGTTCTATAATTTCGAAAGGTCTGATGTACCTGTGACTCAATTTACCTTTCTTACCAAAACTTATGACTCCCTTCCATGGAGATAACTTCAGGAAAACATGATCACCGACTTGAAATTCCAAATCCTTCCTTCGATTATAGTCATATCTCTTCTTCCTAATTTGAGCTGCTTTGATGTGATTTTGGATTACCTTCACCTTTTCCATTGTTTCCTCCACCAGTTCTAGGCCTACAAGTTTTTTTCACCAACGTCATCCCAACAGGTCGTAGTACGACATCTCTTTCCGTATAACACTTCATATGGTACCATCTGAATACTCGAATGAAAGCTATTGTTATAGGAAAATTCTACCAAAGGTAAATATTGATCCCACATACCCTGAAAGTCAAGTGAGCAGGATCTCAACATGTCTTCTAAGGTTTGAATAGTTCGTTCTGATTGTCCATCTGTCTGAGGGTGGTAAGCTGTGCTCAAATTAAGTTCAGTATCCAGGAATTTCTGAAGACTTTTCTAGAATCTTGAAGTAAAACGGGGATCATGATAAGAAACAATCGATAGGGGTACTCCAGGAAGTCTCACAACTTCATTAATATATAGTCTTTCTAGACGTTCTAGGGGTAGATCTTCTCTTATAGCAAGAAAATGAGTTGACTTGGTAAGGTGATCAATAATAACCCATATTGCATCGTTCCATCTAGGAGTATTTGGTAGTCCCATGATAAAGACCATCATAATATTGTCCCATTTCCACTCTGGTATGGGAAGAGGTTTCATGACTCTTCCATGCTGTTGCCTTCCAGCTTTCACTTATTGACAAACAATACATCTTGACACAAAAACAGCAATCTCCCTCTTCATGTTGTCCCACAAAAAATGTTCCTTCAAATCTCTATACATTTGGTGCTCCTAGGGTGTATAGAGAAATTAGAACTATGAGCATCATCCAACAATTCTCTTTTTAGATCAGGTATATCATGAACACAAAGTCTCTTCCCGAATTTCAAAATTCTTTCTTCATACACAAAGTCTCTCAATATCCCATCATTCACAGCTTTAATCTTCTTTTGAAATTCTTCATCATCAGTCTGAGAACTCTTAATCCGTTCTAGTAAAGATGGTTTGGCAACCATTTGAAAAAGAATTGATGTTTCACCTTCCCTGGTTATTCCCATTTCCATCTTAACTAGATCCATGAAAATTGGATACCTTTCAATTATCATCACGTTCAAAACTCCATGGTCATTTCTAATCAAAGAATCTACCACCTTGTTTTCCTTCCCCGTGTGGTAGTGTATCGTGCAATCATAATCCTTGAGTAATTCAGGCCATCTCCTTTGCCTCATGTTGAGTTCTTTTTGTGAGAAAATATACTTCAAACTCTTGTGATCAGTATAAATCTCACATTTTTCACCATAAAGGTAGTTCCTCCATATCTTCAAAGCAAAGATCACAGCTTCTAACTCTAGATCATGAGTAGGATAGTTTTGTTCATGAATTTTCAACTGTCGTGATGCATAGGCAATAACTCTATCATTCTGCATAAGGACAAAACCAAGTCTTTTCTTCGATGAATCACTATAAATAACAAACCCATCATTCCCCGATGGTAGAGTCAATATAGGAGAATTGACTAATCTTCTCTTCAGTTATTTGAAACATTCTTCACACACTTTTGTCCAAACAAATTTAACCCCTTTACATGTGAGTTTCGTTAATGGGTTATCTAATCGGGCAAAATTCTGGACGAAACGTCGATAATAACCTGCCAAACCAATAAAACTACGTACCTCAGTTATACTCATAGGTGCTGGCCATTCATGGATTGCCTTCGTCTTAGAAGAGTCAACAGAGATTCCATCATTAGAGAAAATATGGCCAATAAAAGAAATCTCCTGAAGCCAGAATTCACACTTGCTAAACATCCCATATAATTCATGTCTTCTCAGAGTCTTCAAGATAATGCGCAAGTGATTTTCATGATCTTTATAGCTTTTGGAGTATACCAAGATATAATCAATAAATACCACCACAAATTCATTGAGATACACCTTGAAAACTCTATTCATCAGATCCATGAATACAGAGGTTGAATTAGTCAATCCAAAAGGCATTACTATAAACTCAAAATGCCCGTACATGGTTCGAAATGCTGTCTTCGGAATGTCTTCCTTCTTCACACACAACTGATGGTATCCAGATTGAAGGTCAATATTTGAAACGTATTTAGCTCCATGCGGTTGGTCAAATAAATAATCAATTCAAGGTAGGAGATGCTTTTTCTTTATTGATTTAGCATTGATCTCCCTGTAGTCGATACATAACCTCATAGATCCATCTTTCTTTTTAACAAAAAGAACAGGGGATCCCCACACTACTATAAACTGCACCTTTATCAGTGCTAAAAAGCAGTATTAACAGCGCTAGAAAAGCACTGTTAATACCACCGTAGATATAGGAGGGGTCCCCTTTATCAGTGCTTCTTTTAGCGCTGATAAAGGTCTCCTCTATCAGCGCTTAACGGAGCGCTGATAAAGTCTTCCTTTATCAGTGCTCCTCTAGCGCTGTTATAGGTGTCCTTTATCAGCGCTAAAAAAGAACTGATAAAGGCCCCATCGCCTGCACCTACAAAACAGGACCTGCACACCTGTACACCAGAATACCTGCACAAAGTATCACATGCACACTTGCACACCCTAGCAACCGCACACAATATTTTGACCGACAACGGTATATACATTTACTTAACATCATGAATACAAAAAAACGCATTGCTATATACATTTCAAACATTGTTTTACATGGTTAAAATTAAAATTATTAAACAACAGTTATAAACATTCATGTTTCATCCTTTGATATCCATGATCCGCTCTCGATGGTATTTGTTGCTGAAAAAAGCATCCGAACTCAAGAAAAAAAAATTCACCTATATAAGAAAACAAATATTATGTTAGTAATGCAATAATGAAAGAAATTAAAATAGTAATATGAAAGAATACATTAATATGGAAATGTGAAACTAAAATATGAAATTTTAAACTCAAATGTTTTCATTTTCAAAACAATGAAAGGGAATAATGTAAAATCAATATGTTTTTGATTGATTTATCTCATTTAATATATACTGATTCTTTATCTAATAAAAAGACTTACTGATCACACTGTGCGTCGGTCAGATTGAGGTGCGGTCGATTCTTACACGTCACAAATGACTCGTAGATCGTTTTCCTAAAGTATCAAAACAATCCGAACGCGTTTTCATGGTTTTCCGTATGTCATTGGTGTTGTTTTCCAAAGTTTATCTCAATTTGAAACTAATATCAGATACTTTTAGCCATACCGATCACACCGTGCATCGGATTGAGGTCCGGTCGATTCCCACACGTCACAAATGACTCGTGGATCATTGTCCTAAAATATCAAAACAATCCGAACGCATTTTCCCGGTATTCCGTATGTAATTGGTGTTGTTTTCTAAAGTTTATGTCATTTTCCAACTGATAACAGACACTTTTATCCATACCGGTCACACTGTGCGTCGGATTGAGGTGCGGTCAATTCGTACATGTCACAAATGACTCGTGGATCATTGTCCTAAATTTTCAAAACAATCCGAATGCGTTTGATTGGTATTCCGTATGTCAGTAGTGTTTTTTCTAAAGATTATGTCATTTTTAAACTGATATAAAACACTTTGAGCCATACGGGTCACACCGTGCGTCGTATTGGGGTGCGGTCAATTCGTACACGTCACAAATGACTCGTGGATCATTGTCCTAAAGTATCAAAACAATTCGAATGTGTTTTCTCGGTTTTCCGTATGTCATTGGTGTTGTTTTCCAATGTTTATCTCAACTTGAAACTGATATCAGACACTTTTAGCCATACCGGTCACACCGTGTGTCCGATTGAGGTGCAGTCGATTCATACACGTGAAAAATGACTCGTGGATCGTTTTAATAAAATATCAAAACAATCCAAATGCGTTTTCTCGGTATTCTGTATGTCATTGGTGTTGTTTTCTAAAGTTTATGTCATTTTCCAACTGATAACAGACACTTTTAGCCATACTGGTCACACAGTGCGTCGGATTGAGGTGTGGTCGATTTGTACACATCACAAATGACTCGTGGATCATTTTCCTAAAGTTTCAAAACAATCCGAACGCGTTTTCTCATTTTTCCGTATGTCATTGGCGTTGTTTTCCAAAGTTTATCTCAATTTGAAAATGATATCAGACACTTTTATCCATACCGGTCACACTGTGCGTCGGATTGAGGTGCGGTCGATTCGTACATGTCACAAATGACTCGTGGATCATTTTCCTAAAGTTTAAAAACAATACGAATGCGTTTTCTTGGTATTACGTATGTCAGTAGTGTTGTTTTCTAAAGTTTATGTCATTTTGAAACTGATACAAAACACTTTGAGCCATACGGGTCACACCGTGCATCGGATTGAGGTGCGGTTGATTCGTACACATCACAATTGACTCGTGGATCATTTTTCTAAAGTTTCAAAACAATCCGATTGCGTTTGCTCGGTATTGCATGTGTCAGTAGTGTTGTTTTCAAAAGTTTATGTCATTTTAAAACTAATATCAGACACTTTTAGCCATACCGATAACACTATGCGTTGGATTGAGGTTTGGTCGATTCGTACACGTCACAAATGACTCGTGGATCATTGTCCTAAAGTTTCAAAACAATCCGAACGTGTTTGCTCGGTATTCCGTATGTAAGTAGTGTTGTTTTCTAAAGTTTATGTCATTTTTAAACTGATATCAAACACTTTGAGCCATACGGGTCACATCGTGCGTCGGATTGAGGTGCGGTTGATTGGTACACGTCACAAATGACTCGTGGATCGTTTTCCTAAAGTATCAAAACAATCCGAATGCGTTTGCTCGGTTTTACATATGTCATTGGTGTTGTTTTCCAAAGTTTATGTCAATTTGAAACTGATATCAGACACTTTTAGTCATACCGGTCACACCATGCATCGGATTGAGGTGCGGTCGATTCATACATGTCACAAATGACTCGTGGATCGTTGTCCTAAAATATCAAAACAATCCAAACGCGTTTGCTCTGTATTCCATATGTCATTGGTGTTGTTTTCTAAAGTTTATGTCATTTTCCAACTGATAGCAGAAACATTTAGCCATACCAGTCACACAGTGCGTTGGATTGAGGTGCGGTCGATTCGTACACGTCACAAATGACTCGTGGATCATTTTCCTAAAGTTTCAAAACAATCCAAACGCATTTTCTCGGTATTCTGTATGTCATTGGTGTTGTTTTCTAAAGTTTATGCCATTTTCCCACTGATAACAGACACATTTAGCCATACCGGTCACACCGTGCGTCGGATTGAGGTGCGGTCGATTTGTACACATCATAGATGCTCAATAAGTGTAAAGAGATATATCAATGACCATATAAAGATAACATAAGTATTAGTAATTCACCTTCATTGTCCTATTTTTTTACATTCTTCCATCACGTACGCTGCCCATTCGTTTCTAAAAACATTTATATCATCTTCTGAATAGGAGTTTTTGCGACAGTCATAGTAGTACTGAAAAAATAGAAATACACAAAAGATTAATAATTAATTTAAATAAAGTAGTAATTATTTTCAAAAATACCTCTTTAGGGATGCTAGTTTGTTCATGAAATATGATCTCTTTCATAAATTTACAAACATAATAACTGCAGTCCTTGTCATTTATTTGTTTCGGACACTACAAAAACATCGAGAAAAATAAGTAACCTGTTTTGATATGTATTTGGATAGTGAAATATTGTAACTCCCCGAGCTTCTATGATACTCTTCTCATTCAATAATGCAATAGCTTGCATTGTACGCAACTTCGAGTTCTAACACACCGCAACTAATCAAAGTAGCCGTTATGAATAGTAATACCCACTTTTTGAAATTATATAAATTTTATATTTAAAAATGGAATTCATTTTTGTATTCGGAATATCGAAATTATCCTAAGTTGAGTTTTTTGTAATTTTGTGAGAACTTTCAATTTTTTATGAATAGTGAAAAATACTTAAAACAATTTTTTTAATCAAAATAATTTACAGTGATAAACTATACTATTTAGTGGTTTTAAAGTTTAATTATAATATATTTGTACCATCTTATCCAATGGTGGTCATTAGAATTAATTTAACATTGAAATTGGACATAAACAATTGCCAATCTTTTGATATAAATTGTTTCTTAAAAACACGCTATTTGTTGTGACAGTGGAAATTAATTATAAAATTAATTAATGCAACTTATATGTTTGGAATTTTGTAAAATAGACATCATTTTTGAATTCAGAATATCAATTATAGCTTAGGGTGAAATTTTGGCATTGTTCTGAAAAACCTCAATTTTTGATGAATAGTGAAACCACTAAGTGGTAGTTAAATAACTGATTTTTTCGTTTAAATGAAATATTACCACTTCTGTGATTTTATTTTCAAAAATCCGACATACATGGTTGTCATTAAGAAGTAAAATGTTGTTCAATGAGATTAAAATAATTTTTGGTGAATAGTAACTTTTAAGTTCTTAATCGCGATTAGAGGTAATTAGTGTAGTTTAAGGTAAAAATAATGTTTTAATAATATGAGATGAGCTTGAAACATGTCCTACCCTCATTGGATGTGCCATGGCCGGCCAAGATAATCCATGGGTCAACTTGGGGACCCCATGGAGCCACTTTAGTTGGAAAATGACATAAATACCTTTTATTTAATGTTAAAGTAAAAAATGACCCAAACATGAAATGTTTTACTAAAACAATTTTTACATGGGGTTATACAAGTCATATTTTTGACTATAAATAGTCATTGGAAATCTAAAATGATTTCCTACATCATAGTAGTTTTTTTTATAATTTTTAGACATTAAATAAATTAAAATATTTATGACATCATTATGATGCAACGATGACCTCATTATTTAACGATTTTAATAAAATGAAAAGATAATGTAAAATCCAAGGCTTACAGTAGTCGAAAGACTATTGGATGGGTAGTTTCGAATCCTTATCACATTAGCCACGAATTATATAAGTGTGGGACCTTTAGAATCCGAAAATCATTGTATAATAATGTAAAATTTCTTTACTTTCCAAGAGTGCCCCTCCTCTCTTCTTATAAAAGGCCCCCACCTCTACCACCTCATTCACACTTTCAAACCATTTGGCTCGGCCAAACTCTGCCCAAATACTCTCCCAACTTCCCCCCTTACTCCTAGAAGCCTCACTTTGGGCAGAACTCTTCCCAAGGAAGCCTTTGGCTCAAATCAAAAAGAGTTACCCAATTTTGAGGTAATGTCTTCTCTAATGTTGTTTTGTTTTATTTTTCTTCTCCAACCCCCTAAACACTTTTTATTAATTTCTTTTGTAACAACACTAGTATCCTAAATATACTAGGATGTTGTTATCATAAGGATTCGAGCTACACTTACACACAACTACATCTAATGGTTAAAGACCATACTGTTTCTGTGGATGGCGAATTTCTGCCTCACGAAACGATGATTGTTCAACACTCATATAACACCTTCAAAGGTGGCCATTAAGATGTCACAATATTTATATATGATATATAATATGTTTATGTTTTCCTTATGCTTCTTTATTTTTCATTTATGGAATACTTTATGATTTCCATTATGGGTAAACGTGATAATTTCATTTTAGGAAGTGCGGACTACCGCCCCCTCAAAGTGATGTGAATCGTTAATACCATATGTGGGATGTATAAAGGATGGAGTAAATGATATTATATATGATATTATACTGGAACTATATTATACCTTTATATAATTATGATTTTATTCCATTAAATACGAAATAGAAATGAAAGTAGCGTTCATGCGTACGTACGGCTTACCGTCTCCATGAACGGTGCATTTCATTTCTTACCTCTAAATGTTATGTAATATTATAAATGAATGTATATACTGGATATATATGATATATACGACATATAAATCATGAATATAATTCTGGAGATAATGGATATTCTACCACATAAACAACTTGTAATTATAAGAAGTTTATTGTTGACTCAAGTACCAAAGATTGACAAAACGACCGTTATTAACTTAAATAATTACATAATGTTCATAACATTATAATAAGTGATATAAAAAGGATAATGAAATTGAAAATGGTTCTTAATAAAGTAGATATTAACTCTAGTTTATTATCCAGGAGGTTAAAGAACGGTCGAATCAAGTCGGACACAAGGTAAGGGAACTTCTTAACCCAATTTCCATTCTTTGGGTTAATCTCCTACTTTCAAATTATATCATTATATTATTATGTCCTCTCTTGTATTTGTACTTTCTTTAGGTGTACCTATAGTTAATACACATAATAGATCTATTTTATTTAAAAAATGATCTTTTTAAGGGACTTCGTCTCAATATCCTTTCATTAAGGCACATTTGGTTTGATACACAACTTTCTTTTATACGGTGTATAAACCCCTTTGACTTTTACGTTTATTCAAAAGGAATCTTTTTTATATGAAGTATTTTACTAGACGAAAAAATGGGAATGTTTTTCTTTCCGTACATATGCAGCGACAACGACCTCTCCGCCGCCGTTACCATTATTTGAGTTTCGGCTTCCTCTACAAGCCATACTTTTTTTAATGAAATATAAATACCATGTTATACTTTTATTTTATTTTGGAATTGAAAATGGTTTTGAAAGCATTTTTATTATATCAATGTGTTGTATTGATATCTTGTGATTGAAATGTGGAAATGTTATGTTTCCTTTATGCATGTTATGTGGTACGATTATGTTATGGTTTATGATATGTTTAAACCTATTCATAGGAGGAATGCATTGGACTTAATAAGTGACGGGTGGAGCCCGTTATAGCTCCTCGATGCATCGGCAGGTCTCACGAGACAAACTAGTGTCTTGGCACGAGGCCTTGACAAAATATTATTTGTGGTCTTGGCACGAGGCCTTGGTTACGTGGTTGTGATAGTCTGGCATTATGCATTCCATCATTATGAAAGTGGTTAATAATATTTCATGTGATTATTCGACTAGTATAATATCCATGTGAGTAAGTAAATGGAATTATTTCATTTTACTTTTGCCATATTATGCTAAAGTTCATGTTTAAAAGGCTTTTGTTTTAGTTATACATTGCCTTAAATGTTAATGTTTATTTATGAAAGATTCCGCTATGTTGTTATCCTTACTGAGCATCTGAGCTCACCCCTTTCAATGTTTTAATATTTTCCAGGATGTAAAGAAGTATTTTATGAATGACCTGCAGGGATAGTCAGAAGAGGATATGAGTGTGGACTATGAAGACTTTGTTATTAGTTTTTCACTTTATGATGTAATGTAACATTTATGAATGTATCTAGTGTTTCCAAGGCTACTAAACTAATCGGTCTTCCGAGACATGATCTTTTGTTATCATGCCAATGTTACGAAGTAACGCACCGGCTCGGGGTAGCTGGGGTCGGGGCGTTACAGTTGGTATCAGAGGCAGTTTAGTACTAACCTTGGAAGCTAGATTTAGATAAACTCTGATTAGAGCACATAACCCGGAGATAGACTTTAAGGATTAGTATAGAAGAACTTCCTAGAATTTTGGTATTATAGAGATTTTGTGAGTTTTCCGAGCAATACATCCCTGTCTGGATACGAGCAGGTAGAGGCGGCTCTGGCACAGATGTACCTAGGGGTAAAACCCGAAAACACCGCTTTGAGCTAGACTCGAACGGGAACTGGTGCACGACAACGGGCCTTGCTGCACTCTTGGTTAAGACACTCCTGGGGGATATGCTTAGGATAATTCACATTTTCTTTACAAACCACTATGAAGGGTTATGAGTATATACTTCCTAAAAGAAAACATTTTTTATGATTATGGATTATATCCATAAATAGTTCAATTTTTTATAAGTGTTTTCAAGTTTGTTATTATGTATTTTGATTCATAAACTAACATAGTTTATGGCATTGTATAGAAATGGAACCCAGTAGAAGGAATGTGAACTCCATCAATACGTATGATCCAAAGAGTAAGATGGATCATATCTTTCATGGTATTAATCCAACATTTAGAAGGGAAATATTCTCCCATGTGTTATCAACATATGAAGAAATAATATCATGTGTTAATAAGATAAGTAGAGAATTCTCTGAGTCTTATGTATTTGAAGGGATGAAAGAGAAGGAAAGGATGGAAGAGAGAATGATGGATAAAGGGATGAGGGAAAAGAAGAATTTTCCAATATGTGATAACTGTGGGAAGAAACACCTTGGAATTTTCCTGAAGGGAATGGGAGTTTGTTATAAGTGTGGAGAAAAAGGACACCAAGTGTGTGACTGCAAGGGTAAGAAAAAGGTTTCAAATGTACAATGCTTCATCTGCAAGGAGTGGGGACACTACAAAAACCAATGTTCAAATCATCAGAGTATGCCCCAAATGATGTTATTGGATAATAATCAAGTTATGATACTACCACAGATGAGGAGGAATGATTAGAGTTCTTATGTTGTTATTAAAGAATTTTGTAATTTGAGTGTTGTATTAATGATGTACTGGTTATAATAATTATGGAGTATATAAGGATTGAACTGCAGTACTATTTCATCTAGGACTTGAGATTGTGTGGAAGCAAGAAAAGTGACTCCACAGTAGGTTAAATTTTTGGAAAATATATGGTTGAGAGAAATATAAACCATAATATGGTTCTAATACCGAGATAGTGATTTTGGAATAAGACATGATTGATTCGGATAAATTATGTTGGATATTATTAACATCCTTGAAACTGATTAATGATTTGTATACATTTTTGGATAGAAGGAGTATATCTAGTTTTCTATAAGAAATAAGGGATCATGAATGTAATAAATAAGGATTTATGGTAATTCAGTATGTTGCAGTGTTTTAAAAGAATACATGATGAAGGTGTTCACATGTTGTTACGCAGAAAAAAAGGAGCTTCATTATGTTTACCTTCCTCATAAAATCTGGACTGTGTGTTGGACAGAAGTATTTTGGATAACTATAAAGGTTGGAATGGATTATATTTTACATTGGATACTATTGTTAAGGTTATTTTTTGATATTTATAAAAAGGACAACACGCAGATCGAGTGACAACCCATTGCGTCGGACAAAGCTGTGGGAATCGAACCCACAAACATAGTGCGATTGGGAATAATCGCCTACCACTGGACTACATGAAGTCCCTGGTTATTACAAAATAGTTTTTCTAATATAAATGGTATGTGTTAATATTTGGAACCTTATACAATTAGGATAAATAGAATATTATTGAGTTCTATTACCTTTTAGAGTTAAAGATGGGTTTTTGGTAAAAATTTATTAAAGAATGAAAGTCTACATGACAAGTATGTATATTCCCTTACGTTCTTAGTAAATCTCCTAAATAAATTCTTTAAATTTATAAAAGGTAACTTAAAACAAAAACGTTGCCGGTTAACTTTTCAAACTGCGGACTCAATGACCGTTTAACCAATCACAAGTTTGTGATTTTCTTATTGTTAACTTTCTCTTAATCCAGTTTTCTACAACTCTCCATCAGACCTTGATGGTTTGTTTTTCTTCCATATCCATATTTTCATAGAATCCTAGTATGGGCTATCTCGGGTGACCTTTGTACTTATCTTTCTTTCTTTTAAAGTTATATTTTTATTAACCTTATTTCCGATGTGGGTTTTCTACAAAGGTATTTTCTATTTTCAACCTTTTATTTTCCAAGAGAAATTTCAAATTACGAGGACACAATTTATTGAAGGAGGGGAGAATGTAACACCCCGAGCTTCTATGATACGCTTCTCATTCAATAATGCAATAGCTTGAATTGTACGCAACTTCGAGTTCTAACACACCGCAACTAATCAAAGTAGCTGTTATGAATAGTAATACCCAATTTTTGAAATTATATAAATTTTATATTTCAAATTGGACTTCATTTTTGTATTCGGAATATCGAAATTATCCTAAGTTGAGTTTTTTGTAATTTTCTGAGAACTTTCAATTTTTTATGAATAGTGAAAAATACTTAAAACAACTTTTTTAATCAAAATAATTTATAGTGATAAATTATAATATTTAGTAGTTTTAAAGTATAATTATAATATATTTTTACCATCTTATCCAATGGTGGTCATTATAATTAATTTAACATTGAAATTGGACATAAACAATTGCCAATCTTTTGATATAAATTGTTTCTTAAAAACACGCTATTTGTTGTGACAGCGGGAATTAATTATAAAATTAATTAATGCAACTTATATGTTTGTAATTTTTTAAAATATACATCATTTTTGAATTCAGAATATCAATTATAGCTTAGGGTGATATTTTGGCATTGTTCTGAAAAACTTCAATTTTTGATGAATAGTGAAACCACTAAGTGGTAGTTAAATAACTGATTTTTTCGTTTAAATGAAATATTACCACTTCTATGATTTGATTTTCAAATATCCAACATACATGGTTGTCATTAAGAAGTAAAATGTGGTTCAATGAGATTAAAATAATTTTTGGTGAATAGTGACTTTTAAGTTCTTAATCGCGATTAGAGGTAATTAGTGTAGTTTAAGGTAAAAATAATGTTTTAATAATATGAGATGAGCTTGACACATGTCCTACCCTCATTGGATGTTCCATGGCCGGCCATGACAATCCATGGGTCAACTTGGGGACCCCATGGAGCCACTTTAGTTGGAAAATGACATAAATACCTTTTATTTAATGTTAAAGTAAAAAATGACACAAACATGAAATGTTTTACTAAAACAATTTTTACATGGGGTTATACAAGTCATATTTTTTACTATAAATAGTCATTGGAAAGCTGAAGAGATTTCCTACATCATAGTATTTATTTTATAATTTTTAGACATTAAATAAATTAATTTATTTATGACATCATTATGATGCATCGATGACCTCATTATTTAACGATTTTAATAAAATGAATAGATAATGTAAAATCCAAGGCTTAAACTTGTCCAAATACTATTGGATGGGTCTATTTATAACCCTTATCACCTTATAAACGAATTATATAAGTGTGGGACCTTTAGAATCTGAAAAGCATTGTATAATAATGTAAAATTTCCTTACTTTCCAAGAGTGCCCCTCCTCTCCTCTTATAAAAGGCCCCCAACTCTACCACATCATTCACACTTTCAAACCATTTGGCTCGGCCAACCTCTACCGAAATACTCTCCCAACTTCCCCCCTTACTCCTAGAAGCCACACTTTGGGCATAACTCTTCCCAAGGAATCCTTTGGCTCAAATCAAAAAGAGTTACCCGATTTTGAGGTAATGTCTTCTCTAATGTTGTTTTGTTTTATTTTTCTTCTCCAACCCCCTAAACACATTTTATTCATTTATTTTGTAACAACACCAGTATACTCAATATACTAGGATGCTGTTATAAGAATTATTCGAGCTACACTTACACACACCTACATCTAATGGTTAGTGAACATACTATTTCTGTGGATGGCGAATTTCTGCCTCACGAAACGATGATTGTTCAACACTCATATAACACCTTCAAAGGTGGCCATTAAGATGTCACTATATTTATAGATGATATATAATATGTTTATGTTTTCCTTATTCTTCTGTATTTCTCATTTATGGAATACTTTATGATTTCCATTATGGGTAAACGCGATAATTTCATTTTAGGAAGTGCGGACTACCGCCCCCTCAAAGTGATGTGAATCGTTAATACCATATGTGGGATGTATAAAGGATTTAGTAAATGATATTATATATGATATTATACTGGAAATATATTATACCTTTATATAATTATGATTTTATTCCATTAAATACGAAATAAAAATGAAAGTAGCGTTCATGCGTACGTACGGCTTACCGTCTCCATGAATGGTGCATTTCATTTCTTACCTCTAAATGTTACGTAATATAATGAATGAATGTATATAATGGATATATATGACATATACGACATCTAAATCATGAATATAATTCTGGAGATAATGGATATTCTACCACATAAACAACTTGTAATTATAAGAAGTTTATTGTTGACTCAAGTACCAAAGATTGACAAAACGACCGTTATTAACTTAAATAATTACATAATGTTCATAACATTGTAATAAGTGATATAAAAAGGATAATTAAATTGAAAATGGTTCTTAATAAAGTAGATATTAACTCTAGTTTATTATTCAGGAGGTTAAAGAACGTTCGAATCAAGTCGGACACAAGGTAAGGGAACTTCTTAACCCAATTTCCATTCTTTGGGTTAATCTCCTACTTTCAAATTATGTCATTATATTATTATGTCCTATCTTGTATTTGTACTTTCTTTAGGTGTACCTATAGTGAATACACATAATAGATCTATTTTATTTAAAAAATGATCTTTGTAAGGGACTTCGTCTCAATATCCTTTCATTAAGGCACATTTGGTTTGATACACAACTTTCTTTTATACGGTGTATAAACCCCATTGAATTTTACGTTTATTCAAAATGAATCTTTTTTATACGAAGCGCTTCACTAAACGACAAAAAGGGAATGTTTTTCTTTCCATACATATGCGGCGACAACGACCTCTCCGCCGCCGTGACCATTATTTGAGTTTCGGCTTCCTCTACATGCCATACTTTTATTAATGAAAAATAATACCATGTTATAATTTTCTTTTATTTTGGTATTGAAAATGGTTTTGAAAGCATTTTTATTATATCAATGTGTTGTATTGATATCTTGTGATTGAAATGTGGAAATGTTACGTTTACTTTATGCATGTTTTATGTGATATGATTATGTTATGGTTTATGATATGTTTAAACCTATTCATATGAGGAATGCATTGGACTTAATAAGTGACGGTTGGAGCCCGATATAGCTCCTCGATGCATCGGTAGGTCCCATGAGACAAACTAGTGTCTTGGCACGAGGCCTTGACAAAATCTTATTTGTGGTCTTGGCACGAGGCCTTGGATACGTGGTTATGATAGTCTGCCATTATGCATTCCATCATTATGAAAGTGGTTAATGATATTTCATGTGATTATTCGACATGTAGAATATCCATGTGAGTAAGTAAATGGAATTATTTCATTTTAATTTTGCCATATTATGCTAAAGTTCAAGTTTAAAAGGCTTTTGTTTTAGTTATACATTGCCTTAAATGTTAATGTTTATTTATGAAAGCTTTCTCTATGTTGTTATCCTTACTGAGCATCTGAGCTCACCCCTTTCAATGTTTTAATATTTTCCAGGATGTGAAGAAGTATTTTATGAATGACCTGCAGGGATAGTCAGAAGAGGATATGAGTGTGGACTATTAAGACTTTGTTATTAGTTTTTCACTTTATGATGTAATGTAACATTTATGAATGTAACTAGTGTTTCCAAGGCTACTAAACTAATCGGTCTTTTGAGACTTGATATTTTGTGATCATGCCAATGTTACAAAGTAACGCACCGACTCGACGTAGCTGGGGTCGGGGCATTACAAATATAATTATATATACCCAGATACTTCTCAATTTGTAGATCTTGTGGGCATTGTCATCCTTATGCCCTGGATTCATTCCAGCCTTTAGACGATATTCATACACTGCCCTATAATAACAAAATCCTCATTAAAAGATAATATAAATTATATAACTAGATATTTAGTTCTAAAATGTTGGATCTAGTGTATTACAAATTGAAAATCGCCATCATGTGTGGTCTATTAGTTGGATATCCATGCAGTGAATCCAGAAAATAAATCTTTGGAGTATCCAAATTGACTGCAATGAGCAACCAATGTTCCCTAAAACACAAAAAGAAATAAGTACTGATAGAAATGAAAATATAATTGATATGATTAAAATGTAGAGTTTTAGCCTTGCATCGTTGGTATTAAAAAGAGCCTGTCAATCGTAATTCTGTTTTGAAACGTTCTGAGCAGATTTGACATCAATTCAGCCTGAACATTAGAATCTACTTATCTTCGTTGTGTAGAAATGGTGTGAGGACTAATGAGTCCAAATTTGTATTCATGGGAAAATCCCTTCAATTGTTTTTCATATATACGCCTGTGAAAAATATGAGATGTATTTATCCATAATTATCAAAGTATATTAGCTTCTGTAAAATCAAATCATGAAAACATACCTCATGTATACATTTAGAACTGAGGTGCTTAGCCAGTCATATGTGATGATCTCAGAAACAGCGTCTGCACTAATGAAATCTAATGTTTCCTCTCCGTACATATCTTTTTCACAAACAATTGTATGACTCTTGTCATCTTTCATTTTCGTATCCACATGATCTTGCAATGCTATTAAATGTGGATATTGAACGGGTGGGGTGAACGCGCTCTCAGTAGATCATTTTGATCGGTTGGTTGATCCAATGTTGGAGCCGCTCTTTTGTTTTAGCTTCTTCATTTTATCCTTCTGTAAAAAAAATTCATCGGTTCAGCCATTTTCTAATTTAATGTTAAAGGTTCTGCTTGAAAAATGAACTGAAAATGAATACCTCCTGCTCGACATGTTTTTTTACAAGATTCGATGGCCATGCAACGAATTTTCCAACAGCTTTTTCCACTGTATGAATGTCGTCATCGTCATTTGGCACGGGTAGCTCGGCGCTTGGCTCATGAGCTACGTTAATCGGCACTTTGACATGACCTCTTGGAAGTGGTCTGTAGTGTAGCATATCATTCTGCATCTTGAACACCGTAGCCCTCGCTACAAGGTGATGGGTGGTAGTTGACAGATATAAATCACAGTCGTTTTCACCATGCAGAATATCATTACATGAAAGGTATCAGTGACTATGTGATTCACATCTCAAAAAAACGAATATTATAACATTGATTACCTCGGTTAAGTCAGGTCTTTGAGGGGAATGGCTCACCTCAAAGCTGGTGAGGGGTGGATCTTCTTGCGGGGGTTGTTCCTAAGTTGTTTGTTCTCTTCGCCTATCCTCCATAAAACTCTTTAGCATATCTCCCTAAGTTTGGACTAGTTCTTCAAGGGTAGATACTCTATCTCTCATTACATTCAATTCTTTAGTTTGTTCATCCTCTTCTTTTTTTCTTAAAATATGCCCGGGGTGACACCCCAAAACCCACACCTCTGACGCTGCCATACTGTTCTGCCTGTTTCAAGTCCGTTGAAAGTATGTCTGCATCCGGTGCGGGTGTTGTTGATTCCTGTGACTATGTCAAATAGAAAATATGAAAAAATAAGTAATCATTGATATGTAATAGTTATTTAAAGAAAAACAAGTTTATATTATGTCATACTTACACATGTTTCCCACACTTTTTGTGTGTTTTAATCTATCAGTTTCCCCTCTTTATTAACACGAGCCTCCTTCCATAGCACATGGCGTGGAATGGAAGTGACTTGAAATTTTGCTTCATCAATTTGCATATAAACAGAGAAACATGGTTACCGTGTTGTTTTATGTCACATAAAATTATTACAGTACTTTTAAAATACATACCAATTGTTTTTCAATTGAAGCGTACCCCAACCTTGCTTTACGGTAGGGGTACGCTGGTTTTGCTACCTGTTCCTTATTTTTAGCACCCAGTTGCTGTTTCATAAATAAAAACCTAACAATCAACGTGATGAATATAAGAAACGTTACACAACGTGTAACCAAACACAATGTACCTGAAAATTATGTTCCGCACGACGGTTGAAAAACGCATCCCACGTTCCTTGGGATATCAAGTGTGCATAAAGAGGAGGCGGGTGTGGCTTGATTTTCCCTTCGGCATCTTTCTGATGATGTTTCGTTAAAATGGTGCGAAAGCCTCTATGAATCCTTCCTGCCAGTCTTAAAACATATTCTTTGTGTAAAACATCTACTATAAATTCACTCTACAAGAGATGATGAAGGGTTAGTCAATATTTCAATATTTTATTTTATTTTAATAAATTAAATAGATGATATCGTAATGTTACCGTAATCTCTTCCCACATTAATGTTTTCAACCCGCTGACAACATGGTGCCATGACTCTACGTCAATCGGCACACATTGTCGAGTGACGATTCCAACGTATCTACTAAACATGGCTTTGTTGGGATTTACATGCTAGCCTTGTTTATTCCATCCCACCTCATATTTGATGCCTTTTTCTTTTGCCTTGAGGATTTTTGCTAAAACTGTCAAACTATGGCCCACCTGTTTTTTTTGTGTCGCTGGGGTTTCATCGCCTACCATTTCCTCAGTTTCTGCATCATCATTATGTATCTCCGAAGTGCTAGCATCGGCACTGACACCAGCTGCAACTGGTTGAGAGACCTGTTGTACGTCAGCAGTGGGACCAGCTGCAATAGGTTGAGAGACCTGTTGTCTTTCCTTGGGTGCATCAGCAGGTGAAGAAGTCATTATCTGCAGAACTGGTTTAAAATTTAATTTAGATCACATAAAAGCAGCAGCGAACAGATAATAACATAATGTAACACAATCTATATTACAATAAAAATCAATAACCTGATTATTGAACTCCTTTTTTCTAAAGGCTGAAGGGATTTGACCCCTCTATCAACTATCCATATCCCTTCTTGTGGTCTCCTCTTACATAAAAAACATCGTCTACATTGGGACCACTACAAAATGATTGCGAAGTCCCAATGAAAGGGTCATCTTCCGTTGAATTTTCATCTGACCCTTCAGCTGTTTTGGTCGATAACAGAACAATTGACCAGTTTCTGTTTGCGGGATCTGGAACATAAAATACTTGCACTGCCTGTGATGCCATTATAAATGGTTCGTCTTTCTCCCCTTCCTTACTGAAATCAACTTTCACGAATCCCAAATCATCTATTTTAACAACACTCCTGTTATCAACCCACTTGCATTGAAATATCGGAACTTGAAATTTCGTATAATCCAACTCCCATATTTGTTTGATGATACCAAAGTATAAAATATTCGCATAAATTGGATTTCTATCCTTAGCACAGGAAACATGCATCGCTTCATCCACAAGTGTAACCCCACTATTTTGCATGGTACTGTCTTCATCATGTTCATTATTATAAAATGTATAACCATTAACTACATAAGCATTGTAAGACAATGCATACACATTTGGTCCTCCGGCTAGCCATCGAAGTCATTCCGAAATTGACTCTGGATTTCCATATGACTTCTTAAAAATATGATCTTGAAACCATCCTATAAAATGTCGATTATGTGTATCTAATATCCATTTTTCAGCACATGATGGATTCAAACGCCTAAGAATTTCTTTTTGGATTTCAACATATGGGTCAATGTCGAAACTGTTATGAAAAACATAAAGGCGGGATTGCTCCCGATCTGTAATATTGATTGTGACAACCTTTCTTCCAGAAATTCCTTCACCCTCAAGCCACCCAGTGTGACGAGATTTCGGTAATCCAATGCTTTCCACACCAAACAAGTGTTCGGTACATAATTCAACGGCTTTCTCAACAATATATCGCTCTGCAATACAACCCTCTGGCCAACTTCGATTTTTGACATACCCTTTAAAAATCTTCATATACCGTTCAATGGGGTACATCCATCTGTAATGTACATGGCCACATAGTCAAATCTCTCTCACCATGTGGACCATCAAATGAACCATCATATAAAAAAATGAAGGCGGGAAGAAAATTTCTAATTCACATAATATTACGGCAATTTCTTTTTCCGTAGCTGGAAATTTCGCCGGGTCTATAACTTTGCTACATATAGCTTTGAAGAAGAAACACAATTTCTTTAATGTATGGGCGGACATTCTTGGGCAAAATTAAACGTAAAGAAATTGGAATGAGATTTTGCATCAAAACATGACAGTCATGTGATTTCATACCTTTTAACTTCAAGTCGCTCATTGACACAAGGTTACTGATATTTGACGAATACCCCTATGAAAACATTACTTCAGTCAAGAAGTTGCAAAATTGATATCTCTCCTGCCTGGAAAGAGTGTAAGCAGCAGGAGGATGAAATGTTCATTTTTCACCCTCCACTGGTGCCAACTCTTCTCGTATTCCCATCTCAACCATGTCCAACCTAGCCTTAATTCCATCTTTTGTTTTGCCAGATGTATTTAGAAACGTGCCGATAACACTGTCAAATACATTTTTTTCTACATGCATAACATCAATAAAATGTCTTACATATAGACAATTCCAGTATTGTAATTCAGAAAAAACTGATCTCTTTTTCCAACCGATTTTCGTAAGGTTTTTCGAAGCCGGTTTACCAAAAGTAGTGTCCACATTTTTAACTTTCTCAAACAATTGATCGCCTGTTAGTGGAGACGGTGCTGTACATTCTTCTGAAATTCCATCGAATGATGTCTTCCAAGAACGGTACTTAATTTGTCGCGGTAGAAATCTGTGATGTCCTAGAAACACAGTTTTCGATGAATGTTTCAACCTAATTGATTGTGTACTTTCTTCGCAAACGGGACAGCCTTGAGTTCCTTTAATGATATATCCTGACAAATTTCCATAAGCAGGGAAGTCATTTATCGTCCCATACAACATGACTCTCAAAGTGAAATCTTCCTTTCTGTAAGCATCATACAATGTAACACCTGAATCCCACAATAATTTCAAATCTTCGATCAATGGAGCTAAATAAACATCAATATCATTACCCGGTTGTTTTGGTCCTGATATAAGCAGCGATAACATGATGTATTTTCGTTTCTTCCATAACCACGGTGGTAAGTTATAATTTATCAACATAATCGGCCATGTACTGTGACTGTTTCTTTGAAAACCAATAGGATTCACTCCATCAGTAGATAACTCAAGAAGAAGGTTTCTTGACTCATTTCCAAATTCAGGATACTCGTGATCGATTCTCCTCCACTGAAGAGAGTCTGCTGGGTGACGTAGTATCCCATCTTTAATTCTTGTATCTACATGCCATGTTAATTGTTCTGCAGTCTCCTCACTTCCATATAGGCGTCTAAACCATGGAATGATTGAAAGTACCATACAACATTAGTAGGGCTGGATTCATATTTCTTGTATCGAGAAGCACCACACTTTGGGAATTCATTAAGTGATTTGTGGTCCTTGCGAAATAGTATACAGTCATTCGGGCTGGCGTGTATTCTTTCAGAGATCATACCCATAGAGCGTAGCATTCGTTTGGCATTGTATGTTCGGCCCGGGAGCTCATTGTCTTCTGGGAGCATTTCATTCAAGAGGGAAAGTAGTTTCGTAAAACTGTCGTTACTCAACCCGTTATCTGCTTTCAAATTATACAGCTTCAGTATGGCTGACAATGCTATATATTTAGTGCAACCAACATACAATGGCGTCTTTGCACAACTATTTAACTTCTCAAAAAATTTTGGGCAATCACAAAGTTCATCTTCGAAGGTCCTTGTCATTTCCTCAATACGATCTTCATCATCATTCACATCTGTAATCACATCCTCCATACGGTCATCTTCATTGTTCACGTTTGTAATCATATCAGATGATCCATAAAACGCAGTGTCACCCCAGTCACTACCTACATTCGTTGTTTCCCCGTGTTTATTCCAACATGTATAACTTTGATCTATTCCATGATAGATCAAGTGTTCTTCCAACTCATCTGGACTAATTTGTTTTGAATAACAACAGCGTAAACACTGACAAAGGATTTGAGAAGAGTCACATGCATGATCTTTTTCAAACTTGATAAACTCTTTCACGCCTTCTTCAAACTCTTTTGTAAACCAATTTCCATTCATCCATTCTTTATTTATATTCATCCTATTTGAAATCCATAGGATGAGTATATAGGTTAGAGGATAAGGAATATGAGTATAATTTATATATTAAACAAGATACTTCAAATAAATAATGTGACCATGAAATGACTAAGTCTAGAATTTTGTGGATCTTGAATACATTCTCTGACTAATTTGGAGAAATGACTTCTCGAACCTTTTCTTAATAACCTAAAACTCCTTCCAAGGAAATAATGTGACCATGAAACAATACTTATTAAACAAAATATGGGGAATTTATAATATTTTAATAAATACAAAGCTCTCTAAAAACACCCAAAACAACCTCCAGATTATCGGAGTACTCCTCCTATATATTGTAATACGCGGCGTGACCGCGGCGTGACCGCGGCGTGACCGCGGCGTGACCGCGACGTGACCGCGGCGTGACCGCAGCATGACTGCGGCGTGACCGTGGAGGATGAGGAGACGTGGAGGCACCGGTGGAGGAGGAGGAGGCATCAGAGGCAGCGGAGGAGGAGGAGGATGAGTTCGGTGGAGGAGGAGGAGGAGGAGTAGGAGCAGAGGAGGAAACAGTGGCCGCGTCGGAGGAGGAGGAGGTGGCGGCCGCAGAGGCACCGGTGTGACTGTAGCGTGACCGCGGCGTGACCGCGGCATGACCGCGGGGTGACCGCAGCGTGACCGCGGTGTGACCACGGAGGAGGAGGAGATGTGGAGGCACCGGCGGAGGAGGAGGAGGCATTAGCGGAGGAGGAGGAGGCTGCGGTGGTGGAGGAGGCACCGGAGGCACCGGCGGCAGCGCGGAGGCAGGGCAGAGGCAGGGCGGAGGCAGCGAAGGTAGCAAAGGAGGATGAGGATGAGGCCGGTGGAGGGGAGGAGGAGTAGGACCAGAGGAGGAGGCAGCGGCCGCAGAGGAGGAGGAGGAGGCAACGGAGGCAACGAAGGAGGAGGAGGCTGCAGTGGAGGAGGAGGAGGCCGCGGTGGAGGAGGAGGCACCGGCAGCAGCGCAGAGGTAGGGCGGAGGCAGCCGAGGAAGCAGAGGAGGAGGAGGATGAGGCAGGTTGAGGAGGAGGAGGAGAAGCCGGAGCAGAGGAGGAGGCGGCGGCCACGGCAGAGGAGGAGGAGGAGGCGACCGCAGAGTCACCGGCATGACCACGGCGTGACCGCGGCCTGACCGCGGCGTGACCGCGGCTTGACCGCGGCATGACCGCGTCGTGACCACGGAGGAGGCGACGACCGCGGAGGCACCGGCCGCAATGGCGGAGGAGGAGGCATCGGCGGAGTAGGAGGATGCCGTGGTGGAGGAGGAGGCACTGGCGGCAGCACAGAGGCAGGGTGGAGGCAGGGCGAAGGTAGGGCGGAGGCAGCGGAGGTAGCGGAGGCAGCAGAAGAGGAGGAGGATGATGCCAGAGGAGGAGGAGGAGGAGCAGGGGCAGAGGAGGAGGAGGAGGCCGCGGCAGAGGAGGAAGAGGTGGCGGCTGCAGAGGCACCGACGGGACTGCGGCGTGACCGCGGCATGACCGCAGAGGAGGCGGCGGCCGTGGAGGCACCGGCGGCACCAGGGGAGGAGGAGGAGGCCGCGGTGGAGGAGGAGGCACCGGCGGCAGCGTAGAGGTAGGGAGGATGCAGGGCAGAGGCAGCGGAGGCAGCGGAGGAGGACGAGGATGAGGTCGGTGGAGGAGGAGGAGGAGGAGCAGGAGCAGAGGAGGAGGCAGCGGCCGCGGCGGAGGAGGAGGAGGCGGCGGCCGCAGAGGCACCGGCGTGACCACGGCGTGACCGCGGCGTGACCGCGGTGTGACCGTGGAGGAGGAGGAGACGTGGAGGCACCGGAGGCACTGGCGGAGGAGGAGGAGGCATCAGCGGAGGAGGAGGAGTCCGCGGTGGAGGAGGAGGCACCGGAGGCACTGGCGGCAGCGCGGAGGTAGGGCGGAGGCAGGGCGGAGGCAGCGAAGGCAGCGGAGGAGGAGGAGGATGAGGCCGGTGGAGGGGAGGAGGAGCAGGAGCAGAGGAGGAGGCGGCAGCTGTGGCGGAGGAGGAGGAGGCAGCGGAGGCAGCGGAAGAGGAGGAGGAGGCCGCGGTGGAGGAGGAGGAGGCCGCGGTGGAGGAGGAGGCACCGGCTGCAGCGCAGAGGCTGGGCGGAGGCAGGGCAGAGGCAGGGCGGAGGCAGCGGAAGCAGCGGAGGTAGCGGAGGAGGAGGAGGATGAGGCCGGTGGAGGAGGAAGAGGAGGAGCAGGAGCAGAGGAGTAGGAGGTGGCCGTAGTGGAGGAGGAGGAGGCAGTGGCCGCGGAGGCACCGGCGTGACCACGGCGTGACCGCGGCATGACCGCAGCGTGACGGCGGCGAGACCGCGGCGTGACGGCGGAGGAGGAGGAGGCTGCGGAGGCACCGGCGGAGGAGGAGGAGGCCGCGGAGGTACCGGCGGCACCGGCGGAGAAGGAGGATGAGGCCGGTGGAGGAGGAGGAGGAGCAGGAGCAGAGGGGGAGGCCGCGGCCGCGGTGAGGAGGAGGAGGCAGCAGAGGCAGCAGAGGAGGAGGAGGAGGCCGCGATGGAGGAGGAGGCACCGGCGGCATCGCAGAGGTAGGGCGGTGGCAGGGCGGAGGCAGCGGAGGCAGCAGAGGAGGTGGAGGATGAGGTCGGTGGAGGATGAGGAGGAGGAGTAGGAGCAGAGGAGGAGGAGGCGGCTGCGGCGGAGGAGGAGGAGGCGGCGGCTACGGAGGCACTGGCGTGACCACGGCGTGACCGCGGCGTGACCGCGGTGCGACCGCGGCTTGACCGCGGCATGAAGGTGGAGGAGGAGGAGGCCGCCGAGGCACAGGCGGAGGAGGACGAGGCCGCGGAGGCACCGGCGGCACTGGCAGAGGAGGAGGATGAGGCCGGTGGAGGAGGAGGAGGAGGAGCAGGAGTAGAGGAGGAGGCGGCGGCCGCGACGGAGGAGGAGGAGGCGGTGGCCGCAAAGGTCCCTACTCTAGGTGGATATATATGGATACTTTCCTTGACTGGTCTCTATATGAAAGAATTCTAAAAGGCTCCCTCACCGTCCAAAGATATATTATTTCTAGAAAATTGTTTTGTGGGAGAAAGAATTAATCATATATAGTTGATGTCACTTTTAGATCATATGATTCCTTACTCATCAAGATAAATAGACAAGAACCAAAACCTAAGAGGCCTCAGGCCTATCCAAATCTCTAGAAGTGATGACTTCCCAGTGCTTATTGGAAAACTATGGAAGTGTCGACTTCCCACATGCACATCCCCCCTCCCCATATCTCCCCCAGCTGACTCCTGCACATCCCCCCTCCCATCCACCCACTACACCCCCCCCCCACTTGCACAACCCCCCTCCCCTACCCCCACCTTCACACCACCCCATTTGTACACCCCCAACCTCACCCACCAACAGACTCCCACCTACCTAGACCCCACCCCCAACTAGAACATTCTCTTCCCCACCACCCACTTGAACAACCCCCCCTCCCACTTGAATATCCCACCCACCCCCACCTGCACATCCAACCCCCACCCCCAACCTATACACCCCCCACCTCACACCCAATAGACCTCCCATTATATGCCCCACCTACACATGTTCACCCACTGCACATCTCCCCCACCTAAACACCCCCACCTGCACACCCCCCCCCCCACACACACTACACCCCCGCAGCACCTGCACCCCCCCACTTCAAATAAAATTGATTCACACAAATCACGATAGTTGAAATATAGAACAAAAACAAAAAACAAAGAAAAATACAATTATTGGGCATAGTATACCGCACAATGGAGGAGGAGGAGGCCGCGGAAGAGGAGGAGTCCGCGGAGGCACCGACGGAGGGGGAGGAGGCCGCGGTGGAGGAGGAGGCACCGACGGAGGAGGAGGAGGCACTGGCAGAGGAGGAGGAGGCCGCGGTGGAGGAGGAGGCACCAGTGGCAGCGACGCAGAGGCAGGTCTGAGGCAGGGCGGAGGTAGAGGAGGCACCGGAGGAGGAGGAGGATGAGGTCGGTGGAGGAGGAGGAGGAGGAGCGGAAGCAGAGGAGGAGGAGGCGGCCGTGGAGGAGGAGGAGGAGGCGGTGGCAGAGGCACATATGAGGGCTTCCGCGAGAGCTTGATTGTGTGCGGGGAGGAGGAAGGGGACCCGCGGGGTTTTAACAAATTCGCGGGACCCTTTATCAGCACTAGTAAAAAGCACTGATAAAGGGTGTATTTATTAGCGCTAAAATGAAAATCACTAATAAATACAACCTTTATCAGAGCTTTGTTAGCGCTGATAAATAATCCCTTTATCAGTGCTAAAAATGTGCTGATAAAGGGGGGCGCAGGCCTTTACCAGTTTTGTGGTAGTGCCATGGAAAAAAACTAGGGTGAATAAATCCCTTATTACTCAATTCCTATAGTTGTTTCTTTAGTTCAACTAATTCTACAGTGGCTATTCTATAAGGGGACTTTGATATAGGCCTCGATCCAGGAATTAAATCAATGGAAAACTCAACTTCTCGTTCTGGAGGAGGTCTAGGTAAATTGTCCGGAAACACATCTACATATTCTTTAACAACGGGTACATCCTCTATTTGAAAATTCCATTCCCCACCCATAGTCATTTCATTCTCTTCCTCCCCAATAATTGAATTTAGTCGAGCTACTGGGGTGGATCTAGATAAGAATTAGGTGGTGATGATTCTCCTCTAAAGATAAGGTGTTCCTTATCATCATCATCAAGAATCGTAACCTCTTTATTCTTACAATAAATCTTTTCATCATAGTTCGAAAGCCACTCCATACCAAGGATTAAATAAAACTCAATCATAGGTATGATGATGAGATCAGCCGATAAAGAACATTTATGTGCTCTAATGGGGACTGATTCACAAAACTTTGTTGCAATGAAACTTCCCTTAGGAGTTATAACTGACAACTCCCCTGTTAAATAAAATTGGAAATATCTAATTTTCATAGCAAACTGGGAAGATATGAAACAATACGATGATCCAAAATCAAATAATGAATTTTCTAAACTTGAGGAAACCATTAAATTACCTGCCCCCACGTCTTTCGGAGCTTCTACCTCAGTAGTAGTAATAGAAAATCCTTGGCCTTGATCCCATGGCCTTTTTTGAGGTAAGTTCTCTTGACGCTTAGGACATTCATTTGCATAATGACCCATCTCCCTGCAATTGTAGCACTGAAAATTGGTAGCTTCCTTCTTCCCCTTGCAATCACGAGCATGGTGGCCTTTTTCACCACACTTGTAACAGACTCATGTTCTCTTCAAGAAAGTACTGGGGTGTTTCTTACCACATTTACCACAGGATGGATATTCAACCTTTCCCTTATTCCCCTTATTTCCATTCCTAGATTGATCAGAAGGTCTCTTCTTCTCTTGCTTTGCCTTAAAGTCATAAGACTTAGAGAATTCCTTTTCGGTCTTGATAGCACATGAGACAATGTCTTCGTACGATGAAAAGGATTGTGAGACTAATGCTCGATGGAGAAATGGTTTTAACCCATCAAATAAATGATCAATATTACTTCTTGTGTTATGTATATAATCTCCAGCATACCTTGCTAACCATGTAAAGTTAGCCTCATACTTTGTGACATTCTCATCATCTTTTTTCCTCTGACTCAGAAATTGCCTTTCCATATCTGCTCAATGGTCGCGAGGAAAGTATTTTTCTAAAAACATATCTTTGAACTCCCTCCATTCCATATTTGATAATTATTCATCTTCCTTTGTGTTTTGAATCAATGACCACCATTGATTAGCATCTCCAGTGAGTCTGTAAACTACAATGATAACTTTTTCCCTTTCACTACTCCCCAAAGCCTGAAATATTTTCTCTATGGAATTTATCCATTGCTCAACTACAAAGGGATTCGTACTCCCGTTGAATGTTGATGGTTGTTGCATCATGAATCGATATAACATTGATCCTCCACACTGCAGATCAGGGTGCTCCATACGGGTAAGGTTATTATTCATAACCTGAGTGAGTTGTCCCAGTATGGTGATTAGATGATCGGCACCAGTTGCATCACCAGCTCCACTATAATTATCTTGAGCAGGAGGGAAGTCCCTACATGGAGTGTGTGCATTGTTACAGTTTCCATTTCTTCCACTAGGTACCATTTCTAAACAATGGAATAAACTAGATCAGTTTATGAATCAAAATACATAATCCCATACATATAAAACACTTAACATAAATTGAACTATTTATGGATATAATCCATAATCATAAAAAATGTTTTCTTTAAGGAAGTATATACTCATAAACCCTTCATAATGATTTGTAAGAAAATGAGAGTTATCCTAAGCATATCCCTTGGGAGTGTCGTAACCAAGAGTGCAGCAAGGCCCATTGTCATGCACCAGTTCCCATTCAAGTCTAGCTCAAAGCAGTGTTTTCATGTTTTACCCCTAGGTACATCTGTCCTAGAGCCGCCTCTACCTGCTCGTATCCAGACATGGATGTATTACTCGGAAAACTCAAAAAATCTCTAGAATACCAAAATTCTAGGAAGTTCTTCTATACCAATCCTCAAAGTTCATCTTAGGTCTATGTGCTCTAATCAGAGTTTATCTAAATCTAGCTTCCAAGGTTTGTACTAAACTTCCTCTGATACCAACTGTAACGCCCCGACCCTAGTTACCCAGAGTCGGTGCATTATTACATAACATTGGCATGATCAAAAGAAAGATCAAATCTCAAAATACCGATTGGTTTAGTAGCCTTGGAAACACTATATATATTCATAATGTTTTACATTACATAATAAGTGAAAAACTACTACAACAATATATTGTCTCCATAGTCCACACTATTAACCCCTCATAATATCCCTCCAGGTCATTTATAATTTACTTCTTCACATACTAGGAAAATAAAACATCGAAAATGGGTGAGCTCAAATGCCCAGTAAGGATAAAAATATAGCGGAATCATTCATAAATAAGGATAAACATTTAAGGAAGTGTATAACTAAAACCAAAGCCTTTTAAACTTTAACTTCAACATTGTATGGAAAAAATAAAATGAAATAATGTCATTTACTTATTCACATGGGTATTCTACTAATCTAATAATCACATGAAATATCAATAACCACTTTCATAGTGATGGAATGCATAATGCCAGACTATCATAACCACATAGCCAAGGCCTCGTGCCAAGACTACAAATAAGATTTTTCCAAGGCCTTGTGCCAAGACACTAGTTTGTATCGTGAGACCTACCGATGCATCGAGGAGCTATAGCGGGCTCCACCCGTCACTTACTAAGTCCAATTCATTCCCATATGAAAAGGTTTAAACATAACATAAACATTCATATTAAAACTAGCATACAAAATGTCAATACTTTCTTTATAAACCATGAATGGTATAAAAATAACACACCCACAGTAAAACATATCACAAAACTGTCAATACAATACAAAAGTTTTTTATCATAATAAATCAACTTCAAATAAGCTTAAAATCCAACAAAGATGTTGACATAGATGAAATCAAAACCATTTGAGAGGAATATCTCTTTTCCCAAAATCATTGAAAAGTCACCCATTTATAAAGGATGTAATTTAAAAGATATTTTTGAATCAAAGTGTCCCATACAACTTTGAAACTTTTGAAAAGAAATTTCATTTCAAAACATTCATGTCCATATAAATAAATCCTTAAAATAATTTTGAATACAAGGATATTAATTAAAAATATTTAGAAATATAAATCTTTAAAACATTTAAAATTATGATCTTGATAAAGAGTACATTTCCCAAATTCTTAAAATATTCATTTCAAAAAGTCACATAATTATAAAATAAAAAATTTACTTTAAAAATATTCTTATAAGCTTGTAAGGGAAGCTTTGAAGATTTTATAATGGTTGTAAATATTCATACACGCCGTATAAGTTAAAAAAACACATTCTTACCTTAAATTTGTTGAAAATGTTAGAAGTGCCTTTTTTGGAAAATGACGGAAAGATTCCTCTATAAAACTCTTATAAAAAGTCAAACAAGGGTATAAATGAATTTAACCCATATTATTTTAAATAGTAAAAATGTTTTGAAATACATTTTTAAGAAACATGGATGTGGATGATAAAGAGATCCCAGTAGATTATTACATATAAACAATCTCGGATAATGAAGAGATTGTGAAATAACCCTTACCTTGTACTTTTCCTTGGTTGGGGGTAGGTTGACCTCCTGTATAATTTTGAAATAATTGTTATTAAATTATACAAGATTCATATACATTAATATGATATCATATATGATCTT